>CM060906.1:553514198-554764198 GCA_030737815.1 Allium fistulosum
TAAAAATTGGAACCTTTGATTATAGTAGAAATATTTTTAAATATAAATAGTGGTTTGGAATGAGTTATATTTTTATATATTGGAAATGTTGTTATTAATAGAAAAAAATTAGAAAAGTGGAATAATTTTGAGAACTTTGTGAATATGAATTATTTGAAAAGTAATGATTTTTGGGATTTAAATAAGTGAATTTGTGAATACACACACAGATATATATATTTGATTATAAAAGTATATGAAGGATTTTTATTGAAAGAGAATATAAAATTTATATTTTGAAATGATGAGATGATTTTACTGGATTTAATAAATTGGAAGTTTGGAAAATAATATTGGGAAATGATAATAAGATGGGTGTAATTTATTTATTAAACGTGAATTATTATTTATGAGATTCATTGTATATACATATGTGTGTGTATATATATATTATTAAGTGAATTTTTTGAAAGTAATATATTTCTATGTTTGATTATTTTTATATAAAATGAATTGTTATTTTGGGATGATATAATAAAAGATAGAATTTTGGTTTGATAAATTACTTTTCAATAGTAATAGTTTTAAAAGGATTTGAAATGTAAATGTGGTTGTTTAAACACACTGGTTATGGAATTTCATATTATGGCTTTGGGAAATTATTTTCATTGATAATCCCTATCAGAAATATGGAATTATTTAAACTTGTTGTTTTAAGAAAATTATAAATTTTAAAACTTCATTGGTATTACTATTTTGAATCATCAAGGAAGGGGTTCAAGATTATGAATTTTTTTTAAAGAAGTTTATGGGATTTGGAATGGAACGAAATTTAATTTATAGATTTCCTTATATTAAATGAGAAGTTTTCAAATATTTACTTTTGAAACTATAAATGGATTTTAAAGAAGGAGAATTTTATAATTTGATTTTCTTTCGATTGAATATTGATATTTGAAATTGTTTTGAAGATTTTGAAAAAATGTATTTTTTTAAAACCCCTTTTGAATCAATAAATAATAGAATTGTATGCATTAATTGCTTTATATTTCTATGTGACGAGGAATTAGAATAAGTGAAGTTATAATACCGTCATGTATGGGACTTCTATAATATTTCTCCAGTTAGTCTTTGGACTTTTTATATAGAATAAGTATGTGATATTTAATGTAATTTACGAACATTGAGTAGATGGGTGAGTAAGACTAGGTAGTATGAGATGCTTGAGCTGATATTTGTTCGATTACTTTTTGTAAGTAGATGTCAATCTAACAGGGTTGAATATATAGGTTATTATATTTATGGTGATACACATTGAGAATTTACAAGCCGGGAGCCATAAGATTGTCTATTTATTGTGTGTACTCCTATTAGACGTCGAGGGTTAAAACATATTGGCTTGTATCCATCCTATTAGACATAGTCTAACCTGTATGTTATTTATATAATACTCGGGTCAGTCCGAGACATTTCAGGTTCAAGGACGAGTTGACTATTTGTGGATGTTGGGTGTAGAAGGAGGATATAATATTTGTATATAGTTTGTGTATTTGTATCTATGTGTGTTCATGTGTTGTTGAGATGTATATTGGCCATGTTATATTTATTTTTTATTACAGTGGGAATTTGACTATTTTTATAGACCCAGTTGGACTCATGTTTATTTTATATTATATGTTATCGCTGCATATGATTCTGTGTTCTCTGTTATTTATTTTTATATTGTGTATTGTTCTATCATGGACACGTCTTTATTACTTTGTGCCGATACTGTGTATGTATATGTGAGTTGTTTATGGATTTTTGAAATACATACCGGTGTAAGCCTAAGAGAATATTCACGTGTGTAAGCCCAATATCACCTCATTCTCTGTATTATCAAATAGTATTACACTGTAATACTCTTTGGTAGTATGGGTATAGAGGTAGGGTGTTACAGTTGGTATCAAAGTAGGTTTAGAATAATGAATATAAGATACATGAAGTCCTGGCCTTAGATGAGACTTAGAGTTCCTGTCCCGTGGGTGTGTGGTAGATTATTGATTATGCTCAAGTGATAGTAGGATTATGCGATGATTATTGGGGTAATCATCTGGGGAGTATTTGTATATTTCTTACTATATAGTATATATTTCTTCTACCTTTTTCTGAGTGTCAGACTCTGTATGAGATACAGAGTAGCTGATGAAGATAGTGAAGGTAGAAATTGTTAGCTGGACGAGTAATGTCGGCACTAATAATGACGAAGAAACCTTTATGTGGCTTGAATATAAATGAATGATCTAGTAGTGATTAGATTGCATATTGGAAATTGATAGATAACTTTCCATTGTAGGTGATTAGATACAAACACAACAAAATTGATAGATGCTTGTTTGATGTGATGATTTTCATTGTTATTGACGATTTTAATGAATTGGATGTATAAACAAATTTTGAAATAAATATTTTCTTACAAGTAAACAAATGAATTGATAAAAAATAGTGATATCATATTATAAAGTGATTAAAAATCGTATTTTAGAGTGATGCTCGAGATTTTGAAAAAAAATAGTTTGAGACAAGTTGAATATTAATTTGAAAGAAATTGAAATTTTGAAGGTCAATATTAGTAATTATTTTGTAAAATTGTTTAAAGATAGAATAACAATTTAAAGTAAGCATATTTTGAAATTGGAACATTTTAACGATTGTTTTTCTTATGAAAATATAATTATTTAAAGAGATTTTTATAGCTGATATCATGTTAATTTGTCCGTTAAGTGATTTAAGAATTCTGGTCAATGCATCTAACCAATGTTATCGATAGAAATTCCTAAATATTAGGACGAGGCATATAGATGCAAAGTTTAGGGAATAAGTAAAATATTCGAGCCATCTTAAAAATTAATATTTTCAAGAAGTTATATTTAAAGTTTTAAACTATAGCAATGTTTTGGAATTGGAGATCTATTGTTTTGAAAAAAAAATAAACAAACATATTTTTCTAAGACTAGATATTGGTGTGATGATTGCAGCCATCGAGTAGTAGTGGATAGCCTAGTCGATAGTGAGGTGACGTTGATCACACGATCAACATTGCGGCTAATCGATGAAGTAAGCCGCTAGAAATTTGTGGTGAGGCATCATTGATTCATAAAAATATTGGAATCTGGAATAATATGATTTGTGGTGTTGTGTTTGTATGCCCACCATGTAGTATGTTTGACTATGTTGTAGATGAGTGTTGTGAAGATGTATTTGTGATATGATGCGTTACACTGTGTTGTTAATGCCCCGCTATAACCCCGATATATCCCATAGCGGATTCCCGCCGCTACGATTTTCCCAAATAGCCATAAATATAGCCTTTCCGCCTTAAGCCATGCTATTTTCGCTATATCCCATTATTCCTGCTATATTTCGCTATTTCGTTATATCTTCATTAAAAGAAATGAAATGAAAAATGTCGTTTATACATTATACAAATTTTGAAATTAATTTTTTTAACATATTTTTAGAAACAAAATACTCTAATATTTTATTAAATTTTAGCAAAGCTAGCCGGTTTTAAAGTGGGTCGTGCCACTGTATATATATAAAGGGAAAACAGGTGTTCTGCACATGCACAGAACAACTAATAGGGAGAAGCCCAAACAACAAAGAAAAAATAAAGCACATGAGATAGGAAAAAAGGCCTATGCTACTAATCTAAAACAACCACGAGCCCTCAAAGGAAGAACTGGGAGAAACAATACCAGACGACGGGCCAAGAACATTCACGAACCCAGAGAAAAGAGTAGCAAGATTTGGGTCGTACCCTTCAGACGAAGGAGAGTAAATAAATTTTCCATCCCAAGTGATGTCATAAAACTTACTTTTATTCACCTCACCAATCTCACTGTCTCTAGTGAGGGCGAGACCTTCATCGTCTATTTGGTAAATAAGAGAACGATCCTCACCCACAACATCACTGATAAAGGCATAGTAAGTGTCAGACTCTGGCGAGTACCGCATATCCGAAGGATCATGTATCCAGGCCCACTCCTCGGAATTCCAATAAATAGAATCAAACAACTTTACACTATCAAGCTGGGCTGGGCTGGTCTAGCAGGAGCAACAACAAAAGCAGCAACTGTAGAAGTAGCAATTTCCGACTGGGTCGGACAGGTATGAGCAAGAACAGAAAGGGCAATCTCAAGGGGGACCGGACAAACAAGAGCGTCAACAGGAGGAGCAACACCAGCAAGGGCAACATCAGGATGGGAATTAAAAGGAGGAGGAGCAACCTTCGGGACCCACTTCCTGATCAGAGGTCGAGGAAGAGGAACCCGAACAGATAAAGGCACAACTGCGGAGGAACAAGGACAAGCATCAGAAAGGTACCCAAAGGACTGACAGGACATGCAGATATTCGGTTTCCAACTGTAGCGAACTCTGACCTCAGCAAATGGCCCTCGGCAAATCGGACTGACAACACAGAAGGTAACGGTTTGGCAGGAGTTATTTCGATAAGGGATTTTGCATAAACAAGTCTCTTCCTGGCTACAGTATTAGCATCATAACATATCACCTTCCCAACAAGGCCTGCTAGCCAATCAATCCCGATCAGAGGTTGGAGAACAGATGGAATATGGGAAAAATGGGCCTAGACAGGAATGGATAACACCTGATCCTTAGCCCGATCAACAGACGTGCTCCAGGTGGTTATAATAAAGGGTTTGCAATCAATGAGAATTGGGTCGGACTCAAGAATTCGTTGTCTTTTGTCATTACGGGAGAATTTAAAGTCGAACATAACATTATCATAATGAACACTTAAGCCACCTTTAGGTTTCCAAACCTGGTTGCAGCGCGCCTTAACAATCTGATAGGCAGGATTGGAATCAAGGAAAAAACCCACCAAATAATCCTTCCAAAATTCAACACCGGCCTCTAGCACTTCCACCGGCGGAATCAAAATTCCCTCTTTTACTACTGTATCAAAATAGCGTGGAGTGTATACACCTACGTTATTATGCATCTTAGAGAACAAAGACGTCCACTTAGGGGCAGCCATAGGCGGAGATGCATCCTGAGATAGGGGATTAGAACAACATTGATTTAAGCTAGTTGCAGGGTCATTAGACTGGGCATTAGCTCGAACACGTGGTGAGCAGATAGGAGATTGACCATTGCTAGTAGAAGTTAAACCATCATCCATCGAAACAGATTCGCATATACCACCAGGCACATCTTCCTCAACTGAAGCAGCCATAACAGGCAATGCACCACAAGCTAAAACGGTATTCTTAGATTCATCAGAATGCTTATCTACTGATTCAGGCAAGGCAACAGATGTATTCGACCAAGTCATAATTGTAACCGAAGCTAAGAAAGGCGACAAGGGGGTCTCACTAGAGATTGTAGGATTGCCAGACAATGGCGCGATGTTCCGATGCATATCTAGAACAAACAGAAGCCCAGAGATTGGATTGTTATCTACATTATCAAAAGGGGTAACTTCGATTGCTGGGACAGCAGCCGATGGGACAACAACAGTTGGCGGAGCCGAAGAGCCAAAAACGCGTATAGCAGGCGGCGACGAAGCACCGGAGTCGCAATTAGCAAGCGACGCCGAAGATCCAGAAGGCGACGCTACCACACTGGAGTTGTAAAGAGCGCCAGATCGAGTGAGAGTCCGATCAAGATCTGGCAACTTGCGACTAGTCGAGGCCATAAGACAGAGGCGAAAGCAAAAAGAGAAAAGGTTAGAAGCTAGGTATCGCGAATCGCCTAACAGTTGCCATTAATGAAGCGGCTGGCATTTTTACACATGTTTTTATTTAAAATTAAATATGTAATTGTAGTTAAATTGAATGTTAATTATTCATTTAATCATTATTTATATATTTGTAAAAACATAAAGTATGAGTTTTATATGCTATTTTAGACTCATCCACTATATCCCCGCTATGACTTTTTGCACCTCCACCGCATTGAATCTGCTGAGCGCTTTAACTGCACAGACGTTGCGATATAAAGGTATATGGATATGCAAATTTTCAATTTAAAATAATTTTTGAAAATAATTTTAAAAATAAATATGTTATTCAAATATTTTGAATAAGAAATTAACTTTTTATTGAAAAAAAAACGTTTGGAATTATGATTATATTTAATATATAATGAGGAATAAAAAAGGGTTTGTGTTTGATGGTTCCCAAATTAAAATGAACCTACAACCAGTGTTGTGAAGTGCTAATTTTGAAAAACTAGAATAGAAAGTTTGGATTATCATTTTTGAAAATCTAGAATCGTAGCTATTTTGAAAAATATATATATTAAGAGACCAAATAATGTGATTAAGATATTGTGATTATTTTTAAAACAATCTTCTATGAGGAAATGTACTATAGTTTTATTTTTGGAAAATGTGTATATAGGATGGAATGGTCAAAAGTGGAAATAATACAAATAAAGTAATGGTTGTTCTTTAATAAGAAAGGTTTTGGTGTTAAACATGAAATGGAATGTTGATTTATGTGGTTTTAAAAATTGAAGTAAAGCAAGTTGAATTTTGAAAATTAAGTTCTGAAAATTTTCAATATTATGTGATCTACAATAATGGTCATAACTTGAGAGTTTTGATCTGATTGTGTTGATTCTTCTTTCTTTGGATAGGTGATTGCATAAGTAACAACTATGTTATTTATCACTTTTCAAAATTTTGAGGTTGGTGATGGTTTATACATGAGTTAAAATAAGAAGTGCTCATTGTCCCAAAGACGAGAACATCCAAAACAACGCTGGATTGTTTTAATCGTAAATTTCAAACGGTTTATCCGATTCCAACGATTTTTCCCATTCTAGGATGATAATAGTATAAGCTATAACTTTTTTTAAGTACTTTGCAAAATTTCATTGTTTCTAGCCTAAAAATGCAAATTACAATGGTAGGCCTGCGCATTTTTGTGAAAATTTAGGCTATATGTCTTTGGCATCCAAAAGGTAGTTTTAAAAGTTAACACACTATGATTTGGTGATTGTGCCATCTAAAAGTTTGTCGGGATGTGATATAACATGAAATATGTAATTTCTTTTACATCATGTAAGTGTACATTTACTATACTTCTCAAAATGAAGCTAATATTTAAAGTTGAGTTGAGATAGGTACTAAAGATGCTTCTTTGGATATTTTTGGCGACGTTGGCTCGCTTTTTCTCATGTAAAATCAAAATTGCTTGCTTAAATACTAATTAAAAGGTAAGTTTTTACGATATATTGATATATGTTGTAATATTATCTTGTTTCTCCATGTTTTGAGATGCCTCTTCGGAGATGTGTATCATGTAATTATATTATGTTTTGATTTTTCAAAATGCTCTCCGTGTAAAGGAGACTTTGTCCAAATTTTCTGAAGGATCTTACACTTAGAATATTTTCACAAAATTTATCGTATGTAGAGAATAGAAAGTCATTAATTAAATCTATTTAAAATTGTAGCATACGATAATATGAGTTGGTTTATGAGAGCCACATAAAGGATTGTGTAAGTTTCAGCTTAGTAGAAGATTATTGATACTATGAAAGTCAGGGTATGAGTTGTATATGACGTTTCCCTATAAGAAATTGCATGGACGAAATTTTCCTAAGGAGGGAAATCTGTAACAACCCTGAATTTTAGGTCGTATAAATAGATTTAATTATAAAATTGTTTGAATTCAAAATTTGATAACTAATATTTTAAATATAAATTTTTAAATAATTAAATTCTGTTTAATAAAAGATTTTGATATAATAAATTGAATCAAAATTTTAAATTCTTTTCGAATAATACATTGAAATTAAATAAATTATTCTAATTAAATATAAAATACTTTTATATGTATAAACTAATTTAAATCAAATTATAATTTATTTACAAATAAATTAAAAGAAGTTGTGAAAAGAATAGAAAAGAAATGAAATAGGTTAAAACTAGATTGAATTGGTATTAAAGGGCAAAAAAAAAATTTAATCTAGCCTAGTCTCTAATTTTTCCCTTCTCCTTTATTTCACCTCAACACACCCAAGCCCAATTTTCATTCACGGTAAAAATCTCAAACCCGGTCTCCTTTGCCCAAATTCCCATCTCCAAATATTATCAATTTTAAAATCGCATATTGTAGAAAAAAAGAAGAAGACCACGACGACCTGTACACGACAACACGATGTGAGAGACTCAAAGTCGCTTAACCAATGAGGCTCGCGATGTGAGGTTGTTGGGGCGACATGGCTGTGGTTTTGTATGAGGAAGATCGCATTTTACAACACGTGATGATAGTGCGGGTGGTGGAGTAGTCAGGCGGCTGGTGCTATATTAGAGGAGGGTGCAATTTGAGTTTATACATGATCGGGCAGGTAGACAGTGGCAAGTACGGTGGTTGTGATTGGCTGAAGTTGTGAAGATGGGGCTTGGGACAATATTGCTTTAGGACTTTTGAGGGAATGGAATGCTTCAATAAGATGACTTACCTTGTAACTTACATCTATATCTAGATGTAATTTTCATGATTTTTCTATGATTATTGGATGATGAATTATAGTAAATTGGGTTGCATTGATTGTGTTTGTCCTTAACAATTTATTATTGGGATGAAATAATTGTTGATTGTTGAGTTAACACATAATATGTTGTTGCTTAAATAGATGATTGCATTAGTTAGACACGACATTGGAAATTGATTAGAAGGGAACATATGAATTAAAAATTGAAAGCTTTGAGTATAGTAGAAATATTTTTAAATATAAATAATGGTTTGGAATGAGTAATTTTATATATATTGTAAATGTTATTATTAATAGAAAAAAAATTTAGAAAAGTGGTTTTGAGAACTTTTTGAATATGATTATTTGGAAAGTAATGATTTTTGGGATTTAATTAAATAAGTGAATTTGTGAATATATATATATATATATATGATTATAAAATATTTGAACAATTTTTATTAAAAGAGAATTTAAAATTTATATTTTTAAATAATGATAATTTTATTAGATTTAATAAATTGGAAGTTTGTAAAATAACAGTAGGAAGTAATAATAAGATGGGTGTAATTTATTTATTATATATGAACTATTATTTTTGAGATTCGTTGTATATATATTATCAAGTGAATTTTTTTTAAAGTAATATATTTCCATGTTTGATTATTTTTATATAAAATGAACTAAATTATTTTGGGAAGGTATTATAAAAGGTAGAATTTTGGTTTGATAAATTACTTTTTAATAGTAGTAGTTTTAAAAGGATTTGAAATGTAAGTGCGAGTTTTTAAAAACATTGGTTATGGAATTTCATATTATGGCTTTGGGAAATTATTTTAATTGACAATTCCTATCATAAATATGGAATTATTTAAATATGTTCTTTAAAGAAAATTATAAATTTTAAAACTTCACTGATATTATTATTTTGATCATCAAGGAAGAGTTTCAAGATTATGAATTATTATTTTTTAAAAGGAATTTAAGGGATTTGAAATGGAATGAGATTTGATATATAGATTTCCTTGTAATTAAATGAGAAGTTTGCAAATATTTACTTTTGAAACTATAAATGGATTTTGAAGAAGGAGAATTTTGTAATTTGATTTTCTTTCAATTAAATATTGATATTTGAAATTGTTTTGAAGATTTTGGAAAAATGTATTTTTTTAAACCCTTCTGAATCAATAAATAATAGAATTTTATGCATTGATTGCTTTATATTTCTGTATAATGAGGAATTAGAATAAACGGAGTTATAATGCCGTCTGGTATGAGACTTTCAATTAAATTTCTGGTTATTCGTTGGACTTTTATATAGAATAATTGTGTGAAATCGAGTGTAATTTACGAACATTGAGTAAAAGGGCGAGTAACACAAGGTGGTATGGGACGCCTGAGCTGATATTTGTTTGATTACTTTCTATAAGTAGATGTCACTTGAATAGGGTTGAGTATACGGGGTATTATATTTACGGTGATGCACGCATCGAGTTTATAGGCTAAGAGCCATAAGAGTGTCTATTTATTGTGTGTACTCCTATTAGACGTCGAGGAGTGAACCATTTTGGCTAGTATCCATCCTAGCGGTCTGATTGTGGGGTCGCTCCTCGAATCTTTGGCACATATATTGATGTATATGGCTGAGAGCCACTACCCTTGTATCATATAGGCCAGCAGTGTATTACCATTAAAGGCATTTGCAAGGTCATGACCAATGTATAGCATAGTCTTGAACTTGATGGATATTGGATCATGATGGCCGTTGAGGTACCTAAGACCATGGGAGTAGCGCTGAGAGCGTTTGAGAAAGGCTCCTGGAGTAGGCTGAGAGCTGTCAGTCTATTGTTTGGTTATTATTGGTGAGATGACATGAGATGATGTAAACAATAATTATTTACCTATATGAGATCATTGTGTTTATGGCTGAGAGCTGATCCAATTATTTGTCAAGACTGATACTGAAATAGATATTTATGAGGCTGAGAGAACATAGGACTAATAGTCGCAATGTTTTCCAAAATACTATGACTTGAGTGGATTAGTAGAGGTCCGAGAGACCGTATTATTATTTCACTGGTTGAGAGCCAACTTAATTATTATGAGGTTGAAGGTTTAGATGATTATTATGTGGTTATCGATCTCTTGGATTATTTATGAGACCGAGAGGCTATGTAGTTGTATAACCCCATACACACCAATTACAACTATCTTGGATAGCTAGATATGTTGAAAGCATAGAGTTGGACCCTGTACCTAATTTTTTATTGTTGTTCGAGAGATGTTCTTCGCTAATCGCTACCGAGGGTATGCCATATTTATATTTTTTATATGATTGATTTGGGTGATTATTTTATGCTATATATAAATGGAGCAAGACAGATTGCGGGTTTGTCTACTTCATGATTATCTTAGAGATAATCTAAGGCATTGTCTACTTCATGATTATCTTAGAGATAATCTAGGGCATTACTGAGAGCATGTCCTGTATTTTTGTGGAGTTTTATACTCGATGATATTTATATTATGTTTGTATCACCCAATTGATTATATGCCCATTTGATGTGTTGTTCGACTTTATTTCGAGATGAGTCTTTTATATATGCATGATTTTGCTATATGTTGACATTTATGATATGCATGAGCTATTTGAGTAGCACCTATTTATATCATGATAGTTGTTATTTTATATTGACATCTACATTCTAGACATAGTTTCACCGTGTATTATTTATATAATACTTGGGCCAGTCCGAGACATTATAGGTTCATGGACGAGTTGAGCAGTTTGTGGATGTTGGGTGTAGATGGAGGATAGAATATTTGTATATAGTTTGTATATTTGTATCTACCTATGTTCATGTGTCATTGAGATGTATATTAGCCATGTTATATTTATTTTTGATTATAGTGGGTATTTGATTATTTTCACAGACTCACTTGGACTCGCGTATATTTTATATTATATGTTATCGCTGCGTTGATGACTCTGTGATCTCTATGATTTATTTTTATACTGTGTACTGTTATATCCCGGGGATGCACATGTTTATTGCTTTGTGTCGATACTATGTATGTATAGGTGACTTGTTTATGAATTTTTAAAATACATACCAGTGTTAGCCTGGAATATTCACATATGTAAGCCTAATATGGTTTCATTCTTCATATTATTAAATAGTATTACACTATAGTACTCTTTGGTATTATGGACATAGAGGTGGGGTGTTACAGTTATAAATGGGTGGCTTTTGGAAAAGGCAAATAAAGACTCCAAAGATGAAGCAGGAGGCTTATTTTGCACATAATAGTTATTTTTAATTTCCACTATGCAAAACTAGGATTTATAACTAGTTAAGTGTCCATATCGGCATCCTGATGTCGAGAATGGCAATCTATTTATATCTTATTATATGTTTACTCCTACATGGGAATGAGATGTGTTATGATGATATAAAAACTTTTGTAAAACATTTTAGTGTGATGAAATTATTAAGCTGCTTTGTTTACTTAATGTTGTGAAAATTTATACTGATCTCACTTTGTTGCTTGAAAATAATTCTAGTGATGACTATAGCATCATCAACATTTATTTTTGAGTCACGAAGTGGGGAACATTACAAGCCGTTGGCTTGTATTTTTTCTAAATCTTCTTTAAGAGCTGAGTACATCTTTGGGTTGAGCGGTCAATGCTTTTGCTGAATGAGGGTGGCTTTGGGATCAATATTGAGTGCATGGAAAATGATACTGGGATCAATGTCGGTCATGTCAGTGTGCCCTCATGCAAAACATCTTTACGTTGCTATAGGAATTTTATTAGCTCATTTCCAACATTTGGGTTGAGTTTTGTGCTGATGAACAACTTTGCTAAGGTCGACACAATCTTTATATCAAATACAATGGAGTAGCCAGGCTGCCCTCAATGTTTGAAGCCCCAATGCAAGGGTTGAGTGGTCACTGTGCACTTAATGCCCCGCTATTACCCCGCTATAACCCTGCTATATCTCGTAGCGGATTTCTACCGCTACAATTTTTCCATATAGCCCCAAATATAGCCTTTCTGCTTTAAGCCCCGCTATTTCCGCTGTATCCCGTTATTCCCGCTATATTCCGCTATTTCCGCTATATCTTCTTTAAAACAAACGAATTGAAAAATGACATTTATAAATTATAAAAATTATAAAATTAATTTATTTAATTGAATTTTTAATATATTTTCAGACATGAAAATACTCTAATATTCTACTAAATTCAATTATGTTATATAACAGTTTTACGTTTATTTACAGTATATTCAGACATATTTTTATTTAAAATTATTTATATATTAATTATAATTCAATTTAATATTAATTTTTCATTTAATTACTATTTATATATTTGTAAAAACATTAAGTACAAGTTTTATATGCTATTTTAGAGTCATCTGCTATATCCAGCTATATCCTCGTTGTATCTCCGCTATGACTTTTTGCACCTCCACCACATTGAATCTCCCGAGCGCTTTAACTGCACAGAGTGGTCATCATCAAGATTTGGATTTGTTTCCAAGTCTCTTTAATCCAGCACATAAATCATGTGTTTTACAATGTCCTTGGCTAGGACAACCGTCCATGCTCAAGTCGGGGTGTTGAAGTTGCACCAGCTCTCACATATGAGTTTGTTAGCAATGAAAGGGTAAGAGTGGCTGTGTGGGACATCCTTACTTTCTAATGGTGTGCAACTTGCTTGTCCCATGTTGAGATGATTTCTTTGTTTATTTAGGGAGTGTCCAAAAGATAGGATTTCAGCCATCCTAAACTTCATTGAGGTGGGTAATCTCAACACGACTCTTAGCATTGCTAGGCTCCAGCGTACTCTCGGGTGCAATGTTACTAGTTGATGCAACTTCATACCTGAGGTAGTCCAGACATAACCTTGGGTGTTGATAGGCTCGAGGGTACTCTCGGGAGACACACCATCACCACTTGTATCTTCAAGAGCAAGGATGGTCCTAGCACGATCAATGCTATCAGGATCGAAGGTACTCTTAGGTGATATGTCGTTGGTTGCTGTGATATGAATACAGTGCTAGTGGAAGGAGCTATTGATGTTGATGCTTAAGAGTTGGGGGCAGACTCATCTTGAGCCAGAGCATTGATTGGCTCGATGGTACTCTCAAGTGATTTGTCGTTGAGTGTTGTAAGTTCTTGCTGAAGCATAAGAACACCTTTCTTTGCTTGTTTGATGGAGGTTCCATAACAGTCCCTAGTCTTAGGTTGATTGGCCTAGATCTCATCGATCCCGCCTTGGAGAGGGAACTTCTTGACAAGCCGATTCTAGGAAATGTTGGTGTCCAATTCAGCAAGTGTCGATCGTCCTATCAAAAGATTATAAGTAGAAGGGCAATCAGCCACTATAAAGTTTACCTTAACCTTTGCAGCAAGGGTTCTCAGCCAAAAATTTTCATAAGCAAAATGCTACTCATTGGAATAATTCCCACACCCAAAATCTATATATAGGCAGAGCACGAGGGAGGAGGGTGAGACTAGAGGTAGGAAGCTTAAGAGCCTAAAAACATGTCTAAACATGATTTTGACTGAATTGTCCCCATCCATTAAGGCTCAATGCATGTTTGAGTTGGCTACTGCTAGTGTGATGACCATATGATCGTAATGGAGGTAAGAGACTGCTTCTCTGTCCTCGAAAGTGAAAGTGAAAGTGAAAAGCTAATCTGATTCCAACTTTGGTGTTTTGGACGCTCGGTGCTCTAAAGAATATACTTGGCTGACTGAACCCACTTCCCTTTGATACTAGAAGTATGCCCACTAGTTGTTGTTGGCCACATGCGCGCCTCCGCATATGGTCCAGATGTCGGTTATTGCTGCGAAGTTGTTGTTGGGCTACTGGGGTGGAACTGGCTAGTTTTTGCGATTGGTCCTTTGTTCCACTTGATCTCAAATGAACTCTAAAAGTATCCCTTCCTTGATAAGCCTTTCAATCTCGTCTTTGAGCACCCAACACTCATTTGTGGAGTGGCTATTAATTTGATGCAACTGGCAGTATTTTCCATTACTATGAGGTTCTTCCTTTCTTCCGACTCTGGTGGCGTTTGATCTTTGAAATTTCATTTGGCCCTAGGTTGTGAGATATATTGTCTCTGTATCCCTATTCAAAGTAGAATAATTAGCATACCTAGACCAATATTGGGTGTCGATCTTCGCACGTCTCTTGGTGTTATTTTGTCAACCATTGCCTCGTTATTTGACATTATCGCAAGAATGAGTCATCACTCCCATCATACTTGGCAATGGGCAATAAGGCATACCGCATATAGATGTAAGTGTTCAAGATATCCTCATAAAATGGCTCACCATTCTCGACATCAGAAAAAGCTTCGCCCTTGGTATTTCGAGCTTGCATTCAGTTGCCACATCGGCAAAGGATGTTCATTTCTTCCCGGAGGCTAGCATCGACCTACTTTGGGATTGTCTGGCCGATAATCGGTTGTGGGATCAACCAGCGTCTTTGTTGAGTGGGAGGTCAGCGATGATGAGGTGATAGAGAGTGGTGGTGATGGTGAGGTAGAGTGGAAGATTACCTCTCTCTATGCACAGAGGGTGACCACGAATGACTGACCCATCCCTCTCTTGATCCGAGCCTTATTATATCTAGGATCAGGAGTTCACCGATAGGGCCTTCTGATATTCACTAATGGCATGGCCACAACCGCTAAGACGCTCATAGCTCAAGTCTCGAGCTCTATTCCCACCGGAAGGCGCTTAAAAACTAACTGCCATTTTACTGAAGGAGAGCAATGATGTCTTGGTTCCATGTTTATGGCCATCTCTGGGTCAATGTTGATAACAAAACTTGGCACACACGTAGCATGTCTCCTTGGATGGGCATAAACATCCATGACCAAGGTTTCAGGCACTACCCTAGCTCGAGCCTCAACAGTGTTCATGAGGTCATAATCATTGAGGGGATAGGTTGAAGAGAAGTTAGTTCAACCACTGAAGGGGATGGTGGAATGAAGTTCATGGCTGTCTGCCAACCTCATCCTCAATTCATCTACCTTGTAGGCTAGAGTTCCCACATTGTTCAGGCTTTAGAGAATGCTTCGCCACATGTCATTACTGAGCAGAGGGATGGGATTGGCTATGCTGGAGACCATGTTACCATTAGTTTCATGTTTATTATAGTTAATGAGTTCGTTCTGACCATTAGGATTTCATATGGTGAAATGTGAAAAGAGTGTGTAGGGAAGGAAAAGTAAGGAAAGTGTGAGAGCTTTTAAAGGAGGCCCTTCTTCTAGAGCTAAAATGTTGACTGATAAATTAGCTATCCTCAAAATTAGACTAATTCGTTTATGGAAGAAAATGTTACTTACTAAAACTGGCCTTAAAACGTAAAATGAGAAGAAAACAAGCAAAATAAAGTAAAAGATGCAAAGATGTAGAGTGGTTCGGCCAAGCTTTCCAATATCCATTGTGAAATCTCTCACTATGTTTCTCTCTTATAATTACAAGGAATCACAAGAGAATAATAAGAAATATAACACTTAAGACGAAAAAGTTTCTTACGTTGAGAGCTTAGGGCTTTAGGTTGGTATAAGAATATTTGTATTGTAAGAGAATAGCCAGAAATAACCCCCTTGATGTAGTAAGTTATGAGGTATTTATAGTAGCTGAGATGGACGATGGACATCTGAGATTGCATAATAAAACAAGTGGTAAGTGTTCTTGGCTATTGATATGGTTGCATGGGATGATGGAAGACAGTTGTAAAGGTGGAGGTGATTGTGTGGTTGAGAAGTATGCCAATTGTCCCTTAATACCAGGCCCGTGGCTTGCATTCAATGTGCATTTAATGTTGGCAGCATGCTGCAAGAGTAGGTATGCTTTTGGTAAATCCGTTATAGTTCCTAGTAAGGTTGATTGTACAACTTGTTGTTTACTTTTGCATGTATATATGGTAGGTCAGACAAGCATCTTCTTCTAGGCTATGCCGACCGGTGACTTGCTGCCAAAGCTTGTTTGTGAAAGATTAATGTTGATAAGGACCAAGCTGCAAGGGATGTGCTAGGTCGGTTGTGGGATAACGAGACGGGCTGCCTAGGACTACTTGAAGGCAGGCTATGATGTAATCAGGTTGGAGATGGGTCACGCTTGATTTAGGCCTTATCTGATGAGTTGGTTGTTGAAGTCGTCTTAAATTGAGCTAGTAGGCAATAGACCGGGAGAGTTGCTGAGTAGATGGACTGGCTTGGGATTAGACAGAGTTTGGTTCCACATGGATTGGTTAGGCATAGATGTGCCGGACCACCATGGAATGGGCCGAGCTATGCTCAATAGGCTTGCTAATTATACTTGTAAGAAATTTGAGCAACTCTAACGTTATCGATCAATAGTACCTTCCACTCAACCACAACCTCTAGCTCAGCCTAACTTCAACCACATCAACAACGGAGCTCACCATTTCTTGCATGCAACACTCCTCCATGGTTCTTATGGTCGCACACACTGTACTTTTTTATTACAATTTAGGAAGCTAGGGATTTGGAGTTCAATTATTTTACGTCGGGTACTGAGTGAAAGTGGGAGTGGGATAAAAATGTTTATTTATTAAGTTTTCCTCTTTGGACTCTTTTGAGATTTAACTTACGATTGAATATCTTTTATTTACATACAAATTATAAATTTACGCATTCCAAATTACAAAATAAACTTTTATTTAACCAAAACAAGAAAATAGGCACAAGGACAAACTTAGAAAAAAATTAGGTTGAAGGACAACAAGTTTGTTTTTTAGGTTGAAGGACAATGCTAGTTATAATTAGCATTTTGTATAGTGTAAAACTGAATATACTGCTAGATATAACTAGCATTTTGTATAGTGTAAAAGTTGAATATAATGCTAATTATAACTAGCATTTGTCCTTCAGCCTAAAAATAAAACTTGTTGTCCTTCAGCCTATTTTTTTTTCAAAATTTGTCTTTTTCCCTAATTTTCTCTAACCAAAATTGGTTTACAATATATTTTACAAAATAAATTTTGATTTCAAGGAATAATCAGCTTTGTTTCATGTTAATTTATTTAATATTGAAATATCATTCATTCAATTTTGTTTTATGATATCTTTGATAATTCAATTTATCATCCAAACTCATTTTCAAAGTCATATCATTGCATAAATTTTCATATTCATCTCTTTAGTTACAGCTAACAATTTAAAAATGGAACTTTTGACTCAAAATACTATTAATTTCTATTTTCGCAAAATAATTCCCACTAAAATGACTTATTAATCCTTTTTTATTAGTTCATCTACATTATTTCTCAAAATAAAATTTTCATTTTCATTAATTTCAATCACATACAATTTCCTTACAACATATAAATATTTTATATTCATTGTAAAATTTTATTCAAGCTCATTTATTGCCAAGAGAAACCAATTAATTTAAATTAATAAAATAAATTTCCTTATTTTAATAATTTTAACGTATAAAATATTCTTAAAATCATTTTGTCTCAAAATTTTAAGCTCGGGCTATTTATTTCGATAAAATTTAATTTGTTACTAATTTGTAGGAAATTAGGTTGCTACGGACTCCCCTTCTTATTAAAATTGCGTTCTCGCAATTTCTAGATAAGAAGTAAACAAAATATATAACATATACGCATCTTACTTACAACATGCATCAACTAGTGTAACAATTGAACAACCCACACATAACCATACAATAGAACAACAATAAGCATCACCTCAAACATAATTCACTCCACGTCATTTTTATTCACTTATTAGTATTGTTTGAATAATATTAATAATGTTATATCATATTTACATCATTTTAACATATAATATCTTATAATACTATACTTATACATTTAAATTGACGAGCATATGGCTCGATACTACTAAAAAGGTCTCTAAGTATCAAAAAGTTTTGGAAAATTTCTATAGCATTTCCTTTATGCTGTTAGCGTTTTGGAAATTCAAAACACAAATAATCAATATTCATATGGTAGACGAGGCATCTCATAAATGAGAAACAATATACACACACACACACACACCATATTGTATATAACGTAAAATCGTACCTTTATTTGCATTTTTTTATCAATGATGCTTACCTTTTGATTTGAATTTCAATGGATTCAGAATTGTAAAGCAATGTAATTGCCTTTAAGAAGCCATACTTCACTCAAACAAATGACATAAGTACAAATATATAAACACATCGAGAAATTTCAATGCATTAATCGTATAATGACAAAATTGTAAGCAATAAAATCCCTAAATTACCAAAAGTTTGCCAAAGAAAAGTTAAAATACACTAAATCATCTTTCCAAAACATCTTAAGAATCATAAAAACACCGTATATTTCAATAGTTATGGCTTTTAAAGTAAAGAGTTTTAGTTCCGGAATTACGTATTAAATCAGTAGATAACTTTGTATTGTCATAAGTTTTTCATATAGAAAACTTCAAAATTTTGAAATATTCTCAACATAAAAGTTATTCCTCATTTCTAAATGGTCGACATCAGGTAAATAACTAAGGAGTTATAACTGCAACAACGTAAAGTATTAATTCAAAAAAAATTATATGTAGGCCTAATTTTTTTGAAATTGGGTATCTAAATAGTAGTATATATTAATACTACAAGTCTTAGATAGTATATCGCAAACTGCATGTCAATATTAGTCCAGTAGTTCAAATCATGCTATGCAAGTTTCAGACTTGTGACCTTTCGCACCAAAGTTGGAGCACCTAACCACTACAATGGTGCTGGTCAAATGTAAGCCGGAAATTTCATTCATCTTAAAACATGTTAAAGTTGTAAACTTTAAATCACTCTGAGGTTTAACATAAAAGTTTTTCCTTATAAAATTATGTTTCCCATGAATTCAGGATCATTAAAATCACTTCACTAATTTAGGAGATATGGCTCCAACAATTTCAAGCAAGTTGATTGACAAGCCATAAATACCCATTTCAGTTCAAATCCAATTTTGGAAAATTTTGAAAAGTGTTATACAAAAGTTGTAGATAATCAAATTCTCTTTTCGAAAAGCAAAAATTAACTTAAAACGAACATATGTGCAAAAATATACACATCTTAAACTTCACCTTTAATTATATATCGAAATTAAATATTCTACTTCCCATTCAGTTATAAAATGATCTGAATTTTCATATGAGTATCGAAGTATATATTTTTTCCTTTTTTCATTTGCATTTATAATTCACACGAAGTGTATATAATTATCCTTATACTCGTACTTTTTATTTCACAAGCCATACCCAGATCCATTCGTTTATTATTATTTACTCACACACACACATAACACATGGGTATTATAATTTACCACTTTACTTCTAAATTCTTTTATAAATGAATATACATTTATGTGTATTCGTGTATGTGTGTGTGTATTCAAGTACTTCAAAAATTGCTATATCTAATTATAATAATTTATTGATCCATATATAGCGAATCAAATCATTCTCATATACATTGATGTGTATATAATTAATAAATATCACCATTTTATTTATTAATAATTATACTCATAGACATATTAGAAATAGATATATTTCTATGATTATTTACACATTCTCAACCAGTACAAGTATCGAAATAATTATTTCTTCCTTTGAAATTGATTTAAATCTATTAAGGCATTATATCATTCAATAATTTATCACTAAATACTCATATATTCGTATGGAAATCTGTTACTCCAAGAACCGCTGCCAATATTGTACACCAAGTCCTCGATATCACATCATCCATAACTTACACACACAAATATGCACACACACACACATAAATATACACACGAACATACATACATATATATTATTTTTGCTTCTTTTCCCATTAAACAAGTATATACTTATTTATGTATAAATTCTCATCTTCTTTTTTCATCTTCTGTTTGTGCAAACTCCGTACTTAAGTTTATTAATACCATCTTAACACATATACATACCTAAATACATACACATATACATCTATATATGTGTGTACATATATATGTATGTATATGTGTGTGTATACGTGCGTTTGATGTATATTCACCAGTCATAACAACTCAAACCATAGAAAGATAACCAACTATAAAGCTTTCACCATACTAACATAAAGAATGGTTTTGATATTTATTTGAATGGAAATCACTCACAAACCAACTCGACTTCATTTGTCTCAAAGTCAATTTATTTGTTAATGCCAAGTTTAAAACAATAAATTCCTTCCTAAAATTATTTGCAGTTCTCGAAAAACACCTTTTTCATGTATTACATTCAATCCCAATGATGTATATAAATCCTTCGATTTGAATTTACCATTCAAACATCGTAAAATAATTCCCTGTTCTATTAATGAAAAATTTTTGTTATATATTTTGTGTCATGACGTCTCTATTCCAATGATTAGAAATTTTGGCCAACGCGTTGGTCATCTATTTCAACTTGAATTTAAAGCACCGATGGACATGTTAGCACAGATTATATACAATTAATCACTAGGGAAAACTCATGCTATGCACATAGATCAATCACCTTTAAATAAGTTTTATTATGACTATAATGTTCAACAAAGCATTTAAATGGTTATCATGGTATAAATATCCATTGATAGTAACTGCAACCTTCTAAAAAATAACATTCAAAACATATTAGAAACCTCTAATGAATCATGAACTAAACATGTGTGAAATATCTAGACATTCACTTTCCATATATACTTTTTATGGGTTTAATTTTGTTGAAACTGGATGCTAAATTTAACGGTTATAACATATAAATGCCCAATCATGAAATTTGGGATTGGACTCATGGTTTTCAATAAAAGTGGGACATTCAACCAAGATCGAGCTTGTTTTCACATCTAAATAGGTAAGTTGCTACTGTTAACTACTTAAACAGTATATATATCTCCAATTTCAAACCACCATTTGTAGTTCTAACTTGTACTCTACTAATCAAGAACAACCAATTTGGAATCAGATCAGAGAAAATATGGCAGTCCTAACTTCATCAAATAAGCTGATTATAACTGCTAAAAATTTACACATGTTACTTCTTTCAATAATATAATTATTACCACTAAAATTTTAGTTTGTAAAATTAAAAGATAGTTGTACATAAAATGTGTATATGTGGAGTATTTAAATACTACGAACAATAAATTAGGAAAGCATGTTATAAGTTTTTTCATTGCTTCAGGACTAATGGAAATTAATAATCAAAGAGTGAAAATTAGGAAACTTTCTCGTCTTTAATTATAGTCCAATGTAACCCTGGTAAATAAAAGAACTGATTAGAATGAATATGCCAATAATGTTATCTAAGATATCAATTCTAAGATTCATTAGAAAGCCTTAAACAAAATTAATGTTGGATGATATTGGTTTGGGGTAGTATATTAAGTTGATACCAACATAGAGATTCATTGTAAAGCGAATTACTTGTAATAATAAATTAACATTTAAAGGTAAAAAGAAGAGAATGCGAGGTGGGTGGAGTCAATTTGGGGATTTTGTTTATCATTTAGGAGAGGAATTGATATGGCTTGAGTAAAAAACTAAAATACAATGTGGTCTAACATAAGTAAATTTCTATGGAAATTTAACATAAAGGAAGGAGATAAGGAATAAATAGAAAAATAGTAATTTACTATTAAAGGAAATGATGGAATTCCAAGAAGCCTCGTGGCATAAGGAGAGAATCAAAGTTGTGGAGCAAGGAGTGAAGAGAATAAATGGCTCATCTTTCGCGACTAATGAAGATTATGTTAGGTGTGGCTCGCATTGTAAATGGAGTGGATGCGTGGATTGAGCGGGTTAAAAGTCCCACATTGCAGGATATTCGGAATAATCGTGGTATATATATGGGATTGGTGGCACGTAACATTGGGGATTCCTTTTGTTACAATGTGTTGCCAAGACCAGATTATATGCTCGATGGAGGCGATGGAGGGATGTTCAATCGGGACGCCGGCATAGGAGACTTCGACCGTTGACCCCGGATAGACACGGTGAAGCGAACGCGTACGGTACGCGGGAATGCCGAAACTCAACGTGGTATCAGAGCTCCATGGTTCGATGGGACCGGTATGATGCAGCGTGATCGAAGCATGGCTCCTAAGGGGCTTGAGCATGGAATGCTCGTCAAGGTGGAGATATGGTTAAGCAGTCTCATTCCTGCTTATGAGAACTCAGGGTAGCAGCCTCATCCAACTGCAAAGAGGACTCAGTATAACTCCAAGGTGACTTAAGCAAATGCTCGCCAAGGTGGAGATTGTTAGGTGTGGTTCGCATTGTAAATGGAGAGGGTGCGTAGATTGAGCGGGTTAAAAGTCCCACATCGCAGGATATTCAGAATAATCGTGGTATATATATGGGATTAGTGGCACGTAACATTGGGGATTCCTTTTGTTACAATGTGTTTCCAAGACCAGATTATATGCTCGATGGAGGCGATGGAGGGATGTTCAATCGGGACGCCGGCATGGGAAACTTCGACCGTTGACCCCGGATAGACACGGTGAAGCGAACGCGTACGGTATGCGGGAATGCCAAAACTCAACATGGTATCAGAGCTCCATGGTTCGATGGGACCGGTATGATGCAGCGTGACCAAAGCATGGCTCCTAAGGGGCTTGAGCATGGAATGCTCGTCAAGGTGGAGATATGGTTAAGAAGTCTCATTCCTGCTTATGAGAACTCAGGGTAGCAGCCTCATCCACTACGAAGAGGACTCAGTATAACTCCAAGGTGACTTAAGCAAATGCTCGCCAAGGTGGAGATTCTTAGGTGTGGCTCGCATTGTAAATGGAGTGGGTGCGTGGATTGAGCGGGTTAAAAGTCCCACATTGCAGGATATTCGGAATAATCGTGGTATATATATGGGATTGGTGGCACGTAACATTGGGGATTCCTTTTGTTACAATGTGTTGCCAAGACCAGATTATATGCTCGATGGAGGCGATGGAGGGATGTTCAATCGGGACGCCGGCATAGGAGACTTCGACCGTTGACCCCGGATAGACACGGTGAAGCGAACGCGTACGGTACGCGGGAATGCCGAAACTCAACGTGGTATCAGAGCTCCATGGTTCGATGGGACCGGTATGATGCAGCGTGATCGGAGCATGGCTCCTAAGGGGCTTGAGCATGGAATGCTCGTCAAGGTGGAGATATGGTTAAGCAGTCTCATTCCTGCTTATGAGAACTCAGGGTAGCAGCCTCATCCAACTGCGAAGAGGACTCAGTATAACTCCAAGGTGACTTAAGCAAATGCTCACCAAGGTGGAGATTGTTAGGTGTGGCTCGCATTGTAAATGGAGTGGGTGCGTAGATTGAGCGGGTTAAAAGTCCCACATCGTAGGATATTCGGAATAATCGTGGTATATATATGGGATTGGTGGCACGTAACATTGGGGATTCCTTTTGTTATAATGTGTTGCCAAGACCAGATTATATGTTCGATGGAGGCGATGGAGGGATGTTCAATCGGGACGCCGGCATGGGAAACTTCGACCGTTGACCCCGGATAGACACGGTGAAGCGAACGCGTACGGTATTCGGGAATGCCGAAACTCAACATGGTATCAGAGCTCCATGGTTCGATGGGACCGGTATGGTGCAGCGTGACCAAAGCATGGCTCCTAAGGGGCTTGAGCATGGAATGCTCGTCAAGGTGGAGATATGGTTAAGTAGTCTCATTCCTGCTTATGAGAACTCAGGGTAGCAGCCTCATCCAACTGCGAAGAGGACTAAGTATAACTCCAAGGTGACTTAAGCAAATGCTTGCCAAGGTGGAGATTGTTAGGTGTGGCTCGCATTGTAAATGGAGTGGGTGCGTGGATTGAGCGGGTTAAAAGTCCCACATCGCAGGATATTCGGAATAATCGTGGTATATATATGGGATTGGTGGCACGTAACACTACATCAAACAGGCCATTTTGTCACACTTTTTTCGTTTTATTTTCTAACGGTTATTACCGTGAACAATTGATAACGATTATTATTGTGATTTTATACTCTCACGGTTATTTCCATGAAACAATTTGGGCTTCTCGTAAATAACTCAAAGACGTTGGATAGTTTCGTCAATTCTGTTTCAATTGTTGCTTGAGATGTTTGTCACGCTTCTGGCTCTATCATTCTTCCCTAAATAAAATTAGGTTTAAGCAGCCGTCTTCCGCTTTCCTTCGATCCAAACAAGTCGCCCGCCTACTGCCGTAATTTCAAAGCCTCCGTCCATTTCCTTCGTCACTCCAGCGTTCCTTCGTCACTCCAGCTTCTTCAAAGTTAGGTAATCCATTATTATTCTCGTCTGATTTCAGATTATTATACTGAATGAAGAGGGAGAAGTACTTAACAGTAGATATCTAAAGTCAACTGAATCGGTGGAAACTGGGTGCTTTTACGAATTCCCAAACTATCTGGTTGAGGTTTGTGAGTCAAAAGCTCCTGTTAGAGGTATCAAGGATTTAAATAAAATATGCAAAGCTTGTTTCAAACCTATGATTGTTAGTGTATTGGAGGTGATGTAAGACTGTTATCTGCTAAACTGCATCTTTTGGATGTTGATGGTTTTGCTCGTGAATAAGCTGATATCTTAAGCATAAGTTCATGAATTTTTTTGTGTGCACTTCAGTTTCCAAACTAAACCAAAACCTAAATCTTATTTGCTTTGTGGAAATAACTCTCCAAATTGAAATAAAGGCCTTGATTTCCAAATCTACTCATAAAAGTATTTTTCTGTAAACACCTATTTGAGAGTGGATGTTTAGAGTTTGTTGTTCTTGCAAAAGTGCTTTTGAACTACTGATTGGAGTTACCAAATGCTAACAAAACCACTTATTGTAATTGCAAATAATTGCAGTTGTGCTAAGAAATTTTCTCTGCATTAAAAAAGCCATATAAATCAAGGTCCTTGTTATGTTAATGTATATATTATGCAAATGCTAATGAGAATACCAAAATTATGTCATTTTCATGGTCTACATTAGTATTTTCCTCTATAATGATATAAAGAGGTCATTAATCCAACTGTCGGTTTTATGTTCTTATCAAACCCTTCCAAAAAACCCCAACCCCAACCACCAACACTGTTTATACACAATTTTATAAATAAATAACTAAAATTTCTAAACACACTTTTCTACTGTCCAGTTCATGGCTGTCTTCCATATCCTACATATTTTTGCTCGATACTTCCTTATGAAAATGCTTATATATTTATGTATATTTGCCTTACAGTAAGTTTATTTCATGCATGTGATATCCTAAGAGGCACTGTGAATGACTAACTCGATACATATGTTGTCCAATATTGCTTTCGAGCTGTAAGCTAGTAGCAAAATTGACCAAATCTAAATATATTTCATCATTTAAAAGAAATTGAGGTTACAAGTAGAAAGTAACGTTTGCATACCTTTCAAAATTGTATACGGAACTCTTCTACATTCTGTCCACAAATTAGGAAAGTGTGGTTCATAATATCAAATCAATTAACTTGGATGAACTTTACATTCTGATGTATTACTCATGGGATAAGTGCCAAACTAGAAAAGACAGATATAATAAAATTTCACCTTTCCTGGCGTTCATGTTGTTATTGTACTTTACTTATATTGTTTCACACGTAGATAATAATCCTGAAGGTGCCAAACTAGAGAAAAACAATCAGTAAAGCTGCTAGCACCAGATTTGAAGGAGGTAGCAAAAGGGCACATTGGGACGCAAAAAATGTGCCATGGTAGAAAGGTGGTTGAAGGAGAACAAGTCGTTTGGATTGAAGATGTTATTGATCCAGAAGCTTCACTTTTTGATGCAATTTAGTAAGTTAATTTTTTCTAGACTTGAATTAGTTACTAATTAGTATCGTTTGCGATAAAATGAATTTGTGCTGCTAAGGGCACCTCAATTTACACTTTCTATTGCCATTTTTATAAAATACAATTAAAATTTAATTTTATTTTACCTTTTCCTATTACCTTTCTATTACCTTTTCCTATTCTTTAATTGTGATTGTATAAATGAATATGCAATTTACACTTTCTATTACCTTTTCCTATTCTTTAATTGTGATTGTATAAATTCATTAATATTTAATCTCTTATTTTACCTTTCTATGTTAGGTTTCAATCATTTGGCGGTGCAGTTCCATATAGATCTGTTGAAGACCTTGCATTTTCTGTTGCACAAATTTCCAGAATTACTACATCTACATGGTAATTTATGTTTATTTGCATGATATGAGTTCCAAGACTTTGTTTGGTTGACTGATCTGATTTATTTATGGCATGTGTATCATACTATCATTTAATATATGTACACACACAACATTAGGTTGAGTCCAGTCCCTGTGTAACATGAATGTTTATAGTTGAACTATATGTAACAACATTAGATTTTTTTACACCAATGGTACATAACTTTTCTTATTCTCCACATATTTACCCTTTTTTATACTGTTTCGTAATCTGATTTTTATATTTTTATTCTACAACAGTTTGTGGATGCTATGCATCATACAGTTATTACAAGGAATCGACTAATTGAACTAGATTTGTAAACGTTGATACACAAATTATGTATTAACTCTGGGATCTTAAACAATGTACCAATTAAGTTAGACTGTGGACTAATTTATTTTTCCAGACTTCACGATTCAATGCTAATTGGAATATCTTATGTGCTAGATTGTGTCAGACATCTTCTTCCTAATCAATTAAGATCTATTGTGAATTTGAATATTTAAACTTCGTTGTTATAAGTGAACTAAAAACAAAGTAAAAAAAAAAGCTTCAATTTAATATTTAGATTTGTGTACAGACTGGTTTGTTCTTTGTATTACTAACTTTTGCAGGTTTTCACACAAGCAGAGAATCAACTCAAATGTTATTTTGTTTGTTAAATCATATATTTGATGAAATCTCAACTAATAACTATAAGACTACAACACCATCATATTTAAATTTTCCAACTTTTCCATTCGATCAAACCATATCTGTACGGGAAAATCAGTGAAGCTAGTAATTATAGGAAAAAACAACTATTTCTAAGTTTTTGGCATTATTTACTTGGAGTTTTCAAGAAGTGATTGGGAAAGAAGCTGAATATTGAAGATATTACAAGCCCATTAGTATGGTGCAACCTTTCCATTATGGAAATTGACAGCTACGACACAAGTGGTCTCTATGTGTGTCTAATAATAAACGACAATGTGAAAATGTTGAATTTTTTACGAAAAAAAAAACCAACATGATGTTAAAATATCTGTCTCAGCTTCTCATTTCAATTTACTTTTATGCAAATTAACCACCATAATAAATATTGTTGGTTCCATCATTAAAAAATATGTAAAAATAAAACTGTTTTTTTTTCCAGAAATAATCGTAGTATAGTCTAGTAAAGTAAGTGTCATTTGTGAGTAAAAAGCTTTGTTTTTACCAGTTCGCAACACATGCAATTGAATTACAGGTCTGTGATGTGTGTACCGGCAGAGGAAGGGCGGCTACTTGCTATGATGCTGAAGTTAATGAATGCAAAGAAAACAATTGAAATTGGGGTATTCACGGGCTATTCTCTTCTCACTACTGCTTTAGCTCTGCCTGAGGATGGAAAGGTATTCAAACTTGCATAACATTTCCTATATAATAATTTAGAATTTGTAACTTAATCGGATATTATTATGACTTGGTAGATAACAGCAATTGACATAGACAAGTCAAATTTCGAGATTGGTTTGCCATTCATCCGGAAAGCAGGAGTGGAACATAAAATCAACTTCATCGAATCAAAAGCACTTCCTGTTCTTGATAAACTAATTGAAGAGGTATGTTTTACTGGAATTTTGTGATGTAACCAAGGAATTTCATACCATAAGTACAAATATGAGTAATAACGTCGTGTGCTTCACTTGTCATGTGTGGTTAATCCATCATAGTATCATCATCACACACATTTGTAATACAATTTTGTTTTTCTCACTATGTCTTCTTACCCATAAATTTGAGTTTATACTTGGCACTGATAATATTTGTTTGTACAGACAAAGGAGGATGAGCTCTACGACTTTGCATTTGTAGACGCAGACAAAACAAACTACACCGAATACCACGAGCGTTTACTGAAGCTAGTTAGAGTAGGAGGAGCGATTGCTTATGACAATACGCTTTGGTTTGGAACAGTTGCACATCCTGAGGACAATGCTTCTCTTCCTCCTGAAGTGCAGGTTATCAGAGACTTCTTTTTAAAATTAAACAAGTTCTTGGCAGCGGATCCAAGGGTAGAGATATGCCAAGTCTCTATTGGTGATGGGTTGACTGTTTGTCGCCGGGTTATTTGATCTTTGTATTACTTTGTTGAGTTGGTTATTGGAGAGTATGCTATAATTTGGTGATTCTTGGATTCATGTACTTCAACTTTGTTCTTCATAAAACTATGTCTTAATCTTCCAGTGATAAAATTAAGTATGTTATATTCAATTGCTATATGAAGTTTATTTGTTTGCATGTGCAATATTGACGTCCATATTAATGCATGTGTTGGTAGGTATATATGCATATTATAAAACATAGTGTGCTGATACGTATTATCAACGATATGGATGGTAGTGAATGTTTTGAATACTCACGCTTATAACCGTGGTGAAACCCCAGAAAACTCACGCTTATAACCGTTATACTTCAAATTACGATTAAATCCAGATTTAACACACTTATAAACGTGATAGATATGAAATTTCCCACGTTTATAACCGTGATTCATCATTCTCACGCTTATAACCGTGAGTAAACACCATAACTCTCACGCTTATAACCGTGAGCAATACCCAAAATTATCACGGTTATAAGCGTTATTTTTTTTGTGATAATATTTGCCCACGCCACTTGAAACAACGCTTATAACCGTGGGGAATTTAATTTATCACGGTTATAAGTGTGATAAAATGGCCTTTTTGGTGTTGTGTAACATTGGGGATTCCTTTTGTTACAATGTGTTGCCAAGACCAGATTATATGCTCGATGGAGGCGATGGAGGGATGTTCAATCGGGACGCCCCGGCATGGGAGACTTCGACCGTTGATCCCGGATAGACACGGTGAAGCGAACGCGTACGGTACGCGGGAATGCCGAAACTCAACGTGGTATCAGAGCTCCATGGTTCGATGGGACCGGTATGATGCAGCGTGATCGAAGCATGGCTCCTAAGGGGCTTGAGCATGGAATGCTCGTCAAGGTGGAGATATGGTTAAGCAGTCTCATTCCTGCTTATGAGAACTCAGGGTAGCAGCCTCATCCAACTGCGAAGAGGACTCAGTATAACTCCAAGGTGACTTAAGCAAATGCTCGCCAAGGTGGAGATTGTTAGGTGTGGTTCGCATTGTAAATGGAGTGGGTGCGTAGATTGAGCGGGTTAAAAGTCCCACATCGTAGGATATTCAGAATAATCGTGGTATATATATGGGATTAGTGGCACGTAACATTGGGGATTCCTTTTGTTACAATGTGTTGCCAAGACCAGATTATATGCTCGATGGAGGCGATGGAGGGATGTTCAATCGGGACGCCGGCATGGGAAACTTCGACCGTTGACCCCGGATAGACACGGTGAAGCGAACGCGTACGGTATGCGGGAATGCCAAAACTCAACATGGTATCAGAGCTCCATGGTTCGATGGGACCGGTATGATGCAGCGTGACCAAAGCATGGCTCCTAAGGGGCTTGAGCATGGAATGCTCGTCAAGGTGGAGATATGGTTAAGCAGTCTCATTCCTGCTTATGAGAACTCAGGGTAGCAGCCTCATCCACTGCGAAGAGGACTCAGTATAACTCCAAGGTGACTTAAGCAAATGCTCGCCAAGGTGGAGATTCTTAGGTGTGGCTCACATTGTAAATGGAGTGGGTGCGTGGATTGAGCGGGTTAAAAGTCCCACATTGCAGGATATTCGGAATAATCGTGGTATATATATGGGATTGGTGGCACGTAACATTGGGGATTCCTTTTGTTACAATGTGTTGCCAAGACCAGATTATATGCTCGATGGAGGCGATGAAGGGATGTTCAATCGGGACGCCGGCATAGGAGACTTCGACCGTTGACCCCGGATAGACACGGTGAAGCGAACGCGTTCGGTACGCGGGAATGCCGAAACTCAACGTGGTATCAGAGCTTCATGGTTCGATGGGACCGGTATGATGCAGCGTGATCGGAGCATGGCTCCTAAGGGACTTGAGCATGGAATGCTCGTCAAGGTGGAGATATGGTTAAGCAGTCTCATTCCTGCTTATGAGAACTCAGGGTAGCAGCCTCATCCAACTACGAAGAGGACTCAGTATAACTCCAAGGTGACTTAAGCAAATGCTCGCCAAGGTGGAGATTGTTAGGTGTGGCTCGCATTGTAAATGGAGTGGGTGCGTAGATTGAGCGGGTTAAAAGTCCCACATCGTAGGATATTCGGAATAATCGTGGTATATATATGGGATTGGTGGCACGTAACATTGGGGATTCCTTTTGTTACAATGTGTTGCCAAGACCAGATTATATGTTCGATGGAGGCGATGGAGGGATGTTCAATCGGGACGCCGGCATGGGAAACTTCGACCGTTGACCCCGGATAGACACGGTGAAGCGAACGCGTACGGTATTCGGGAATGCCGAAACTCAACATGGTATCAGAGCTCCATGGTTCGATGGGACCGGTATGGTGCAGCGTGACCAAAGCATGGCTCCTAAGGGGCTTGAGCATGGAATGCTCGTCAAGGTGGAGATATGGTTAAGTAGTCTCATTCCTGCTTATGAGAACTCAGGGTAGCAGCCTCATCCAACTGCGAAGAGGACTCAGTATAACTCCAAGGTGACTTAAGCAAATGCTTGCCAAGGTGGAGATTGTTAGGTGTGGCTCGCATTGTAAATGGAGTGGGTGCGTGGATTGAGCGGGTTAAAAGTCCCACATCGCAGGATATTCGGAATAATCGTGGTATATATATGGGATTGGTGGCACGTAACATTGGGGATTCCTTTTGTTACAATGTGTTGCCAAGACCAGATTATATGCTCGATGGAGGCGATGGAGGGATGTTCAATCGGGACGCCCCGGCATGGGAGACTTCGACCGTTGATCCCGGATAGACACGGTGAAGCGAACGCGTACGGTACGCGGGAATGCCGAAACTCAACAGGTGGGTATAAATTGATTAGCTTGTCACTTGGGCAAGCTAATTTGTTTCAATGAAGCTATGGAGAGATCACAGCGCTTTGAGTATGCTAAGGCATTGATAGAAATATGCCCTAACAAGGAATTACCATACTACTTAAATATGAAAAGTATTAGTGATGATTGCTCACCTGTGTTAATTGAGTATGAATGAAAACCACAAATTTGTACTAGCTGTAGGCGGTTTGGTCATGTAACATTGGAATGCACTAATAGTAGCAGTGAGAATGTACAGCATGCATTCAGGTTATGAGTATGTTCATGAGCCTTGTGCTTTTCTTGATAAGGAAGCAGTAACTAAAGTGTCCAATACTCATGCTATTTCAAAGAAACCCTTGCCAAAGAAAATTTCTAGCAAAAAACTCAATTTTGGAAGGCAAAACAAAATGTGCAGGCTAATGGTACTATGGTTTTTAATGTTGAAGTGAATCCCCAATCTCATATTGATTGTGTAGCTCACAATGACATAGGGCTTGAAGGAACTAATAACTACTTCTAGCACAACTGAAATAAATATTGATAAAACATCTATTTCAGTTCCTCAAGCAAATAGGATTTCTTTTGATGTTACTCCTTCTCATAACCAATTCTCTGTCTTTGATAATATAGATGAAGAAATATCGGAAGAAGGGAAATTGGTGATATAATTCGTAATGAAACCCATCCTACCACAATTGATTCTGTCCATTCAGATGTCAGTACAATTCACGTTCAATCCACATGCAAAGATTTATTTCAAAACATGCACACATACACAGTTAACCCCATTGATTCAGCCCAAATTACATCCCCATGCAAAGATATATCTCAAAACATGCATACATGCTCAAATAACTGCTTTGGTACATCCCACATTACATCCCCATGCACACAAGCTTAGATAACCGCATTGATACATCCCTAATTACATCCCACACAATGTCTCTCCTCATCAAAATCTTATGATCCAACATGCAATCAGGTATATGCTCCTTTTGATGAATTGGTGCAGGACTCAATTGAGCTAATTATTGATTCCTACATCTAAACCTGATACTTCTACCTCAAATAATCCTGTTGTTCAAACCACCTCTTCTTATGATCATATCACTCCACTCGCTCTTCTCTTCCTTCCAAAGCAATCTTCCACCCAATCCCCTATCATCTCCAAACCTTTTCCATCTCTTAGTAGCAAGAATATAAATCCTTAGTCAAGAAAGAATAATAAAAGAATTCTCCCTATCCTATTTGATGAAGACATTGATGATGGGCACGAATATTTCATAGATCAAACTTGCATAGCCTCATCCAAGACAAGCAAGTAAATCCATACCTCCACCAGAAGAACAAGGCAAAGTGCCCTCCTTCCCAACTCTGGTAGTGATGATGTTTATTAACTGTATTGTGGTCTGGAACATCAGGGGAGCACGTATGGACAGTAAAAAATTGGAAATTCAAAATCTCATTATTTCTAACGATATTCATCTTCTAGTCTTAGTTGAAACAAAATTAAATGAATCTCTCTCTGACAAAATGGTCCATTTTATCAGACCAGGTTGGAGCTACATCACCAATCACCTTCATGCTCCATATGGTAGAATACTAGTTCTTTGGAACCCGTGTTCATTTTTCCTCACCCCCTCCTCTCGGCCTTCTCGGTATATACATGCTTGCAACAAGCATAGTCCTTCCAATTCTTCTTTTCTGCTTACTTCTATCTAAGCCTGCAATCACTCTTCTCCTCAAAATGCTCTCCTAAATCAATTGCCTGACTTTTCAAGTGATAATTTGCCTTGGCTTTGTTTTAGCAACTTAAATTGCATGCATCTTTCTACCTAAAAGTTTGGAGGGGTCCCCATATCCCTACATGACATTTCTCTTCTTTCTTAAGCTTTACGTAACTCTTATTTTTTCCAAATTCCTTTTTATGGAGAAAAATTCACTTGGAACAATAAGAGTTGGAACAACGTCATGACTTTATGTAAACTTGAGCATTCCATCTTTAACCTTTATGCTCAATCCAGCTATCCTAACCTCATCTCCTTAATTCTTGTGCCTGGCCTTTCTGACCATGGTCCTATTATCATAAAGTGGAGAGAGTTAACCATTAAAAAAGCTTCAATTTTTAAATTTTTTAACTCATGGACTTCTCACCCTGATTTTTTCATTGTTGTTTCTCAAGCTTGGTGTTTTCAGGTAAGAAGAAACCATATGTATATTCTTTTAAAAAAGCTAAAATGCACAAAGAATGCGCTTAAAATTTAGTCTTTTGAAATTTTTTGGCACTAGCTCTGTGCTTTCCAATCAACTTCATGCTATTCGGTCTGCTTTAAATGCAAACCCTTCTAATCAAGCTCTTTCTGATTTAGATCACTATCTAACAGCTCATTTAGTTGTTGCTTTAGAACTTGAAAGGGAATGAAATTATAAAAATCATGTTCTGTTTATGATTTTCAGTCTGACAGAAACACTTCTTTCTTCCATTGGACTACGAACCCTACCTACTCTCCTAAAGTTATTTATGCTATTAAAGACTCTTCTGGGAATCTTAACTCAACTAATGATTCCATATCCCTTGTTTTTTTGGACCATTTCTCAAATTCTCCTACTTCAGTTAATCCCCTACCAGCCTTCACAATCTTATCGTGGGCTAGGTGCTATTGATATTAATGTATGGAATGTGGCTGCTTTGTCTAAACATGTTAACAAATTATTAAATAACCATCCTTCCTTATGGGCTACATCGATTAGAGCTCATTTGATTAGGAATAAGCACTTCTAGACCATGCCTTCTCCCCTAGTTGTAGTTGGTTATGGCGCAGCATTTTGAAAGCGAGAATTGTCATCTGCCACTGATTCGGTGCTTGGTTGATGGTTCTAGAATAATTTCATCTTGGCACTCTCTTTGGTCTAGGCAAGGGCTAATTCTAAATGATGTTTTTGCATTCAATGATAAAATGCTAACTGATATTCCAGATAGTGCTGATGAGAGAGACTATGCTTATGATATTGTTTTCTTCTTCCACATTCCAGTTCTGTTGCTATTAGGGGTCTTTGGAATTTGATCATGGAAGTTTATGTTCCTTGCAGCTTTCAAAGTTATCTTTGGGTTCAGGGTCAAACTCACAGTATCTCTTTAATTTACAACGCATTAAAAGAGGCTAATCATCATTCTGGTTTTGCTTGGGATAAAAGAATTTGGGATTCTAAAGGAAAAATGAGTGACAATTTCCTCTTGTGGAAAATAATTTCTAATGCAGTCTTCACTTAAGACAGGCTGTTCATCTTAGGGATAATCAGTCACTCCTTATGCCCATTTTGTAATAGTAGTAATGAAATAATGAAGCATTTATTCTTTAACTATGTTTTCACCTTTGGTATATGGACCGATCTTCTTCTTAAAGGTGGTTTCCATCTTCTGCATGGTCTAAGTGATGTAGAATGGAATCAGATATTGGTTGGGACAAAATTGAGGAATTTGAAATATTTCTGTTTGCTTACATGCATCAAAAATTTTATCCATATTATTTTGCAGGAAAGGAATCAAAGGATGCTTAGGGCTAAATTTAATAATGCTTCTCTTCTATTAGGGTTTATCATTAGAAAAGTGATAAGGCATATGCTGGCAAATTGCATGACAATGCTGAATTATATACTATTCTTAGTATGCATGAGCATTGATTGATTTTTTGCTTCCCTTTTTCCTTATATTTCTTTTTTTGTTTTATGAATAAAATCTGGTAAGGGTTCAGTTAACCATAGTTAACTTAAAAAAACTCAATTTTCAATGAAATAATATTGCTTTAGAGTGGTATATTGAGTTGATACTTGTTGCTCGATGTTCTCGATTATTTAGTGGTAGGTTTCGTATCGATCATTTGTTGATCGATACGAAATGTGCGGAAGGGGGGATCGATACGAAGTGGGTGGTAGTTGATCAGACGAACCCAGACCGATGCCAACACTCGATAGATACAAAGGAAGAGGGTGTAAACTTGATGGACACGAAGCTGTATCGATACGAAGAAGAGGTAAAGCGATGGATACGAAATGATGTGAATCCCAGGTTGGTGATCTATCCACTCGAAGTAGCTACCTGCTTGACTCGAAGTGAACCTGCCTCTGACTCGAAGTAGCTCATAAGTATGCCAATCCATCAAAGACCCAAAGCAAACCCTTCTCTGGCCCGAAGTAGCCTGCCTGAAAACCCGAAGTAAACATGGTGGTGACTCGAAGCAAACTCCAAGCAACTTGAAGCGACTCGATTTTTGTCGAAACCATATTTTAAACATCTTTTGCTGTCTGTTTGTTGACTATGCTATGTCTTGTGCAGTTGATTGGGTTAAATCTGCTTGTATGTTGCCTTGCCAAAAAGCGGGTTAACACTTTGCCCGCCAAAGCATGCCTTGCGATAGGAAGGTGTGTTTTGTAGTGCCATAAGCTTGATGTTCGTATCATGTTGATGACCTGTAAAGAGATCGAAAATTTTGCCTGATTGTGAATAGCGATCGTTCAAGATCGTATGCCGTTCGGGGCGATATACGTGACTGTTCGAGGTCAGGTGTCGTTTAAGGCAAATTGTGACCGTTCGTGGTCGAGTGCCATTCGAGGAGAATTGTGATCGTTTGAGGTCGGGTGCCGTTCGAGGCGAATTGTGACCATTCATGGTCGAGTGCCATTCGAGGCGAATTGTGACCGTTCGAGGTCGGGTGCCATTAGAGGCGAATTGTGACCGTTCACGGTCGGGTGCCATTCGAGGCGAATTGTGACCGTTCGCGGTCGGGGGCCGTTCGAGGCGAATTTCGGAATCACAAACATCAAAATTACATTCAAATGAGTCTTACAATAAAAATGTCCAACTAAATCAAGTCCAGATGCAAAAAATAGAAAGCAAAAGCAAAACAGAAACGTCAAAGTGCAAACACCTCCACTATTGCGGTTTATAGTCGTCTCAAGGCGTGCCTGAGGACCGTTCGTGATCCCGTACATGTGTAAGCGTCTTAACTGTTGTTAGAGTGGAGTTTGCTACTTATTCGTCATTATTCCAATTAGTTGATGATAAGCTAATGCCTTGATCCAGAGCCGTTCTCATTTGATGCAGATGTCGGCCGCTCCTGTTCCACCGTCGTTGCTCGCCTTTTCACGTACTGCAACAGCATACCATTCCGGATATGTCCTTCTATCTCATCCCTTAAGTGGCTGCAATCATTCGTACTATGGCCACTTAGCTCGTGGAATAAGCAGTACTTGTCTAATTTCCTTTCACTATTAGTTTGATCCCTCCTCATTGGCTTCCGGTAGGGAACCTGCCCCTTTGTGTCTTGATATATTCGCTCTAAAGTCTCGCTCGACTCCGAATAAGAGGTAAATCTTGGCTCCTTTCGTAGCTGCCTCGATTAGTCAAAGCTGTTTTCTTCTTTTCGCTTCCCTTTTTCCTTGTTTGAATCTTTTCCAAATGGATCCCCGCTTTTGACTGCATAAACTTCAGCTTCATCTCCTTCCTCTCTCTCAGCCTTTACATCCTCCTACCGAAGAAACCATTCCGCCTCATGGTAAAACTCTCCCAAGTCCATGGGTGGATCCCTTGTCAATGAATTCTTGAACTTCGTGTCATCAGCTATGCCGGATACAGCTTCCATCAGAACCATGGATGGATCTGGCCGATCCACTCATGCTGCCACCGCATTGAACCATGTTAGAAAACTCCTCAAAAACTCCCTAGTTTTCTGCTTCAGTATTGTCAAACTCGTCACGTTCTTGGGCCTCAAGATGTGAACTCTGAACTGCCTTATAAACTTCTCAATCAACTCGGTCCATGTTCCAATGGAGCCGCTTTCTAATTGTCTGAACCACAGCGCTGCTATATCCGTCAAATACAATAGGAAACACCAGGCCATGACTTCCTCCGATGCCCCCAGTACATCCATGTGTCTCATATACCTCGTCAAATGAACTGCAAGATCCATCCTCCCATCCTACGTCTCCAGTGTAGGTAGTTTGAATTAAGGTGGATTCTTGGCCTGCCTAATTGTGGGAGCGAAGGGGCTCTTATTCACATCTTCCAGATCTCTATTCACTAATCCTCCTCTCAAGGCTCGTCTGACCATCTCTGCCAATTTGTCACTGTCATCAAGTTGTGGTCCTTGTCTGTTGCCTCCGACCTGCCTCCCGAGTTCACGAGGCAATCCTGAGACCTATTCTCTTGGCCGAGCATCCATTCCTCCATCGATGCCAAACTGCACAGTATTGCCTGGTATCATGCCTGGAATTGGGTCAACATGATCCGGGGGTGTGCCCCCTAGCTCAGGGGCTGCTCCTGATTGTCCCGCTCTATCCTAAATCCTGGTTTCCCTAGGTCCCTGACTTTTGTTCTGGATTACCCCTGTTCCAGCTGCTTCGTTCTCTCGATTCTATGCTCTATTTTGCCCAATATGCTGGAGTAGGTTCTGCATCATTTCCTCTTGTCTTTTCAAAATCCCTTCTTACATAGCCTCCATCACCATCTCCATTTCATCTCTGGTGATGAATACTGAAGTCGGATTAGCTCCTGAAGAAGCCTCCTGACTTCCTTCATGCTGACTCCTTTTCGCTCTTTGTCTCCTTGTTGATTGCTTTGTCGTAGCTTTCCAAAACCAAGTTCCTAAGCCTTCAAATCCAAAATCCAAGCTTCAGAATCACTGAGTGCTAGCCTTCTCAATGAAAGCACCAAAATGTTTGGGCCAAAATTGGTCACGAACACCTAATGGTAGATGAAAGCACAAATTCACAGTCTCAGATCACAGATAGACAAAATGTAGAGGACATAAATATAAAGAACACTCAAAATTTAAAAGGAAAGCAGTTAAAAGACAGGGTTTATATGTAGGATCGATTTTACCCTAAAGGGGGGGTGAATAGGGTGACACTAATAATAATAAAAATTAATGCGGAAATATGTATAATAATTGCAGCACAGATAATAGTAGAATAATAAAAGTAAAAATAACAACACAGATTTACCCAGCTTCGGTAAAACACTGCCTACGTGTTGCCCCCAAGGTTTCTACTAGAAATTAAGTAGTCAGACGCTTACACACGTAAACTTGCGACACCCGCTAATGACTAACCTAACTCTACGGTCAAAACCCTGCCACAACTCAGCCACTGAGTTGCGAATTCTCGAACTACACCACCGTAGTTCGTAACCTAGTCACACGACTAGAATTTTACAAAAGTTTAAAAGAAAATTACAAAATAAAAACTAAACACAAAAAAAAAAATTAAAACCCTAATTAGAGAATAAGCCCAAATAAAAATAGAAGGTCGGCCCATTAAGAAATTATAATAAAAAAACGATGTTTCCCTTTATCTTGTTTAACTTCGGCCCGTATCTTTTTAGTCTATGTTGTATCCTTTTATTTTCATGTTGCCTCCTTTGCTCTGTGAAATCAATGGCTAATTCGTTCCTCTTTAAAAATTAGGGCTTTGATCATTTGAGCCGCCGCTTGAAAAATGATGCTCGAAACATTTGCTGGTATGCTTTTAATTCACTTCGAGGCTTCCTTGATCAGTTGAATTGTTCACGGCTGCTTCAAAATTGTCGAGCTCGAATGTTAAAATGGTATGCGATTTTGCCCTTTTTCGATATTCGATAATACTCGACTTTGATTCGAGTTATTGGCTTTTGATTTATTTCAATGCCTTGCTCTGGTAATTGCTTGAACTCAAATGCTTTTTACTGCCGATGATGTAACTGGGTTTTATAGGGATTAAAGCCCTAAAACTATGTTCGTATATTTCATTTGAATTCTTCACGTTGTTTTTCTCGGCCATGGATTTTTGCTTGAACGATGTTGATATTTTTGACTTTTTCATCTTATATATGTTACTGTATTTACTCCGGTCTTTTCTCCTTTGATTTTGGTATTTGAATATTTGAGATAATGTATTGGGTCAGTTCCTTTGACTTCGGCGTTTGAAATTGTAGTAATCCAGACTTTGACCAAATCGTAGCTTATCCATGTGAACTTAGTTGAATTTTTATCTCGGTTGCTTGGTTCACGGCTTCTGACATTATTTGAACTGCTACTGTTAATTACCATTTTTGAACACTGCCTTGTACTAGTAATGTTGCATTGTGATACAGATAATTACTTCACTGTCATATTGTTGCTCATTGCATATCACTGTGCACTCTTGGTTCATGCTGAACTTGTTGCTGTGACTATGTCTTATGCATTGTCATTTTTGTGTTATTTTTGCTTTTGGTGTTGCAGTCTGGTTCCATTTGAATTTTTGATAATATTTGTTGATTTCGACTTGTTCATCATTTCCTTATCACTTCTGATTTACGGCTTGATCATTTTTACTGAATATTTGTGTATCACTCCATTTATATACATACATATATGTATGTATATATGTGTGTGATGGCTCTGAAATCAATTTTGGTCGTTTATGTATATACATGGTGCACTTGAAATTGTTTATGCCTCTGTTTCATGTGTTTGTCACTGACCTGTTGTTGACACACTGCTTTGGTCTGATTCATCTTGATTCTGTCTACCTGAGTGCTTGTGTGGGTTCATGCCTTTGTTGTTCATGAGCATTGCACATCCACACTGGTCTGGTTCATCATTCTTTGGAGTCTTGTTTCACTTGCATGTGTTGAGTACATTTCTGGTGGAGTTTGAGTCTGGTTCTGGTTAATACTTCATGTGTACTGCCCTTTGTGTATGTTGTAACTAGTTCACCACCTTGTCATATGAGTATGTTGAACTGAGCATGTTTGTTGCTTTCTTTTGATTCATGTGCACTGGCTTGTTGTACATGTTCACCTTCATGTTGCATTACTGGTACATTTTGCTAGCTGCTCCCTTGCTCGAAACTGTTTTACTGGGTATTTCAATGTATATACATACATACATACATACATATAGATATGTATGTATGTATGTGTGTGTGAGATTGGCATCAATTCTGGTTGCTCCATTTCATTGTAGTCCGGTCTAGTTGAGTTGCTATGGGTGCTCTGTCCTCTGGTTCATTTTGTATTGCATTCATTCTGGACTAACCATGTGTTATATGATCTGGTTATTGCAGTCTTCATTGTTATGCGGTCTGGTCATTTAAGTTCATGTTGTTCTTGCCTCAAGTTTGAATGGTCTTGTTACCCTTGCATTTGATTGGAATTGAACCTGTACTCGACCATTTAGATGAGGCTTCATGAGTCTCCATTGTGACTGTGATATATGTATATACATATATATGCATATATGTATGGTGCATTTGAAACTTTGTGCCTTTGTTTTGATCGAGAGTTATATGCACTTGAGTTGAATCCAGCTAATGGTTCAGGTTCGACCCTGTGCTCACCTGTCCCTGTAGTTCTAACACGCAAGTGTATATCGGTGTGCATGGCCTTGTGGCATGTACAGTGATACACTGTGCATGTCATAAATTGTTCGTGTAGATGAATTCAAACTAAATGATGACGAACAACCCAAATAACTGAGGCAAATGATATTTTCAAACACACACTTTATTGTATACTGCAAAATATTTCTTTTTCAATTTTACTGCGTCAGTGTTTATATTGCAGATAATTCAGATGCTGGGTACAAAACTGGAATAGAGTTGAAGATAAATACGAGTGTTTGAGTGATATGTAGTGAGGTCAAAATTGTAAATTGAAATTTGTGATGTAATCAAAATTGTAATGTAATTGAAATTGTGTAAATGTAGTGAGAGCTGAAGTTTGTACTATTTAAATTTGTAATAAAATATTTGTTTGAATAAAATATTTGTTTGAATTTGAATTCTGTGTTATTTATTTTATCCAACAAATATTTATTTAATTATGTGAAAAATAAAATAGTATAATATCAAATACATTTAAACGAATATATATATATATATATATATGTTTATTATCATCAAACAAAAATCATAGGCTATTGTATTCTACAATCTCCCCTTTTGATGATAACAAACATATATTAAGATTTTGACTCTATTAAATGTATTTGGTTTTGATGAATTACATTTGCTCCCCCTATTTGAATGCTCCCCCTTCATATATGCATGAAAATAAAAAATATGCAAATGAACCTAGATGAGAATATGCAAATAAAAAATAAAATATTTGAACTTTATTTTCCAAAATCTTAACTTTTCTCTTCCCCTTTTGTTATCAGCAAAAGAGTAATAGTGTTAGAAAAATAGAGATAAAGTGATAGATATTAATACAACATTAATACCCAATCGAGTATAAATCTTAAATTTCAATAAAAAATCAAACAAAAATCATAAATACTCTGTTAGGCGCATATTCCACTTTAGAGTGATAGGGGTGATGTCGGCATATAACACCATATAGTTGTATCTATTTGTGGTATATTTATGACAGGAATTTGAATACTCACTAACCATGCATAACCGTTAGGACTTTTAAATGAGATTAGTAGTATTCCCAATTTAAAAAAAATGAATTTCAGGTATCTTCTAACCACACATAACCGTGAGGACTTTTAAATGGGATTAGAATCAACTCATCTACTTAATAACCAATTTTGATATGTTTTCCATACATGCATAACCATGAGGACTTTTAAATGAGCATGAAAGCACATAAACAAATATTCCAAGTAATTCACCCATGCATAACCGTAAGGACTTTTAAATGAGAGTGAATACTTTGGATGTTTTTATTGCTAAAAAATAAAATAAAATAAAAACGAATAATTTCCCGTTTAAAATACCACATTTTGACATACTATATTGGATTTTGATGAGTGATGGTCTTTAGAAATATGATAGAAATAGAGATGGTAACGGAATTTTTTACCAACAAAAGGTATTATAAATCTTGTTTAAATTTTTAAGAAATTTACTAAATATACTATCTCAAGTCATACTATATGATTAATATCGACACTCATCACTATTTCAATTACTATTTATCTTTTCGATAATTAGTAGGGAGTCAGATTAGTTAATGTATTCATTTAAGATCAAATCCAAAAATAAATATAAAATCAAATTTCTAAAATGTCTAATCTGAAACGAAGTCAACAAAAACTATTTTCTGAAAAGGTTTTTTTTTAAATTCTGCTAATTGAAAATCAGTTGAAATGTGTTGGGCGCGTTCTCACCCAGAAGACCTTGAGACCGAGGAGCATGACTCATCCATCCAGGCTCGCCTAAGCCCATCCGGTATTCTCGTCCTCTAAGGCCCATTCGGCAGGAACCCATTCGGTAGTCTTAGGCAAACACCGAACCAATATTCTTCCATCCCACCGGACCAGCTGCCACCGGTCCAACCTACTTCCATCCCACCACCGGTCCAACCTACTGCCACCGAACCAATATACTTCCATCCCACCACCGGTCCAACCTACTTCCATCCCACTACCGGTCCACTCTACACTCCAACCACCTCCAAACCAAGCAATGCCGAACCAAGATATACCAGGCCAGATCACATCAGCCCAGGCCCATCAGCGACTATACATATCCTGGACCCCTACCCCTAGCCTCACTCTATAAATAGAGGGGCAAGGGTACAGCAATGGGGACAAGTTTGAGAGCTCAAGCACGAAAGGAACTTTCAAACAACTTTCTTTTACTTGTACCAAAGCTTTGTACTTGTAATCATAACAAAAGAAGAGAAATAACATATAAAGTGGATGTAGGCACATTCTGGCTGAACCACTATAAATTTGCGTGTCTTTTTACAGTTTAGTCCCTGCTTTTCATATATTTGCATAAATCGCTCAAATTACTAAGAATAACACAAGATCTACTAAATCATACAACTTTGAGGTGTTTGTCCATTTTTAGTGCAAACATTTTTGGTGCTTTCACTGAGAACTAGAAGCTCGAAGCTTCAGCTTCATCTACTTAACAAGTTTTCCTAACAGCATCGTCCGCCACTTGGAAAACATGCCTCCCAAACAGAGAAAAGATGTTAACAAAGGAAAAAACATCGCATCCAGCAGCCTTCCAGATCCAGCTGTCACGAATCAAGTAAATCATCCTCCTCCAGCAACGGTAACAAATGAAGGACAGGCTAACCCAACCACTCCTGCCACAGAACAACCTGCAGCAATTACTAGGGCAGATTTGGACAGAGTTGTTGTTGAAGTAACTAACCGCTTCACGTCCCAGCAGGAAGCCTTGGTGGACCATCTCATGTCACGCTTGAGGGACGCTGAAGAATCCAACCGCAACACTGAATCATGGGGCGAGTCCCAGTCTGGAGGATCTCAGAGACAGCAAAGATCTTCCTTCTTCGAAGGAGCTAACGGCAGAAGTAGCCGTGGTAGGAGCCGAGACCGAGCACAGCCCGAAGTTAGGCCTGAGGAAACGTTTGGTACCGAACCCAACGGGGAAGGTACCGGGCGAAGGTCAACTGTAGCTGAGCCTGTCATGCTGCCTAACCACAGAAACACCAGTGAACGGGGCCGAGCTAGAGTTCAGCCCGAAGTTGGACCCGAGGAGGTGCTTAGATCAGAACCCAACAGGGGGAGATCAAGGCAAGGGCCAACTGTAGCTGACCCAAGCGTGCTCCCAGAAGATCAAAGGCAGCCACTGGAAAATATGAGGAATGATAGACGATACCATCCCTACAGGTCGTCTGGACGGAATCAATCCCACAGAACAGAACCAAACTCATTTCTATCTGCTCCAAGTTCTGATGAAAGGATGGCACGCTTATTCAGAGAGTGTGTCCAACGGGAGCAAAGAGATCGAGGGATAGGCGCTAGGGTAACCAGCCCTTTCGCCCGCAATATCGAAATGCTATCACCCCCCGAGAATGGAAGATGCCAACAATGGAACCCTACAAAGGAACCTCCGATCCCGTTGTACACTTACAGAGGTACACGCAGCATATGCTCATGAGTGGAGCAACAGAGGGAGTACTGTGCAAATGCTTTCCGCTCTTCTTAGCAGATCTCGCTACCTCCTGGTTCTGTCATCTACCCCAAGGATCCATCAGCTCATGGGAAATGTTGAAAGAAAAATTTATCAGTCAGTTCCACATTCATGTGGAGCAACCTAAGGACGCTTATTCCTTATCCAGCGTCAAACAGAAACCTGGAGAAAAGCTGCAGCAATACCTAACCAGATTCAACGCCGCAGCAGCCGCAGTTCAAGATGCCGATGAGAAGCTTATCCTAATGGCCCTCTGCAGTGGAGTGCATCCGGACACTAAATTTGCTAGAAGATTGACAAAAGAAAAACCAGCTACTTTACCCGATTTCTTCCATGAAGCCGGGAAATACATGAGGCTTGAGGATGCTGCCGTTGAGGGGCAGTCAGGACAGCAAAATAAGACGACCCATGGCAACGCCCCTGCTGTGGCGAGGGACGTTCGAAGAAATGATTCCAGAGACAATGCTGGGGGCAAGAAGGTAGAAAAGCTCCTATATCGGCCAGGACCAAGATTCGACACTTACACCCCTTTGAACGAGACCGTCGAATATATCTTCTTTGCCACCCAAGGCGAAGTTAGATACAAACGCCCACCGTACAAGAAGGAATCAGATAACGTACAGAAGTCTGGAAAATTCTGCCGCTTCCACGAATCTCACGGGCACGATACCAACGAATGCCATCATCTCCGAGATCTGATTGAGGAACACATCAGAAGAAAGAAACTGGAACGTTATGTAAAAAGTCAAGACAGGACTCCAGCTCCTGCCAATGAAAACCCAAGGCTACCCTCACCAGGGACCGACAGAGGAAACCGCAACGCTAGCAGCTCTAGTCAAGAGAAGATAGTGGTCCATACCATCTCAGGAGGTCCGCACATCGCAGACAGAAGTTGGAGAGAGATGGAAAGATATGGGAAGTCGCTTAGAGACAATAAAGACTGTGTCAATATGGTTATAGAAGAGCGCCACCCAAAGCGGAAAGAAAGTGATGACATCACATTCAGTAAACGTGACCTAGAAGGAAGACAGTACCCTCACATGGATCCCATGGTTATCTCTGCCCGACTCGGTCCCGCCGAAGTTTACCGAATCCTGGTAGACACTGGAAGCTCTGTAAATATCCTGTTCAAACACGCATTCGACAAAATGAAGCTATCAATGAAGGATGTATCTCCCTGCGATAAACCACTACACGGTTTCACTGGAGATGCGAAGATGCCCCTCGGGCAGCTGGACCTCTTTGTTGAGATTGGAAGCCATCCCCGCTCCGTTGTAAGGAAACAGACGTTTGTGCTGATAGAAAACCATTCGGCCTACAACGCCTTCTTAGGAAGACCAGCATTGTCTGACTTCCAGATTGTCCTAGCCCCATGGTGCCTGAAAATGAAATTTCCAACAGACAATGGGGTAGGGGAAGTGGAAGGAGACCAGGATATTGCACGAGACTGCTATGTAACCGAACTTCGCAACAACCACAGGAAAGATAAAGGGAAAGGTGTAGAGATTGCCCTCTGCACAAAAAGCCTTGAAGCATAGCAACTAAAGAAAGCCCCTCCTCTTCGATACACCAGCGACCCTTTCAATGAATTAGACCCTAGGGACAAAGAGGAGGAGGCCACCGCCGAGCCTGCAGAGGCTATGGAGTTTATATCTGTAGACAAGCACGACTCAAGTAGGCTACTGAAAATTGGGTCCCAGCTGAAAGCTGAATTGAAGGAACAACTCATTGATTTTCTCCGCCACAACTTGGATGTATTCGCTTGGTCACACGCTGACATGACCGGAATCTCCCCCGACATAGCATGCCACGTATTAAACATTGATCCTACCAAGGCGCCTGTAAAACAAAAAAAGAGAAGTATGGGGGCAGAGCGATCAGCAGCCCTCGATGAAGAAGTAAAGAATCTACTCGCCAATGACTTCATACGAGAAGCTGTTTACCCAGAATGGATCGCCAACCCGGTACTAGTAAAGAAGGCTAATGGGAAGTGGTGGACCTGCATTGACTTCTCCAACCTAAACGACGCCTGCCCAAAGGATTGCTTCCCGCTTCCCAGAATCGACCAACTTGTAGACAGCACAGCTGGGCACGAACTCCTATCTTTTATGGATGCATACTCAGGATATAACCAAATTCCTATGCATGCTCCCGACCAAGACCACACTAGTTTCATCACCGACCGGGGTTTATACTGCTACAAAGTGATGCCTTTCGGACTTAAAAATGTAGGAGCCACCTACCAGCGCCTCGTCAACAAGATGTTTGCAGGGCTAATAGGACAAACTATGGAAGTATATGTGGACGACATGCTGGTGAAATCACGGAAAGCCAAAGATCACGTAAGCCACCTAGGCAAAATGTTCCAGATACTTCGACAGTATGGAATGAAGTTGAATCCACTAAAGTGCTCCTTCGGAGTGTCATCGGGAAAATTCTTAGGGTTCATCGTCCATGCCCGAGGGATTGAAGCAAACCCTGAACAAGTCCGAGCATTAAGGGACATCAAGATACCTTCCACCCGAAAGGAAATGCAAAGCCTAAATGGAAAAGTGGCCGCCCTAAGCCGATTCATCTCCAAGGCAACGGACAAGTGCGTCCCCTTTTTCGAAGCTCTAAAGAAAGATAAAGGAAAGTTCGAATGGACGGACGAATGCTTAACCGCTTTCCTTAACCTAATCGAACACCTCCAGAAACCACTGGTACTCTCGACCCCAAGCGAAGGCGAAGAATTATACATATACCTTGTTGTGTCATCTCACGCTTTAAGCGCTGCCTTGGTAAGGGAAGACAACCGCACGCAACGACCAGTTTACTTCGTCAGTAAAAGGTTTACTGGGGCAGAAGTCAGATATCCTAAACTTGAAAAGTTAGCATACTGTTTACTAATCACTTCACGAAAACTACGTCACTACTTCCAATCCCATTCCATCAAAGTTCTGACCGATCAACCACTGAGGCAGGTACTCCATCGTCCCGACACTTCCGGGCGACTACTTAAATGGTGTATTGAGCTGAGTCAATATGATATCACCTATCACCCTCGCACCGCCATCAAGGGACAAGCCATGGCTGATTTCATTGCAGAGTTCACTACCAACGAGGATAAGGAGCAACTGGAAATAACAGAAGATATCAAGTGGAATCTCTTTGTGGACGGTGCATCTAACGAACAAGGCTCAAGGGCAGGTGTGGTAATAATCACTCCCAGGGGAAATAAACTGCACTATGCTATAAGGTTGGAGTTCGCTGCCACCAACAACGATGCAGAATATGAAGCAGTGATAGCTGGACTAGAAATTGCCATAGAAATCGGAGCCAATTCTTTGTGTCTTCACAGCGATTCTCAACTTATTGTTAATCAAATACTAGGAGAATTCCAAGCTCGAGAGGAACGACTCATAGCATATCTAAAGAAGACCAAGTTGCTTCTCAGCCGATTGGATCAGTACTTAGTCAAACACATCCCTCGGGAAGAGAACCAAGAGGCCGACGAATTGGCAAAGCAAGCGAGTATGAGAGACATCGCCATCTTCAGGGCAGTAACCATCTCAAAGCAAACGGTCCCAAGTTTTGAGCAAGTGAATCTGATAGCTGCAGTCGAAGAAGCAACTTGGATGACTCCCATCCGAAACTACCTACAAAGTGGCACACTACCCGACGGGCGTAATGAAGTCAAGAAAATCTTGAGGAAAGCGTCCCGCTATACAATACAAGAAGACATCCTCTATCGGCGCGGTTTCTCTAACCCATTATTAAGGTGTGTCGCCGGAAAGGAAGCCAAGGAAATCTTATCCAACATCCATCAGGGGAGCTGTGGAGATCACACCGGGGGGCAAACATTAGCAAAAAAGATACTCCGATACGGATATTTCTGGCCCACCTTAAGCAAGGACGCCTTAGATTTCGTCAAGAGATGTGACAGATGCCAAAAATTTGCTAAGATTCCACGGCTACTAACAACTGAGATTACTCAAATGACCAGCCCTTCGCAATATGGGGAATTGACTTAATCGGCGAGCTACCGATGGGCCGAGGCGGGGCCAAATATGCTATAGTGGCAGTTGATTATTTCACCAAATGGGTGGAAGAAGAACCTCTAAATAAAGTATCTTCAGCAAAAGTTATTAACTTCTTGATCAAAAATGTTCTGTGCAGGTATGGAGTCCCACTCAAAATCATATCAGACAATGGACTTCAGTTTGACAGCGAGGAATTCGCCAACTGGTGCCGAGAACACGGAATTCATAAAAGCTTCTCATCCGTAGCGTATCCCCAGGCAAACGGACAAGTCGAAGCAGTCAACAAAATTCTGAAAACTCTGATAAAAAAGAAGCTCGAAAAGTCAAAAGGCGCTTGGGTGGACGAACTCCCTACGGCACTGTGGGCTTACCGCACATCTTTCAGAACATCAACAGGGCACACTCCTTTCTCTTTGGCATACGGATCGGAGGCTATGCTCCCAGTTGAAACCATCGTGCCTTCCCACCGTAGGATCCACTATAACCCAGAAGAGAATGAAGAACTCCTCCACATGTCTTTGGATCTAGTTGAGGAGAGAAGGAATGATGCAGTCCTTAAAGCGGCGGCCCACAAGCAGAAAGTGGCAGCACAATACAACTCCAAAGTCAAGCATCGTACCTTACAAGAGGGGGATCTTGTCCTCAAGCGAATCTTCCCTCGCCCCGGAGCACTAGACCCGATCTGGGATGGACCATATGTAATTCATAAAGATCTCCACAACGGAGCCTATATTTTGTCAACAGTGGACGGAGAGGTGTTCCGAAGGGCATGGAACATCCAACACCTCCGTCGATACTTTTCTTAACTTGTATTTCCCATATGAAGTGAATTAACAAAGAGAATCAGTGGACGTAGGCCTTTTCGTGCCGAACCACTTTAAAAAACCTTGTCTCTTTTTTAACTTGTTCCTTTATATCTTGGCTACTTGTTAACTTTATCCTTTTCTGTTGAACGAAATCCTACGCGTATAGCATCTCCACTCAAAGCACCTCACGGCGCGACTTCACCTGGGAAAAACCCAACAGGTACTATGCGAATCTATGCCCTCGCCAATGAGACACTTTTGCTCCAGCATCCCTCTGCTGCGGGTTAACTCATTGCTCGCGACGGCCCTTAAAGCCAACTGTAATGAGCCGATTATAAGCCACCGAGAAGGCCGACTATAGCCGAGGCAGCTCATTACGGCGTTAGGCTCGCCGGCAACTGTGAATCGACTATAAGCCCCAACATAAGGTGTGGCCAGCTAGGGGCAGTTCACAGTTGACGATCGGCACCCACGCTAGCCGGCCACAGTAAATCGAATAATACCCACAATTACGGGCCATAATGGCCCGGGTAGTTACTGTGCGCGATCTCGGCTCCGATGTGTCTTAAGTGCGGCTGTGGTAAAAAAGAATTAACTCCCCGTGGAGGCGTAAGATGGGTGACGAATGTCTCCAAGACCCACAGCTAGGGAAAGTGACTACAAAACCCGTTTACCACGAACTTAAGCACATCGAAGGCCTTCCGTGATTGGAAGTTTTACCTTTTTACGTATTTCAATTTTACTTAAAAAGCTTTTTCCCTATCCCCTATAACAATCCCTAAAATACATGATACAGAGTAGGAGATACTCGCCAATGAGTGTAGGGACTCACAGTGGCAGGACATTCGACTACATTCCATGCTCGGTCATACAAGATATTCAAGACTGCCATCTACGATTAAAACATGAAAGGCGGTATTTTCTTCTTTTATGTACAAATACATGACTATAATTTGTTCACACCACACGCTAATATTGCAAGTCATGAAATTATGATTTAGAACCAGAGTCTAACATCAAACACAATTTAATTACAAGAATATACATAGCTATATTTCTCATACGATATGCCAAAATAACAGCAAACATTCAAAAGACGACAAAATCAGCTTAAGTTAAAGAATTACATGTTAAAATAAGACTATTTATTACAAGTGGCAAAATATCACAACCTAAAGGCTACGTTACTATTTTTTCGACTAACATATACAACACTGTCGAATCCACAAAAGGAGTTTTTCCAGGTATAATCAAGGAGCCGGCTGCAGTGGAGCTTTATCCTTGCCCTGTTGACCCCCTGTCAAAAAAAAAGGGGGGACTCATTAGCAATAAGCAACCAGGTTGATGGAGAAACTAAAAAGGGAGACTTACCAGCGCCTGCTTCCTGACTATCCTGATCGTCATCCTCTACCTGCACGCCTACCTCCTCAGCGGCAAGCAACCGCATACCTTCCTTAACCGCCACCTTCTCCTCCTTGGCAAACTGGGCAGTGACCGCATCCATGCTGAAGGCCACGCCACCATCTTTATCCGCATCGGCCTTGGCCTCCTCCAGAGCCCGAAGATAGATCTTAGCCATGATCCTGGGATAATCATCCATCCAGGATAGGTTACCCTGCTTCCAGGTTCGGAAGTACATGTCCTGAAGCATTTCGTCCATCATCCCCTCATTCTCCTCAAACTCCCTCATCCGAGCCTTGGAAGCCAACAACCTCCCAACGGCAGCATCTCTCTCCAATCGGTATCTCGAGCAGTCGGCTAGAAGGGATCCCCGCATTGCCTCCATCTCCTCCCTCAACTTAGCTTGAGCAAGCTCTGCAGCCTCAAGTTTCCCGGACAATTCCTCCACCTGCTCGAGATCCGCTTTCCGAACTTCGTCCACCGTGGCAATAGCCATGTCAATCCGTTCTTTGCAAGTAGCTTCCATTTTCCACAATTCGGCCCGACTGGCCTCTTCCATGGTTTTCCTTAATCGTCCAGTAGCAGCCTCATGCTGAGAAATCTGAATAGCCTGATCCGCAAGCTGTTTGGCCTGATCCGAAACCACCAATCGAAGTCGGATATTGGCGCTCCCAATCTCCTCTCCGGCCTTAACCAGCCGGGCATGATGCCCCATCAGCTTCTTGGTCTCCTCCGCCACCCGATCAATATTAGCCTTGGCCTCGTCTCCCATAGTGATTATACGAGTAGTGAGTAAATCGAGATCTAAGGACTTAGCTTCATCAAGTACCCGTACCATGGGATTGCGGGGGAGAAGGTGTTCACCAGTGACTTCGTCGAAGGTAATATCATGAGAGCTTGGATCCAGATCAGGATGACCCGCAAATGGATTACGAGCCAAATCAGGACGGTCGATATGAATAACAGAAGGGTTTCCGGACGGGTGCGGAGAAGGCACAAACTCGCTATCCTCCTCCGTGATATCACGAAGAGGCTGAGCCGGGAGCTGAGGACCAGGCGAAGGTTCGGATAAAGGACGACTCCTCTTTCTCTGCTAAATACCCTCTTCGATAACCCCGAGAAGGGGACGGTAGCCGACTACATCCCCGGAGCGGTGGGTCGAAGGCTTCGGCTTGACAGAAGTTTTGGAAAGCTTGTACTGTTCAAGCATGTGCCAAAAGTTTGAGGCTTTGACCGTTTTACCTGCTCCTGATATGAAGAAAAAGTGTCACAAGCATATAATGTCCTATACTTCAAGAAAACACGGCAAATTAAAAGGAGAGAAACACATCTGTGGTTGTACAAACCCTGGGGAGGAGTAGGATACTGCAATAGGTCCTGGATTTCATTCCAGGATGGGAGCGGGTCATAAAATATTCCTAAGTCCCTATCATTAGTGAAGCATGCAGGAGTCAAGAGTTCACCTTGAGTCGTCGGAGCCACCCTGGCTGGAATGGTCTGGGAAGACTCGCTTGCACCGGTCCCGGCCTTGTCCGCTTTCCCGGTTTTCTCTACCAAAGCCGGATCTCCGTCCAGCCCCTCGAAAGCCTGGTGGAACGCATCGTCCGTCCACTCCTGAATCTCGCCCGCTTGCCCAGGGAGCAAGGCCCCGATGCCATCGCCACCTTTATCACCTTCCCGACCATCTCCACCCTCGCCTCTTTCCTCCTCTATGTCTTCCTCCTCCCGGGTAAGTGGACAATTGCTGGGGGAAGGACCGTCCGACTTCTTGAGTTTCTTACCTCCGACAGCTGAAGGTTTTGTGAAAGGTTTCCTCTTGCTACTCTCTACCGTAACACCTTCCTTGGTCTGAGCAGCCGCCCTCTCCTCCGCCGTTTCCCTCAGCTTAACTACTGACTGCTGCGGAAGGATTAAGTTATATTCCAGAAGAATCGCATTTCTGATCAAGAAGGCAGATGATCTATATTTCCCAAGAATAGCTTCTATCTCAGCCGCCGTCTGAACCAGACGGTCAGTCTCCACAACCGGAAAGCCACCTGTCGCTAGCAAAAATGAGAAAGTATGAGAAGAAGCATCGCAATCGGAATAGAAATTATAAGTAAAAGCATCAACTTACATCCAGAAGTAAAGCGCCGGATTGAAATGGAGTCGTCCCTAACAAAGAACCACTCCTTCTTGAACATGCTGAATTTAGAGTACAGATCCAAAACCGGCTTGAAGGTCACAGCCGACTCCAAGCTAATGTATGGGGACCCTTTCTTATAGCCCCTCAGATTATATAGATACTGGATCTCCCGATTGGAAGGAGCACGACCATACTTCCTCTGGAAGATGACGAAGAGGCTCACCAGTATAGCGTAAGAGTTGGGTTGAAGTTGGAATGGGGCCACCTTTAGATATGTGAGGAAGCTGGCTATCCAAGCATTGAGAGGAGGAATGGCACCACACATGCAGTGGTATCTACTGTAGGCGAAGTACCCTTCAGGAGGATCGTACGGCATAACTTCTCTCCCTGGCAACAGCAAATGCGCCCTATCAATTCCGAAAGACCGGGAAATGACGTCGAGCTGCTCCTCCTTAAGGGAGCTAGGAAAGCAATCGGGCGGGGAGTTCAGAAGTTCCTGAGGGCCGTACCCGTCCACTAGTGATCTCGGGATTGGACCGTGACGTTCGGGATTCGGCTGAGCTGGGGGCACGGCGGAGGAACTTCCTTCACCCCCAGATTTCTTCTTGTCTGATCGAGTCTCTGCTTTACGAGACATTATCTACAACACCGGGAAAACATGTTGTTAGAATAGAGGATGTAAAAAAAAAAGGTAAGTATATAATATGGAATTCTACTCATAAAGTCAAAATGCTTAAAACTCCCATTATCATTCGGTAAAACTGAATATAAGATTCCATCCGGCATTCTCGTTCGGCATTCTCATCTAAAAATTTCATTCGGCACGTATGGCACACGCACTTCATTCGGTGGGCACAGACAAAAAACCATTCGGCTAAGAGAAATTGAGTACCTGGTTCGGCAAGTGAAATGGTTCGGCAAGCTGGGATGGTTCGGCGGAGGATCAGAATTTGATTCGGCTATGTGACTAACTTGGCTTGGCTGTTCGTTCGGTAGAAGGTAATAGAGGCCCTGGGCCCTTACTTATAGGCAACTGTAGACGACCGGACCGGCTGATTCGGCGAAAGCATCCAAGACTGACGTCATCATCTTTTAAACAAAGCGCGGCACATTCCGGCATATGCCCCACTTTGGGGGGCAAATGTTGGGTGCGTTCTCACCCAGAAGACCTTGAGACCGAGGAGCATGACTCATCCATCCAGGCTCGCCTAAGCCCATCCGGTATTCTCGTCCTCCAAGGCCCATTCGGCAGGAACCCATTTGGTAGTCTTAGGCAAACACCGAACCAATATTCTTCCATCCCACCGGACCAGCTGCCACCGGTCCAACCTACTTCCATCCCACCACCGGTCCAACCTACTGCCACCGAACCAATATACTTCCATCCCACCACCGGTCCAACCTACTTCCATCCCACTACCGGTCCACTCTACACTCCAACCACCTCCAAACCAAGCAATGCCGAACCAAGATATACCAGGCCAGATCACATCAGCCCAGGCCCATCAGCGACTATACATATCCTGGACCCCTACCCCTAGCCTCACTCTATAAATAGAGGGGCAAGGGTACAGCAATGGGGACAAGTTTGAGAGCTCAAGCACGGAAGGAACTTTCAAACAACTTTCTTTTACTTGTACCAAAGCTTTGTACTTGTAATCATAACAAAAGAAGAGAAATAACATATAAAGTGGACGTAGGCACATTCTGGCTGAACCACTATAAATTTGCGTGTCTTTTTACAGTTTAGCCTCTGCTTTTCATATATTTGCATAAATCACTCAAATTACTAAGAATAACACAAGATCTACTAAATCATACAACTTTGAGGTGTTTGTCCATTTTTAGTGCAAACAAAATGAAAAACATGCAGATATTTTCTTTGAAAATGATGCAACTAATGAATGTCTCAACATAAAACACGTTCCACCAGTACTTTTTCTATCAACTAGGCTACCAGTGTAATCTGCATCTGAATTTCCCTTTGACTCAAGGTTATCATTAGATAGATATCATAGACCAAATCGTGGAGTGTGCAACAATTACCATAAAATCCTTTTTACTGTTTTTAAATGAAATTCTTTTGGATTTGAATTGAAACTATGCAAATAAAAAAACAGTGAACATAGTGTCAGATCTAGAAGCACTAAGATAAATAAATATATCCATGTGTATCTAGAGTAATCATCAATACAAAACAACATCTCTTATCACCTAAACTTGCAATATAGTTAGTCCAAGCAAATCTATATGAAATAGTTCAAGGATGACAAGATGAATGGTCAACATTTTTGAATCAAAATCGACATTTATTTCATTAGCACATAACTGGCTGAATTAAATCAAATTATGGTGCAGATTTTCACATTTAGTATATCGTTCAAGATAAATGTACCGTTACCTATTTTACCTTTACCGATAATTTTTCGTTGTTGCCCATTGTAATTATGCCACCTTTGTACTAGGTTAAGGAACTTTGATTTGTCGCCCGTCGTGTGCCTGGAACAGCAAGAATCCAGGTATCACTCTTGTTGTTCCTTAGCCTGCCACCACACCTACACGAGAGAAGATTTTTGTGACCTATTTGTTTTTATAGGTCCATGATTGTTAGTGGCAAAAGATTTTGAAAAATATGTTTGTGTAGACCCAAGATAATCTATATTTGTTCCTTTCGGCACCCAGATTTGTTGGACTTTAATGGATTTTATATTTGTGCCTTTTGGAACCCAAATTGGTCTGGTTTTCACGTGTTTGGGTCTATACCAGCAATTATTGTGATTGTGTCCAATTTTTCCATAAATCGTGCACTTGGAATTGACTTGACTAATTTCGCTTCTAGCACATTCAAATTGAGTATATCCAAGTCCTTTTCTAATAGGATTAACAGCTTGTTTAGCTAATAACATATTTAGTGATTTTTCTCCTTTGGAGAATTTTCCTAAAGTTGTATACAATTACTGGACTTGTGTTTTGAGAGATTCATTTTCATTCAACAACAGAGTGCACCTCTTAATAGAATTTTCTCTCCTAGTATTTTCACTTTCTTTCAAGATCATAATTTCATTTTCAAGTGATTTAACTTTAATTTTTGATTTTTTAATCTCTTCTTCAAATGATGGACACTTATCACACTTAGGGCTCTTATTTCGATAGTTTTTAACCAATTGATCAAGCTGTTTATTTAGTTCTATTAAACTATCTCTTTGTGATTCAATTTTAGCATACTATTCCCTAAGTCTTTCAAAACAGCCATTTACTTCGTGAAAGTACATAAGTAATTCTGAGTGAGTAAGTTTTGATACCTCGCTTGGCTCGTCATCATCGCTATCGCTTATTTCTCCTCGAAGACACGGTTTTTCTTTTTCGTTTTCATTGCCAGTGCTTTCATCACTTTCATCAATTTCATCCCAAGTTGCTGCAAAGCTTCTCCTTTTTGGTTTCTTTCCTTTGCTGAATTGGGTTTGAGGACAATTTGGCTTGATATGACCAGGTTTATTGCACTTGTGATAGATGATCTCCTGTTCTTCTGAGTTGTCTAGAACTTTGACAATTTTGTTCTTCAGTTGTTGATTTAGGGCAGGATTTCCATATTTGCGGTTCCACCTTTTGAATCTCTTTATTATCAATGTCAGTTTAGCTGCTCCATCATCATCATCATCACTTTCCATTATTCCTTTGAGAGCTATTGATTTCTTTCACGTACCACCTCCTTCTCGTTCTTCCTTGAATTTGATTTCTAGCTCATAAGTGGTGAGATTTTCGATGAGTTCTTCAACTTTGATTTGTTTCAGATCTTTGGAGTCTTGAATGGCGATCACTTTTTCTTCGAAATTTCGTGGAAGAATTCCGAGAATTTTTCGAACTATTTCCAATTCTGTGTATGGTTTTCCAAGAGCTTTTGATTTGTATATGAGATTAGAAAGTCGTCCATACATCTCTTTGACATTTTCATCCTTAGCCATTGTGAAGTTCTCGTATTCGCTACTAAGCATGGCAAGGCAAGATTCTTTGACTTGGGAGGTTCCTTCATGAGTCACTTCAAGTGTGTACCAAATTTCCTACGCAGTTAGACAATGTGAGACACGATTAAATTCAATTTGATCTAATGAACAAATAATAGAATTCATAGCTTTAGCATTGGCATTTTGTAGTTTATTTTCAAGATATGTCCATTGATTCATTGGTTTTTCAATTTCTTGATTATCTACCACTATAGTAGGTGACCTATATCCCGTCTCAACAATATTCCAAGCATCAATGGTTTTCAAAAATAATTTCGTTCTATTTTTCCAATAAGCATATTCACCATTGAACATGGGTGGTCTAACTATGGACTGACCCTCAACAAAAGCATTATTAAAGAAGCCATTTAAAAAATCAAATTTTTAAAACAAAATTTGGTTTTTGAAAAATCAAAATTTTAAAATAAAAAATGGTTTTTGTTCCTAGCTCTGATACCACTTGTAGGATCGATTTCACTCTAAAGGGGAGGGGGTGAATAGGGTAATACTAATAATAATAAAAATTAATGCGGAAATATGTATAATAATTGCAGCACAGATAATAGAAAAATAATAAAAGTAGAAATAGAACAACACAGATTTACCCAGCTTTGGCAAAACCCTGCCTACGTGTTGCCCCCAAGGTTTCTACTAGAAATTAAGTAGTCAGACGCTTACGCATGTAAACTTGCGACACCCGCTAATGACTAACCTAACTCTACGCTCAAAACCCTGCCATAACTCAGCCACTGAGTTGCGAATTCTCGAACTACACCACCGTAGTTCATAACCTAGTCACACGACTAGAATTTTACAAAAGTTTAAAAGAAAATTACAAAATAAAAACTAAACACAAAAAAAAAAATTAAAACCCTAATTAGAGAATAAGCCCAAATAAAAATAGAAGGCCGGCCCACTATGAAATTATAATAAAAAAATGATGTTTCCCTTTATCTTGTTTAACTTCGGCCCATATCTTTTTAGTCTATGCCATATCCTTTTATTTTCGTGTCGCCTCCTTTGCTCTATGAAATCAATGGCTAATTCGTTCCTCTTTAAAAATTAGGGCTTTGATCTTTTGAGCCGCCGCTTGAAAAATGATGCTCGAAACATTTGCTGGTATGCTTTTAATTCACTTCGAGGCTTCCTTGATCAGTTGAATTGTTCACGGCTGCTTCAAAATTGTCGAGCTCGAATGTTAAAATGGTATGCGATTTTGCCCTTTTTCGATATTCGATAATACTCGACTTTGATTCAAGTTATTGGCTTGTGATTTATTTCAATGCCTTGCTCTGGTAATTGCTTAAACTCAAATGCTTTTTACTGCTGATGATGTAACTGGGTTATATAGGGATTAAAGCCCTAAAACTATGTTCGTATATTTCGTTTGAATTCTTCACGTTGTTTTTCTCGACCATGGATTTTTGCTTGAACGATGTTGATATTTTTGACTTTTTCATCTTATATGTGTTACTGTATTTGCTCCGGTCTTTTCTCCTTTGATTTTGGTATTTGAATATTTGAGATAATGTATTGGGTCAGTTCCTATGACTTCGACGTTTGAAATTGTAGTAATCTGGACTTTGACCAAATTATAGCTTATCCATGTGACCTTAGTTGAATTTTTTATCTCGGTTGCTTGGTTCACAGCTTCTGACATTATTTGAACTGCTACTGTTAATTACCATTTTTGAACACTGCCTTGTACTAGTAATGTTGCGTTGAGATACAGGTAATTACTTCACTATCATATTGTTGCTCATTGCATATCACTGTGCACTCTTGGTTTATGTTGAACTTGTTGTTGTGACTATGTCATATGCATTGTCATTTTTGTGTTCTTTTTGCCTTTGGTGTTGCAGTCTGGTTCCATTTGAATTTTTGATAATATTTGTTGATTTCAACTTGTTCATCATTTCATTATCATTTCTGATTTACGGCTTGATCATTTTTACTATATATTTGTGTATCACTCCATGTATATACATACATATATGTATGTATATATGTGTGTGATGGCTCTGAAATCAATTTTGGTCCTTTATGTATATACATGGTGCACTTGAAATTGTTTATGCCTCTGTTTCATGTGTTTGTCACTGATCTGTTTTTGACACACTACTTTGGTCTGATTCATCTTGATTCTGTCTACCTGAGTGCTTGTGTGGGTTCATGCCTTTGTTGTTCATGAGCATTGCACATCCACACTGGTCTGGTTCATCATTCTCTGGAGTCTTGTTTCACTTGCATGTGTTGAGTACATTTCTGGTGGAGTTTGAGTCTGGTTCTGGTTAATACTTCATGTGTACTACCCTTTGTGCATGTTGTAACTAGTTCACCACCTTGTCATATGAGTACGTTGAACTGAGCATGTTTGTTGCTTTATTTTGATTCATGTGCACTGGCTTTTTGTACATGTTCACCTTCATGTTGCATTACTGGTACGTTTTGCTAGCTGCTCCCTTGCTCGAAACTATTTTACTGGGTATTTCCATGTATATACATACATACAGATTTGTATGTTTGTATTTGTGTGATATTGGCATCAATTCTGGTTGCTCCATTTCATTGTAGTCTGATCTAGTTGAGTTGTTATGGGTGCTCTGTCCTCTGGTTGATTTTGTTTTGCATTCATTCTGGACTAACCATGTGTTATATAATCTGGTTATTGCAGTCTTCGTTGTTATGTGGTCTGGTCATTTAAGTTCATGTTGTTCTTGCCTCAAGTTTGAATGGTCTTGTTACCCTTGCATTTGATTGGAACTAAACCTGTACTCGACCATTTATATGAGGCTTCATGAGTCTCCACTGTGACTGTGATATATGTATATACATATATATGCATATATGTATGGTGCATTTGAAACTTTGTGACTTTGTTTTGATCGAGAGTTATATGCACTTGAGTTGAATCCAACTAATGGCTCGGGTTTGACCTTTTGCTCACATGTCCCTGTAGTTCTAACACGCAAGTGTATATCGGTGTGCACTGCCTTGTGGCATGTACAGTGATACACTGTGCATGTCACAAATTGTTCGTGTAGATGAATTCAAAATAAATGATGACGAACAACCCAAATAACTTAGGCAAATGATATTTTCAAACACACACTTTATTGTATACTGCAAAATATTTCTTTTTCAATTTTACTGCGTCAGTGTTTATATTGCAGATAATTCAGATGCTGGGTACAAAACTGGAATAGAGTTGAAGATAAATACGAGTGTTTGAGTGATATGTAGTGAGGTCAAAATTGTAAATTGAAATTTGTGATGTAATCAAAATTGTAATGTAATTGAAATTGAATTGTAATTGAAATTGTGTAAATGTAGTGAGAGCTGAAGTTTGTACTATTTAAATTTGTAATAAAATATTTATTTGAATAAAATATTTGTTTGAATTTGAATTCTGTGTTATTTATTTTATCCAACAAATATTTATTTAATTATGTGAAAAATAAAATAGTACAATATCAAATACATTTAAACGAATATATATATATATATATGTTTATTATCATCAAAAAAAATCATAGGCTATTGTATTCTACATTATAGTGGTTCGATGTTGTAGCCTACGTCCACTTTGAAGAGTTTGTTGTTTATTGATGATTCTCAACCGGTTTACAATAGTACAATTGATAATACTCAAGTTACAATGGAGTTCCAGCAGAGTAACAGCGCAGAAGAGCCAAAAGTCCCTTTTCTATTGGCATAGAGCTGCTATTTATAGGTGTAGTCTGAAAATATCTAGCTTTGAACTCGGAATACTTCTTCTCACACGTGGGTGGGCACACGTGATCGATCCGGCCTGGTTCAGGATCGATCTCTGATCGATCCCTATGCACTTCGTATCGATCCAAAAATGGTCCAATGGTGATGGGATCGATCATGAACGTTCTTCTGGCTGTATGCAAGCTATAATGAAAATTTGAAGACGTTTGGACTTGTAGATTTTGAGTTATGATCGATCCAAAGTTGAATTTGCAAGTTGGCTGTCACGTTCGTATCCACGGTTGCGTATCGATCTGTCTTCGTATCGATCATATGCATATCGATCAAGTGAGTGGTGATGATGTGGAGTGGTAGTTCAGGTGAGATCCATATTTTATGCCGATGGACCACTTCTATCATTAGACCATGCTTTTCATATCCATCCTGTAGATTGCTTTTCGTATCGACATTTGGGGGCGTCTTCATATCCATGCTTATATGCCGCTTTGTATCGATCGATGTTGGCACGTGTTCTTCATATTGATTGTTTAGTGGTAGGTTTCGTATCGATCATTTGCTGATCGATATGAAATGTGTTGAAGGGGGGATCGATACGAAGTGGGTGGTAGTTGATCAGACGAACCCAGACCGATGCCAACACTCGATGGATACGAAGGAAGAGGGTGTAAACTTGATGGACACGAAGCCGTATCGATATGAAGAATGGGTAAAGCGATGGATACAAAATGATGTGAATCCCAGGTTATTGATCGATCCACTCGAAGTAGCTACCTGCTTGACTCGAAGTGAACCTATCTCTGACTCGAAGTAGCTCGTAAGTACGCAAATCCATCAAAGACCCGAAGCAAACCCTTCTCTGGCCCGAAGTAGCCTGCCTGAAAACCCGAAGTAAACATGGTGGTGACTCGAAGCAAACTCCTAGCAACTTGAAGCGACTCGATTTTTGTCGAAACCATATTTTAAACATCTTGTGTTGTCTGCTCATTGACTATGCTATGTCTCGTGCAGTTGATTAGGTTAAATCCGCATGTATGTTGTCTTGCCAAAAGGCGGGTTAATAGATACCCTTTCAGAAGCATCGGTATTATTTATAAACTTCTATTACTATCTTACTTCAAAATCACTTGAAATCCTTTGTTAAACATTTCTTTAAAATCAAGCCCATTGACTATCTATCTCAAATGCATCTCCACTTTTTAGACATCATTTGAATAATTTAGTTCTTCCATTTAGCCTATTAAGGATAATTAATAAGATTTAAGATAATTAATAACTTAAAAAAAATAAACTTATTATATTACTCATTAACTGTTAAACAATAATTATCCTTTAACAAGATATTTTTAAATGACTTTAATTATGCATTAAAACATAATTTAAACAATTAGGATAACCTTTAAAATAACAACCATGTATTCTTAATCAAGTTACCATACCAATCAAAAATACAAATTCTGATACTTACATATATAATTTAATCCAACATCAACAATCAATCTCAATACACTACTTGCCAATACAATCAACATGATAGTAAAAAGATGTCCATACAGGTGTAATAGCAGAACAAGGTTTATCTCTGCTAAACAATGTTCAAAAGCATACTTACTTAGTAATAACGGCAGAACGGTGATTTATTTCGCCAACATGGAACCAATTAAATACAATTAGCGGAATGGTGTTTTATTCCGCTAAACAGATGATTAATCATTTTATATACTCCAAATTAATTCACTAATATTTTTATCTGGCAATTAACGTCGATAGATAGAACATATAAATTTCAAACGACTAAATTCATTTAAATCATGTATTTAAAACCTATCAATTTTAAAATACCATAAATTATTACTTGGTAAAATCTGACAATAGTCTTCATGACAATGAAGTACTCGGCAATACGAACCCATCACAAAAAGTCACGCGTTAATCGGGTTTCATATAGACGAATTATAGCATTTCAAATTTTCTAACTATATATATAAATTAAACATTTTAAATATAAGTACTTTCATCTTCATGCTCCTTTGGGCCAAAGCCCAAACCCACACACCCGAAACCCGCTTCCCCCTTCCTTCCCCAAGTTCTCAGCCGAACCCAAGAAAACCCAAAAACCAATGCCTCAATTCTTCGATCGACCTTGCTGCCTTCATCGATACATACCCCAAATCTTCTCGCAAGACTCAAGACCCAAACCAAAGCTACAACAACCCATCATCCAAGATTCGATCAACTCCACCAACCTGGGATCTCCCCTGTGCACGCATATACGTGGGCACGTGTATGACCATACCACACCGTCGTTCGACCAACGAACCCTACCACTAAGACCCTCTTCGCCTTCTCTTCACAAAGCACCCATTCCCCTGACCTTCGCATCGTCGAGAAAAAATCGACCATCACCGTGCCAGGCTTCAAAAGAATGATGCGACCAAAATCGAACTCCCCTCGCGGTCTCTCACCACCAGACCACGTGCCACAACTACCACCGTGAATCCCACGACCACCACTACCTCCATGTTAAACGCGGCCAAGCTCGATGCCACCTCCCTTCGCCAGCAACAAGGCAACCGAACCCACCTAAAAACATGCCTTAAACCCTAAAATCCCCACGCCAACTCAAACCACAGCCAAATTTGAAAATCAGCCATGGTGAACCCTCGGCCATGTCGCAACGCTCCTCCTCGACCCAACCTCTCCTCCCCACTTCGACCCTATCACCGAAAATAAATTTTTAGGTTAATTCTGATCGTCTTGCGATTTCTCAAAATCTAAGTCGTTAAAAATTACGATTTCTTCACTAAAAATCCTATTTTCATATGACAATCACGAGCATGTTGAAATTCATCAAAACCTGGGTTATTTACTGAAATTTTGCAATTTCACACACAATATAAAATGAACAAGCTTCAAACTATTTTTAGTGTGATCTATACTCAATAATAAACATTTCACTAGTTTACATCATCAACAAATTCAAATCGAATTGAGAGATAAGGATTTTTAAAAACAGAGCATATATGAATTTTTATCTCTGTTAACATGATAGAGAGATGTTAGAAAAATTTACAAGCATCCAAATCTAAATTCTCACCTTAAACATGCTTAGATCTTTCCAAAACTTCTAGTTGAATTCTAGACTATGATATGAAACCTTTATAAACTTGTCTTGCTTTTGGATTTTGAAAGAACATAATGTTTATTTTTCGTATAGTATTTTAAAACCTTAACTCACTCCATATATACATAATTATGCAAAGTGTAATGATGTGTATCGTACATATTTTTGGAGCTCGAAAAGGATTTTTGGATCCTTGAGGCTGCTGTACAAGGACTTTTGGTGGCTTAATATGAAATTTTGGTGGCTACTAATATGAAGTTTGAGTTGAAATATACTTCAGCCTATAATTTTTCTTTGACCAGGTATGTATATTTTTCCTCTTTCATTTTTGACTTGTAAATTTTGTTGTTAACTCCTCATTTCCTTAGTTAAATTCCATTTCATCCTATGTTGATTCTAGGGGCATGATTTCTTTTTAGAAATATGATTTCATATTCACTATATTTTTGAGAACAATGTAAAGTAGTACTAAATATAAATAGTTTAAGTTTCCATATTCATGTTTCTTTTTATATTTAGAAATGTATAGCTTAAAGAAATAAAAGTTTGCTATTTTATGAAAATGTATGAAAATAACATTTTTGTTTAAAACATATCTTGTAAAAGATTCTCTTGTAAAATGGTTTAATGATTTTATTTAATTTTTCTCATATATTATTTTCTTATAAATTAGTTTGCTTCCTTTTCCCTTACCATTCCCAAAATGAACTTGCTTTTATACAAAGCATAGTATTGTTATATGTATGTGCATACAAGAAGATATTTAAATAGAAATCTTTCTTATTTATACCCTATTTGTTTTTCATATACTATTTTTTTATTTAGTTTATAAATGTATATATTTCTTCTTTTGAACTTACATGTATATATATTCTTCTCATTCATTTATATTTATTATGAATTTGTTTTTAATTTACATATAAATTTTGTTGTTATGAATATATATGAGAAATTCCAAATTAGATCAATTTTCTATTTTTATAAATAAAACCTGGAAAATTTAAAACCTTATCTTAATTTATCTTAATTTAAAACTATTTATTATTACAAATTGTCATTTTACAGGGGTTTTATTTTGATTAAAAGACCGTATTATTGAATAATAAATATTCATAACTCAAGAGGATAAAAATCCTAGGTCGTTGCATTCCTTCCCCCTTAAAAGAATTTTATCCCCGAAATTACACCTCATATCATGTGCCACAAACACACTTAACAATATACATCAGCCCGTATGATGTACATAGATCATTCTTATACAAAAATATGATTTAATCACAATTCGAATACATAACTTCACTTTCGAACAAGTATCGCTCACCTGATTTTCTAGTGCGGACTCCGATCGGGCTCCTTGATTTGGTACCTCGGTTCTCCTTACATAGTTGTAACTACGATAGAAAATTTTGGTCCCATATCAAAAAAATAATCATCAAGTGTTCGCCGTCTAAAATCGAGTAATAAATCCTTGTTTGGAAACGGGGTGAAACACCTCAAGCCATGTACTCAAATCTTAGATCAACTATATGAAAAGAGAAATGATCTACATTCAACTTACGCACCTACTTAATTGGTTCTCCCTAATACCAATTTCCCATTAATAAATTCACAAAAACTTTTCACAACAACTCTTAGTTTCAACTTGGATAATACTCCACTACAGCCTAAGAGTATATAACCCTATCTGATTCCACTATTCCATTCTGAATTTATTTTCCAAAGAAAACACAAGATCCAAATACCCGGGTTTTATTCGAATTTTTTTTGAAATGAAACTATAATTTCAATCCTTTGAAAATTTACATATAGCCCGAGTAACTCCAAATTGATACTAAGGAACTGGGTATTACCAAAACAGTATCATACATTCCCTTACCAAGAAGGGTAATACTAAAGATAAGTGTTTACTATCAGAACACATCTCTTTCCCAAATTTAAGTTATTTTCGAGCCACTCGAACTAGTTAACTTAAAAATATTACTTTTATTTCAAATTCCCATTTCTGAAACAACACTTTACATTTGCAAATAAAACTATCATTAGTTCCCAAAACCTTGAAAATCATTTTTCACAAGCACCGGAATTTAAGTTCTCAGTTTCAACCTAAAATCTTTTTAATTAAAAGACACATCTTATTTAATCTTTTTCCAAATATTTATTTCCAATATTATATTTTTGGATAAACATCTTTTGATCAAATTTTACCTCAACATTATCATCGAACGCCTTATAGTCAAATTGTGAAACTTAATTCTCAAGGTGTTCGTTTCAATGTTTCCCTATTTCTATTTTCCCAACCCATATATTAACAGGGAACCTACCTATGCACGCTAACCATAGTTAATGCTCAAACTGGACTAGCATGGTTAAATAAACCTTAATTGATAATAATAAGATATTATTATCCTAACAAACAACACTTCAAAAATACTATACTATACTATTTTTGAAAATTATTCTTTTTGTATATAAAATATATCTTTGGTAAAATTATTTCATTTACCAATTTCAAAACAATACTGTGCCAGTTAACCTTGTTCAAGTGTTTAGGAATCCCTATCGATAACATTGGCGAGACGCATCGACCATAATTCATATACCAATCAACCGATCAAACAACACAATATAAAACATTTTTTTATATCACTAATGAGTATGCGCTCATATACAATACACTCATACTCGTCCTAGGGTGTCACTTACCCTATCTCTAATGAGTTTACCCCACCAAAACCAAGGTTCTCCCTTAACCTTCAGCTCTGATACCACGCTGTAACGACCCACTTTTTCGTACAGTTTAAGCTAACAATAGACTACACATGTCCAATCCAAATTGAACGGAAAGGCGGATAGTTAGGGAAAAGAAAGAAGAAAGAAGACAAAAAGAACTAAACAAAACACAAAATCTCACAGCGGAACGAACAATCTATAATATATAACAAATCTTTACACAAAAACAAAACTGAAATTTGTATATATACAGACATCAATCAGAGTATACTAACCTATTCAGTTCGGACAGTTATAACAACCAGTCCTCACAACTGCTGAAGAATATACAACAATGTAAGCAACAGAAATATAATCATCTACGTGAATACGTCTCTGGGCCTCCAGCTCCTCTCCTGAAGCTCCAAATTATCCATCTAAACCTAGAAATATGCTCGGTCTGACCCGAGCATTTAGGAAAAACAACGCTCGAGTCAGTCTGGTGAAACCAACGTGAGAACTTAAATCACAAAGAATTTTATTTATTATAAGAACTTAAATCACAAGGAATTTTATTTATTATAACTTTTAAAAAGCCTTTAAAATCAAAGGTATCTCGTAAGACCACACCGCACATAAACACGGATGGGTTTTTACCTTACGGTAACCAAAACCTTTATATCAAAAATCCAACGATATTATAATAATGTCTAGAGGTTAAAGTAAAATATGGAAATAGATGAAATGCTTGCATCTTACATTTCAACATAGTTGGGCACAATCAAAACCGTACGACGCTTATTGGAGAATGGATTCCATACAATGACTAGGCACTGGGGTACCACCTATCACAGTACACGTCTAGAAAATGTACCGAGATCGAAACTATCGATCCCTGCCAACAAAAGACCGGCCTACCCCTTACTGGATAGTACCGAATATGTCCTCACTCTGGTTGCTTTGCAACCCTTTTTATCGCGATTTCATGCACAACCAATCCATAAATATGTAGATGTATCTAGAAGAAAACATACCCTAATAGGAGCGACCCACTTAGCCTTGCTGCATCTTCCCTGATTTTCAGTCATTCCCGGTTGATGAGGCTTGAGGCTACGGTTACCTTTCAAGAAATTTACACTTAGAATGCTCATTGTCCTCTAATGACAATGTGCTAATAGCATTCATCCATACAAGTCCGTTCTAGGTCTGAACGAAATCGAAGGCACTATTCCTACTACATCCATTTTGGAATCACCCTCAGGATTAGTACCGATTAACCCTTGCACTTCAATGCTCCGTCTTTGATTCCATGCCCTTTAGATGGTCTTCATCACGAAACGTTGTGTTGGATCAAAGTGGTTTTCGGATAACATATCCGATCTCGGTCTCTTCGAAACAACGTTCAAATTCCGGTAAACTCAGCCCTGGTTCTTTAGGAAACAAACAGACGAAAATAAGATCGGAGATCATCTTCTAACCGTTAGTGGACGGATTTTCTTATCATCGTCCTAGAAGAACAAAATGAGTTTATACATACAGTATAACACCTTCGACGGTAACCGTACCATATAATTCTCGTATTTCTCCTAGATATTTCCAAAGTTACGTTTTGGTCCAGGTTTGATAGTCAGTTATTTAACTATCAAATAAGCATACATTTACAATACAATATTTTCCAACTGTAAATCACTAAGCCTCATTTATTTAGATTTGAGATCACTTAAAAACTTAGTTCATCAAAATGAATATATTTGCCCGAGTTCTTTCCAAAATACTTAAACAAGTTTGATAGCATTGTTCAATACCATTCATGGATTAGAACCTGCTTAGGTATTATACGCATCTTAAGTCAAAGAACAAACTTTATTTCATAATATCCTTTCATGATTGATTATAAACTCATTTCCAAAAATCTAAGGTTTAAACTTAGGTAAGATACCCTTTTAGAAGCATTGGTATTATTTATAAACTTCTATTACTATCTTACATCAAAATCACTTGAAATCCTTTGTTAAACATTTATTTAAAATCAAGCCCATTGACTATCTATCTCGAATGCATCTCCACTTGTTAGACATCGTTTGAATAATTTACTTCTTCTATTTAGCCTATTAAGGATAATTAATAAGATTTAATATAATTAATAACTTAAAAAATAAACTTATTATATTACTCATTAACCGTTAAACAATAATGATCCTTTAACAAGATATTTTTAAATGACTTTAATTATGCATTAAAACATAATTTAAACAATTAGGATAACCTTTAAAATAACAATAATGTATTCTTAAACAATCCTCTAAGAATATGTTAAAAAGGTAATTTACTTTAATTTCAACTTGCAATTAAACCAATAATAAACATGAAAATTATTTTTAACAACTTGAATTGATAAATCATTTCCCATTAAGAAAGAGGCTTATCCATTCCAATGGTACTTAATCAAGTTACCATACCAATCAAAAATACAAATTTTGATACTTACATATATAATTTAATCCAACATCAACAATCAATCTCAGTACTCTACTTTCCAATACAATCAACAGGATAATAAATAGATGTCCATACAGGTGTAATAGCAAAATAGGGTTTATTTCTGCTAACCAATGTTCAAAAGCATACTTACTTAGTAATAACGGCAGAATGATGATTTATTCTGCCAACAGGGAACCAATTAAATACAGTTAGCGGAACGGTGTTTTATTCCGCTAAACAGATGTCTAATCATCTTATTTACTCCAAAATTAATTCACTAATATTTTTATCTGGCAATTAACGTCGATAGATAGAACATATAAATTTTAAATGACTAAATTCGTTTAAATCATGTATTTAAAACCTGTCCGTTTTAAAATACCAAAAATTATTACTTGGTTAAATCTGACAATAGTCTTCATGACAACGAAGTACTCGGCGATATGAACCCATCGCAAAAAGTCGCGCGTTAATCGGGTTTCATATGGACGAATTATAGCATTTCAAATTTTCTAACTATATATATAAATTAAACATTTTAAATATAAGTACTTTCATCTTCATGCTCCTTTGGGCTGAAGCCTAAACCCACACACCCGAAACCTGCTTCCCCCTTCATTCCCCAAATTCTCAACCGAACCAAAGAAAACCCAAATACCAATGCCTCAAATCTTCGATCGACCTTGCTGCCTTCATCGATACATACCCCAAATCTTCTCGCAATACTCGAGACCCAAATCAAAGCTACCGCAACCCATCACCCAAGATTCGATCATCTCCACCAACCTGGGATCTCCCTTGTGCACGCATATACATGTGCATGTGTAGGGCCAAACCACACCGTTGTTCGACCAACGAACCCTACCACCAAGACCCTCTTCGCCTTCTCTTCACAAAGCACCTATCCCTCTGACCTCCACAACGTCGAGGTAAAATCGACCATCACCGTGCCAGGCTTCAAAAGAATGACATGACCAAAATCGAACTCCCCTCGCCGTCTCTCACTACCAGACCACGTGCCACCACTACCACCATGTCCTCCATGGCCACCACTACCTCCACGCCAAACGCGGCCAAGCTCGATGCCACCTCCCTTCGCCAGCAACGAGGCAACCGAACCCACCTAAAAACATGCCTTAAACCCTAAAATCCCCACGCCAACTCAAACTACAGCCAAATTCGAAAATCGGCCACGATGAACCCCTCGGCCATGTCGCAACACTCCTCCTCGACCCAACCTCTCCTCCCTTCGTCGACCCTATCGTCAGAAATAAATTTTTAGGTCAATTCCGATCGTCTCGCGATTTCTCAAAATCTAAGTCGTTAAAAATAACGATTTCTTCACTAAAACCCTATTTTCATATGACAATCACGATTACTTATTTGATTCGATGTTTTAAGCGTGTTGAAATTCGTCAAAAACTAGGTTATTTACTGACATTTTGCAATTTCACACAAAATATAAAATGAACAAGCTTCAAACTATTTTTAGTGTGATCTATACTCAATAACAAACGTTTCATTAATTTGCATCATCAGCAAATTCAAATCGAATTGAGAGATAATGATTTTTAAAAATAGAGCATATATGAATTTTTATCTCTATTAACATAACAGAGAGATGTTAGAAAAATTTACAGGCATCCAAATCTAAATTCTCACCTTAAACATCCTTAAATCTTTCCAAAACTTCTAGTTGAGTTCTAGACTATGATCTGAAACCTTGATAAACTTGCCTTGCTTTTGGATTTTGAAAGAACATAATGTTTCTTTTTTTTCGTACATTGTTTTAAAATTTGAACCCACATACACCTATATATATATACACACATAATTATGCAAAGTGTAATGATGTGTATCGTACATATTTTTGGAGCTCGAAAAGGATTTTTTCAACCATGAGGCTGCTGTACAAGGATTTTTGGTGGCTTGATATGAAATTTTGGTGGCTACTGATATGAAGTTTGAGTTGAAATATACTTCAGCCTACAATTTTTCTTTGACCAGGTATGTATATTTTTCCTCTTTCATTTTTGACTTGTAAATTTTGTTGTTAACTCCTCATTTCCTTAGTTAAATTCCATTTCATCCTATGTTGATTCTAGGAGCATGATTTCTTTTTAGAAATATGATTTCAAATTCATTATATTTTTGAGAACAATGTAAAGTAGTACTAAATATAAATAGTTTAAGTTTCCATATTCATGTTTCTTTTTATATTTAGAAATGTATAACTCAAAAAAATAAAAATTTGTTATTTTCCTTAAATGTATGAAAATAACATTTTTGTTTAAAACATATCTTGTAAAGGATTCTCTTTTAAAATGGTTTAATTATTTTATTTAATTTTTCTCATATATTGTTTTCTTATATATTTGTTTGCTTCCTTTTCACTTACCATTTCCAAAATGAACTTGCTTTTATACAAAGCATAGTATTGTTATATGTATATGCATACAAGAAGATCTTTAAATAGAACTCTTTCTTATTTATACCCTATTTGTTTTTCATATACTATATTTTTTTATTTAGTTTATAAATATATATATTCCTTCTTTTGAACTTACATGTATATATATTCTTCTCATTCATTTATATTTATTATGAATTTGTTTTTAATTTACATATAAATTTTGTTGTTATGAATATATATGAGAAATTCCAAATTAGATCAATTTTCTATTTTTATAAATAAAACCTGGAAAATTTAAAACCTTATCTTAATTTATCTTAATTTCAAACTATTTATTATTACAAATTGTCATTTTACAAGGGTTTTATTTTGATTAAAAGACTATATTATTGAATAATAAATATTCATAACTCAAGATGATAAAAATCCCGGGTCGTTACAATTTGCTTGCTTTAATCTCTTTGGTTGAATAAATTTGACTTGTGGTTGAATAGATTTGATTTTTGGAATTTTAGAAATTAGAGTTGAGAGAAAATTGGTAGAGTTTCATTTATGCAATTGTTTATGTGAGAATTAGGGTTCTCTTAGCTTAGAATTGATATGGGTAAGGTTGGATTTTAGGCTATTGGATTAGCTTAGGTGAATATTTCATGGCATCTGGTTCGCACATCGTACACTTCGTCCCCAAGCAAATCATCCCGTTTGTTTATCATCGTCTTATAAAATCGATAACTCATAATTTTACTCGTATGCGGGTCGATTGCCTCTACCATGGTCGACCGCTACTGGTCAACCTTGAACCCCCTTGGATCGACCGGTGGCTTTGTTAATTTTCAAATTTTAGTTTTTTTATTTTTAGTTCAATCTAACGCCCATAACTGCTCCATACTAACTCGAATTTCAAAGTGTTATATGTGAAAATCGTCCAGAAAATCACTACAAATGCAATGGTGCAAGTTTCATAGCCAAAATCGAACGTCTTTGAAAATTTGTTTTTAAGTCCTTATTTCCGTTTAATCTAATTTTCTTAGTAAATTTCTGTCTAAATCTCCATTACATTTCAGGGATGTTACATTCTTCCCTCCTTAAAAGGATTTCATCGCCGAAATATTTAAGGATGGAAAAATGTAACTCATATACACACCAATCAAAAGCTACAATCATCTACTCATCCATCATCCACGAGCAACCACTGTCCTTAGAAATTTTCTAATGCAGCATGTACATATTTATGCAATATGAAATGCACATGAATCTATATTAATGCAAAAGTAGGCGGTCTACTGATCCAGTCGACCTTCTATCATGAAAATGCTCATGCTATGCATCCAAATGTATGCAACATACTAACATACTAAGTAAATGTTTACTTGCAATTCTATATATATGCACAATCATACAACTCATATGTAACATCCATATGCATAACATCTATTAACACAACAATAATCAAGGAATAACATGCAACTGGATATAAGTGTGCATGTGAATATATAAAGGATATATTGTCCTATGTGTGAAAAAGCACAATGCGAACAATGCATCCATATACATCCATTGTCATTCATCATTCATAACACATCCTATCAACATATTTACAACCATTTTTACCATCCAATGGTCTCTACCTAAAGGGTATACCACTAAGTCCTACATATAAATAATTTATACTTATAAGAATTAAATTGGAAACGTATCAGAAAAGAGTTGTGGGTGGATAGCATGGATTTTCTCCCTGGACTCTCATGTACTCTCTGTTGGGTCGTCTCTCTATTAGACTTTAACAAGTCTGATCTCCTTAGTGCAGAGTGACTATATGCCATGCTTTAATATAAGAGTGGGTGCATGACGAATAAGTGACTCCCACTTTACCTCAACATCCTCCAACTGACTAGGCTCGACCATGATAGTTGTATCGTGTAAACACTTTCGCAAATGCGATACATGGAAAAAATCATGTATCCCCGCTAACTTATCTGAAAGATCTACCCTATATGCCAACTTCCCTACTCTAGCCACTATCGGGAAGGGCCCTACAAATCTCGACGCTAGCTTCTCGAACTACCAAATCTCATCACATGCCTAAGGGGTGAAACCTTTATGAATACCATGTCTCTCACTGCGAACTATAAATCCATATGTCTCCTATCAGTATAAGATTTATGCCTACTCTGAGCGGTCTTCATCCTCCTATGGATCAAATCCACCTTCTCTAATGTCTCCCTCACCCTATCCGGTCCAATAATAATCCTATCTGTCATATCCCACCAATAAGATGGTGATTTCCAGGATCTACCATACAACGCCTCAAAAGGTGTCATCCTAATGCCAGCTTGATAACTATTGTTGTAGGTGAACTCCAATAATGGTAAATGATCCTCCCAAGAACCTTCAAAGTCTAAAATGCACATCCGTAGGAAGTCCTCCAAAATTCGGTTCACCCTCTCCACATGTCCGTCCATTTGCAGGTGATATGAAATATTCAAACTCAACTCGGTCTCCAAAGCCTCCTGTAGACTCCTCCATAACTCACTAGTGAAAAGCGGATCCTGATCATTAACTATGCTAACAGGAACTCCATGTAACCTAATGACTTCTCTCATGTATAAAGCCGCAATGACACCACTGTCCTAGTACTCTTCACTGGTATGAAATGAGCGCACTTGGCCAACCGAACAAGTATGACCCAAATGCTCTCATTCCCTCTCCTATTCCTAGGTAGACTATCTACAAAAGCCATGGAGATACTCTCCCACTTCCACTGAGGAATATCCAATGGCTGCAACAATCCTCCCGGCTTCTTTTGCTCCGCCTTCACTCTTTGGAAAGTCATACATCTAGCTGTATATTCCACTACTTACTTCTTCATAACAGGCCAATAGAAAACTCGCTTCATATCGCGATACATCTTGTCTCCACTGGGATGAATGGTCATCCTTGAATGGTGAGACTCCTCTAGTACCACACATACCAAATCCATACTGTAGGGAATACAAAGCTTATCATCTCTATGTAACCATCCTCTCGAGTCAATGGCATAATGCCTCAAATGACTCGATGATTCCTCTCTACCTATCCTCTCTAAAATATCTACTAGCTCCATATCCTCCTTCTACCTAGATCCAATATGCTCCATCAATGTAGACTGAATATCTAAAGCTGCTAGTAGTCTTAGGGTAATATCTGATGATATCTCCACTCCAAGAACAAGAGACTCAATACTGCATGTTATCTACTCAAAGCATATACACTACAGTACCCTTGCTTGCGTTATAAGACATATTAAAGTCATATTATGCCAAAAACTCCATCCACCTCTGCTGCCACAAATTCAAGTCCTTTTGAGAGAACAAGTTCTTCAAGGACTCGCGGTATGTAAATAGCTCAAGCCGCTCCCCTAAAGGATATGTCTCCATGACTTGAGCGTGAAGGCAATAGCTGCCAACTCAAGATCATGTGTAGGGTAGTTCCTCTCGTGGGTCTTCAGAATCCGACTCGCATAACTCACCACCCTTCCCTCTTGCATCAATATCATGTCTAAGCCCAATCCACAGGCATCGGTATAAACTATGAATGGCTTTGTCCCATCTGGTAGCACCAAAACTGACGCACTAGTCAATGCCTCCTTCAACTTGACAAAAGTATCTTCACACTTCACATCCTATAAGAAAACTAGATTCTTCTTAGTAAGACGGGTTAGTGAGGCAGAGATCTTCGCAAAGTCCTTAAGAAACTTGCGATAGTAACCCACCAAACCAAGGATACTTCTCGGCTCCATGGCATTTTTCGAAACATGTCAAACTCGAACTGCTGCCGCCATACTAGGATCAACTGCTAATCCACTTTCTGAGATGATGTGTCCCAAAAAGCGTACCTCCTCTCTCTAAAAGTGGCACTTAGAAAAATTCACCTTCAGCTTATGAGCACGGAGTGTACTAATCACTTCTTATAAATGCAACACATGCTTCTCCTTACTCCTCAAGTAAATAAGAATATCATCCACAAATTCCATGACGAATTTGTTAAATAATCCTCTAAATACTCGGCTCATCGGATCAACAAAGTAGGCGGCGTATTGGTCAGTCTGAAGGGCATAACAACTACTCATACAATCCGTCAAGTGTATGGAATGCCGTCTTCTGAATACTATCTTCGGCTACACACAACTGATGGAATCTGGTAGCCAAGTTAAGCTATGAGAATACTCTAGCTCCAGCCAGTTAATCAAAGAGATTGTCTATGCGAGGCAATGGATAATGATTCTTCTTTGTCGGTTTATTCAACTTCTTATAATTGACGTAGAGTCTCAAAGAAACATTCGTCTTGGTAGAAAAGATGAATGGTGCTCCATACTCAAAAATACTTCTCCTAAAAAAACCCTTCTCTAACAACTCATTCACTTGCTTGTTCAACTTATGTTTTTACTTTGGAGCCATATGCCTTAGTGGTAAGGCGATAGGTCTAGCATTCTTAACAAGATAGATCCTAAACTCAATCTCTCTCTGGGGCAGGAGAGTTCTAACCTCATCAAAAATATATGGGGAATCTCTAACTACATGTATTGCTCTAAGCTTGTCATGTGATAGGTCTAATAAATATAAGTAGTTTAACATAACAGATCCTCGAGGATCGTAATAAACCTCTAAGCTGCATCCACTACACGTGCTCGATCTAACAATCTTCCTATCACAGTCTACTCCATACATGGTCATCCAATCTATACCTAATATCAATCCAAACCAAGAAAATTCTTGTACGAAGGCATCACAATCAAACTCGACCCTAATATAAATAATTTCAAACCTCTACACAACATAGAAAAATAGGCCGATCCTCCTATGGGGTTTGACACAACTACAGGGTCCGTGACTATATTAATGTGTATGTGTATGTCATCAATAAGTCTACTAGAAATGAAAGAATATGAAGCCCTAGTATCAAATAAAGTACGAATGAATAAACCAAAAAGAGTCAACACGCCTTCGATCACCACTTTATTATCCTTATCTACTATACTTGTGCACTCGAGCTAGGGACTGTCTGTAGTGCATAAGCTAGAACCACCTGAGTGGAAGCTCTCAGTGGTGTTATAAAGCTCACTTCAGATGTCCAAACTGGTCGCTGTTATAACACTTAACCTTAGAAAGATCTGCACTACACACTCCCTACAGTGTAAATCCTTCTTTTGTATTTATCCCTTGGGTCCACCTCCACCTTTCTACAGGTTCTATTATGCTTTTCCTCCAGCCTTCTTTGGTTCCCCTCCCTTAGCTTCACCCTTGGAGACGGTATTTAGCAAAGCCATCTCTATTATACCCTCATACATAGCACCCATAAGAATATAACTCAGAGCTAAGTCCTGAAGAGGTTGGCTTAGCCTTTTAGCAAATTTGAGAGCCTTCTTATGCGGTGTGTCAATCAGTCCCATACCGAATCTAGCTAGCTCATTGAACTGGTTGACATATTCCTTGACAGATAGATTTTCTTGCTTCAAGTGAAGGAACTTCTCTAACTGCACACCCTCCTCTGCCGTAGAAAGAAACTTTACCTCAAATCGCTTAGGGAACTCATCCCAAGTAATGACCTCTACCTCAGTCTTAGCCACAACTAGCTCCCACCAGCTCAACGCCTTACATTGTAACTGCCAGGTAGCCAACCGCTTCCTCACTTCGTTAGTCAAACCCATCAAACCAAAGATTCTCTCATAAAAGCGGATCCATGATCTCGAATCCACATAAGACTCTGCCTCGAGTATGGCTTCCATCCAAGATTTATGAAGTCTTGGCAAAGCTTAGCAAAGTCTGTAACAGTAGGTGGGAAGGCGGGGGTCGCAATTGTTGCTTCCTCCGTGGGTCCTCTAGCGAGATTGAGCTCGACCTGTCCCCTAACCTAAAGGTATCGGCGAAACCATATAGGGATGTTCATGCTTGGGATTTCGGCTGCATTGCTAGAGCCTAAACCTACGGGATCAGTCATCCTTTATCTATGAATTTTAAGAATTCCATCAGCAACTTTTCATAGAGATTAGAGGCACGAATTAAGAGGGATAACATAGACACGAATCAAGATAGCATAGGCATGAAAAAGAGAGATTATGATTTGTATAAAATATTTTAGAAAATTTCTTTAAAATATCCTTATTTATATATATATATATATTTAAAAACGTCCATTTTCAAAAACCTTGGAAAACATTTTTGGAAAACCTTTGGAAAATCCTTTCTTTTTTTTTAAACTTTTCAAATACGTTCTCTCAGCACGATCCTAATTACTAAGGAACCTTGTACCAATGCTTTGATACCAACTATGACAACCCGCATCTTCTGCCACATCGATCTAAAGCCTAGTGTAACTTTCGAACTCGCGTCATGATGAGAAATGTGGATCGTCGAGGTTTAAATATTTCACATCTCAAATGCTAATACAAGCAGATATAATCTAAGATATACTACACTTTTAGATCTCGCAGCGGAAGGAAATAAACATGTATCATAGAAAAACATAAATCCTAGAAAATATCAACTCATAGTCCAAAAAAAATTAGTACATGATCCAATACAGAGTATACAATAAAATATCCCTTAAAATCTGACGCAAGAAGTAAAATGTACTGATAAGCTAGAATAATACATCGAGAGTAAAATAGGATAAAGCAGACTCCGAATTTAAGCTCGACTCTCCAAGTATTTGGAATGGGCCAGTCACCTGCTGCCCTATCCACCTGTGTTGGGGAAAAAGAAGGAAAGGTAATGGGTCAGACATAAATTCTGGTGAATGAATACAAGTTTAGTATGATGATCATATGCAGTTACTTTAATACTACACTAGAGGATATATGGTGTGATACAAGTGTCCGTAAATTCCTAAGATCCGTTACCTTAGGGTTCTTGTCTAGTACATTGCTACACTTTAAATTGTGTAGGTTGATTCAATGGATCGAACTAAGGATCGAATTTCATACCTAACGATCGACCACCGCTCCTAAAGCTATTCAATATGTAAGACATGGCTTGCTTGGCTACTAAATGAAAGACACCGCCACTAGGCTACTGTGGACATAAAATTCCACTACTATCACTATCACTAGGCTACTGGGAACGTTCCCTCTTACTAAACCTGGAGAGAAAGAACCCGAAATGTCGACTTATCGCTGTGTCTTATCATCTGCATTCACTTCCACCCATCGATCGTAGTGTTGGCCTCTTATTGCATGCTACGCTCCTTCTCTCCAACTGTATCACGTACGTCAAGAATTTGTGAACACTAGGACCTTCCATTGTATCAGACCCACTCCATCAGGCATCCACGCCAGCTGCACACCCACTGTTGGAACTTCCTATGAGTGCCAATCATGAAAGTACATCGCCTTGAATCGATTACTATCTTAAATTGGATAAACAACATTTACTTAACACAGCCACAACCTAGCATTCGCTCATAAGGAACCGTTTTACATAATTTTTATTTATAAATTTTGGGCCTCAAACGAGATTCAGGTTGCTAGTTTTTAATACGGACGGTCGAACGCTTATACCCTTCGATCAACCTTTACCGGTCGACCGGTAAGGTTCCTAAATCGATCGTTGATAAACAATTTTTGGGGTTTCTCCTAGTTTCTATTATCGATTATTTATCATTTAAATCAGGTTGTTAACAGTGATTTGTGAACCCTAATTATAGTCCAATCAACAGTTTGCAATTAGGGTTAGGGTTTGTCGATTTTAGGGTTTCCAATTTCAAGAGAAAAGGGGTATATGCATAATTTCAATTAACAATTAACTAAAAAATAAAACTAGGGTTTTAGATTCAAATTTAGGATTTAACATATTAACATATTCAATTTAAGGTTTGTAACATCCTAATCAATTACAATTGTTTAAACTAACTATAATAATCACCTTATTAGATTTGTGCTCACTCACCTCTAGCCTAAGCTCTTGTTAATGCTTACACCCGAGAATTTAGCGCCCAAATCGAAAGATTCCCCTTAGATCGCCTTAATCTGCCTTTATTTGCTTGGTTTAATCTCTTAGGTTGAATAGATTTGATCTTTGGAATTTTAGAAATTAGGGTTGAGAGAAAGTTTTGGTAGAATTTGATTGCTGTAATTATTTATGTGAGAATTAGGATTCATTAGCTTAGAATTTATAGGGGTAAGGTTGGATTTTAGGCCATTGGATTAGCTTAGGTGAATATTTCACGGCATCAGGTTCGCACATCGTACACTTCGTCCCAAGCAAATCATCTCGTTTGTTTATCATCGTCTCAGAAAATCGATAACTCACAATTTTACTCGCATGTTGGTCGAACGCTGCCTACCACGGTCGACCACCACTAGTTGACCTTGAACCCCCTTGGGCCGATAGGTAGCTTTATTAATTTTCAATTTTTTTTAATTTTAATTCAATCTAACGCCCGTAACTTTTCCATACTAACTCGGATTTCAAAGTATTACATACGAAAATCATCTAAAAAATCGCTATGAATGCAATGATGTAAGTTTCATAGCCAAATTTAGACGTCTGTGAAAATTTTGTTTTAAGTCCTTGTTTTTATTTAATTTAATTTTCTTATTAAATTTCCGTCTAAATCTCCGTTACATTTTCGGGGTGTTACATAGACCTACCGACCAATCGACGTTAATTATTTTTAATTTTTGATTTGAAACGTTTTCTTTTGTTAATTAATTATGTATTACTACTCTTCTTCCTCCCTGTCCAATTTCAATAGTAAACCCTATTTTATTCAATCTACAATTTCACAACTTCCATAATGATTTTGGTGTATCTGTATTTTTAGTTTATTTAGGGTAAAATTAATGTCAACATGGTAAAGTGATATACGAATATCAAATTCCAGATTCAAAATTCGAGGTGAACAAAAAGAGACCATATGCATATAATTCATATTTCTATCAAATTCTCAATTAGTTACAATTTCTACTTAAACAATCTCACAAACTAAATTGGATAAATTCTAAATAAAATATATATATATATATATTTGTGTGTGTGCCTATATGTACGTATGCATATGTATATGTGTGTGTGTAAATTCTATTACATGTAAATCATCATATTAATAACCAACCCACTCAGCTCTAGTAAGCAATTCCCACTTTTCTTTGCCTGGAATCGCTCCCACTTGGTTCGTCGATCTCTCCTTTCTGTTTGCCCTTCAGATTATCCTTCTCTTCTTCCTAATATTTGATTTTTGATTTGCAAACTTTTATTTTTGAAGAAGGAATCAATTTGGAAAGAACAAAGAGTTTAGTTTTGGAAGAGACATAGTTTTGGTACATTCTGAATTAGACTATGGTTTGGAGTGTTAGGTTAGAGTTCTATCTATAGGGTATGAATCACCATTGGCCGTTAGATCACATTTTATAAAATTCGATTCATTCGGCCTAGACAAACCCTAACCAGTAATGCTCTACTCGTCGATCGCTTGGTCTTAGATGGTCGACCGCTAGGGGTTGATCAGTCCAAACTGGGGTGTCGACTGGTGGAGCTTTCCCTTTTTAAAATATTTCTTTCCTAATTTATATATAAAATTATTTTCAATTTCGAATTTTTAAACTTTAATAACTTTTCATACGAGCTCCGATTACAAAACTTTGTATATGAAAATTATCTAGAAAATCGCTATGAATGCAACGTGCAAGTTTCGTAGTCAAATTCGAACGTTTGTAAAAGTTTTATTTTTACCCTTATTATATTTAATTTAATTTCTTTGTTAAATTTCCAGTTAATTTTTGCGGAGTGTTACATTATCAGCTTGTTCGCTTTATGTTTAATAAGAAAAATGAACTTAGACGTACTTTGAATATTTTTCTTGCAATTAGATCGAGATAGATGTGATGTACCTTACTATTCAGTATCTTTTTTTAATGAATTTACAGTTATTTTTTTTTACGGTTTACGATTTTTTTCTATGCATTTTATACATAATTTATAATTTAATATCTATTAAAAGCATTTATTATGAAATAAACTTTTTTATTCATGGCTCTTTTAGTCCATTTTGTTTTAAAAAAATCTGCACGCTTTAATTATCACTTAATAGGACTGACAATGAGACCAAGACATGTAAAATCGATCCGAGTTGAATCTAGAATACCTGAACTGGCCCTAAATTAATTAGCTTCGATTCAGGGTTGGGTGATAAAATATCATTTAGATCCGATTAAACCCAATCTGACTCGACCTGAGTAGTCTGATTAAAAAAATATAGAATATATGTGTTTTATGTGTTATGAACCAACCAAATCCGAACCGATTCGATCCACGGTTTCGGTTGGGTCTAGATTCCCAATAGAACATGCTTGACCAAAAACCAAGGTCCACCGAATAGGATTTGGATCCTCGATGGGTCTAATTTCCACCCTAACACTAACTTATCCCATATTTTCTGCTCACAAATTTAACGCGTCCAACTTTTAGATTGAAGTAAATCGGGCGGTTCAGTTATATATCTTTGTGTAAGATATAGATGTTGCTGTTAAGCGCTACAATTCATTTTGGGGCTTTGCATAGAAGGTCCCTATTTCTATTGTTGTTAAAAAAAAGTTCATATAGCAATGAGTATGTAAATTAGGTTCCTGTTTTTTCTAAATCTGAAAGCGCAAACTAGTTTGTTTTCCTGATAGAAAGCGCACTTTTTAAAAATTTCAAAATTTAAAAAAAAAATTCAAAATCAGAATATGCAAACTAGCTTACGCTTTGTTGATAAAAAGTGCAAATTAACTTGCGTTTTCCAAAAATTTCCAAAAAAATTCAAAATCAGAGAAGTGCAATGCACCTTATGTTTTTTATTTTCTACAAATAAGAACCAAATTTATATATTTATTTTTGCAGGTTTTATTATAAAAACAGCAAAAGCAGGGACATGTAGCTCTTTTCTTGATTGAATAAACCATCATCGAGCTGAAATACTAAAGAAAATGAACTTTGAATTTCTTTTATAGCTGGATATTTGGTTCAGTATGTTCTTTTGGCTCTTTAAAAAGCATCAATAAACTGAATTCAATTTTATCCATAAAAATAAAAAAACAGAAATAGTTAAGAAATATATGTTTAAAGAAATGTATTGATATTTATTTTTGGTTCAACGTTGTGAAATTTCTTTACAGGAAATTAGTTCGTATCCGGAGGACTAAGTCTCCTGTTTCATGGACTTACTAAGGGTAAGCATAGAATTAAAACCCCATCAAATTCGGAGATCTTTCTCAGCTCGTGGTAACAAGTCATCAGTCCCATCCCCGCCTTTAAATTGAAATAAATAAAGCCGTTCGATTATACTTGATATAAAAGTTGCTCTTATATAAGCGCTACAATTAAAAAATAAAATAAAATAAATAGAAGCGCATAAACTGAAATTGTGAAAGAAAACGTCACATTCTTGTAGCTAGATTGGTTCGTTCTTTTCTTTCTCCCCTTTTTATAATATTAACGTGATTGTTCATCATCTGTGATGCGTGATCATATATCTCTTTACCCTTATGAAGGCACAAGTTTCATTTTCTTAATTCGCTGCTATTTTTATTAATTTTTAAGTTTTTTAATTTTCATCTTATTAAATTTTGTTTTTGCCATTTTAATTGAAGAACAAAGCTTTAAAGTACTATATTTCATATTTATTTGATACTACGTAATAAAAAAGAAAAAAGAAACATTAAAGAAGAAATCTTGTAATGAGTTTGATTGAGTTTTACAACTGATATGTATGCATGAAGAGTTTCCAAATTATTTAAGTATTTTTTAACAGTTGTTTTGATAATGCATTACATCATTGTGATGAACACAAGGATGATAAGGATACTAAGGTTCGTAGGAGGTTAGATATATATATGATAAGATCTTCTCTTTGGCTGAAAAAACCAAAAGCATTATGCATAGTCAAGCATGCACTGCATCAGCGATTTAATGGTTTGGATAATCATTGAATTTTCAATTCCATTAGGAAGTTCTTTTACATTGTTTAATGGAAAGATCCGAATATATTAATTTTGACTGTTAGTAACATTATTAAAATCATGTATAAGTTTAATATTCATCAATTTTGAAAACCGTTCTATACGTTGAAACTTGAAAATATATCGTATACTATATATACATGGTCATCAGAAAGCAAATTTTGAAATCGAAAGGTTAAATCTTAACATTCACATCATAAGTAAAATAAACTATGTTTCCAGGGAGAGAAGATCAAAAATAAAGCCCAGCTTTTATTAAGATAATGCAAATCGGGAAGAAAAAAAAATCTTTTTTCTTCTTTGTTTTTTTTCCTTTTTCTTTTTTTTTAATAACACATTCCTTACTTTATTTGATTATTCACTGTGCAGTGATTCGATGCTATCTAGATCAACAATCTTGGCGCATCCTATAATAAAAACGTTTAATCTAAGCACAGTAATACATTTTTCTCTTTTTCTATGATAAGATTACTGAAGTGTCATCAATTCAAAAATATGTTCTTTAATTAAAACTCTTCTTGAAATAGAAAGCATGAAACTAATGCTATGTTTGATATATTAAGAATATTTAAAACAATTGTTTATGAAATGTATCAAAAAACAACCTGAAAGTATAAAGAAAGTGATCAAATTTTAAAGAAAAATAAGTAAATGTTGATTTTCCCACTCCTTGTAAATCCTGCTGAAAAGCGTTGTAAAAGAAAATCTCAAGGGAGCTTAAACTAATAGCCAGTAATGTCGCGATAGTTGTAGGTAACTAAAAAAATTTAGGTGATGATAACATGTTTTATATGCATGCTTTCAGGGAAAAAAAGAAAAAATGGCTCAGCGTCGTTCCTTAGCAAACTGGACAGCTGAAGAGGTAATTGTTGCATATCCTCTAGAGTTTACTTGTGAACTTATATAAACTTCAGAAGTTGCATTTTTTGTTATTTTAAGATGGATATTGTGAAACTATAAGGTTTACCTTTTGTTCTAATGTCATCTACCTTTTCATCCTATACTTCAAAAAAAACCGTGAATCATGCTTTTGATCGTACTACTTGTTGGTGCTAGAATGTACACATATGGATGTGCTGCACAAGACAGGTTCTTGGATGTTTGGCAATTTTCACGGAGTGAGAGATTTTTATGAATCAAGAAGGTGATGATAACACCGATTGAAATGAGCATTACTTGACGTACTTTTCTCCACATTTTTGAGTAGGAACTGTTTAGTTTAGATTTGAGAAAATGGAAAGGGGAGGGAATTGATGAATGGGAGAGATGAGAAAGGAAAATTATGTTTTTGTGTTGAAAGAGATTTGAGAAAAAAGTATGGAATTTGATGTAATTTTAGAAATTCAATTATCTCAAAACGTAGGAATATGCAAAATAGATAAATTTAGGGAATGCTAGTTTTATTTTGATGTACGGTGCTTTCTAAATTTTTGTTTGGACAATTTTTCAAACAAAGCCTCTCCGAAAAACTTATTGCCATAATAGACTCACATGAAAACTTATTGCAGAAATAGGCCTGGTTTTTTATATAGCTTGCGCATTTATGGAATGCGCAAGCTATATTTTGTAAGAAAAAAAAAATTTAAGCTTGCGCATTCCATAAATGCGCAAGTTTTTAAAAAAAAAATGTTATATGTTACTTATAACTTGCGCATTTATGGAATGCGCAAGTTTTAATTTTTTTTTTAAAAAAAATATAGCTTGCGCATTCCATAAATGCGCAAGCTATAAGCAAACGAGACCTATTTTTACAATAAGTTTTCACTTGAGTCTATTATGATAATAGTTCGGAGAGGCTTCGTTTGAAAAATTGTCCTTTTTGTTTTCATGTAAAATTTGACAAAACATAAATTCAGGTACATTTGAAAAGGAATTGGTAAAAGGTTAAGAAAAGGAGGAAGAGGGAAAGAGGAAAAAGAAAAAAAAAATCATAGTGGTACCCAATGCATCGAATACGTAAGAACCTTATTGTTTATCTACTTAACTAGCCAACCAGGTAGGTGCCTTCGGTCTAACACGGGACCTTGGTCAACTGACCAGTTCTGCATTGGGAATGTTATTGACAATCTTATATAAATGGAAATTTTGTGAATTTAGATATACTTTATGAACTTATTAAGCTATTTTAAAAACTATTTACATAAGTCAGCTTTGACCATGTAAGTACTAAACCGGCAATTATGAGCTGGTGACATTTTAAATTTTGTCCGCTAAATTATTATTTCTAAAATATATGCTATAGGCTTTTGAAAAGTGTCAGTGTAGTTGAGAGAATAATGCCGTCGTCTTCTTAAATATTGTATGGATAACGTAGCTTTTTTATTAAATTAACAAACCGTTAGCGACTTTATAAAAGGCACCAATGTACTAACTAATATGGACATGATCTCAAAAGTTGCCTGTTCGTAATTAACAGCTTAGCATTGACGTGACGAAAACTGACCTATATATGTAAATAGTTTCTACAATGACATGTTTGTGTAATAAGTTCGTAAACAAACCTAAATTCAAATTTTTTTTAATATAAATAAGACCAATGCCTTTTATAAGGTTGGACAAATTCCGATCTCTTTATCACAAAAAGTCCCTTTTATGTGTGTGTTTGTATGTATGTGTGTGTCACATACAGACACACACACACATAAAAAAGAGTTTGAATATGTATACACATTTAAACATATACACTCATACACAAGAATTTTTGGTTATCAAAAACTCCTTTCATGAAATCATTTGGCTTATCATCGATTTTAGCTTCAACCTCATTCACTTTTCTATTCTTATGCAAGTATATATTGTTTAATTTAACAACATCTGATTTGCTCAATGCAGGATAAGATACTATGCCAAGCAGTTAAATGTTTTAAAGAGAAAAATTGGAAAAAAATAGGTATTGTACTTTTTTGATTGTTAAAATTTGTTTGCCACGTTTTAAAGTTGAATGTGTTGGGTATGTCAGTCATTCTTTTTTTTACATAATAAGAGTGGTATTTTATTCAAACATAACACTTATTTTGATGATTTAAGGGTTTGAATCTCATAACCTTTATAAGCCCAATCTAAAGTGTCATACCATTTGCTACCTGACTTAATGGTCAGTGATTATTTTATAATGATGTACATTAGCATAAGCATTTGTTTGCTTAGTTGCATAAAATTGTAGTTATAACAATAATTAGTGTTGATTCGTGGTCCTTATTGTTTAAAAAACTACTTTTTAAAGCTAGGATTTGATTGCTCAGAACCTAACAATTGCAAAATCCTTTCTCAAAATCATCCAAGTTACAAAAGAGCTATTATTAATAAAGAATAGAGTTGTAATATAAACAACGACTCAAACAGCGAGCATTGCCCAAATACTGGAACTCGCTATGTGATAAGTTACATTATTTCTCTATTTTTTAGGTTAAATACTCTCAGAGTTTACTAACAAACTTTGACCATCAAAATTACCAAAATAAAAACGACAAAATAATGATAATAATTTTCGAACGAGCAAGAAGCGACTTCTGGCTACTTATCAAATAACCGTTACAATTTTGTTAATAAATAAAAATAAACAAATAATACACACACATTCAATATACACACACATACACACACACCCACACACATACATATGTAGACACCACATTAATAAACTAACTAGATTTCATTAAGAGCATGTTTGATAACAACTTATTTTTGAAACTCCTTAAAATGAGTTTTGAAATAAAAACATATAAATAGTTTTAAATATATTAATAAACTAACTAGGTTTCATCTTTCACATCAAGACCACGTTTGACTAACAACTTATTTTGAAACTTTTTAAAATGAGTTTTGAAATAAAAACTTATAAATTGGATTAAATAATAATTTATAAGTAAAAGTGTTTGCATACAATTTGATTTGTAAGTTAATTTAAATAAAATAATTTATTAAAATTGGTTATGAAAAATGTTCATGGATCATAAGAAACATAATTTCTCATAATTTTATTTATCAGTCAATTTTATAAACTTGAGTTGTCAAACATTGAAATAAATCAGTTAATGAGGTCGTTTTAGAAATAATCATCCAATTCAATTCTTCGATGTTTTGATGGGTCAAATCAATCCCCACCACATAATTATTGTATTTTATCGATTAAAACTAAATAAACATGAAATGTGCCGTGGATATTGAATGGGTACATATGGACACCGAGAATATGATTTCTACCCCGTTTTCCATTCCTGTTTTCCACTTCTAACCAAAATAAAAATTGCAGCTACCTCACGGTCATGTAGCCAACGATTTGATTGAACCCAAGACCACATGGGCTTTCGTCGTTCAATTAAACTAGTTAAATTTTGGCAATAATCGTTGATTTTGATCACAAAAGCACAAAGTACTGAAATCATCTCTCCTCTATGCAGCTAACTGTTTAGAAAATCGCTCCGATACTCAGTGCTTGCACAGATGGAAGAAGGTTCTAAATCCTGCAGTTGTCAAAGGACCCTGGTCCAAAGAGGTATCGAACTCATTCGCCAAACGTTATCAATTTTCACATACATATGAATTAATTTAGCATGAACCAAAATAGGATATGAAATAAATATAAACATCTCATGTCTTTTGTTAATATATGTTTTGTTTTTGTTTCCTTTGCTGTTAATCGGACAGCAAGACAACTACCTTATTGAATTGGTAAAAGCGGATCAAGCAAATAATGTTAAAACTAAGTGGTCAGAAATTGCAAAAGCTTTGCCAGGGCGCAATGGAAAGCAATGCCGAGAGAGGTACCTAATTCACTTAACTGTTAACTGTCTTCACTATAGATATAGATGCCACCATTTATTTATGCTGCATGGTGCTCAGAACATACATATTGTTATTTTATTTAGTTTGTGCTTTGATTGTATCTTTTGTTTCACAATACATGTAAATGTTTGTTGCACACTGTTGGAAATACTCAACATGTGATGCGTCATGTATAAATTTGAAATGTGCCATGCTATCTTTATTGATGAAAACTAAAGTGGTCAAGTCAGAGATGAATTTTATGGGTTACAAATATAATTGTCATGTGAACAATGAGCAGATGTGGGACAGTCTAATTTGTCAAAGATTGAAATTAGAAAATAACAATATTATAAATAATAGATCGTGATACTCAATTACACAAGTTCTAGTTATTCTTTTAACCTCTTATATGAGGTAATTTCAAATCTAGGGTTTGTGACAGTTTGAATCCTCCTATTTTAATCAAGAACAAAGTATTCAGGTACTATTGACTTATCTATAAGTCATTGAATTTATGTAATATCTTGCTCAAATTACATATTTATTGATCTATCTATTGAGGAATTCCTTTTGTTCTAGCATCAAAACTGTTTTTTCTTAAATTAAAAGAGTTTATTTCCAAAATTATTTTGATATAGAAAGATAGTTCTAAGTCATTTAGAAACGGCTTATGGAATAAGTTAATATTTTGAGATGGTTTTAGTTTTGGAAATAATTCGAACTTGCTAAATTTCAAAAACAATTTGGGAGATCTACACGTTATTTTAAATATATTTTGTAAATAAAGTGTGGATTTTGGTGTAAGAAATAATATGGATCTACCATGTAAATTTTATTTAAATGTTTCATAATGTTGTGTATAAATCTTATATATGGTTCGGGATTATTCACGCAAAAAAATTGATTAAAATGGAAAACATGTAGAATGAAGTAAGCAAGTTTTCTTCTTACACTTTATTTAGTTCATGATTGAACTTTTGATCTCACTTAAGTAAAGTAAGACCAATTGAAAATAGATATGTATATAGATATGTATAGATCACATTTAATTTACTTTTCATGCTACACATCCATAATTGATCAATGATATTTGATTGTCTTGGTATATGTGACCATAAATGCATTTTGTTACACTAAAGGCAACGAAAGCCGTTTTGATCCTATGTTAACACAATCAATAAATGAGGAAGATAGCAATACGGATCATAAAGTTAAACACGTTATAAAGTTACATATGTAGCCCATAAGGAGATTGTTGGAAAATTCAACATGTGAGACCACACATTTCTATCTTTTCTCAACTAAACTTCAATGATATGATTAATTTGGGGATAAAGTTTCAAGACTTAATGATATAAATGTCAACATTATATTCATGGGTTAGGGTCTTCAAATTGCATAAGATGGGAACTTACGTAAAAACATCCTCTTCAAGTTTCAAAATATACCGACTTCCCTACTCAAAAATCGGTTATGAAAAAAAACTATATTTTTAAGTTTTAGGATATTTGCGGAAAACTATTCAAATATTTGCAGATGCAGAAAAATATATAAATATTTGAAGTTTTCATACTGTATCTATTTGCAGAGTTCTATGCAAATATTTGCATTTTTTTCAAATAAAATTAAAAAAAATTTGTTTTGATCATAGAAACAATTAGCTATTAATGTTCAAAATTAATTTCCAAAAAAAAAATCATTAATTTTCCAAAATAAAAAATAAAAGTGTAATTTAAAACATGTTTTTTGAAGGAGTTTTTCATGTACCAAATATGAAAATAAGACAGCACAACCAAATTCTCACTTTACTTATTATCTTATGAGATAATTTTAAATATATGATTTGTGTCAATTTGGAGGAGCAAGCCAAATTTTCTCTTTTAATCATCAAAATTGGATTTAGTTATAGCTTAGGCAGTTCTGTTTATCTCTTTTATACTGTTCTCGATGAAATCAAAATGATTTTTTCATTAAGATAGCACATTAAGAACGTTCATTGGATGTATGAAGAAATTTCTTGAGCTAACTAACAAAATAATACATGCATATGTGTCGAGTATTTGTAAAATTTGAATCTTACATTGAAATGCATTTTGTTGCCTATGGAAGAATTATCTGCAAAAGCACCCAAGCCATTAAGAAGACAATGCCATTTTTTATAGCTTTATTCAGTCATTACTAACCAAATCTCATTATTCATTAGCAACTTATTTCGCTTCAAATATATTTACCGGTTCTGGATAGGCACCACAGCTAAGATTTGTATAATTTTTAATGAAAACATCAAAGATCTATCAACCTAAAATAATTGAAGTAAATGCTCCAATGCAAGGATCAAATGAAGAAGTACATATATGGTTACAGCATGAGTAAGAAAAGAAGTACATACAATGTGAAAACAGTAGTGGAACCCTTCTGCCATCCAAATGTTTACAGCCTATGGAAGAGGCTTAACTTCTATGCATAGCCACACTGGATAATCCATTTCATCTATGCAACATTAAACAAACAGATAAGAGAATTTTACATATATAAAACACAGGGTTTATACCATTTTGGAGGGGTAACGGCTGTGTATGAATGTCGAAGCCGAAATATTCAATCCACTAATGACTATGGTGATTCTTCTACTACGAAATAATAAACCTAGATTATAACGTACATTATTCTGATTTAAAGAGGAACTATTAAAATTAACACTCAATTCTTGCATCCAGCTATCAGTGACTTCCGGGTAATGTAGTATGTTTCATATTTACATGATTACATTTATTGTAAATAGGAAAGACACTGATATGCCATGCCATGCCATGCTATGGGAGTCGTCACGATGGAACTATCCCTTCCTTCCATTAAATATCCCGAAACATCGTAACCAATAGGTAAAAACACATTTGATTACACGCCATCAAACTAAACGATAATATATATATTTATATAATGTAACTAACACAATGAAATACGTAACCAAAAAATGCTTGCCTTCCAAATTGTAGATCAAATTTCATCACCATCAGGAATCTCTGGCACACCAATCTTCGCTACTCTTCAATACTTATTACCTTTTTCAATATCTAACATTGCACATTAAATACCAATAAGTTGAAAGCATTTTACACAATAGTTTGGGGTTAAGGGTGAGCAAACTTTGGTTCAAACCAAATATACAACCTTAAGTTTATTTTGGTCGGTGTTGTTTGGTTTTGAAATAGGATTGGTGTACAATGAGCTTGTAAAATAATTTAGTTAGATTATCGGTTAACCAAATTAACCGAACTTCTATTATATTGTTAAAATCACTAAAGTTTTTATGATTTTTTAGATTGGTTTAGTTGCCTAAATAAACTTTACTTATCGTATGTCTATCCAAATTACTATTAAAAAGTACAAAAATACTAAATAAGAATATTTTAATCATATATTTATGTTTTGTTTTAAAGTATAATGAATATTCCAAATAAAAAATGTGAAATATTTTTAGTTTGGTTAAATTGAATAACCAACCGAATCAATCAATCTTAATTTGGTTGGTTTGGCTTGGTTTACAGTTTTATTGGTTTTAGTTTGGTTGAACAATTTTCATAACGAAACCAACCAAATAATCATCCATATTTGGGGTCGCATTTGCATATAATAGTAATGGGTGATATTATATGCATCCACCAAAACACTCATCTCGTCCACTTAAAGGAATAATAAAATAAATTATCCAAAACCACTTCATAAACCCACCCTGCTCGGATAGATAAAACTAAACTAAAAATAAAAGTAGAACTTGCATAATCAAGCAGTGTTGTATCAACAAAAACAGAAATTTTAATTCTTAAACATATCTATTTCTTCTACCATCACTTTCAATGGCAGAAAAAAAGAATGCAAGTGAAATTATAAACTAATGTAAAATGATTTTTTATGTTTACAATATTAATATCAATTAATATACTTGAAATATTATTAATTGTATGAAAATCAATAATATTTAACTAATATTTTATGTTACTTTTTGTCTTAGTTATGCATATTACTTTTTTTTAGTACGCTTCTCGTTTTTAAACTAAAGAAAATAATAGTAATCAATGCAATCATAATTTATTTGACTGAAATTTTTAATAGAGGATAAAACTGACAAATGGTTTTGTAAAAACTTCCAAAACCTATATTGACACATTTTTTAAATGAACCAAAATTGTATTATATCACATTAAATTTTCTTATATGCATCACAGTTTGTAAAACCAGGTAATTTATTATTGTAATTTATCATTTCGATTTGGAATGAAGAGAACGCGATTTTTTGATTTAGAATGGAGTTATTTTTTTGGAATAAAGAGGAGAGCCCTTTTTTTTTATTGCAATAATAAAGAAATAAAATAGAGGTGGGTGTATTCTATTGGATGAGATAAGAGTTGGGTGAACATGTTTTATGAGAAGAGAGAAGGAGAGAAGATGATGCTTGGTTTTAATCAAATGGTAAAAAAAAGTTGGTGTGAGTGGTGAGATAAATGTTTGGTTGAGTGAGAGAAATGATGGGTGAAGGATGGTCTTTTAGTGTGTGCAAGTAGTATCACTCACCGGTAATAATGAACCTAGATTAAAACACTAAAATGTATACTCCTTACCTCAACAGTACGCAGAGTTTGCCAAGTGGCCTTATCAGGCGACAGCTTAACGGATTTTGGATCATCCGCAACCGGGCATTCCTCAGAATTGGATCCGGCCTCTTTTATAGGATCCAGATCAAGAGGAGAAGCAGGAGGGGGAGGAGGGGTAGAAGGTTCGAGTATCTTTTGTATTGGAGGCGTTGGATCGGGCGAGCGTTTGGTTGCGTGTTTGGATAGGCAACAACCAAAGTGAACTGTTCATCCAGTCCATAAGAGTTTCTTTCCCATATCGGATCCGATATTACGGTTATCAGGTTTCGAGTTAAGAGGAGAAAAATGAATTTATGAAGTGTAGGGACCTGGAAGTGAAATAATTAGCGCGTAAGGTTTGATTTTTGAAGGATTACCTGCTGGTTCAAAAATTGACTACCCGCTATGCTAGCTGCTATGCATGACGCAGAGACGTAAAGTGTATTTTGGGGATTTCAAAAAAACATGGTGACAATCTGTTAGTTGAATTTACTTTAATAACAATAAAGATAAAGATATAGGGTTCGATAGTAACTGATTCTAAAGTATATCGAATCCCTAACATGCACTACTATCTACATTAACTTTAGTTACTTTGTTATAAATTTACTCATTGATGTGTTTGTAACTTTGTATCATGATTGCCTGCATTTGTTACCTTAAATCTGATTTATAATATGTTAATCTGGTAGCATCATTAATGTAGGTGGCATAACCAACTTGATCCTTCTATAAACAAAGAAGCATGGACTCTAGAAGAGGAAAAAATGCTGATTCTTTACCACGATAAATATGGAAACAAGTGGGCAGAATTGGCCAAGTACCTACCTGGAAGGTTAGGGATTTAAAACCGCTGTTATATAGTTGAAATGTAACTGCATGCAGCATTTGTTGAAGGAAAAAATGTTGCAACAAGTGTTGCGAGAATTTCATTATTGTACACTGTAAGGCTAGATCGTTTTATTTTTTCTAAAATGGTTTTTGCATCATTATAAACAGAACGGACAACACAATAAAAAATCACTGGAATAGCTCACTAAAGAAGAAAGTGAAATATTATCGGACTTCAGGCTTACTTGGTCAAGCCACTCAAGCCACTCCTCTCCCAACTACTTCAGGACAATCTAGAAGTGAAGAAAGCGACATAAATCTCAACAGCTTATCAGAGTGTAGCCAGATGCCAGATTTAGTAGCATATTCTTCACAACCTGGCCACAATTCGATGGCAATGAATCATGTTAACGCTTTGAGTGAAAACCCTATAGACACAAATCATGTGAACTCTATGAATAATGTTATTTACTCTACAAATGAAAAACCTATAGATGCAAATCATGGTAACTTTATGGATGAGAAACCTAACGAAACAGTTCATGTTAGCTCCGTGGATGAAAAACCTACAGACACCAATCACGTGAACTCTATGGATGTCCAAGTTGAAGTAGAAAATTCGAAAAAACTCAAAATGCAATCTTTGAAAGAAGGGTCAACAAACATGGTTGAAAATGATTCTAGTCGTGCAGTTGAAGATTCAGAGTATAGTGGTTTATTCTACCAACCTCCACGTGATAATTATTTTGGTAGTTCCCCACGAACTTCAAGCAATAATGACTCGTTGGGACCATGTATCGACGATATTGTGAATATCTTAAAGGGATTGTCTGCAAACAAAAGTTGCTGGTGTGAACTAGAACAGACGCTGAATAAGTTGGTTTACTTTTTATTAATTTTATTTCTCACGAGTTATTGGGATTATAATCCTTGTTTACCATATGATGTTTACTTTACGTTGATTTATTATTATTATTTTAGATTATGCAGCAAATTTAATGGCTCCCCAAGCAATAAAAGAGGTACGGAATCACCTTCTGCTTTTGTGACTCCACAAATGAGCTTGTCAAGAAAAAAGGAGACAGAGAAGGTATGGTTTTGTTTACAGAGTGATTTGATTGATGCAAATTCAGTTATTATCTTGGAAAGAAAAAGAACCGCAATGTTTTGGCACCTTGTTGGCCTTCTTTTTTTTGCAAAATAATAGTAATATAAACTAATAATAATTGCAATAGTGGTAGTGGTGCTAGTAATAGTAATAACAAGAAATTATTGTCGAGGAAAAAATTTCTCAACGTTTTAGCCTCAAGACAGACCTTCAGTATTTTAGCTTGAATGACAACTTTCTGTAGGTATCAGTTTTTAGTTATTGATAGCAGTTTTTAGGTATCAGTTTGGAGTTATCGATAGCAGTTTTTAGGTATCAGTTTTTAGTTTAGTAGCAGTTTTGGAAGAATGTATGTTTGTCCTTATGAATAATTTTGAAAGAATTTTTGTCCTTATGAATAATTTTTAGAAGAAGGTTTGTCCATGTGGTTAAAATATTGAGGTCGTGTCCTTGAGGCTAAAAATATACAAATTTTTGTCCTTTAAATTAATTCCCCCTAGTAATAAATGTAGTTTTGTCGTGTAAGTTTTATATCTTGTAAATTACTAGTATTATTACTAATAAAGTAGAAAATATCTTGTAAAATGCAAATAGGCCTGGTTTGAAACTTATTACGAAAATAAGCTTTTTTTTCATAATTCAACATTTTATACATGCGCATTCCACAAATGAGCATGTATAAAATTTAAATTTGTGTTTGCTCAAATTCAAAATGCGCAAGTGTGCGTGCATGCGTGTATAAAATTTGTACATGCTCATTTATGGAATGCACATGTACAAAAATAATGAATTATAAAAAAGAGGCATATTTCCATAATAAGTTTCGATCAAGGTTTAAATTGGACATAAGTTTTTTTCGGAGGTCTAAAATGAAAATTTGTCCAATTTCATATAGGACGATTTTTTTTTTACCAAAAGAAGACGAAAATCGGGCATATGTTTTACCGTTATGTTCAATTATGAGGAAAAAATATTTATTCCAAACATATTTTAATTGTTAAGTAGAATTTTTGTGCATGGAAATTGAATAATGTGCAATTTCAACTAATTTCTTGATTAATTGTTATCTTCTATGAATATCTGGAGACTAGTTGTTAAAAAACCGATGAATATAACAAACGTAATCCAACATGTAAACCTTTGTTTTCTTTTTGCATGTTATGTATCATGACAATAAAAACGCATATCACAAATAAATAGATCACTTGAAGTCAATTAATATATGTTTGTATCAAAAATGGGCACAACACTCTTCGGAAGTTTTTGAAGAGATAAAAATGAAGAAAGAGAATTAAGACTGTGAATTATCTAACAAAAACTCCAAAATAACATAAAGTAAACTGCAAAGACAAGCGATTTAGAGTGGTTCGGCGTTTCGCCTACGTCCACTATGAAGTTTGATGATTTTATTGCTCGATACTTGAAGATTACAATTTCTTATAATGTAATACAACTGACTTTATGAGCTAGATCTGAATCTAAGGCAGCAGTGGTGATTTTGAGTAAATCTGGCAGAGTTTGGGCGCTCTTTAGCTCTCAAAATTATCCGACCCCTTTTCTGAATGACTAGGGGCTCTATTTATAGATGTAGGAGGTTGATATTTCGCCTAAATTGAGGGGAGACCAGTTCTGGCACGTGAGGGGGCCCACATGCCCGCTCTTTGGAAATTCGGGCCCACTTTGGGGTCGATTCGACCCTTGCTTCGAATCGATCAAGATTTGCTTCGATTGAGCTGAAATTTGGCATGGACATTCCTTAGGTTGTCAGTTAGCTCCTGTCCAAATTTCATAGCATTTGGACTTGTAGATCTCGAGATATGATCGATGCAATTTGGTCCATATCGATTCGACCATTGCTTCGAATCGATCAAGATTTGCTCCGATTGAGCTGAAATTTGGCATGGACATTCCTTAGGTTGCCAGTTAGCTTCTGTCCAAATTTCATAGCATTTGGATTTGTAGATCTCGAGATATGATCGATGCAAGTTAGGTTTTCTCGACCGTGATCGATCAATATCTTGAGCATACAAACTCCGATTGACTTGAAATTTAGGATGTTGGCTTTCTTTGCTTTGCTTGTCATGTCATATCAATTGTAGCTCGATCCGAACTCGGAAAAATTTACCGACATCCATAGTAGACCTATGTACAACCGATCTCCAGGAAGAACTGCCCTTGGTTTTTAGTCAAGTTCTTGGTGTCACGGCCTTGTCAAAAGGCGGGATAACAATATACACTTTGTGAATGCACGCACAAGCGTAAACAAAATATCTCAATGCTTGATCAAGTAATATACGACATTACAACATTGGTATTTATGTCTACTCATTTTAATATTTTGCTAAGTATATTACAGAAAGTTATTTACCAATTTCTTTGGTTCAATTATTTTGAATATTTGCTAAACTTGTTAAATAAGAGCAAAGTATTGGTTAAGGTCATGTAATGACTTTGCTAATTTACTGCTATTTTGTGATGTGATGTATATTTCTTGTACTAAGCATGCATTTGTTAATTTTATAGAGCACTTCATATTGCTCTTCCCCTCGTGGAGTTGCACCTTACAATGCATCTGAAACATGGCGTGAGATCTCGCTCGGAATGACGAAATCCCAGCCATCTCGGACCGGTTTCGGTGAATACCGGTCCGAGTTTGGTTGAAAATTCCGGTTTCGATTTCAATTTGATTGAAAAAGTATGGTTTCGATAAATCGACGAGAAATCGAAGTGGAAACAAAAATAATAATAATGAATAAATTAAGAAATGGGAATTTGCCATTAACTTTTGTAAAAGACACATTGAGGAAAGCAGGGAAGAAAGAAGGGTAACGTAACACGCAAGAGTGAGAAAAGGTAAAAGGTGACATTATATTGTAATTTGTACACAGGTCTGTACTTTCAACAGTGAGGTCTGAACTTTCAGCAGTGAACGATTTGGTTTTATTAGTGGACTTTTCTGCCTAGGCTACTAACATAGTAATTTGGACTTGCACAGTAACGAATGAGGTTATCTTTTATTATTTTTGATTCTATTTCAATACTTTTATGATTACTAATAATACTGCTCTATTTGAAAGTTATAGTTATTAAGCTTTTTTTTAACCATAACAGTATCAAAATTTAAAACCGCTACTTTCAGAAATTAACAAAATAAATATATAGGGGTATATTAACTAAAATATAGTCTCACTGGTCAAACGTACTTAAAAAAAATTAGTTATTGAGATAAATGATTAAAATGTATCTGTTATATTTTCACTAATACTCGATGAAACTCCGAAACCGAAATATTTACCGAGACTTCCGAAATCAGCGAAACTTACCGAATTTATTAAAATTTTAAAAGATCGAAACCGAGACCGAAACCGAGTTTTCAAGCCTTGATCTGAAATGTTGAAATTACTAGCGGAAAAAACAGATCGACTGGCTTCTGATGCTGATAAAATATTGGAGAGTTATGGAAAGCATCATTCTAGCAACCGGTATATTGGGAGGAAAAGATCTCATCTTGCAAAAGCCCAATGTAGCATGGTAATACTGTCTGATATGCTTCTCCTAGTTTGAACTTAGTTATCTATCAACATTACAAATATTTATGGTAGTATTATGTAGAATTGATTTGCATTGCGCACAAAAGCATTTTGAGCTAGCAATAAATATCTTGTGAAACTCTCCTAATATACTAGGAAAATAGTAATCCAAGGATTATAGGCGTTCGTTAATCAGCGAAGCTGATAGGTTTCTACGAGTACAATTTTGTTCACACTTTTTTTAAAGTGTAAATAAAACACTTTCCTTCTATTGGAAAAATTTGGGGGGTCACGTATGGAACCCCCTGAATTCCTCCAATAGGAGCCAGTATTTTGTTCACACTTTAAAGAAAAGTGTGAACAAAATCACTCTCGGTTTCTACTGCAAAATACTTTATAATTTAATATTTTACAGTCAAAAACTCCAAAAAGCATTTCTACATCATATCGTATGCTTGAAATTCTTAAATTCCACGCCATCATTGCTCAATCTACGCCATATTTCATATCGGTTTGAAGCAACTTTATTATTTCTAAAAGAACGATTGATGTTTGCTGTTAACACTATCAACTAACCACATATTTACCACTTTTTCATTCTTATCATGCTTTCCAATAAAGGCACATAACTTAAGTTTTGATGGTGGATGTAGTAATGGATAAACAGGAGTTTCCTGCTAAGCCTTGTTCTAAAGATGTAAATCTTACTATTCAAAACCTATTTCGAGTTGAATCTCTCCAGTTATGATTCATTTCTCAAATTCCAAACACCACTGAAATTGTCAAACACAATTAAAATTTTCATTGAGAAGAATTGCTCATTTGTTGTTAACGCTAAAAAAACCAATTCACCTTGTATAAACCTACAATCCAAATTTTAATGGTTTTGAAACCAAAGAAAGAACAAGAGAGAGAGTTAAGCTTTAGGCCTAGATGTAGAAAATCGACCATCAAATCAGTATCACTATGAAAATTAAAATCAACACTTTCACATGCCTGAATGTCATTTAATCATTTCCATTTTACAAATTTATAGCTTATGAGTACACTCATTAAAATATGAATTTTTGAATCTATGGTTCACGATCAAAAGTTAGTTTCAATTTCAAATTTGGACTTTATAATTACAATTTGAATCCCATATGGAAACCTTGCATACACTTTGGTCTGTTTGTTTGAGCAATTTAATTGCATACACTTAGGTCTGTTTGAACAGAATTAGCCAACAATAAGATGGAATTTTATTTCCATTTTTTGATGTATTATGATGGAAATAACTTGTTGTGACGCTTTTTTTCTTTTTCCCCTTTTTGTAAAAACAAATCAGTATTCTTTGAATAAAGTTCTTATAGTTTTCTGATAAAACGTATTTAATCTTAGTATTGTTTTATCCTTTTTTGGGTATGAATTCCATCATCAAAATGTAACACGCTTTTAGAGAAATATCAAATTCATATCCCATTATTAAAAAGTAAGTTAATTTTTAACAAGTATGTTATAGTTTAATAGAAATATTGAACAAATACTAACGTAAATTGATTCACCCAAGGGTTTACGCGCCCTCATCAGAATATGAATTCCACATCTTGTATAATTTAACCTGGATCAACCACGTGACCACCTCTTAAGGATTTTCCTTTCACCATCTTACTTGAATATTGTTCTATTATTATTTTCCCCTTTTATGTTTTCTAGGTGTTGGACTTGCTGACTGGGTAAATTAAGACTTCCATTTGTCAAGTTTTTACTTTAGGACCTTCTTATAGTAAGTCGGTTAAACATTGTGCTTGTGTACACTTGATGAGGTATCATGAGAATGCATTTGAAAATGTAAAGTTATGAATAAGCTTTACATATTTTGACTTACGCATGCAGGTGTATGTGTCCTTTTCTGTAAAATTATTTGTTCTGTATAGTTATTAATATTACGATATTTCCTCATTCTATCATTCACTTTTTTTTCTTTTTCTTTAGCTCATTCATACTTTTTACCAATCTGACTTATTGACCCCAGGATGCTAGCAGATCTGGTCAACATTATAATGGGAAGCACAGGAAAGAAATAGGTACTTTTAATTATGTGATTATTTGATAAATCTGTTTGCCACATGTTGAGAATGATAGTAATTCTTTTATAATTACACTGCATATTAGTAGAAAATTATGATTTCCTGTTTTAGTGCTTAGTTACATCAAATTATGCTTACAAATGCTGGTGTTGATTGAGCTCTATTATCGTGTTTTGAAAATTTCTTGTAATGTTGTGCATTTAGTCGACCTTATGTGTACTGAAATTATCTTCTATGCAGCTGAATGTTTAAAAAATGTCGCTTCTGTCCATAGATGGCCGAAGGATGTAGATCGCACGCTTGCCAAAGGATCATGGTCTAAAAAGGTATTGAATTTATTTACCAACAACGTATTAAGTTTCACACATATAAATTGATTTAGCATGAGAAACTGAATTACTGACATATGAATTAAAATAGCACAGGAGATACGAAAGGTTTACAATCTTGTGTTTCTAACCTTTGTACGGATAACTGGACACTGAAAGCGTATTATGTCTTTTGCTAATATATTTTAACATATGCTTAAAAATGTTTTTTTCCTTTGCTGTTGATTGGACAGGAAGATGATTACATTATTGAAGTGGTAAAAGCGAATAAAGCAAATAATGTTAGAAATAAGTGGTCAGAAATAGCACAAGCTTTACCAGGGCGCATTGGAAAACAATGCCAAGAGAGGTATATTATCTCACCTAATGTTACCTGTATTACCAGGCTTGTACGCAGCAGTAGTTCGGTTTAAGTTTATCCACATTTAGTTTGATATTTTTGTTTGCTTAGGTAGATGCCATCTTTGATTGGAGCAATTATCTCAAATACAGTAGAGTTTCCTTTTGTGGTGCATTATATGATCCTGCATGTTGAGAACCTAAAACGAACAAATACATGTAAAATCATAAACATTGTTTGATTATAAAAACTGAATCCCATTTAGTGTCATTGTTTCCAATTCATTTATGTCCCGTCGAAATCGCAATACTTGAACGCTCTTTTGAAGAATTCATGTCCAATGGAGTTTACTTACTGCATTATTAAATATTTGTGTCAAGCATGACTTATAACTAGCATCTAATACAATCTTAAATTCATGACCCTTTCTTTTGATATTAATCACAAATTAACATAAAATAATTAAATACGTTCATCATTGCCATAATGCAATAGTTACCAATATTACTAATGAACATCAAATATATTTTCCTAAGATAAAATAGTCTATGGTTAAAAAAATTGAACACTCAAAGAACCAAGTTTTTTTTTTGGTAAAGTATAGACCAAACCTACAATATATACTCCATGTATTTTCACCAAGTTTTGTGTTTGTTGCCGTTAAAGAAGCTTGAATTAGCGACCTTGGTCATTCAAACTCATATCGTACACCAAGTAGGCAACCCTGTGGAGTTTACAGTATATCATAAATATATTTATAATTGAATAATTACATTCATTAGTTTTAATTACATCCAAACTCTTCTTTTCTCATCCACCAATCATGCTTCTTACGAGCCTAATCAACAAAACAAAAAAAAATGTTATTCCGTACATTTTTTTTCTTAAAACTCAGGACCCAATGGCATGTAGAAACATCAGTCTCAGTTTGCGGTTTGAACCGTGGATGGGTGAAGGCTTTAAACCTTTAACTTAAAACGGAGTATGCACATCTTGGAGGTTTACAGGTCGTCGGTTGCTTGGTTTCATACATCAAATAAAAAATAAAAAAATCACATGAACTATACAACATTTAATATTTTCTATTCCATCCAAATAATTGGAGAACATAAAGGTTTGTAAAATGTAAATCTTAAATTTTATTCTTTTGTACTTAAAGTTTTATGTTGATATTTAGCAAATCCAACATTAAAAAAAAAAGGGAATCAGTAACCAATGAACCATACAACATTTAATGATTTATACTCCATCCAAATAGTTGGACAACATAAAGGTTTGTAAAATGTAAATCTTAAACTTGATTCATTTGTACTTCAATTTGTAGTTTTTTTTCTTTCTTTCATATAATCAATTGGATTTATGATTTATTGTTATAGAGTAAAATACTTACCGAGCTAAAAATTTGAAATTATTTTTGCATTAATCCACATTGATTACTTTTTAGTTCATAAAATAATGATATAACATATATATATATATATATATATATATATATATAATATGAAACTTTGAAATTATTTTCGTTTGATTCTTTAAAATTTGGACAATAAAAAATAATTTTATAAAATTTCAAGAGTTAAAAATACGTACAAATTTTTCTACAAATGATTTATTGAGTTCAAAATCCATTTTGTAATTAACTGTACAATATGGATAGACCACCGTGTGTAGTTCGAGGGACTTTGGTGCTTCTGATTTTTAAAAATTAAACCAAGCATTTAACAATATAAAAATTTCAGAATTCTACCAAAAAATAGGAGCTAACAAAAATCAATTAACCATAAACATTTTTCAGTGAAAGAATTATTATTCATGAAGAAGATAGATGACTAAATATGTATGAATGTAAAACAAGCCCGTGAAAAGTAAATATTTCAACGTAAAAATACTGACAATATAAAAGACAAACAAATTATAAACATAAAAAACTGTTCTTGTTAGACATTGGATTTGTACCAATAACCATATTTATGTACCATTTTTCCTAAAATTACAATGTTTTTTGTTGGGATAGGCAAATTAAGTGTCAAATTTATATCAAGATTTTTTAAACTAAAAAAAATGAGGACATATTGAAAAGTTCACGTTTATACTAAAAAGTGTGAAACCAAAGGTATTCCAAAAATTATATGGAGACAACCATTTATTTACGTAGTGTGTGGCGTTCTAAACAGAAATATTGTTGTTTAATTTAGCGTGTGCTTTGATTGCATCTTTTATTACAGAAGCCATGTAAAATTTTAGGTACTGGAATCTATCAACATTATTCTTATATTTATTTGGTTACTAAAGTTATCCAAAATTGGTTTTCTTGGATAGGCACCACAGCAATATATCTAGTAATGTACTACTTATATTAACTCGGATACTTTGTTTTGAATATTACTCTGTCATGCTTGTATCATGTTTACTTGTATTTGTTACCTCAAATCCAAACTATGTTGTATTAATCTGGTTGTATCTTTCATGTAGGTGGCATAACCATCTCAAGCCTTCTATCTTGATACAATCTGGAAGTAAAGAGACCGAATTGATAAGGCAAAGCAAGATAATATCTGAATGTAGCCAGAGACCAAATTTGCTAGCATCTTCTTCACAACCAGATCAAAATTTGGTGGCTATGAATCATGTTGACTCTATGGATGAAAAACCTGTAGAAATAGACCATGTTAACTGTATGGATAATAAACCTATAGAAACAGACGATGTTACTCATTTTGGTGGTAGTTCTACAACTTCAAGCAATAATGACTCCTTGGATCCATGTGATAATTCTGGTGCTACATTAAACAACCTTACCACAGATTTATCGATTAAAAGAGGCAAGCGTAAGCTAATATCTCCATCCAATGAGCTAGGCCACGACAAGATGAATATGTTAGTTTATTTTTATTAATTTTATTTCTCATGAGCTATTGGGATCCTGATCCTTGTTTATCATATGATGTTCACTTAAAAACATATTGAACTTTTTTTTTCTATTATTTTAACCTGTGCAGTAATTTAAATTGGCCCCCAAGTTATGAAAGAGGTAGGGAATCACCTTCTGCATTTGTATCTCCGGAAACGAACTTGCAAGGGAATAGAGTGGAGACAGAAATTTTTTCTGAGGTACTGTTTTGTTTACTGAGAGGTGGAGCCTTGGCGCAACGGTTAGGTCACCCGCATGGTGATCTGGACGTCCAAGTTCGAGTCTGGAAATAGCCTCTTCGCAGTGCGACGGAAAGGCTGCGTACATTAGCGACCTCCGCGGAGCCCGCTATCGTGCGGGATCCTCGTGCACTGGGTTCCACCTTTACTGTTTTGTTTACTGAGTGATTTAATTGCTTCAAATTTCATTAGTTATCTAGAAACAATAAAAAGAGAACTTCAATGGTTTGGCTCCTTGTTGGACCCTTTCTTTTTCGAAAAATAATAGAAGTAGCTCAGTTATGTAAGTTCCACATCCTATAAATTGGTTGGTAATTTCATACATAGTCATTAAAAGTTGAACACCAAGCAAACCTTAGAGTATGTTTAATTATGCAAAATACAGATTATTTTTTTTTCAATCATATATTCCATCATATGTTCAGGTTGATTATTTTGAACATGGGTTATTACTTATTATGGATGTCAAGGAGTCAAACCCAAAGCAACTGCTACCCAAATTTGGCGATTTACCACTATAATTAATCACTGGCCATTGACATTTAAGTTGATCCTTCTTTTCTTTTCATTTTTTCCACAGAAAGTATGTACCGTGTAATTTCAATTACAACCATGATTAATTGTTGTCTCCTCGGTCAAAATTTCTGAAGACTAGTTGGTTAAAGGACAGTTATTGTGTGGTTATTAGTTTTGCTTCAGTTTGTTGACTGTAATTTTTTCTCAATAAAATGAAAATTAAGTATTGAAATGATTCTAAATTCAAATGAGTAGTAAAATTGAAGCATAAATTCAAATATGTAGTCTATGTATGATTTTTTTTTTAAAAGTTGTATATTTTTCTTTAATTTTTGCTAAAGCTGTTGAGGAAATACAAAGCATTTGTTGAGGAAATGCAAAGCAATGAAGCATTTGTTAAGGGCATGTAATGGCATGCCTACTATACTGCTATATGAACTTAGCTATCTATCAACAGTACTAATATTTACAAGGGTAATGCAACGTAGAGTTGATTTGCATTTCCTCAAAGCATTTTGAGCTAGCAATAAAGATGCTTCTTATGAAACTCTGGTCACATACCGGGAAAACATCCAAGGATAGTAACCTTTGGCTTTCATTAGTCGATGAAGATGATATATTGGTTTTCTACTGCATAATATTTTATTGTCAAAAATGCCAAAAAACAACTCTGCGGCCATTTGTATGTTAGAAATTCACGAATTCCACACCATTGTTCCTAGATACTGTTATTACTCAATCTATGACATATTTCAAATTGGTTTGAAACAAGTTTATTAGTTTAAATGAATGGTTGATATGGTTGATATTTTTTGTTAACCTTATCAATTGTCCATATATTCACTAATTTTGCTCCTTGTTGTTGTGCCACAGATATCGCCAGTTAAAGGGCGCCGACTTAACTTTGATGATCGGTGTAGCAATGAATAAAGACAATGCAGAGAGAGAGATATATATATATATTTTATTCCTGCTCTCTATTTTTTGTTTTGTTTTACTTCCTTGCTTGGTAGGTAGGCGGACAATTTTTATTGCAAGAAGATCATATATACCTATCTGTTTGAACAGATTAGTTATCTTTGAATAAACTTCTTTTATTATGATACTCAAGCTTTTCAAAACGTGATTCAAATCGTAAAGTTTAAATTTAAATCGACACAAGATTTAAATCTTAAGTCGTAGTTTCGGAAAGTTCATATTTTAAGATTTGTACCCACTTTGAAATTAATTATGATTTTGAACTTCAAGACTTAGTTTTCTCTTTTGTTTGATTTCTATTTTATTTAGAAAACACTAGAATTGAAATTATGGATTCAAATAAGCATATTGAATACACAAGTATTGTATGAATAATTTTCTCAAAATGTGATTTTAAATGGGTTTGAATTGGAATTTTAATCGAATCAAAACGGAAAAGATCTGATTTGAAATGAGATTTAAATCGTAATATTTTAAGATTTTTCATGACAATGATGCTACTAAGCTATATTTAATCTTAAAATTGTTTGCTTATTTTTTTAGTTTGAATTTCATTACCATAATATGATTTGCTTTTAGAGAAATATCAAAATTCAAAATAATGCATACACTACCAAAATAAATAGATGTCGAAGGTTTAATGTTAATACTAAATTTAATTGTTAATCATGCAATTGGAATATACGTGTATATATGGAAGATTCAATGGCACATCCAACATTTCTAACATGGTTAAAGCAACACTATTTTACGTGTTACAAAATTTTGTGAATATAGTCGCATCATGCTCTGGATCTATTAGGAAAATTTTCGTACAATATCAATTTAACCTAAATCTCAACGGAACCATATGTAGGATCGACTATGAACACAACAATCAAACCCAATTTAGCATTCCATGAGCTAACACATGCAAAATTGAAATTAATAAAAAGTGATTATAACAAAGATTTATAGTGCTTCCATTATCAACATTAATTTTGAAGGAGATAAATTTTATTGGTAAAGAGAGTTACAAAGATATTGATGAGAATTTTAATGGACACTATTACAACCGAAGAACTAATTTTCTCATTACTGAAACCCTAAGTAAATTGATACATTTATAGAGTTTCCAATCAGTCCTGACCGTTAGATCAGCTTTTGATATTAGGGTTATTTCAAGGATTCATACACAATTAGATTTGAGAAAAGATAAGAAGTGAAGAAGACAAATAATTTTCTTCAAACAAAACTTTATTAATTTATCAAAAAATTACAAATAAAACCTTCAAAAGTTGAGAAGAAATTTCAAGTGCCAAAAACCTAATATAATAACCCTCCTCTCTCATCATAATGAACCATAAACAAGTCTATTTATAGTAACTTGATTAATCTTAGTCATTTGATTAAACATATGCAGAAATCTACGGTGGAAACTCCAAAACATCCTAAAAAGACGAAAATGCCATTGAGATTTAGAATCCTAGCTTCTACAGCCAATCCAGTCGACTGATAAAACTCATTGGTCGATCGGAAAGATTATACTCTTGGGTCCAAACTAGCATAGAATTCATTCGACCGGTAGCTCCACCAGTTGACTGGAAATAGTTCCAATCGATCGATGGCTTCCACCAGTCGACAGAAGCCTATAGTTGAAGCTATAGGCTTCTGTCTCTCTCCTGCTTTTTCGTACCTTTGCGTTTTATTTCTGTTTCTCTACACGATGTCTCTCTACTTTGTTTTCGAAATATTGTATCACCTATCCTAACAATATCTACCTTGATACTATATTTTTTATAAATGTCATTCGAACTCCACTTACAACCTCAACCTCCATGCAATCTCCAATATCACTATGAAAACAAATTTCTTCATCCAAAAAAAAGCTTAACTAATCTTCAAACCACCTAATTATGCGTTCATTTCAATTGAACATGCATAGCATCAATAAATCAAAATTGCTTGTAATGCCACAAAGGCCTTCATGCTAACTTTTTTGTTTTCCATTGCATGCTACACCTTGATTCAAATAGGTTTACCTCTCGAACTCCAATTTGAAACCTCCCTACTTTCTCCACCATTTTTCCAAGTAGTTTATATACATTGTTGCTTCTTAATTTTACATGCGGAACCTTCCATTTTTTTTTTCACGTCCTTGTGACTTCATCTCGAGTTAAAATGTTGTAACATTTTTTTCCAACTGCCTAATGAAATAAGATTATGCTTAGTGATTGGAAGATGCCAAACTTCCATGGGTTTTATCACATTTCCGTCATGCATCTTCAGCTTAACCGAACTTGATCCTTCAATTTCCATACCACAACCAAGAACTGATTCCACCTTGTACTTTTGCTCTTTATAGTGAATGAATGCCTTCTAATTTTGCATATATGGAAACATGCATCCGAATCAAACACTCGGTCTTTTCCTTTGCCTTTGCCTTTGCCTACAGATTGGACGTTGTCTTCAAATTCCTTGTCAAAATGTACCTTACCATCATTATTATCCTTTTTTTTCTTTTGGTCTTCTTCTAGTGCTTTCATTCTCTCTTTATCTCTTTTAAGCTTATTGCAAAATTTCAGCCGGTGACTTGATTTTTCATAGTAATAGCAGATAAAATCTCTCTTCCTTTTTTATCTATTTAATCGTCTTTTCATATTTAGATGGTTACCCCTCCTTGTAAGATGCACTTCTTCAATCAGATTTCCATTTTTCCTTTCTTCATTAACCTTTCCTTCCATTAGGTTCACCCTCTACATCTCCTCCTTAAGCAAGCTAATAACCATTGTGCTCATTGAAACAATTTCATTCGAAATTGAGTTGTTTAATGCAACCACAAGTGTTTTCCAACTTTCGTGTAATGAACTAATCGACATCAAAGCTTGTGTCTCATCATTTTGTAATTCACAGTTGCCAATTGATCGAAAATCATTAAAGTGATCTACCTTCCTTGAATTCTGATTTACCAATATTTTCATAAGAAGAGCCTTGTTTATTGCAGAGCTTTTCGGGTAAATTCCTTCCAACTTCCAAATTGCATAAGCAGATGTTTCATTAGCAAAATATAAAACACCATATTCTCCAAAAAGCATCAAATAGCCATCGCAGCTTCTTATCCAAAATTTCCCATTTTGTTTCTGTTGTATCATTAGGTCTTACCCCTTTGTTCTCCATTGGTTGGTGAAGATCATTAAGACATAGAAAATCCTCCACCTTCGCCTTCCATCCTTGTGGTTTTAAGGTTTGGAACTTTGTTATAGAAGCGTTAAATTAAAATTTTAATGAAATGGAAAATTTTGTAATGAAGAGAAATAGACATTTTAAATTGCTATAATTTCAAACAAAAAGGTAAATTGGTTTATAAAATGGAAATATGGTTATTAAAAGTTAGTAAAAATAATTACTTTATGATGAATTTTTAAAGTAATGAAATGCAAACATAAGTGAAATTTTAGGAATATTTGAAATTAATATTAACCTTGTGAAATAAAGATTTGGTTTAAAATTTAGTTAATAAATTTAATTAACCAATTTAATATATTTAATAATGAATATTTAAGTATAAAAATTTATTTGGGGTTGTTTGGAGATTTTTGATTGAAATTAAAAATATAATTTGGATTTTTAAAATTTAGTTTGATGTATTTATTAACTACTGTGAATAATTCATTTATATGGATATATAATGAAAATTTGTTTTAAAAAAACAACATGCTTAAAAATAAAGGAAATTGTTTCAAATAATAAAGGAAAAAATCTGAATATAAAAGGAGAATTTAAACATGCATATTTTAAATGAATTAGCGATAGAAATAAAATGAAAAGAAAATGAAACGGTTTGTGTTAATTAAATTTGGGTTTGGGTCTTGATTCATAATCTAACCCAACCCAAATAAACAAGAGAAATAAGTTTTTCTCTTTTTTGTTTCTCCCCAAATGATCATTTTTAACAGAAAAATACTCAACTCAATCTTCTTCATCTTCCTCCTTAACCCTTAGGGTTTTGAAAAATCTTAATAAATCAAATAAATTACTATAAATCAAGAGAATTTAAGGGTTTCTATAACCGATCTCCAGCCCAAGGATACATATTTTTTGCATAGTTTTGATTTCTCAAATTTTCAAGCAGTAAGAAATTAGCATACTAAGAATATAGGAGCTGAAGCAACGTAAATAGAGAGGAATTATACTATTTACTGCAAATTTATAAGGTGAGTTATGAACCTAACTCACAACTACATAGGGATAAGTATGCATATTTAGTTTTGTGAAAATATAAAGAATTTGGGGATGAATTAGTTCTCTATTCCTAAAAGCTTATTGTCAGTGAAGGGAAAATGGCAAAATAGAAAAGGATAGATGCCAAAATCTTGACTGACATGTATATGCTTGTTGTATTTTGCTTGCAAGCTATTGCAGTGTCTGGCCAGCGATAGAAATCACATCGGAAAGTTGAATGGAGAAATGCTTGGATGGCTACAACAATTGCCTGGAGCTTTGTGGCTGCAAGAAATCGTGTGATCGGGCGATTAGTTCTCTTGACCGATCGATTCGTTGAGCAACCTGGAGTCTGTAAGGCTCTAGGCCGACGCATTATGGATGTTTTATTAAATATTTTTTAAATATAAAGATATTGTTATAAATTTATTTTTGAGAAAAATATTTCATATAAAATTAGTTTTAATTGTAAATCATCAATTCTATATATTCTTTTAAATAACATGCAATTATTATTTTTAAATTTTTAGATAAAAGAGAAATGCTTTCTATTTTAATTAAAATGAATTATCTTACCATTATAATTTTTTTAATGTGTAATAAGTTTTAATGGAGTTAGGTTAAATTTTCAAATTGCGAAAAGTTATTTAAAAATATGTTATTTTATTAAAGTCATTAAAACCATATTTGGTTTAAATTTGAAAAAATAAAGTATATAAAAGATTATCAAATAGAGGGAATTTTAGCAAGTAATTTTGAATATTTTATGGTAAATCAAATATGAATTTCTAAGAAAAGGAGTTTTGTTTTTGAATACAAAATCCTCAAATTACATATACACACATACACACGCATATACATACATATTTGAAGTACTTTAAAATAACCGAGATGAGATTTCGGGGTTGATGATTTTTAATTAAAAGACTTTGAAGTAAATTTAAAATAAAACCTTACTATTTTTAAAGTAAATTGGCCTTAGAATTCTATATGATGAGAATATTGAGTAAAGGGTTTAGTAATTCCGAACGGTATGGGACATGCAGTAATACTTTTTCGATTTACTCCTTTGATTGTATTGATTCTTTTGAGTCTATCTTACGAGCATCCAGTAAACAATTGACTAACACCGAATGGTATGGGATACTCAAGTGATATTTGTTTGGTTACTTTTGTATAAATATCACTTATCATTCATATTATAGGACAAGGAATTTTGGTAATTGTCTCAAGGTTATTATCCTAGAGCTTGTTATTCGAGAGAAATATTTCTCTCCAAGGACCATATGCTAAGAGCAATTTTGTACATTACATGGTATGCTCGTAGGACTAACTTGTCAAGAGTTATATTTCTCTTAGGGCTAGTAGTCGAGAATATTATGAAGTTATTGTGTTGCTCTCTTAGGACTTGTAATTCGGGAGTTATACTCTCCTAGGGCTTATCAATTCCAGAGCTATATGAGAACCTATGTCATGTGGGTACATGCCACTATGAATAGAGCATGATTAGGCCCACTAGATAAGATATAATCCATCCTTGCGGTCTGATTGTAGGGTCATGTCCTGGATCAGTGATGTCAATTTGATGAGTTAGTAGGTTGAGAGTTATTACTCTCCAAGAGCCATTGCCCCAATGCCACTTAAGAGCAGCAGTCCATTACCAAGGCAAGTAGGATCATGACTAATGTACTGCATAGGCTTGCAGCAAGATATGGCATGTGGATGGATAAAAGAGTCATGATACCGGGAGTAACTAAGGGACCATGGGAGCATAACTGTATGTTTGTAAGTGTCTTCTGAAGTTGTGTTGCCGTCTCCTATTTGGTTGACTTAGATAGGTTCAATTGGACATACTTTATTACATTATACCTCCTTAGAGACGATGCCTGTATGACTTAGAGATTTGTTGTGTGCTTGTCTTTCACCCAGAATAAACAAATCCATGACCAATTGAGCTCTTGTCTTTTACTTGGTCATCGAAAGCTAGTCTTGTTAATCTCTTCTAGAGCCTTTGACTGAGAGATTTGTAAGTTTTTTTTAAAGTTTGCATGTCTTAGTAAATAGATATATCTCCTAGGGTCAGTCAATTGGGAGTTTGTACTCTCTTAGGATTGTTAGTCGATATAATTTCTGCTACATGATTGTTTACTCATGGTAGTTGTTTGAATTAATGACATTTGTTTACAACCACCAGTATTTGATACTTCATCCAGTTGGTACATGCAACACATGTGAGTATATGTATATTAATGTTGGATGATAGGTGTATATGTTATATTTGTACTATGAGATTTCTATAACTCACATGTACTTATTGGTCTTGTTTATCATTTCATGTACATCCAGTATGTTCTAACATTGTTATTTTGATATAGTATGATCCATTTATTATTTTATATAATACTTGCACCAGTCCAAGAGTTTTTAAGCACAGGGTTTAACCTCTTATGGATGTGGGCTTTTCTGGGAGACAGTTTGGACTATGTTATATTTTGACAGTTTTATCTGTATATTCTTTTTCATATTGTCTTCATGTATGTATTAATGTGATGGTACTTAAGATGTACATTTTTGTTCTAGACTTGTATCTATGTATATTTTGTAGCAGGTTGAATACTCCGTTTTTGTAGACCTACTTTGTTACGTATATATTATGCCATTATACTTTTCGTCGTGTTTGTGACTCCGTGATCTCTATTTATATTATGTGCTATTCTGTTCTAGAAAATACACATGTTATTGCTTTGTGCCGATATCAAGTACGTATATTTAATGTACTATATGAAGTAAAAATACATAACGGTGTTAGCCTAAAAAAATATTCACGTGCATTGCCCACTATCACCTTATTCATGTAATACTAAACAGTATTACTTGTAATACTCTTTAATAGTATGGGTATAGAAGTGTCGCATTACATTTTTGATATTAGAGCAAGGTTCGAAACAATACATAATATGTGAGATATGAGTCTTGCCCTAGTGAGACTTAGGGTCCCTATCCCCATGGGTGTGCGGTAAAATCCTATGAATATGCTTAAGCATAATTAGGAATATAAGATGATTTTAGTGGTGATCATCTAGGTCATACATGTATGTTGTATGTTTTACTATATGTATTATTTTTATATTTGTTCTAAATTAAACCTCACTTAATGTAGAAGTAAGAATGGATGGTTATAGAGCTCGAGCCAATGCTAGAATATCCAGTGACTTTGGTGTGGGGGAGTATTTATAACCACCAAGTAGCTCATGGAGTTAGTGCGGAGCATCCAGTGCCCCAGCTCCTAATCCACCTGCTCCAAGGTTTGACTTTTCCCACACGTACAGTGATTATGTCAACTTAGGCGGGAAGCCATTCAATGGCTCTAAAGAAATTATCGGTGTTTAGGCTTGGTTTAAGTTGTGTGAGTGCATTTTCACTCACATGGGAGTCATGAACCAACAAAGGTTCATATTGCTTTCTAGCCAGCTACATGACTGAGTTTAGACTGGTATAAGGTTCTCATTATGGAGATTGATGAGGCCGCCTTTCTTGAGAATAGTTTAAGCTCCGCTTTGAGTAGAAGTTTCTTCAAAAGCCAAGAAAGCGATGATTTCTAGGAAGCTTATATATCTTAAGCAGGGTTGGATGTTAATGGTCGAATATGTAGCGACTTTCGAGGCATTGTCCAAGTATGGGGTCGATCTCATCAACACCCCATTGGACAAAAACCAAAAGTTCATCTATGGTTCGAATAAGTCGCTAAAAAAAGCTCTCCTCCTACTGCTTGAAGTTACATTCGAGAAGTTAGTTGGTACTGCATTGTTAGTTGTTACTACATTTAGACTGGAGGAAGTAGAGAAAGACACTAGTGATGAAGCACCGCAAAAAAGAAAGGGTTTGGGCATAAATGAAATTTTTCATCTAAGAGGTAAAGACCTAGATTTCAGAACAAAAGGCAAGCTAGAGACCTGGTACTAAATTTGTAAGAGCAAGAAAAGAACCAAGTGGTGCGCTGCAACTGTAGGAAGCCAAGACATTATTCTAGAGAATACAACAAGGCCCAACATACAGTTGCTCCAAAGCAGTTCAAGATTTGCAAGGATATGGGCCATCTTAGTTATCCTATCTAATAGTTGGAAAGAATAAGAAGAAGTGGAAGTTGAATGTTACAGAGGCAACCGGTGGTCGTTCCCAGCCTAATGGGAAAGCTCCCGCTGTTCTGGAAGGTACTTTTTCTTTCAGAAGTATCCTATCAGAGTTTTTTTGATATGGGTGTGTCCCACTCATTCATGTCTAAATATACATGTCATCTTGACGTTGTATGCTTAGTCACACCATCGAGGATTGTGAATCCTATCGAGGGATACGTAACTCTCATATGATGTGTAAAATATTGAACTTGACTTATGTGGTCCTACTTTCTTTTGTGATTTGAATGCATTTGAATATATGAGATTCAATGATCTTGGGATATTATTTGCGAGACTAATATGAGGCTCATCTTTTCTTTTTGGAAAGAGTCAATACTCTCCATCATCCTAACTCCAAAGAGAAAATCATCTTAGCTCTAAGGGATAACAGTCAAAGCCAAAGTGGTTCTCTCTTTTCTATCGAGTCCCATGAAGAGGTTGAGATAGTGAGATCTCGATTGTTTGAAATTTGATATGTTTAGATTATCGAAAGCTGAATGAGGTAACTATCAAGAATAAGTATCCACTACCTAGAATTGATGACATGTTTGATCGGCTTGGCGGTGCTAAAGTCTTCTCTCAATTTGACCTAGCGACGGGCTTTCGTCAGCTTTAAGTGACAGAGGATAACATTCCATTAACAACTTTCCGAACTAGATATAGGACGTACGAATGGTTCTTTATGCCATTCGGATTGATGAATGTGCCTGCATATTTTGTCGATTTAATGAATCGAGTATTCCAAGATTATCTTGATAAGTTTGTTCTGGTTTTCATTCATGATATCTTAATTTACTCCATGTCTGAAGTGGAGCATGAAAACATCTTAAGATTGTATTAGAGACACTTTGGCAAACTCAATTGAAAGTAAAAAAAATTCAAGTATCACTCTTGGTAGAAGCAAGTGAAATTTTTAGGCCATGCAATTTCTGAGGCCGGTATTTCTATAGATCTCGCTAAGATATAAGCCATTAAGAATTAGAAGCGGCCTGATACCGTTATAGAAATCCATAGTTTTCTTTGTTTAAGTGGATATTACCGGTGTTTCACTAAGGATTTCTTGAAGATAGTCCTCCCTTTTACAAATCTGAATAAAAAAGGTGTGAAGTTTCAGTGGTTAGGTAAATGAAAGAAGCTTTTCAGAGACTAAAGGAGTTACTCACTCATGCACATTCCAAAAGACAACCAGGACTTAGTAGTTTATACAATGCATGCAGTTCTAGTTTGGGTGTAGTTCTTATGCAAAAAGGCAAAGTGGCTGCATATGCTTTATGGCGGTTGAGGCCCAAGGAGATCAGATGCATCACTCATGATTTAGAGCTCCAGCCATTGTTTCACATCAAAGATTTGATGTTATTACCTTCTTGGCGAGAAGTTTATCTTACATACTGATCACAAATCATTAAAATATCCATTTATTTAGAAAGAGCTCAATATGAGGCAATAGCCTGGCTAGATTTTATAGCAACTTGTGATTTTGAAATCTATTACACCCTAGATAAAGGCAACCGCATAGTAGATGCATTTAATCGTAAGCATCGGACTGTTGTTTCTATAAGGATAGTCGAATGGATGGATCTTGAGATACTTTCTTTATATGACATCTAAGAAAGTTTAGATATGAGCTTAGACATGATCTTAGCCAGTTTGGAAGCTCTACCACCATTGATTGATTGGATAGCTAGTGCTCAATGATAAGGTCCTAATCTTGTTTATCCCATTTAGAGATGCGAGAGTGGTGCTAGTGGTGATGATATTTTTGATTATGAGGTGGATTCTTACAACTAACAAAAAATTCTACAATGGAAATGGGATCAAGTATATGTGGATGTGTAATTTAAATTAGTTCATATATATATATATATATATCCTTATAAATAGATATAGTAATGATCATATAAATCGTTTGTTTAAGGTGTCTATGGATTGTATTAATGGTCTACGTCAATCTAGAAGTGGTCAATATATGGGTGATTGTGGATTAGTTGACTAAATCAGCTCATATTATATCAGCGAAGTCAAACCAAACATCTTATTTGGCCAAGTTATATGTAAAGGAGGTAGTCCGTTTATATGGCATCCCCTGTGCCATTATGTGTGACCAAGATCCATTATTTACAAGGGGATTCTGGAGAGGTCTCTGGTCGGCTTTAGGTATAAAGCTCAACATCAACACTGTCTATCATCTATAGTCAAATGGTTAGAAGAAGCATGTAAACCGTATCTTAGAAGATCTGCTCCGAGCTTGCATTTTAGATTTTGGTGGTAGTTGGGAAGGACATATGTATCTTATGGAGTTTTCCTATAACAACTTCCAATCTAACACCAACATGGCTCCATTTGAAGCCCTTTATAATAGACCATGTCGATCTCCTTCCTCTTGTTTAGATTCTAGAGATATGTTTTTTTTGGGTCCATATTCTATAAGGGAATATTCTAAAAAGATAGAATTGATCAGATAGAGAATGAAAGAAGCCCAAGACCAGCAAAATTCCAATGCAGATCAAAGAAGAAAGGACTTGGAATTTTCCATTAGTGATCTTGTTTTGTTAGAGTTTCTTCTTTGAAAGGAGTAAGGTGTTTCATTCTATCGAGGAAATTAGTTCCTCGTTATATTCGACCATACACGACCATGGAGCGTATTGGCAAAGTGGCATATCGTGTAGCCTTCCTTGATCAATTTTATGTAATTCATGATGTGTTTCACATTTCTTAGCATCATAGGCATTTGAGAGATTCTAAGTTAGTGCTAGAGCCAAGGAAGATAGAAGAGCTGGATATCTCTCCACACCTGACTTATGTGTAGAAGCCTATTCAAATAGCCGCTTCAGAGACTATATGGCTTAGGAACAAAGAAGTTCCACTTATTAAAGTGCAATGATCTGAGAACCCAATGGATTGTACCTAAGAGACCGAAGAATATATATTGCAGACATATCCAAAGTAATTTTCTTAAGCACGTAGGGAGAGGAGGAGTCCGTAGCAATCCGGTATTGAGAAGCTACCTAAAATATATTTTTAATATAAAAATCACTACAACAAAAACACCCTTTAATAGCGTTTAAAAAACGCTATTAGAAGCTATTATAGCGTTTTTTCTTACGTTGTATATTAACATGTCGTAATAGGTCAGTGACCTATAACAGCAACATACAAAATGCTATAAGAGACGCTATGGACAAGGACATTTCATAGCGTTTTATGAGTGCTGTAAACATGACTTTTAATAGCCTTGGAAAGTCGCTATGAAGTGAAACTATAGCGTTTTCTTGACTGTTATGTAAAAACAGGCTGGCACACATATGAAATATACAACAGCGTCTATAGACGCTATAGAACACAATATTTTACAGCGTTATCTGCTGCAATAGTACATTGTATGTATAAGTACAGCTACTTTCTATAGCGGTTTGCTGTCTTTTATTGCGTTGTTTTTTTGTTATGAAAATTGTTTATAGCACTATCTTAATGCTGTAGTATATAAAACTGAAAAAACAACCTTTCCATAGCACAGTTAAAACGCTATAAATTTTTATCCCTGCGGTTTTTTTACTAGGTACATCCAAGCTTACAATTCTACTAATATATTATAAAATTTCAAAAAACACAATTATCACATAATGATGTACGTAATCAAATGAAGACATAAGCCAAACCACAATATATATTTAAATATATATCCATAATATTTCGTACACAAAGTTTCAAATATTTGTGATCTTAAAAAAAAACAATACATACAACCATAGCTGACCAAAATGATACATACTAAAAGCAAAGATATATGAACGTCAATACAAAATACGTTAATCCAAGCATGACCGATTTGAAAGAGAATGAATGCAGCACAATAATTTTTCATTCCTTCCAGCTTGTAGTAACCCCGGTATCATAATACAGCACCTTCAAAACGAAGCACATAAGTTATTTAAACAGCAAAACCCAATCACCCATTCTGATTTAAGCCTCATAGTAATTTCAATAATAATGGTTTAAGAGCTCTTCATTTCTATAATTTTTAAGTTCCCAACCACTTTGAAGCTAAGATCGGTTCCTATTTACTATTGTTACAAGATAACAAATGATGTTATCACCTAGTAGCTTCAACCATCCAAGTACAAAACATCTGATGTCAATTAAAGCTTATATCTTCACTAAAGAAAAACTCAGTTTTGTCTTTCCATTGTCTTCATCTATACTCAATATAACCGAATACATAAAGTTTGTATCTATTATCATATTTACTTGCATCTAGCTATATGACTGTTATACCAAAATTAAATGTTTCTATGTTGCTTTAACCAACGATTGTCTATAGTAATAAAAGGTTCTTTTCATCAATAGAAAAAATAAATAGTATTAACCATTAACTTATATGATAAAAATCTTTTAAGGCTGACGAGACTGCAACTGGTCATATGTATAATTATATTACTGGAGGAAATTTGATCAAATTATCTGAATGCCCGAGAATGTACGACTTGGGTCTACAAAAATCAAATTAAAATTTTGACACTAAATGCTAAAATTAGAAATAAATTTTGTCGCTAGATTAAAAATTATTAACTGGTACATACACATTCACCAACCTTATGTGCAAAACTACAAGTTCTAAACTAAAAATGATATGTTTAGAACAAAGCTGCAACTTATATCATGTGTGTTTTTACATATTTACAAACAAATAGAAGCTCAAAGTTTACCTGATAAGTAATTAGCTTGTTTATTACATTTTGAATGAATAAATAACCAAACTCCAAGAAGCATGAATTTTATGAGGAACTAGGCTTCATTCAACATCAACACAGAACCTAACAAAAGTATATATAAAAAGCAGTACAACTTACCATACCTGAGATCTAAGTCTGAATCAAAAACCATCTGAACCACCGTTCAAATCAAAACTGGGTCTTCTTGAAAACATTTCTGATGAAAACTAAATTAGTATGTGATAACTATGAGGGAGTATGAACTGTGCACTAGCCCGTACTTATTGATCGAGTACCTGAATAAGAAATTAAGGCATGTAAAATTGAAGAACGATTAATTGAGGGAGTATGAGGCATGCTCTATGCAAAGTTCATATATCAGGGGAGCACAATATCTACATTAATTTTACCAAGGAGGAAGTCAAACAAAAATGTTAAAAGTCAGGCTTTTGAAAGTTGAGTAGAAAATTAGACATATTTACAAAATTAACATAATATAGTGATACCTCTAGTAGTTTTCTTGGTAAAAATTCTTTCTAATGCGCTTTTTACCGAAAAACTTCTCTCAAATTTCGACCACCATAGGTTCTCTTCTAATTAAAAATTAAAAATTCTTTCTAATGTGTCCTTCATGACCTACAAGTGCTGCTCCTCTAATTTAATTTCTCATTCCAGCACTGACTTGTAGTTCAGCATTGCATATACTTCTTTGAATGCAAATCTCCTCATATATGTAATTCAAAGGAGAGGAGGAATTTTTAAACAACTTGATACTCTAAAGTAAAAATGAGGGAAAGATGCCTAGCTAATTTGAAACACGAGTTTCTCACACACATAAGGTACAAAAAAACAGACCTATAACCTGGGATTTGCAAATACTGAAACGATTGCATAAGTAATTCAGCTTGTTCCCCTTAGAGTTGAAATATATGTCTTCCTTCTTCAAAGTTGCTACCAAATGCTATACGGGAGATTAAATTTCTTGTAAAATTTTGGAGTTCTGGCCAAACATCCATTTCACACTCTCCTTTCAGACCAACCAGTGTTTCCCATCTTCTTATAAGTTCACGGCAACAAGTTCAAAATGCTGGAAACAAGCGCTACAAAAGTATGTTAATTCATTACATTACATAACTAAAATGCTAGCATTTTAATGTAGGTTGATTGCTCAAAGCTATAGTCTATGAATAAAAATAATCTTAATTTTCATTGTCGACATTCGGAGTGATCTAGTCCTACACTGAGCTGCATTTTCAGTTTGCAATTGCAAACTGAGCTGCATTTGCAACTCAGTTTTGCAAACTGAGCTGCATTTCAGTTTGCAAAACTGAGCTGTATTTCAGTTTGCAAAACTGAGTTGCATTTCGATTTGCAACTCAATTTGCAACTGAGTTGCAACAAACTGAGTCGTAAATTGCAACTTAGTTTAGCAAACCAAGTGCATTTTTGTTTGCTAAACTATGTTGTCAATCTTGCAACTGAGTTAGTTTTGCAGCTAAGTTCTGTTTTACAACTCAGTTGCAAAACTGATAACAAAGAGAGATGCTATTTGCAGTAATACTTTGACTAAGAAGCAAAACTAATTATGAGATATTGGGCTTTGTATTGTGTCAGTATTTACCTATGAAATATTGGGTCAACTTTCTTATGGTCATAAGGTGATAGAAAAGCCATTACTAAAAAATGACGAAGTGGATCACCTCTGTTGGAAAAGATAAGTTGCAATTTCATTAGACATAATGAATAAGTCAAATTATGATTGGATTTTTAATGTAGCAGTCTAAATTTGATATATGATTACATGTATAATTCTGGAATATTAATTACCCACTTAGCGTCTGTTTGATATCCATGATAGCCAAGTCCGAAAGAAAAGTTTTGTAACTTACCCTCAATACATGTTTGATTCATAATTCCCCAACCATCTATTCTAGATTTTTAACATCCTTAAAAAGTCCAACCATATTCTGATTCTTGGTTTGCCATAACTCCTATACCTGTTATTTTGAAAAATAACCAGGTTATGAAAAGAGCATAGTTTCTTAATAATTATAACTCAAGTAACAATTTCAAGTTTGCTAATCTGTACTTGCCGAACAAATCCATATCTATGGAAATTCCAAGTGTTTAATTATCTTTATCTTTAGCCATGAGAGGTCACATTTTACTTTTTACAAACTTTAGACATTATTACTTTAAACTTGTATAAAATAATATAAAATAAGGACAATGCTTTTTTTATTAAGTATCAAGGACAAAAATATATAATTTTGTTTGTATAAAATTTTGATTACAAGTCAGGAAATAATAAGTCAAACTTTATGTCCTCAAAAAAATATAATAAATTAAGTGGTCCAATAAAACTTATTGATTTCTAAGCCCTTCTACCAAAACGTTCTGTGCCATAAGAATTTATACCTTTGGTACATACTAGCAGAATAAGAGAGCTACAAACCAACTTACAAATAAATTTTAAGTATATAAATGATATTAGCAGCAAACCATAATCAGCCAAGCAAAGTATTTTGTATATAAATTAACAGTAACAACTTTGACTAAACTGTAAAGCAAGAAAAATTAACTATAAATAGTTGAAAAGGATGAGCTGAGCTACAGACAACCTGACTTATGTCCACGGTCTGGATAGCATTCCATGAGTGAATATTATATCACGTTTTGATTTTCAGGCTTGCCCTCCGCAAGCTTAGGACTCATGAAATCTTTGTTGAATAAACCTAGAGTAAATTAGACTAAACGACAATAGTCAAATAAAGTGTTTTATCCAAGAAAAAACATAGACTAAATTAGAAGGAAAGTTTGAAAGTAAAAAACTATACTTAGAGGGAAAGTGCAATTAAAAAATTAAAGTATGGGAACTTACAAAATTAGCTATATGTCTTGTGAAAGGCATTGACCCACCCGTGTGACTCGCCTTTAACTTCTTACGATTCACAATATTTCTTTCAATTTTAATCCGTTAAATATAAAGTATTTAAATTTTGATCGGAATGTGAAGAAAAAAATGAATAATTAACAAAATATAAAATAATATGAAGAAATAACTAGAAATATAAGAAGAGTTACTTTATTTTTAGGATCATGACTTATTATTTGTAAATGTTTTAATGAAATAAGTCATCAAATTTGACAGGCTAATCACAGACAAGATTCTATGCTGCTATATTTTTGCAACACTAGGCAGCAGCGATGTAAAAACTCCAATTATTTGATGGACATTTATATCAAAATACAAGTATTACTCAAATGATTGGTCCACATACTGTCAAAATTAACCTTTCATAAAACTGGAAGAAAATGACCAGCCTCTGGTTTTATTGTGAAGGGGTTGTCCTATCCTCTGTATACAAGGGAAAAGTGTATAAAGTGCAACTATTTCTATGCACAAGAATTCAACTATATTAAGAATTCAACCAAAGATGCTAGCTGCTTATAATTTGATTTTTTTTAATTGCTAAATTATTCGTAGTTGACATCATGTCCATATTATCTTTATGCATCTTGTAAGAAACTTGCTTATACACCTAATACCAACTTTATTTCAGGATACATAACTGAAAATACAAATTTTGGATCATCAATTTTGCCTACATATCGAGTATTTTCTCTTGAGGAATTAAGAGAAGCAACAAGAAATTTTGGTAGTGCATCATTTATTCGAGAGGGATCCATTGGAAAGGTTTGTTAGTATTTGCAATTTTGCATTCACAAAGCCTTATACTTTCTTATGAAAAAGGAAAGAAAAAATAAATAAAACAGTTTCTCCTTGTTAAATGTTTTTGCAGCTATATAAAGGAAGACTCCCCTTTATTACCTACACAACTACATATTTTGTATACACACACAACTGCATCTGGGCCATCCCCTTTATTACCACATTTTGTATACACACATAAACTTTAGCTTACCAAATTTAGAAAATAAAACATAGTATCAAATGTTCTAAGTTTGGTCATAGTTTGCAAAAGCCTGAATCATAAAAGACCAGTTTAATTTCAGCTACTCATTTAGTTGGACAAATTGGATTTAGAAATGACTTCTGTATCCCAAAAAATGACAAACAAACTCACTTGTTTATTTAAATTGGTTGCTTTGGTTTCACACTTTTCTCCACAATTTCAAAAAAAAAAAAAACCCAATAACTTATTCAGAAATCACTTATACACCAAAAATGTGACATGGAACTAGGCTCTTTACACTATTTTTCTTATGGACCTTGTATACTCATAACTATTTATCCATAATTTTAAGATTGAACCTGGCTCCTTATACTAATTTTTCCTAGAATCTTAACATGGAACCTGGCCTTTTATAATAATTTTCGTATGGACCTTTTATATTCATATTATATTAGTATATTTCTTTCATATATTACATGCTAATAGTGGAAACCTGGCTCTTTATGTTGATAGACCTTTTATATTCATTTTCCTAGAACCTGGCTGCTACGATTTCTCGACCTTTTATATTCATATCATTTACTAGCTAAGCACGAATATCACAGAAAAATTTAACCGTTCCTCACCATAGCAAATTTTTAACTCAATAGTAATAGTGGAAACCAAAAGTTTAAAGCTAAACTGGCTAAGAGCGAATATCACAAAATAAGAGACAAAAATTCATCTACTAATAACAAAAGTAACTTTCAGCTCAGAAAATCGATTATCCTTAGGCGGAGCAAATTCAAACATGGAGATATGCGTAAAAGTTGAAAAATACATACCTAAAAAATGGTTAAAGTTCACGGCAGTTGAGGAATCGAAGCACTACGTAGGGATCGTAGCAGCGGCGAAGTCGAGGGAACGTAGCAGTGACGAGGTCAAGTCGAGGGATATATAGCTAGGGAAGTCGAGGAAGGCGAGGTTGAGGGATCATACCAGTGGCGAGGTCGAGGGATCGTATCAGCGGCGAGGTCGAGGGATCGTAGCAGCAGTGAGCGACGAATTTGAGGAATGACGAATAGCGAAGTTGAGGAACAACAAGATTAATTTAGGGATTTGGGAGAGGGTGAAATGGATATTCGCTGTGAGAATGAAATATTACCGGGAGAGTAAAAATACAGGCGCTAGCTTTTTCTTTTTGATCAATAGCGTGTGAATGGGTTATAATTTTAATATCAACATCTAGTGAATAGCTAACGATAGCAAGTCATGCTACGGTGCAATCTTCTCATGCTATCAATAAACCATTTTCTTGTAGTGAATATGATTAATGAATGGAATTTTGGAAATAAAAAGGTTTTTAAGTTTCGAAACTTTTTTTAGAAGTGTTAAATGAAAATTTTAATGAATGGAAATTTATAATGAGGAGAAATGAACATTTTAAATTGTTATAACTTCAAATAAAAGAAAAAATTTGTTTATAAAATGAAAATATGGTTATTAAAACTTAGTAAAAATAATTATTGAATGGTAATTAATGTTTAAAGTAATGAAATGCTAAAATAAGTTAAATTTTAGGAATATTTGAAATTAATATTAACCTTGTTAAATAAAAATTTGGTAATGAAACTTAGTCCAAATTAATCACTTATTATTAATAATAAAGAAGTATATAAAAATTTATTTGGGGTTGTCTAGAGATTTTTGATTGAAATTATAAATGTGATTTAGATTTTTGAAACTCAATTTGATGTAATTTGTCCCTATTGTCATTGATTCATTTATATTAACATAAAATGAAAAAATATTTGATAAAAACAACAAAAACATGCTTAAAAATAGAGTAAATCGTTTAAAATAATAAAGGAGAAAATTTGAATAGAAAAGGCGAATTTAAACATCCTTATTTGAAATGAATTAATGCAAAAATAAAAAGAAAAGAAACAAAAAGGGTTTTGTTAATTAAATTTGGGTTTGGATCTTGATTCATAATCCAACTCAGCCCAAATAAACAATAGAAATAAGTCTTTCTCTTTTCTATTTCCATATACGATCATCTTTAACAGAAAGAAACTCAACCTTCTTCATCTTCCTCTTTAATGTTAGGGTTTTTGAAAAATCCTAATAAATCAGATAAATTTCTATGAATCAAGAGAATTTAAGAGTAAGCTTTTCTAACCAATCTTCATCCCTAAGATGTATCAATATTTGTTTTCGGCATAGTTTTGATTTCTCAAATTTTCAAGCAGTAAGGAATTAGTAGGCTGAGAATATAGGAGCTGAAGTTTGTTGCAAATTTCTAAGGTGAATTATGAATTCAGCTCACAACTAGGGATAAATAAGCATGCATGTTTATTTTTTGTGAAAAGATAATGAATTTATTCTCTATTGCTTGAAGTTTATTATCAATGAAAAGAAAATGGAAAAATAAAAAAGAATTGTTGCCAAAATATTGATTGAATTGTAAGTGCTTGTTGTATTATGCTTGCATGCCGTTGTAGTGTATGGTCTGTAACGACCCGTAATTTTATCACTTTGAATTGGAATATTTAATTTATTTTAATATTCAAATAATTTTTTTAAATGATAAATAATTCATTGTAATTATTATATAATGATTATAAGTGATTTATAATGGCTTTGTAAATATATAAACTTGTTAATAAAGATATACAAACTTTGTCGCATTCTGGTAGTTTAACGTCGTATTTTTATAAATGGATTTTTATATTATTTAAAATAGTTTTATAACTTAAATAATCTTGTTTTGATTATTTAAAGATTATAAGAAATTTATTTTCAAATTTTGATTACATAAATAAATAGTTTGATTAAAAACTGAAAATATGACCAAAAATCGGATTTCGAATTTACAACGGTTTGACGAATTGAAATTATTTTAAGTTGTCGAAACCTTGTTTGAACATTCACACACATGCATATACATGCACATATACATATAAATGTGTATAAAAATAATTCAAATCGAAGCCAAAAGAAATATCTAAACTATATACATATAAACTCCTTATGTATAAACAAATGCAACTTGAAAAGGCAAACTCACCATCATCCAATCAAGGGAAGATAAGCACATGGAGAGGGGGTGTGGGCCGAAGTGATGGAAGGGAAAGAAGGCACATGGAGGAGGAGGGTATCATGGTCTTCAGCCACATTTCCTAACTCTATAAATACACACACAAGCACCCTCTCACTTATTCATTCCATATATTCACTTCTTCCTCTTCACAATGTCTTCTTTCTCTTCTCCTTGTTTTGGCCTTAGGTCGTGTGCTATAGGGAGGAGGCTTGGGCCGTGCGTTTTTGAGAGGGAGGAGGCTATCGCCGTGAGTATGGTGGTGAAGGAAGTGATGGCATGAGCTAAGGAGGTGGTGGTGGTCAAGGCCATGAGTATGGAAGAGAGGGGGAAGGTCTTGGACGTGCGGTTTAAGAAGGTGGAAGAAGACTTTGATGATGTTTTGATGAAGTTGGAAGTGTTAGTGAAATGTTGTGATGGATTGAATGTTGGTAGGAAGTAAATGGGTTAAATAAAAGTAAGTTAATCACGCTTTGAATTGCTTGATAATATCACTTGATATTCACTTGTTAATCACTTGTTTATATTACTTATTTATCACTTAATATTTCTTGCTATTAGTGATGATAATAAACATTAACTACTTAAAGTTATACCCTTGACCATATGCTAAAATGATTACTTATATGATTGTTTAATATGTTTGGATGATGATTGTTGATTATATAAAAGTTTGGTTGTGATAGATATGATTATTATGATTGATAAGTTGAAACTTATATATAATGAGAAACGATAGCTGTGTGAATTAACAATATATATCTTGTGATAAATTATTCACATTGTACCCAAAAATAATACTACAACATATGTTAGGCCTCTTTATTTTTAAAACCAAAAGAAATGTCATTTTATAATATTGGAATTTACTTTGAAAAAGTAAAGAAATAAGAAAATGGAGTTTTGAAGTAGATTTGGAATTAGTCTTAAAATGAAAGGAATTGGAAAGGTGGAGTTTTGAAATTATTTGAAAAATAAAATCTATCGTTTCATTTATTAAAAAAAATAGTTTTAAAGGGTGGAAATTAAATAGAAATATCATATGGTTTAAAATGAAGGATTTTGAATAAAAAAGGTTGAAAAAATGAATATTATAATAATATAATAGGTTGCCACTAACCTCATGATTTTGAAATCATATGGTTATAATAATAATATTATAATAAATTTTGAAAGTGAAGACATGTTGAAGACAATGATTTTGAATGGATATCTTCATAACGTAGGGCTGCTTGTTACTAACCTCGTGATTCCCATATTATATACATATGGTGGTGGTAGTACATTCAATTTGAAATCTTCAATGCAAGGACTATTCGCTACTAATCCTAGAGGTGATTCCCAAATAAGATGTAGTAGGATTACCTTTAGTTTGTCATGTTCCTGGACAACTAGTATGGATGGATATCTGACATTGAATTTATAAGACCACGTACATTGGTTTTTGCAAATGTACATCTATTTGGTGGTATTGGAGGTAACCCCTCTTATACTTCACACGCTTCCCTAAGGCGTATGAACTCGGGGTTGTACTTTTATGCAACTAATTAGTGTGTCGTCGGAATAGGCAATGTGGCATTCAAAGTGGGATTTGTCATGTGAAAGGTAAAACGTTACCTCAGGCCCCACACATTGGTAAGGGCAGAAACATGGTAGATGCAGCAGGGCTAAATGGGTCGCTCAAATTAGGAGGTGATCATCACATTCTAGATCACCCTCTATATTTATGGTTTGTTGTGTATGCTGTGGCCATGGATAGGTCAGCAACGACTGGGGTAATGACATATTTAGTACTATCTATGGTAAAGATAGATCGGTTCTGTGTTGGTAGAGGGCAGCGGGGATGTGCCTCGGTACATTCCTCTAGATATGTACTATCGAAAGGTAGTTCATTACCTTGTCATTGTTGGAAATCCATTCTCCAATACATACCTTCACAGACTTGACTGTATACCTAAATATGCTGTCAGATTTAATAAATGTAACAATTCCGGCTATTTTAATATGTTATTTGAAAGTATTTTCAAAGCATTATCATTAGAAAGAATATCAAATGATTTGATAAAAATGTTTTAGTTATCATAAGTAACTCGTCCGTATTTATGTGCAGCGTGGTCTTATGAGATACTTTTCTTTCTAAAGGTTTTGTTTGACATCAAAGTCGATCTATGACACTATCATATATATTTATGATTTGCATTTCTCATGCTGGTTTGCCAGACTGATCTGATTATTTTTAATATTAGGGTCATATCCGAGTAGTTTCATGATTAGCTGAAGATGCTTGGAGTTTCTAGAGGAGAGCTGGAGATCTTCATCAACATATGGACATAGTTTATTTTTTCGCTGTGTTTGTTGTTTTTCAGCATTTGTAAGGATATGTATTTATAACTGTCCAAGCTGAACTTCGAATAGACTCTAATATATGTATTTAAAAGTTTTTCCATTGTAAATATTATTGAAATAATATATGATATTCCATTCATGTGAGATTCTGTTCTACCTTCTTTTTCTTTTTACCCTTAATAATCAATTTTTTCGGCACTTGAATGCTCAGCACACAATGTAGTGGACGTATTAGTGTTGATTTTCGAGGGTCGAAAATCCTAGTCATTACATGGTCAGTGATAGAAATCACATAGGAAAGTGAATGAAGAAGTACTTGGACAACTACAAAAATTGCCTGGAGCTTTACGACTCGAGCAAATTGTGTAACGAGTTGACCGGTTCTCCTGATAGGTTGACCGGTTAAGCGACCTTAAGCCTATAAAGCTCCAAGCTAAGGCATTATGGATGTTTTATTAAAAAAATTTAGTAAACTTTTTTTTAAATAAAAATATATTTGATTTAAATTTATGTTTAAGAAAAAGATTTAATGTAAAATTAGTTTTAGTAATAAATTATCAATTCTATTTACAGGAAATTATTGTCAAGGACAAAATTTCTCAGCATTTTAGCCTCAAGGACAGACCTTCGGTATTTTAGCATGAAGGACAACTTTCTTTAGGTATCAGTTTTTAGGTTTTTAGGTATCAGTTTGTAGTTATCAGTAGCAGTTTTTAGGTATCAGTTTTTAGTTCGTTAGCAGTTTTGGAAAAATGTTTATCCTTATGAATAATTTTGAAAGAATGTTTGTCCTTATGAATAATTTGTAGGAGAATGTTTGTCCTTGTGGGTAAAATATTGAGGTCGTGTCCTTGAGGCTAAAAATATACAAATTTTTGTCATTTAAATTAATTCCCCCTTCTATTTATTCTTCTAAATAACATGCAATTATTTTTTACATTTTTTATAGAAGGTAAATGCTTTTTATTTTAATTAAAATGAATTATCTTACCATTATAATTTTGTTTAAAATTTGAAATGAGTTTTTATGGACTTGGGTTAAAATTTTCAAATTGTAAAAATTTATTTAAAAACTATTTTATTTTTATTATTGTCATTAAAACCATATATTAGTTTAAATTTTGAAAAATAAAATTTTTAAAAGATTATCAAAATAAGAGAATTTTAGTAAGTGATTTTGATTATTTTATGGTAAATAAAATTTTGAATTTTTAAGAAAAGGAATTATGTTTTCGAATATAAAATACCCAAATTATATATATAATATACATGTACATACATATATACATACACGCATATATAATTATACATACATACATACATATTTATTGAAGTATTTCCAAAAAATCAGGGATGATGTTTTGGGTTTGATGATTTCTGATTAAAAGGCTCTAAAGTAAATTTAAAATAAAACTTTATCATTTTTAAAGTAAGTTGGCCTTAATAAATGTTGTGTAAAATTCAATATAATGAGAATATTGAGTAAAGATTTTAGTAATAGTTAACGGTACGAGATTGTCTATAATATTTTTCGATACTCCTTTGACTCGTTGTGTAGGATATTTGGTTATATTGATGCTTTTGAGTGTATGTTTCGAGCATCCACTAAACAATCAAGTAATACTAAGTGGTATGGGACACTCAAGTGATATTTGTTCGGTTAACATTTGTAAGTAAATGTCACTTATCATTCATATTATAGGGTTAGGAATTTTGGTAATTGTATAGAGGTTACTCTCCTAAAGCTTGTTAGTCAAGAAATATTTCTCTCCAAGGACTATAAGCTTAGAGCAATTTTGTACATTATAGGGTATGCTCCTATGACCAACTAGTCGAGAGTTATATTTGTCTTAGGGCTAGGAGCCGAGAATATTTTGAAATTATCATGTTACCTTCCAAGGACTTGGAAGTCGAGAGTTATACTCTCCTAAGGCTTATCAATTCAAGAGTTATATGATAAACTGTAACAACACGCACCTTAATGAGCCCGAATTTTAACTAAATTGAAACCGAAGTCCATTAAGGCACGGATCGTTGTTTTTGGTAACCTGTAATAAACATAAGTATATCAGAGTGCGACCAGTATAAACTCACAGCGAAATTGAGAAATATAATATAACATACATATTGACTAAGCCTACTACCTAGGAATATCATTCCTTGAATATTTAATTATCTTGTTAGTACCGAGCATGAATAAGAACACTTCACCATCAGCAGTTTAAGTCTTGCTCCAGCATCCAGTCCTTCTAAATCTAACGGTGGGTTGTTATGAGGAGGGGGTTAAAACAACGTTCTGGTGATTAAAAATTACATACTTTACCCATCCCATTAATTTATGTTGATTGATTTCTATTTAAATGTTATGTCTATTATTTACGGCTAATCTGTTAAATCTTATATGCACGTATGATATGCCTAACCTAATATTCTCCAAGGTATAACAATATAAGTATATGCCCATCCACATACATATCTAACCGTTCCACTATCCAAAAACCCTGATTATTTAATACTTCTTAAATAGGAGGAGGGAGACCCAACTGCCATTTATTACCTCAGTCCTCGAAGCAGGCCATGTGCAACATAAACGCTAGTTAATCGGTTCTAGCTATAAAGACTGATAACCCTTATATACGGCTTCATAATTTATAATTTAATTTTCGTGCTACTAACGCATCTCAAAGACTCATCTTAGGGTTAACTAGCCTACCTCCGATAAACTAATTTTTGTCTAACCATCTACTTTGAGGTCTGTGTGTCTCCTATATGAATTCTACACTAGTAGGAAGTGAAATCCATCCAGGCATAACCCAAGTCTTTGCTACCGCTCGTTCGGGATCGCTGGTGTTCATAGCCTATATGCTAGACCTACTACAAAACATAAGTACAGACTACTGACGTAGCTTGTTGACTTTCCACACCTGACATCCTGTTTAGACGAACCTAAGTAAGTCAAGGAAAATGTCACTTTCAGTTACCTAATACCTCTTCTTAGAAATGAAGTAGACCTCATTTCCTTTAAAAGTACTAGACCATTTAGTACTTCAAATTTGAAGCGAACCCTAGGTATATTTTCCCTAACCTATCTGCAAAGCATATCTCTTTCCCATGGGTCATACGGTCGGAGATGCCTCACATCAGTAGTAAGTATACACAACTGCTAATAGCCTCTAGGTGAAGGGCAGACTTCTGTTGTGTAACTCTACCGATCTCGCATCCCATCCCACTAAACCAAACCTATCACCCAAAGCCTAAGTGTTGGGCTAAGTCCACTAATTCACGCTTGTTCTAAATGTATAATTGAAGCTATATAATTTCCAGTTATGAAAATTATATTGCCTTCTACGTGTATATAATAGTATTAATACTTACTTATTCGCTACATAATTATTTTTATTTTATACACTTAGGCTTTGGTTTCCTTGTTTCCATATTTGTCTAATAAATGTCCATTATCCATAATTATTAGTCGTTAATGTCAAATTCGATAATATCTAATAATATTTATTCACCCGTTTCAAAATCCACTTATTCTGCCCATTCAATTTCCTCATCAATGCCATATTAAAATTCTCTAATCAGTCCATATTTAGTTCCTTAAACTCCTTATCAACTACAAATTTATTGCCCATTAAATTTGTAGTTAATGTCCATAAATTTTGAAATTTCTATTCCTTCATTTTTCAACCTCCTAGTCCTATAATTATTACATTATTAATAACGAATATGAATATCATCATAAATTACGCTATATATATATATTTATTTATTTTTAATCATTAAGTCCGGTTATATGTGTATGTGTGTGTGTGTGTATATTCTATTTCTACCTATTAATTATTAAACTAGAATATTCCTTTCGACGTTTTAATTTATCAGAGCTATCCTTTCAAAAAGGATTACCATTATAACTTTCCATATACTATCCAAAAATATGACTTTTGCTTCATTTGAAATTACAAGGAATTATCCATCTTCTTTTATTGAAATAGACAATGCAAACTACGAAGAAGAATATCCATACTTTACACATCTCTTTCCTTTTTGGTATATTCCTTATTATTTTAAAAGGCGCCCTTTTTATACATATTTTTGGAATTGGATAATTTATGGAAATTGCATGGAAATAGATATAATTAAATTATACCCTACTCCAAATAAATTAAAATATAGAAATTCACATTCCAAAACAACTAGGGCAACCTAATTTACAACTAAATTATAAATCTGGAATAACAAACATTCTAGAATAATAAATATTTGGGACAGAATTCAAATTTCCAGATTAAATTGTACATAGCATTCCTATTTCAATCACCTATTTTATAGAATATGTAGATGATAATCCTATACATTTATTTTAAGCCTACAATTCATCAGATCTTATTCAGGCATAATAATTAAATAAAATCCAACTATATAAATTTCAATATTATAAATAAATTATATAATTTTCCACTCACCTTTCTAGCTTTCCAAATCTTAATCCATTCCTTTACTTGACTCTTTTTCCATCCTAAACCAAAAGAATATGTATAACAAGGTATATACATACTATTAGAATCGCGGATCTGAGAAGAGATTTGAGGTTAAGGGAATATAGATTAATAATTATAATATCTTACCTTTTCTTTTGCAATGTTGATTCGGTACTTCTCTTCTTCTCTTTTATTTTCCGCCCTTCTCCGATTTATGCATATATATATGTATGTATGTATGTATGTATGTATGTATAAGGTTTTATAATTTTTAAAAGTATTGAAAAGGGAAAATGGCATAGCTTCGCTGTTTGGATTAGAAAATATGGAAAGAGAAGTGAGGGATTAGACCTGTGTTTATAGGTACTCGAACCAACCATAACTGTTGGATTAAAATAATAAAATCCAGGTCGTTCGCCAAGGTTCAAACCCTAGCTGCAACCATATGACTAGTCCATTGCACCCCTATAGAAGGTCGACCGCTAGTGGTTGACCGACCCATTAAGGGGGTCGATCGGTGGGGTCAGCGTTTTAATATTTATTTATTTCTATTTTTTTTAATTATTTTTGTTTTGGAAACTTCAAATGCTAATAACTTTTTCGTTTGAGCTCTGATCGCAAAATTCCAAATATGAAAGTTTCTCAGAAAATCTCCATGAACATAACGGTGCAAGTTCCATGGTCAAATTCCATCTTTGGCTCAAATTCCATTTTTGGAACCTTATTAATTATTTATTAATTATTGTTAATTTTAGGGAGTGTTACATTCTCCCCCCTTAAAAGAATTTCGTCAACGAAATTCCCTTAGAGTTGAATCATGTAACATAGCACGCAACCAATCTAAGCTAGGCAACTAATTAGTGCACAACCAATTTTGCAGCCAAACATGTACAATTGCACAATGTATCGCAACATATAAAACATGTATGCAGAATCACTCTAAATCGACGCCTCCTATATGGATGCATTATTTTAAAAACATTTTGAAAATATGATGCAGACAACCTAGATATACTGGCAATTCTATATGTATGCAAGTTTTCAAAAATTCTTTTTCACATACTAATTTCCACACTCCTACGAGTAGGAGTATGGTTCAACCAATTTTGCATCCAATCTTTACCATCCAAAACCTAGCACACAATTTCTAACATCCTAAAATTTTGAAAATACAGTTTCTAAATCTGTACTCTTATGTCGAAAAAGGAACTTAGATGGAAAATTTTACAATTATACCCTTCTTTTGGATGCAAATTCCGTTATATCTTGGAAACTTTTCTTCTACTTCTAAAACTTCTCAAACTTTTCCAAGTACAATTTGCATAAGGAGGTTTATTTTTGGATGTTAAAGCGTAATTATTTTACGCATAAGTTTTTTTTACTATCAACAACATATGAAAATAGAAATTCCAAAGTTAAAACAAACTTTTCCCTTATTATTCTCTATGTTTGGTATACTGACACCCTTTTCAGACGGTAAAATTCGTATTCACTAACATGTCGATTTGTCATAAGTTAAGCATGTGGCCCTAGAAAATTGAAATTTTTTCATTTTCCATCCAAAATAAATTTCCTTTTCCAATCAAACTTGCAGAATAGTTTGAAAAATCAAATTCAGAAAACCATTTGAACACCATTTTATTGTTTTTCTTATTATTTATTTATTTATTTATTATTATTGTTTTCAAAAGCACTTGGCTAAAATTTTCCAAAAACATTTAATCCCATCTTCTCAAAAGCATTTAAATAAAAAGTTTCAAAAGAATTTGAACACAATTTTTCAAAACGTCTGCTGCTTCAACCTTAAAACAAATCAAACCACGTCTTAACGTAATTGGGACTCAATTGAGGTAATGTATATGATTAACCATGGTATAGTGCAGTTAGTCTTAGGTTTGGGGAACTCTTTTCTTTTATTCTAAAATTACCAAATACCAACAAGTGTATTTATAAATTTTAGCTTTAAAGGCATAGGGACAATGACCCGTGATTTCATAACAGCCTTTCGCTGTCCTTCACTCACTAAAATTTATTTTTTCCAAAATCCTAAAGTTTTTGGGGTTGAAGCACTTTTAATTTCTAGTTGCTAACTTAATTTCCTAATTTATTTTATAAACCCACAGTCTTACCTACATTTTATCGCTAGTTAAGTGTCCCTATGAGATTTCCTTATTTACACTGTATTTCAATTTATATTTATATAACGGTCTAACCCCATCTATAAAATCAACGCGGTGATAAAATAGGAACATACCTTATACTATATCCTATGCTATTCCAATAACCTAAGAGAGACAACTAGCGATTACAACTCAATACCCTAAAAGAAATTTTTGCTGGAAGCTGCCATTCATCATCAACTGATGTTAATGATGTTGTGGCCCTAACACTCCTTACTAAATTAAGATGGATTCCTAGTATACCATTCGACTATCACCCACCTTCCTTGACTCTCCTTCTTAACTTCTAATAAATGTGGTCCATTTGTTACTTCAATTATTATACCCGATTATGGAATAAATCGTGCATCCCTATACCACAGTGGGTAAGAAATATGACTATGCATATTTAGAATAACTCCTCAGAAAATAGGTTTGGTGGAATAACTTTCCTACCACCTATCTTTTCTCCTTCAACCTTGAGTCAACTAATGCCCTTCATGTGTGTTTGTCATCTCACTACTCCCTTATTCGACCATACTATGATCTTCTCTAAATCAAAATCTCTTGACAGTATCCCCAAACTTTGGTATTTACTTCCTCTATATCATGGATGCTTCATGCGACTATACACTGGGACTCAACAAATTATATCTGGTACCATTCTCCATTCCTTCGAGGTTTCTTCTCATGGCTTCCACATATCTCTAATAAAATATTCCTAGTTTCATACCAACATTTCATATATTCAACGGGGATTCATTGTTGTTTCCCTATGAGCATTCGTAGCTATTTTATTCATAGCCTAAAACCCTTACCTCGTCATACGTAGGTAGTGATCCCTATCTACTCCATATTAAAATTTTAGTTTGATTCTCACCATTCTTTATAAAATTAAAACTTCACAATCATGAAGTACTTGATCCAAAACTTTTATCTTAAAAGTTATAAACTGGAAACTTTTTTCAAAAATTTCTTGGATTCAAAAAGGAACCATGAAATTTTTTCCTTTTCTAACCAATTTTACCATTTTAAGGACTTTCTACAATACTTCTTTTAAAAGTAGGATTTTTAACTTAAAACATTTATCGTGTTTAAACCCAATTGTCATACCAAACATTTTTTCAAAAACATCTTCTAGAACTTTAAAAAATGAAAAGTGGAGCAGACCAAGATAACTTCCATCCTATTATTTTCTTACTACTCATGTTATTTCCGCTTCCACTTTTGACAAAGATTTAATAACATCCGAGGGGGACTTCTATAAGATACGAGCAATTGCTTCTTCTATCTAAGCGTCTATCTAAATGTATGCGCAATTACTATATATCTCTGGAATTTATCTTTTCTTCATATCCCATTCCTATTGCTTCTCTTCAATATTTTTTTTAACTAGATTACTAATCCTATTTTATATAAATTTCTAGTGGTATTTCTATCTAAATTTCTGATACTGCTACTATTAAAATTTATCATACCTAAATTATTTTTAAGTGGTTGTCACTTCTCTAATAAAATATTTCTCCTATCTTAGTTATTAGGCACTCTTACCCTTCTATTCTTTATATCCCATTTGAATCAAGTACCATTTCCATTTAACCTCCTCTAGAAAGAGTTTTAAAAAAATAAACTTTCAAATTTATAAAATAGAAAAAAGCACTAAGCCTAACCTATGTTCTATTTTACACTTATTTCAAAAAAGAAAAATTCCTTTATCAAAAATCTTTAAACCGAAAACTTTTTGAAAAATTTCAAATTATGAATTCCCAGATTTCCTTACTTTTTCAAAACAACAACTTCCCAATAAATCCTTTGAAAAACCCATTCAAAACATTTCAAGTAATTTTCAAAAACCTTTTTTATCAAATTCTTTCACATGGGGTTGGACTTAGAAATGGACTTTAATTGAATTATCTTTAGTACATCCTTTTCCTACGCATCCTTAACTCTTCTCCATCGAAAATTCGGCTTTCTTCTTATGGTGATTAGTGTACACCTTCTTGTAGGAACTTTCTCCACTCCTATTATCCCTTACTTGTATATTCACAACATAAAGTTTCTTACATCCTATTTGTCAAGATGAAATTTGCATCTTCAACCGGCATTCCATCAAAATCCATAGTCATAAGGCAACTTACATTTGCAAAGGAGTCATATACCATATAGCCTCTGTTAACCGTTTTTTTAGCCCAGCAGAATTCAAAAGGAGTTGGAACATTCAGATTAACCAGAACGACTTGAAACTTGATCGGAAGGCCCACAAATACAAGATAAAGGCCCCAAGAAGTTTGGGCTATTTTAGGCCAACATTTCAGATTGGTACTGATCCAAAATATTGCTTTAGTGGATCTTTATCCACTTGTCTTACACACCTAGGTCTCTACTAAGCTTATCTACAGAGTTTGATAACATTCCAAGCATCCGAGTTCAAGAAGTGAAGACTTATCCGATTCTGATTATAGTTCAATCTAACCTATAGGTGAATCATCATCAAAACAAGTCAACAAGCTACACAACTTACATAGAGATCATCGTAACTAGGCAAGAAAGACAACCAAGTAGTCAAAGCATCAAAAATGCTTAACTATTTGGATCAGATCGGCATTGATCCAAATACTTTGCTTCGTGACCTTCAATCTTTTTGGACTTCCTCGGTGCGATGAATGCAGGCTTCTGGTAAAGCGGCTCTGGCCCAAGTATTCTCCAACTCCTACAAATATCATCACATCTGCAACAGAAAAAGGGATCTGCTCTGATCTTCTAGACTGGCTGTTGCAACTCTGTCATTGTTATTCTTCACTCTTCTTCTCCCACATAACAGCCATTAAGGGGAAACTGAGATCCTTCAGGTTGTCTCTAACAATGATGGCTTGATCTAACTTATGAAATTCAACCATATTGTAATCCAAATCAATCTTGTAACAGCAGTCAGTTAATAAAAGCTACAAAGTGGACGTAGGCTTCATTAAGAGCCAACCACTATAAAAATACCTTGTCTCTTTTCTTTTTTGCGATTTACTATTGCTTTTTCTATTTTATTTGCTTTGATAAACAAAGCTGGTGCTTTCACACTCAATCTAGGGTGTTGATTCATTCTTTGTGATAACATTTTGATGCTTTCACTGAGAAATTTCACTTTGGATCCTCCAGATCTAAAAAATAAATCCATCAAATTAGCTCTGGGAAGTTTGAAGCTTGCCATTGAAGATCAGTGGCAGGTAGAAAAAGAACTGCTTTCAAAAGATCCATAGGAGCTGTAATAGCTAGAGAAGAAACCAATCCTCCACAAGTTGAGGTCAACGGCGCCAATAATCCATTAATCGGAGCAAATTATAGAGCAAACACTGGAGATTAGGTGCCGGGATCTTCTATCCAGCATGAAGTCATCACTAAAGGCGAATTGAATAAGATGGTTGATGAAATCAATCAAAAATGGAGAATAGCCAAAAAGCTCTCATGGACAAATTAAATGCCCTCCTGACCTTGCAATCACTAGCTGCTCCAAAAACCATGTCTGAGCCCACAGCTTCCCTAGAGCAGGAAAACTCTTCCATTTTTGGCCTAAATAGGAGAAATGGAAAGCAAAAGCAAAAAGTAATAGTGGGTGGAGCTGCAAGAATCACTACAGAAGGAAACGCAAGCACTCCACCAACTGCAAAGCAACTCGCTATGAACTTGAATTTGGGGGCGAGAACCCCATGGAAAGATATAGCAGTGGATCTCTCCAACTCCGAAGATGGTGAGAAATTTGGTGATGGCAAGTTGGAAGAAAACCCTAATGCTCTCAATACTAGCAGGGAGGTCTAAACTGCCCTTACCCGACCAACCACAAGCCAACGGAACTTCGAAGGAGTGGCTCTCCCGAAGACAGGAGAGCCTAGGCTTCAGCCCACTTACCAAGATCATTTGCAAAACCAAACACTTGGTATAGTCACTAAAAGCCAACCCATGAACTACCAGACATCAGAGGCATATATCGCGGATATGATCAAGCGCTTGATGGACGAAAATGAGGATATGAGAGATGATGAATAGGGATCCGCTCCAAGCCGGACTTTCTTCACTAATGACATTCTAAATGAACGATGCCCTAAAAATTTCACTATGCCGACTATTCCATCTTACGATGGAACTAGAGATCTGAAACCTCACTTGTACAAGTACAGTTGGTACATGGATGGAGCAAATGCTTCAAATGTTGTTCGATGTAGATGTTTTCCAATCTTCTTAGAGGGAATTGCTTCTATGTGGTTCACCAGGCTCCCGCCAAAATCCATCTTCACTTTCAATGAACTGGCAACAAAATTCCTTGATCAGTTTAGGCTTCACATAGCACAACCAAAAGACATAATGTCCTTATTTGGCCTATTCCAGGGACGCAATGAATCTTTGAAATCCTTCATGAGTCGGTTCAACATCGCGGTGACTGAAGTAAGTAACCCAAACGAAAATATGGTCTTCATGGTCCTGGTCCACGCTGTCTATCCAGACATTGAATTTGGAAATGGATCAAAATGAAAGAACCTACCACTAGGAAGGACTTTAAACAAAAGGCAAGCCAGTACTTGAGATTGGAAGAGTCGGAGGAGCTAGAAGAAAAACTTGCTAAGCTACAACCAACCAATGCTGGCTAGGATGGTATGGCAGCTAACCAAGGCGCAAACACCTCCGGAACCGTTACAACAAACGTAGGGAAGGATAGGAACCAAAAAAGGAAGAACCATAATTCTAACAAGCGAAGAGGGGGTAGCAAGTGACTTAATGGCTTAAGGACCAATGACTACACCCCACTCAATGATACTCCAAAGAACTTCTACCTTGCGACATAAGGGACGAAAGAGTACAAGAAGCCGCCTAAAAAGGAAGCGACTGAACAACAAAAGTGTTCTGAAAAGTATTGTCGCTTCCAGGAAACACATGGTCACAACACGAATGAGTGCCGACACCTGAAGAACCTGATTGAAGAGCTGATTTGGGAAAACAAGCTTTAGGAATATGTGAGAAAACGATAAAATCTTACCAGCCTGTTGCAGCCCAAGCCCTTAAAGACCGGAGAAACCAAGCTGGAACCAGCAAAGAGTGATCCAGATCGACCAACAAGAGACTGATCATTGGAACAATATCTAGAGGACCTCATGCCGTGCAGAAGGATTGGAGAGAAATGGAGCGATTTGTAAGATCATTAGGACATACTCCGAAAGATTTGTGCTTCGTGATCGTAGATGGAACTCCTACTAAGCAGCAAAGAACCCTGAACGATGACATAGTATTTCGAAATTGAGACGCTGAAGGAGTAGAAGCTCCGACCCTCGACCCCATGGTTGTGATGGTAGGAATCGGACAGGCCATAGTCCGACGAGGTATTGGTGGACAGTGGCAGCTCTGTCAAATCTTGTTTAGACACACGTTTGATCATATAAAGATCGGTATGAAAGACATATCCGCTTGTCAAACAAAGATCTAGGGATTTACCGGTGAACCTAAGCGACCTGTCGAAACAATTGATTTGCCCGTAGAACTTGGGGAAGGCGACCGAATAGTCATCCTTATCTAGACCTTTGTGATCGTAGATGAAATATCCGCCTACAATGCTTTCTTAGGTCGACCCGCTTTGGCAAATTTCAGGATTGCTTTAGCTCAATGGTGTCTAACCATGAAATTTCCGATAGAGAATGGAGTTAGGGTGATCAAAGGAGACCAAAGTGCCGCTAGAGAATGCTACATCATAGAACTATGCAAGTCTGGAAGAAAAGAATATGGGAAGAACTCTCCACGTTCGTGAATCTACCGAATAGCAAGTACAGAGCCGCCCCTAACTTGGGGACCATAGCCGATTTGATAAGGCTTTGGACCCCAAAAAGAAGATTTCAGAGAAGGATCGGGCAGTAGTGGTAGAATTGACGGTGCATGTCCTAGTCGATATGGATGTCCCAACTCAAGTCCTGAAAATTGGATCACATCTTGGAAACAAGATGCGACATGAACTAACTAAATTTCTTCATGCCAACCTGGACATATTCGCTTGGACGCATTTCGATATGTGCGAGGCGTCGTCGAAGATTGCATGCCATGCACTCAATATCGATCCCAAGTATACACCAGTGAAGCAGAAGAGGCACAACCTAGGGCCCGAACTGTCCAAAGCACTAAGAGAAGAAGTGATGCCATTCGACTTAAAAAATGCTGGGGCAACCTACCAACGACTAGTAAACACCATGTTCAAACATCAGATCGGGAAGACTATCGAAGTCTATGCAGATGATATGTTGGTTAAATCGTGCAAAGCCGCAAATCACTTGGACAATCTTGCCGAAATGTTTGAAATACTCCACAAATATAGAATGAAACTCAATCCACTTAAATGTCACCGGGGTAGTCTTTGGAAAGTTCTTCGAATTCATCGTAAGCGCCAAATGCATCAAAGCAAATCTTGAACAAATTACCACTTTACGGGAAGTCGAGGCCCCAAGGAACAAGAAAGAGTTACAAAGCCTGAATGCAAAAGTTGCAGCACTAAGCCAGTTCATCTCAAAATCAACTGACAAATGTATACCGTTCTTTGACGCACTAAAGAAGGGAAAGAAGAACTTCAAATGGAATTAGGCTTGTCAAACTACCTTCGAAGAACTGCTACGACATGTGGAGGCTCCACCAATCCTATCCAAGCCGGTAGATGGAGAAGACTTGTTTATCTACTTAGCAATCTCACCCCATGCATTAAGTGTCGTGCTTGTACGTGAAGGAGCCAGGGTCCTATGACCCGTATACTACATCAGCAAACGATTCACTGAAGCCGAGAAGAACTATTTGAATTTGGAAAAACTAGCATACTGCCTCTTGATCCCATCCAGAAAGTTACGACCTTACTTCCAGGCACACCCAATCAAAGTACTAACAGATCAACCCTTGAAGCAGGTGTTATACTGCCCCAAGACCTTTGGATGGCTTATCAAATGGAACATTGAATTGAGTCAATATGAAATCACTTACCACCCTCGAAAGGCAATTAACGGGCAAGCGCTGGCAGACCTCATTGCCGAGTTTACAATACGAGATAACAAAGAAGAAATTACTCCGGAAGTGGAGACATACTGGAAGTTGTTCATCAATGGTGCATCTAACAACTTTTGCTCGGGGATAGGAGTCGTACTCGAAGCTCCCGAAGGACGACCCGTTTGCTACGTCTTACACTTGATATTCCCTGCAACAAACAATGAAGCGAAATATGAAGCATTGGTAGTTGGGTTGAAAATGGTGAAGGAACTTGGAATAAAGTCCATACATATCTATAGCGACTCTTATGTAGTCGACTATCAGGTGAGAGGCGAGTATTAAGCCCAGAAAGAGAACCACGCCCCATATCTACCTAAAGTGCAGGAATTGCTGAATGACATCGAGCATTACACCACCACTCATATCCCGAGGGAACAAAACACAAAGCCGGACTATCTAGCTAAACTGGCCAGTTCTGGAGAAGCTCAGTCAATAGGACTGGTCCCAGTTGTAACTCTGATCGCTCCAAGCATAGGCAAGATGGATGTCAATTGGATTTTCGAAACAACCGAGGAACCAAAAACATGGATGACACCGATTAAGGACTATCTTCTCAGAGGAACACTCCCCGCAGATAAAAATCAACTGAAAAAGCTCCTTCAAAAGGCACCACGGTTCGTAATATAGGATGGGATACTCTACCGAAGGGGATTCTCTATCCCTTTGCTCAGGTGTGTGACCAACAATGAAGCTTAAAGAATCCACATGGAAGTTCATGAAGGTGACTGCGGAGATCACACCGGGGGGAAACCCTTGCAAAGAAAGTTCTACGATAAGGGTATTTTGGCCAACGGTCAACCGCGATGCAGCAAATTATGCCAAGTGGTGCGACCAATGCCAAAGATTTGGTAAGATCAAAAGAACTCCTTCAAAAGAGCTAACGTAGATGGTTAGCTCATGGCCATTCGCAATCTGGGCAATCGATTTGATTGGTGTATTGCCAATAGCCAAAAGAGGAGCCAAATACACTATCGTTACTATTGACTACGCCACCAAATGGGCAGAAACGGAACCACTCACCACTATTACCATAAAGAAAGTTATTAACTTTCTCACTACAAACATTATTTGCAGGTTTGGAGTGCCACAAAGAATCATCACAGATAACGGGACTTAATTCGAAAGCACTGAGTTTAAAGACTTTTGCAAATGCTTCCGAATCGAGAAAAGCTTTTCATCTGTCGCACATCCACAGGAAAACGGGCAAGTGAAGGTAGTAAACAAGATCATCAAGTCCACCATCAAAAAGCGGCTAACTAAAGCTAAAGGAAATTGGATTGATGAACTTCCACTTGCACTATGGGCTTACAAAACAACGCATAAATCTGCAACCGGGCACTCTCTATTCCCCTAATATATGGTTTGGAAGCAATGATCCTATTTGAACTGGAAGTCCCTTCTCATCGAATACACTGAGGCAAAACGAACAGCTCCTGCTCGAATCGCTGGATATGGTTGATGAGAAGTGGCAAGAAGCCGAGCTAAGGACTGCCGCTCACTAGAAAAGGGTCACACGACATTTAAACTCCAAAGTCTGTAATCGTACTTTCGAAGTAGGAGACCTTGTGCTCAAATGAGTCTATCCTATACCAGGAACATTGGGACCAAACTGGGAAGCGCCCTATGTAATCGGCCAGAAGCTAGGGGATGGCACGTTCAAGCTAACAACGTTGATGGAACCCAAACTCCCCGTGCTTGGAACAGTGAATCTCTCCATCATTATTTTATCTAGAATTATCTTTTGTATTTCCTATTTCCACAAATAAGCCATCTCGGGATACCGAAAGCGTTATAAATAGGCAGAACTTGCCCGACTTTTATTTCAATTAATGAAATTACTTTGCTTTCTGAACCAATAAAATAGTGTTCACATAAGTAACTTGTCGAGTCGACGGGATCAAATCGACTCGAAACCATTCGATCGCTACTTGAGATAGTGGAACCATGCTCAAGTACGCCCAATCTACCGCCAAGTCGATGGAAGCAAATTGAATCAAACCACTAATCGACAGAACTCGATCCCAGCCTTCTAAGAATCGGTGTTGCTCCGGCAACACCGAGAAGGTCTGAATCAAAGCCGCGCATTTCATTAGTCGCGCACCACTTTTTGGATTATGAAATCATGACCAAGCAAACACAATTACCTAAGTCGCACATCTCGTAAGCTGCACATCACTTCTTGGTTCGCAAAACTACGACCATGCAAGCCTCGATCCTACTGTGCTCATTTCATAAGCCGCACACCACTACTTGGATCAGCAAAATTGCATCCAAAGACGAGGAACTCTTAGATTACAAAAGGCCATGTACCTCATCCAAAGCTAAGGAAATGGCACTCTAAGGAGCGACACGTGAGCACTAGCCTGAATGTCAGCATTATGATGGAATCACTTAACAAAATTTCAAGTAATCGGTGTTGTTCCGGCATCACCAACCACTTAGTTCCCAAAGATTAGAGTTGTAGTATAAATCTGACTTGGGGCATCCGAAAGGCCACAAGGGGCACCCAGTTTCGTATCAAGTGTTCGGAGTAAATAGTCTCGTGAACTAGGGGCACATACACCAACACTCAACCAAAATTGCAAATACTTCACAGTTATGTTACCCCAAACAAAGAATTTTGGCAGTATTTACGGGAATAAATTAAACAGTGCATGGAGTGTAGATAAATAGAAAGTTGAAGTTACAATCAAAATTTCAACAATTCTATTACTTATAATGTTTTTCGTGTACAACAACAAACAACGGGGACCGTACCCATGCAATATCGACCAAGAATAGGAAAATACAAACACCAATGTTGCAAAACAAGAAGAAATTCTAAGTGCAGACTCTGCACTTGTGCAAAAAGCAACTAAAAAAGCAAAAGCTTCACTTCACGAGTACACGAACAGATCATGACTTCTTGTCACTACTTCCCCTATCGCCTTTCCCACCTCTGATCAGCAACTTCTCAATCTTCTCCCCTCTCTGGGTGATCTCGCTTTCTAAAACATTTCCACTGGTAGATCCTCCTTTGCCCTTGTACTTGCGGGATTTGTGAGAGCTCTTAAACGACCTCTTTTTCTCTTCAACCTTCTCTTTCTTCACAGCTACCATCTGTTGCTCGGTCATTGGCTACTCGACCTCAACTTTGTCAGGTTGGCAAGCTTGGTCCGCCTACTCCTATGTGTCAGTAGCTACCAGATCCTCCTCTTGAGATACAGAGGGATCATCCAAATCATGCAGCGCGGCAATTTGCTCGGAGTGCGAACTGGGCTGTGAGCCGGATGCGAAGACGATAGTTGATGCAGTTAGAATGGCAGTAGTTCCTGCATCGTGAGGAGGAGGTAACTCGATAGGAAGACAGGGTTGATCTATAATATTAGAATAAATGGCAATTATCTCCGAAATTTCATCCGACGTAAATTGGAAGTCTTCAAGCATGGGAGAGATAAGAAAATTACCTGCTGTAGGGGCCTATTCATGAGCCACAACTTAAAAGCCTTCATCGTTGCCCTCCTTTGATGGCTGCATAACTATGGGAGAAGCAGAAACGATCCCTTCATCGGTGCGAAGATGTGAAGATGGGTTACCAGGGCCTGGAGGAAAATGCTCGGTTATAGCCTTAGCAGCGGCCGTGGCATCAATAGCTTCTCGTTCCCTCTTCAGTCTTAATATTTCCTGGCCCTCCCTTAAAGCTTGGCAGGACTCTTCGTTCAGATATGCCTGAACCAACTCTTCTTCGGTATAACCGCCACCCATGTCTTGAAATCGGGCCAGAATCTCTTCCTAGACTACGGCAAGTGTACGAGGGAACAACAGACCCAAGTAACTAAGATTCACTTGATGCAGCACGGAGTTGACATAAAAGCCCAAAATAGTAGCATCCACGCCTTCCATCTTATTTGTGAAGGTATCTTAAAAATCTGAAAAGCTGGCATCTGTGTTAGCCTTCTCTACCTCCAACTGTTTCTTCTCAGCATCCAAACTCAAAACTTGTTCGTGAAGAGAGGCAATTTCTTGGGGCCTTCTCGATGATGGTTTTCTTCTGCATCTCAACCATCGTCTCGCTTATCCTCAACTTTTCTTTTAAATCCGCCTCATCAGTATGGCACTTCTTTATTTTATCTCTAAATATGAGTGTGGCTCAGTCAGTGGATTCTTTCAGCTCCTTAAGTAAAGAAGCACTTTTTCTCTCCCTCTTGAGGGCATTATCTCTGTCTTTTTTTAGCCTCTCGATCTCCACGTTGGGATCTGCGAGCTACTTTTTGTACTCATCTTTTTCGGACTCGAACGAGAGATTTCTTGGTAGTTCTTCCGATTAATAGTGGGCAGCTACATCATAACTTTTCACACCCCTCGGCTAGCTCCAAATCGCTCTGAATTGCTTGGAGATGGGGTGAATAAGATTCGGCATGAACTGACTTTAGATTGGGCTTATAAAAAACAACCCCCTGTAAGAACAAATTAGGGAATGTAGCTTGCAGATATGGAGGGCCAGCGGGAAGAATGTAAGGCGCACGCCTAGAAATCTGGGGAGAGGCGGTCATGACAACATGAGTAGAGGAGGTCACGACACTGAAAGCAGGGACGTTTACCTTAGTGGAAGTAGGAGGCTGTGAAGTGGATTCTTGCTCTTGATCTCTTTCGGCCTTTCTGATAGATATCCCCGCTCAGTCGGGCTTTTCCTCTTCTCATAGCCACTTCTCCTATCACAACCTTGATCTTTCTTGGCACGGCGATGCTCTTCCTCTTCCTTGTCCTTCCTCCTTTTTCTCTCCTCGTCGGTCTCTCGGAGAGCGTGGTACTTTGGAGAGTGTCTCTGTGAACGCTTAGATTTCAAAATTCGATCAAGATCACTGTAAAAACCACAAGACATGATTCCTGTAGCAAGCAATAAAATGGCTTTAGGAAAGAGCGTTTGATGAGCTAAAACATGAAAATAATAATAATAATAATAATAATAATAATAATATAAAGTGTGTGATCCTAGTGAAGTGTGTGTTGCAATTTAACAACCCCAGCAAAGTACACAAACCAGATCAGTCACCATTAGTGTTTGGATGTTGCTTCCTACAGGGATAATCTGAGTGGATAGGGAAGGTAACCCTTCCGAAGTGAAGTCATCCATCAAGTCACCCATATTCACAATAATGTCACTGTATCCCTTAAATCAATGTCAGCACCTTCTGGTAGAGAGCTGGATACAGGCTCAGTCTTGGGAGAAGACCCCTCAATAGGCCCTTTCAAAGAAGGTAAGGGTGCATGGCTAGGGCTTAATTGCAAAGCCATGTCATCTAATTTGGCATCACCCTCGTATGTGTCCCAATCTATTTCTTTCACTTTTAGAGGATGCTCCTCACTAATTTCTCCTTCTTCCTTCTCTTCAATAAGAGGAGCCTTGCTCTTTAATTGAATATCCTCTTCCACTTTCTCTTCTGGAATCGATGGCATTTTGGGTGGATCGTTGACCCCGACTTGAATTTGGATCTCCTATGGGGTCTTCTCTAACTCATCAGATGGGCCACTTTCGTCGTCGTCGTCGTCTTCATCGGAGTAATGGAAAGAGGAAATAGAACGGGTTTGGGCTCTAGAGCGAGAAGGAGCGCTAACAAATCCCACGGATCTCCCAGGGTGTAAAAGGCCACATCGGCAAAGGTTCTCATCTGTAAGCAAGAATCTAATCATGCGCTCCTGAGCATCGACCGCTTTTAAGGTGAAAAGAACGGTGCCGAGTGCCAGGTCCTTGTTAATCTTTGGAAGAACTGCAAGGAATATATGATTGTTTAGAAAACTTATAGCAATTAAAGGAAACTCTAAGCTTGGTGAAGGGGACTTACCCCCCTAGTCCATAAATGGGTGAATCCCTCTGGACATTTAGCAAAAAAGAAGTGATTATTAAATAAAGGAACTTTGCTGGGAAGATCCAGTCTAAGTTTCCGGCTACGCTGTGCTTCAATATAAAAAAGTGTTGGATTAGCCTCTCTCTTCTTGAACAATAAAAGATACTGCAGCTTGGCGAAGCTCAAGGCACGATTAAGCGTCCACATGAACAGAACATATAAGCTATCATCATGGCATATCTGTTTGGAAGAATCTAGAATGGGACCAACCATATGTTCTGAAGTGTTGTCATTAAGAAGTGATTGAATGGGGGCACTGCACCGTACATGCACATATACCAGTGGCAAGCCGTGTATCTAAAAGGCGGCCAATGAGCAAATTCTCCTCTCGATGGCAGAAGTACATCATCCTCTGGGATACCATATTGCAAGCAAATGCTTTGCAACATCCTGTGTGTAAGAATTGTAGAAGCTTTCTTTGGAGGATCAAGCAAGACTCTGAAATTAGGAGGAGTGCGATCGACGATGGGACCAACTGGAATTAAACAACAATATTGACCTGAAGTTATGGAAGCGACGGATCTAGATTGGATCAACGATGATTCCGCTTCAGAAAGAGGTGATTTCCCCTCAATTAATTTGCATTGAGAAGATTTGCGCGTCATTCTATATAAGAAAGCTTGTGTTCAAAACAGTCAGGTAGGCCTAATCTCTAAATTATAGACCCTTGCGTAGTTGACACTTGAAATCCGAGAAATAATTGACGTGTACCAACCACCAATTGGATTCCAAGTATTAATCGGGAGTGTGTATGATGTGTAATCTAAGTAAGAATAGGTCCGGTGTCTTGAACGCTATGAACAAACCATTCCGTGTAGATGGCTCATTCACACTGGAAAGAGAAATCTGTGTCACCTATTAATTTCATTTCTTCTATACTTACCCGTTATCGATTAACGATCGATAGCGGATCCGTTGTCTGAAGCAACATGGAAATCCCTTCCTATTCCAGGTACACCGACTGTGCAATGACAGGACCAATTTGAAGTGAGCAAATATAGATCGATGGGTCCAAATCAAGCAAAGAATTCTCTTCATAAGTCAATTGTAGTTCTCTAGAAGGTGATAACGGTATGAGCTGCACACAAGATGCCACCCTAAGTTATTATCACTTTCTCAAAAAACCAAAATCAATCTACAAAATGCTATGCTAGGATCGACTGTGTAACTCGGTGCAAGTTAATTCCGACTCTGTGGATGAAGGTAGCAGAACATGTCGAGCACCAGGGCAAAACACTAGCTTCGTTCCATGAAAAATTCAAGACTCGGTTTGCTATCTTCTTCCACAAAGTCACAATCAACTCAAATCTTCCACTGTATCCGTCACCAACACAACTTCATCACCAATCGCTAATGTAGTAATACGCCAAAATCCACATTACCAACCTTCAAAATTGAGAAAGATGATTTGATCTCTAGTTCAAGACAACCCTAACTAGGGCACTGGATCAGATTGGTAGTCTTCACAAAGTTGGGGTATTTTGGCAGCGGTTCCTTCTTCCAATTGTCGGCAATGGCTTCAGGAGGCGGGGGCTGATGACACTGGTGGTGGAGATTGACGGTGGCAGCTTCTTGATGGATGGAATGCTTGGATCGGCTAGCTAGGGTTATAGAGGTCGGATCAGCAGGAGAAGTGGAGGATCAGATCGAATGGAAATGATACAAAGTGAGGGGTCGGCTCGTATATAAAAGAAATAAAGAAAACAAAACAGAAGTTTGAAATTTTTTTCAAGTACTTAGATCGGTACCGACCCAAATTTGCTCCTCCAAATGGTCCTAAATTTTCTCTATGCGACCTACTCGATGTTCGTATTCATTCTAGAAATTATCAAGTCAAGATCACTTTATAATCACAAACAATGGAGATTCACACTAATGACTGAACAGTTAGCTAGAACTTTGTAGATAGCTATTCAAGATAGCTCAACACGACCAATCAAACTCCTTAACACAGAAACCCAGAGATAAACAATTCCAGAGCACACTTATTTTCAAAGAAAGCATACTCTAGGGAGCAAATGTTAACCGGGTTTTTTACCCAGTAGAATTCAAACGGAGTTGGAACATTCAGATTAAACCAGAACAACTCGAAACTTGATCGGAAGGCCTATAAATACAAGATAAAGGATCTCAAGAAGTTTGGGCCATTTTTATGCTAACATTTCAGATCAGTACCGATCCAAAATATTGCTTTATTGGATCTCAATTCCACTTGTCTTACACTCCTAGGTCTCCATTAAGCTTATCTACAGAGTTTGATAACATTCCAAGCATTCGAGTTCATAAAGTGAAGACTTATCCGATTTAGATTACAGTTCAATCTAACCTATAGGTGAATCATCGTCAAAACAAGTCAACAAGCTATGAAACTACATGGAGAGCATCGTAATCAGGCAATAAAGACAACCAAGTAGTCAAAGCATCAAAAATGCTTAACTATTTGGACTTCCTCGGTGTGATGAATGTAGGCTTCTGGTAAAGCAGCCCTGGCCCAAGTGCTCTCCAACTTTTATAAATACCATCCTATCTACAATAGAAAAAGAGATCTGCTCTGATCTTCTAGACTGGCTGTTGCAACTCTGCCATTGTTATTCTTCACTCTTCTTATCCCACATAACAGCCATTAAGGGGCAACTGAGATCCTTCCGTTTGTCTCTAACAATGATGGCTTGATCTAACTTAGGATATTCAACCATATTGTGATCCAAATCAATCTTGTAACAGTAGTCAGTTAATAAAAGCTATAAAGTGGACGTAGGCTTCGTTAACAGTCGAACCACTATAAAAATCTCTTGTCTTTTTACTTTTTTGCGATTTACTATTGCTTTTCTTTTTTTATTTGCCTTGATAAACAAGGTTGGTGCTTTCACACTTAATCCATGGTGTTGATCCATTTTTTGGATTAATAGCCTCTAGGATTCTTCTATATGTCATGCTCATGCTCTTCTTGGTCCACTCCTTATGATACAACCTCTGCCTCGTACGGTAATCGAAGTAGGAGTTTAAACTTAACGCTACTTATTGTTCCAACTCATATTTGCCTCATCCATCCTTTCAGAATATGGTTGTAACTATTGGTATGGTTGGAATTTATAGAGTTCAGTGTATAATTTACATAACTATAGGTAAAAATACAAATATCTTCTCTTAACGTACAATAATTCCTATGATTAATTAACTTAAACTCTAATATCAAATGTAACAACCCACACCTTAATGGGCCTGATGTCAACTAAATCAAAACCTAAGTCTATTAGGGCATGGATTGTTGATTTTGGTAACATGTAATAAACACAAGTATATCAGAGTGTGGTCAATATAGACTCATAGCAGAATTGAAAAATACAATATAACATACGTACTAACTAAGCCTGCTACCTCGAAATATCATTAGATATTTAATTGCCTTTTCAGCACTGAGCATGAATAAGAGGACTTTACCATCAGCAGTTCCCGCCATGGTCCAATATCCATTCCTTTTAAATCTAATCAGTGGTTTATTATGACAAGGGGGTCGGAACAACATTCTAGTAGTTGGAAAATTACATACTTTATCCATCCCAATAATTTATATGATTGATTTCTATTAAAGTGTTATGTCTATTATTTAGGGCTAATCCGTTAAACCTTATGTGCATGTATGATATGCCTAACCTAATCTTCTCGAAGGTATAGTTATATAAGTATTTGCCCATCCGCATATACATCTAACTATTCCATTACAAAAAACCCCGAACACTTAATACTTCTTAAATAGGGTGCGCAGACCTAACGACCATTTAATATCTCATTCCCCAAAGCGGGCCCTCGGCAATGTAAATACTAATCAATTGGTTCTAGCTACAGAGACAAATAACCCGTAAATACGGCTTTATAATTTATAATTTAATTGCCATAGTACTAACATATCTTAAAGACTCATCTAATGGTTAACTAGTCCACCTCCGATAAACTAATTTTCGTCTAACCATCTACATCGAGGTCTATGCATCTCCCATGCAGATTCTACACTTGTAGGAAGCGAAATCCATCAGGGCATAACCTAAGTCTTTGCTACCGCTCGCTTGTGATCACTGGTGGTCATAGCCTATATGCTAGACCTACTACTAAATACCGGTACAAAATATTGATATTACCCATCAACCTTCCATAGCTGACATCCTGTTTAGACAAACCTAAGCAGATCCCATTTCTTTTAAAAGTACTAGGCCATTTAATACTTCAAATCTGTGGCGAACCCTAGGTATATTTTCCCCCACCTATCCGCAACACATATCCCTTCCACACGGATCCTACAGTCGGAGATGTCTCACATCGGTAGTAATTATACACAATTGTTGGTAGCTTCTAAGTAAAGGGCAAATGTATGTTGTGTAACTCTACTGATCTCGCATCACATACCACTAAACCAAACCTATCACCCAAATCCTAAGTATTAGGCTAAGCCTGCTAATTCACGCTTATTCTAAATGTATACTTGAAGCTATATAATTTCCTACTATGAAAGTTATATTGTCTTCTACATGTATTTGATAGTATTAATACTTACTTATTCGCTATGTAATTATTCCTATTTTATATGTTTAGGCTTTGGTTTCCTTGTTTCCTTCTTTGTCTAATTAATGTCCATTATCTGTAATTATTAGTAATTAATTTCAAAATGGGATAATCTCTAATTATATTTATCTACCCATTTCAAAATCCACTTATTTTTCCTATTGAATTTCCTTATCAGTGCCATATTAAATTCTTTACTCAGTCCTTGTTTAATTCCTTAAACTCTTATTAACTATAAATTTATTACCCATTAAATTTGTAGTTGATGTCCATAAATTTTGGAATTTCTATTCCTTCCTTTTTCAACTTCTTATTCCTATAATTATTACGTCATTAATAACTAATATGAATATCATCGTAAATTATGCTATGTGTATATTTTTTTATTTTTAATCATTAAGTGCGGTTATACATGTATATATATATCATATTTCTAACCTACTAAAATTAAATATTCCTTTCTACATTCTAATTTATCAGAGCTATCCTTTCAAAATGTATTACTGTTATAACTTTACATATATTATCCAAAAATGAGACTTTTTCTCCATTTGAAATTACAAGGAATTATCTCTTTTCTTTTAATGAAATAGACACAGCAAACTACGGAGAAGAATATCCATACTTTACACATTTCTTTCTTTTGGTATATTCCTTATTATTTCAAACGGCACCCTTTTTATACATATTTTTGAAATTGGATAACTTATTAAAATTACATGGAAATAGATATATTTAAATTATGCCCTAATTCAAATTAAAATTGAAATATAGAAATTTACATTCCAAGTCAACTAGGCCAACTTAATTTACAACCCAGTTATAAATCTGGAATAACAAACATTCTATAATAATAAATATTTGGGACTGAATTCAAATTTCCAGATTACGTTGTACATACTATTCCTATTTCAATTACCTATTTTATAGAATATGTAGGCGATATTCCTATACAATTAGTTTAAGCCTACAATTCATCAAATCTTATTTAGGCATAATAATTAAATAAAATCCAACAACATAAATTTCAATGTTATAAATAGATCATATAAGTTTCCACTCACTTTTCTAGCTTTTCAAATCTCCCAAATCTGAATCCATTCCTTTACTTGTCTCCTATACATACTATTAGAATTACAGATCTGAGAAGAGATTTAGGGTTAAAGCGAATATAAATTTATAATTACAAGGTCTTACCTTTTCTTTTGCAATGTTGATTTGCTTCTTTTCTTCTTCTCTTTTATTTTCTGTCCTTCTTCGATTTGTGTACATATATATACACACACACACACACACATTATTTTATAATTTTTAGAAGTAGTTGACTAAGGGAAATGGCAGAGCTTAGCTACAATATGAGAAGAGAAGTGAGGGGTAGGCCTGTATTTATAGACGCTCAAATCAACTGTAACCGTTAGATTAAAATAATAAAATCTAGGCCATTGGCCAATGTTCAAACTCTAGCAGCCACCATACGACCGGTCGGTCGACCGCTCCCCTATAGGCTGAGAGGTATTTGACGAGTCAATAGGCTGAGAGGTATTGCTCTCCTGGAATCATTACCCTGACGTCACTTAAGGCCAGTAGTCTATTACCAAGGGCATGTAGGATCATGACAATGTACAACATAGCCTTGCATCATGCAATGACATGTAGATGGATAAAAGAGTCAAGATACTAATAGTAACTAAGGGACTATAGGAGTGTAACTATGTGTTTATAAGTGTCTCTTGGAGCTGTGATGTGGTATGTCGATCTCCCATCTGGTTGACTTAGATAGGTTCAATTGGACATACTTTATTATATCATATCTCTTTATAGATGGTGTTTGTATGACTTAAAGATTTGTCGTGTATTTGTTTATCGCCCTAAATAACCTAACCCAAGACCAACTGAGTGCTTGTATGTTACCTGATTATCGAAAGATAATCTTATTAATCCCTCCTAGAGCCTTTGGTCGAGAGATTTGGAAGTTTTTTTTAAGTCTGGACGTCTTAATAAATATACATATCTCCTAGGGCCAGTCAGTCAAGAGTTTCTACTCTCTTAGGACGGTTGGTCGAGATAATCCCTATTACATGATTGTTTACTCATTGTGGTTGCTTAACATGATGACATTTGTTTATAACCATTAGTATTTGATACTTCATCCAGTTGGTACATACTATTCATATAAGTATATGTTTATTAAGGTTGGATGATGAGTGCATATGTTATGGTCGTATTATGAAATTTCCATATACTCATATGTACTTGTTGATCTTGTTTATCACTTTATGCACACCAGCATGTTCTAAAATTGCAATTTGGATATTGTCTGACCCATTTATTATTTACGATAATACTTGGGTCAGTTCGAGACTTTTAAGGCACGAGGACACATTAACCTCTTATAGACCGAAGGCGATCTAGACTATGTTTTCTTTTAACATTCTTGATATGTATATTCTTTTCGGCGTTGTCTTTATGTATGTATTGATGTGGTGGTATTTCAGATATATATATTTTCTAGACTCGTATCTATGTAAATTTTGTAATAGGTTAGATATTACATTTTTGTAGACCTACTCTTTATGTATATATTATACTTTTATACTTTAGGTTGCGATCGACTCTATGATCTTTATTTATATTATGTATTTTTCTATCCTAGAAAACACATGTGTATTGCTTTTTGTCGATACCGAGTACATATATTTGATGTACTGTATGAAGTAAGAATACATATCAGTGTTAGCCCAAAGGAATATTCATGTGTGTCGCCCACTGTTGGGTGAATTTTCATCACCGGACCAACACCTACCGAACCAAAACGTCTCCACCGAACCAGCATCACCGGTTCAACCACCGAACGAAGCAACGCCGATCCACTCGTCTCCTTCCTCCGGACCAACTCCATGCCAGCCCAATGCCGGACCAAGATGCCGGACCGACTCATCTCCATATCAGCCCAATGCCGGACCAAGATGCCGGACCGACTCATCTCCATATCAACTCACTGCCGAACCAAGGTGCCGGACCAACTCATCTCCATATCAACTCACTACCGAACCAAGATGCCGGACCAACTCATCTCCATATCAACTCACTACCGGACCAAGATGCCGGACCAACTCATCTCCGGACCAACACGTGCCAGGCCAGATCACATCAGCCCAGGCCCACCAGCAGCTATATACATCCCAGACCCCTGCTCCCAACCTGACTCTATAAATAGAGGGGCAGGGGTACAGCAATGGGGACAGTTTTGAGAGCTCAAGCACGGAGAGAACTTTCAAACAACTTTCTTTTACTTGTATCAAAGCTTTGTACTTGTAATATAAACAAGAGAAGAGAAATAACATATGAAGTGGACGTAGGCACATTCTGGCTGAACCACTATAAATCTGTGTATCTTTTTACAGTTTAGCCCCTTCTTTTTATATATTTGCATAAATCACCCAAATCGCTAAGAACCACATAAGATCTACTAAATCATACGACTTTGAGGTGTTTGTCCATTTTTTGTGCAAACATTTTTGGTGCTTTCACTGAGAACTAGAAGCTCGAAGCTTCAGCTTCATCCACTTAACATTTTTCCTAACAGCATCGTTCGCCACTTGGAAAACATGCCTCCCAAACAGAGAAAAGATGTTAACAAAGGAAAAAGCATCGCATCCAGCAGTCTTCCGGATCCAGCTGCCACGAATCAAGTAAATCGTCCTCCTCCGGTAGCATTAACAAATGAAGGACAGGCTAATCCGACCACTCCTGCCACAGAACATCCCACATCAATTACTAGGGCAGATTTGGACAGGGTTGTGGTTGAAGTAACTAACCGCTTCACATCCCAGCAGGAAGCATTGGTGGACCATCTCATGTCACGCTTAAGGGATGCTGAAGAGTCCAATTGCAACACTGAATCATGGGGCGAGTCCCAGTCTGGAGGATCTCAGAGACAACAAAGATCTTCCTTCTTCGAAGGAGCTAACGGTAGAAGTAGCCATGGTAGGAGACGAGATCGAGCACAACCCGAAGTTAGGCCTGAGGAAACGTTTGGTACCGAACCCAACAGGGGAGGTACCGGGCGAAGGTCAACTGTAGCTGAGCCTGTCATACTGCCTGACCACGGAAACGCCAGTGAACGGGGCCGAGCTAGAGTCCAGCCCGAAGTTGGACCCGAGGAAGTGCTTAGATCAGAACCCAGCAGGGGAAGATCAAGGCAAGGGCCAACTGTAGCTGACCCTAGCATGCTCCCAGAAGATCAAAGGAAGCCATTAGAAAATATGAGGAATGATAGACGATACCATCCCTACAGGTCATCTGGACGGAACCAATCCCACAGAACAGAACCAAACTCATTTCTATCTGCTCCAAATTCTGATGAAAGGATGGCACGCTTATTCAGAGAGTGCGTCCAACGGGAGCAAAGAGATCGAGGGATAGGCGCTAGGGTAACCAGCCCTTTCGCCCGCAATATCGAAATTGCTATCACTCCCCGAGAATGGAAGATGCCAACAATGGAACCTTACAAAGGAACCTCCGACCCCGTTGTACACTTGCAGAGGTACACACAACATATGCTCATGAGTGGAGCAACAGAGGGAGTACTGTGCAAATGCTTTCCGCTCTTCTTAGCAGATCTCGCTACCTCCTGGTTCTGTCATCTACCCCAGGGATCCATCAGCTCGTGGGAAATGTTGAAAGAAAAGTTTATCAGTCAGTTTCGCATCCATGTGGAACAACCTAAGGACGCTTATTCCTTATCCAGCGTCAAACAGAAACCTGGAGAGAAGCTGCAGCAATACCTAACCCGATTCAATGCCGCAGCAGCCGCGGTCCAAGATGCCGATGAGAAGCTTATCCTAATGGCCCTCTGTAGTGATGTGCATCCGGACACTAAATTTGCTAGAAGGTTGACGAAAGAAAAACTAGCTACTTTACCCGATTTCTTCCATGAAGCCGGGAAATATATGAGGCTTGAGGATGCTGCCGTTGAGGGGCAGTCAGGACAGCAAAATAAGGCAACTCACAGCAACGCCCCTGCTGTGGCAAGGGACGTTCGAAGAAATGATTCCAGAGACAATGCTGGAGGCAAGAAGGGAGAAAAGCGCCTATATCGGCCTGGACCAAGATTCGACACTTACACTCCTTTGAACGAGACCGTCGAAAATATCTTCCTTGCCACCCAAGGCGAAGTTAGATACAAACGCCCCCCATACAAGAAGGAATCAGATAACGCGCAGAAGTCTAAAAAGTTCTGCCGCTTCCACGAATCTCACGGGCATGATACCAATGAATGCCATCATCTCCGGGATCTGATTGAGGAACACATCAGAAGGAAGAAACTGGAACGCTATGTAAAAAGTCAGGACAGGACTCCAGCTCCTGCCAATGAAAACCCAAGGCTACCCTCACCAGAGACCGGCAGAGGAAACCGCAACGCTAGCGGCTCTAGTCAAGAGAAGATAGTGGTCCATACCATCTCAGGAGGACCGCACATCACAGACAAGAGCTGGAAAGAGATGGAAAGATATGGAAAGTCGCTTAGAGATAGTAAAGACTATGTCAATTCGGTTATAGAAGAACGCCACCCGAAACGGAAAGAAAGTGATGACATCACATTCGGTAAATGTGACCTGGAAGGAAGGCAGTACCCTCACATGGATCCCATGGTTATCTCTGCCCGGCTCGGTCCCGCCGAAGTTTACCGAATCCTAGTAGACACTGGAAGCTCAGTAAACATCCTGTTCAAACATGCATTCGACAAAATGAAGCTATCAATGAAGGATGTATCTCCCTGCGATAAACCACTACACGGTTTCACTGGGGATGCAAAGATGCCTCTCGGGCAACTGGACCTCTTTGTTGAGATTGGAAGTCATCCCCGTTCCGTTGTACGGAAATAGATGTTTGTGCTAATAGAAAACCATTCGGCCTACAACGATTTTTTAGGAAGGCCAGCCTTGTCTGACTTCCAAATTGTCCTAGCCCCATGGTGCCTAAAAATGAAATTTCCAACGAACAATGGAGTAGGGGAAGTAGAAGGAGACCAGGACGTTGCTCGAGACTGCTATGTGACTGAACTTCGCAACAACCACAGGAAGGATAAAGGGAAGGGTGTAGAGGTTGCCCTCTGCACGAAAAGTCTAGAAGCATAGCAACTAAAGAAAGCCCCTCCTCTTCGATATACCAGCGACCCTTTCAATGAATTAGACCCTAGGGACAAAGAGGAGGAGGCCACCGCCGAGCCTGCAGAGGCTATGTAGTTTGTATCTGTAGACAAGCACGACTCAATTAGACTATTGAAAATTGGGTCCCAACTAAAAGCAGAGTTGAAGGAGCAACTCATTGACTTTCTCCGCCACAATTTGGATGTATTCGCATGGTCTCACGCTGATATGACCAGAATCTCCCCCGACGTAGCATGCCATTTACTAAACATTGATCCTACCAAGGCGCCCGTAAAACAAAAAAAGAGAAGTATGGGGGCAGAGCGATCAGCAGCCCTCGATGAAGAAGTAAAGAATCTGCTCGCCAATGACTTCATACGAGAAGCCATCTACCCGGAATGGATCGCTAACCCGGTGCTGGTAAAGAAGGCTAATGGGAAGTGGAGAACATGCATTGACTTTTCCAACCTCAACGACGCCTGCCCAAAGGATTGCTTCCCACTTCCCCGAATCGACCAACTTGTAGACAGCACAGTCGGGCACGAGCTCTTATCTTTTATGGACGCATACTCAGGATATAACCAAATTCCTATGCATGCTCCCGACCAAGACCACACTAGTTTCATCACCGACCGGGGTTTATACTGCTATAAGGTAATGCCTTTCGGACTTAAAAATGCATGAGCCACCTACCAGCGCCTCGTCAACAAGATGTTTGCAGGGCTAATAGGACAAACTATGGAAGTATACGTGGATGACATGCTGGTAAAGTCGAGGAAAGCCGACGATCACGTAAGCCACCTAGGCGAGATGTTTCAAGTACTTCGCCAGTATGGAATGAAGTTGAATCTTCTAAAATGCTCCTTCGGAGTATCATCAGGAAAGTTCTTAGGATTCATCGTCCATGTCAGAGGGATTGAAGCGAACCCTGATCAAGTCCGAGCGCTAAGGAATATCAAGATACCTTCCACTCGAAAGGAAATGCAAAGCCTGAATGGAAAAGTGGCCGCCCTAAGCCGATTCATCTCCAAAGCAACGGACAAGTGCGTCCCCTTTTTTGAAGCTCTAAAGAAAGACAAAGGAAAGTTCGAATGGACTGACGAATGCTTAACCACTTTCCTTAACTTAATTGAACACCTCCAGAAACCACCGGTACTCTCGACTCCAAGCGAAGGCGAAGAATTATACCTATACCTTGTTGTGTCATCTCACGCCCTGAGCGCTGCCTTGGTAAGGGAAGACAACCGCACGCAGCGGCCAGTTTACTTCGTCAGCAAGAGGTTTATGGGGGCAGAAGTCAGATATCCTAAACTTGAGAAGCTAGCATACTGTTTACTAATCGCATCATGGAAACTGCGTCACTACTTCCAGTCCCATTCCATCGAAGTTCTGACCGATCAACCCCTGAGGCAGGTGCTCCATCGTCCCGACACTTCTGGGCGACTACTTAAATGGTGCATTGAACTAAGTCAGTATGATATCACCTATCACCCTCGCACCGCCATCAAGGGACAAGCCATGGCTGATTTCATTGCAGAATTCACTACCAACGAAGATGAGGAGCAATTGGAAATAGCAGAAGATATCAAGTGGAACCTCTTTGTGGATGGTGCATCAAACGAACAAGGCTCGGGGGCAGGTGTGGTAATAATCACTCCCAGGGGAAATAAGCTGCACTATGCTATAAGGTTGGAGTTTGCTGCCACCAACAACAATGCAGAGTATGAAGCAGTGATAGCTGGATTAGAACTTGCCATAGAAATCGGAGCCAATTCTTTGTGTCTTCATAGCGATTCTCAACTTATTGTTAATCAAATACTAGGAGAATTCCAAGCTCGAGAAGAACGACTCATAGCATATTTAAAGAAGACCAAGTTACTTCTCGGCCGATCGGACCACTACTTAATCAAACACATCCCTCGGGAAGAGAATCAAGAGGCCGACGAATTGGCAAAGCAAGCAAGTGTGAGAGACATCGCCATCTTTGGAGCAGTAACCATCTCAAAGCAACTGACCCCAAGTTTTGAGCAAGTGAATCTGATAGCTGCAACCGAAGAAACAACTTGGATGACTCCCATCCGAGACTACCTACAAAGCGACACACTACCCAACGGGTGTAACGAAGTCAAGAAAATCTTGAGGAAAGCATCCCGCTACACAATACAAGAAGACATCCTCTATCGGCGTGGATTCTCTAACCCGTTGTTAAGGTGTGTCGCTGGGAGGGAAGCCAAGGAAATCTTATTCAACATTCATCAGGGAAGCTGTGGAGATCACACCGGAGGGCAAACATTAGCGAAAAAGATACTCCGATATGGATATTTCTGGCCCACCTTAAGCAAGGACGCCTTAGATTTCGTTAAAAAGTGCGACAGATGCCAGAAGTTTGCCAAGATTCCGCGGCTACCAACAACTGAGATTACTCAAATGACCAGTCCTTGGCCCTTCGCAATATGGGGAATTGACTTAATCGGCGAGCTACCAATGGGCCGAGGTGGGGCCAAATATGCTATAGTGGCAGTCGACTATTTCACCAAATGGGTGGAAGCGAAACCTCTAAATAAAGTATCTTCAACAAAAGTTATTAACTTCTTGATCAAAAATGTTCTGTGCAGGTACGGAGTCCCACTCAAAATCATATCAGACAATGGGCTTCAGTTTGACAGCGAGGAATTCGCCAACTGGTGCCGAGAGCACGGAATTCACAAAAGCTTCTCATCCGTGGCGTATCCCCAAGCAAACGGACAAGTCGAAGCCGTCAACAAAATCCTGAAAACCCTAATCAAAAAGAAACTCGAAAAGTTAAAGGGCGCTTGGGTGGATGAACTCCCCACGGCACTGTGGGCCTATCGCACATCCTTCAGAACATCAACGGGGCACACTCCTTTCTCTTTGGCATACGGATCGGAGGCTATGCTCCCAGTTGAAACTATTGTGCCTTCCCACTGTAGGATCCACTATAACCCAGAAGAGAATGAAGAACTCCTTCACATGTCTTTGGATCTAGTTGAGGAGAGAAGAAATGATGCAATCCTCAAAGCAGCAGCCCACAAGCAAAAAGTGGCAGCACAATACAACTCCAAAGTCAAGCATCGTACCTTACAAGAAGGAGATCTTGTCCTCAAGCGAATCTTCCCTCGCCCCGGAGCACTAGACCCAATCTGGGATGGACCATATGTAATTCATAAAGATCTCCACAATGGAGCTTATATTTTGTCAACAGTGGACGGAGAGGTGTTCCAGAGGGCATGGAACATCCAACACCTCCGTCGATACTTTTCTTAACTTGTACTGCCCATATGAAGTGAATTAACAAAGAGAATCAGTGGACGTAGGCCTTTTCGTGCCGAACCACTTTAAAAAACCTTGTCTCTTTTTTAACTTGTTCCTTTATATCTTGGCTACTTGTTAACTTTATCCTTTTCTGTTGGACAAAATCCTACGCGTATAGCGTTTCCACCCAAAGCACTCCACGGCGCAACTTCGCCTCGACAAGACCTAACAGGTACTATGCGAATCTATACCCTCGCCAATGAGACACTTTCGCTCTAGCATCCCTTTGCTGCGGGTTAACTCATTGCTCGCGACGGCCCTTAAAGCCAACTGTAATGAGCCGATTATAAGCCACCGAGAAGGCCGACTATAGCCGAGGCAGCTCATTACGGCGTTCGGCTCGCCGGCAACTGTGAACCGACTATAAGCCCCAACATAAGGTGTGGCCAGCCAGGGGCAGTTCACGGTTGACGATCGGCACCCACGCTAGCCGGCCACAGTAAATCGAATAATACCCACGATTACGGGCCATAATGGCCCGGGTAGTTACTGTGTGCGATCTCGGCTCCGATGTGTCTTAAGTGCGGCTGTGGTAAAAAAAAATTAACTCCCCGCGGAGGCGTAAGATGGGTGACGAATGTCTCCAAGACCCACAGCTAGGGAAAGTGACTACAAAGCCCGTTTGCCACGAACTTAAGCACATCGAAGGCCTTCCGTGATTGGAAGTTTTACTACTTCACATATTTCAATTTTATTTAAGAAACTTTTCTTCTATCCTTTGTAACAATCCCTGAAGTACAAGACACAGAACAGGAAACGTTCACTAATGGAAGCGGATGCTCACAGCAAGATACTGGACCGCATCCCATACTCGGTCACACAGGATATTCAAAACTGCCATCTACAAGCAAGATATAAAGGGCGGTATTTCCTTCTTTCATGTGTAAACACGTGACTATAATTTATTCACACTTCACGCTAACATTGCAAGTCATGAAATTATGTTTTAAACAAAAACCTGACATCAAACACGATTTGATTACAAGTACACGCATAGCTATATTTCTTATTCAGCACATTAAGACTACAAAAAACATCCATATATAACGAAATTATCATAAGTTAAGAATTACATGCCGAAAATCAAATCTCTTATTACAAGCAGCACCATTATAACTTGAAAGCCATGTTACTGTTTCAAAACCAACATGTGTAACAGTATCGAGTCAACCAAAAGAAACATCCAGGTCGAATCAGGGAGCTGGCTGCATTGGATCTTTACCCTTGTCTTGTTGGTGTTGACCGCCTGATCAGGCAAGAAGAGAAATCATTAGTGATAAGCAACAGAGTTAACGAAAGAAGAAACTAATGAAGAAGGGGTTACCAGCAACTTCCCCTTGATCGTCTTGGTCGTCATCCCCTACTTCCACACCTGCCTCTTCAACCGCAAACAACCGCATCCCCTCCTTCACCGCTATCTTCTCCTCCTGGGTGAACTGAGCGGTAACCGCATCCATCCTAAAGGCCGCTCCACCCTCCTTATCCGCCTCAGCCTTGGCCTCCTCTAAAGCCCTGAGGTAAATCCTAGCCATAAACCGGGGGTAGTCGTCCATCCAAGATAAGTTGCCATGTTTCCAAATGCGAAAGTACATATCCTGCAGCATATCATCCATCATCCCCTCATTTTCCTCAAACTCCCTCATACGAGCCTCAGAAACCGATAGCCTTGCAATGGCAGCATCCCTTTCCAGTCGGTATCACGAGCAGTCAGCCTGAAGGGACCTCCTCATCGCCTCCATCTCCTCCTTTAGCCTGACCTAAGCAAGCTCTGCGGCTTCAAGCTTCCCCGACAGCTCCTCTACCTGCTCAAGATCCGCCCTTCGAACCTCGTCCACTGTCGAGATGGCCATATTTATCTGCTCCTTGCAAGCAGCCTCCATCTTCCGCAATTCTGCCTTACTAGCCTCCTCCATAGTCTTCCTCAACCGCCCGGAGGCAGCCTCATGCTGAGAAATCTGAATGGCCTGGTCCGAAACCATCAATCGTAGTCGGATGTTGGCACTCCCAATCTCCTCTCCAGCCTTAACCAATCGGGCATGATGCCCCATCAGCTTCCTAGTCTCCTCCGCCACCCGATCAATATTAGCCTTGGCCTCGTCTCCCATGGTAACTACCCGAGTGGTAAGTAAATCGAGATCTAAGGACTTAGCCTCATCAAGCACCCGTACCATGGGATTGCGGGGAAGAAGGTGCTCACCGGTAACCTCGTCGAAGGTAATATCATGGGAACTTGGATCCAGATCAGGATGACCCGCAAATGGATTACGAGCCAAGCCAGGACGATCAATCTGAGTAACGGTAGGATTTTCAGACGGGTGCGGAGAGAGTGCGAACTCAGTATCCTCCTCCGTGATATCGTGAAGAGGCTGAACTGGGGGCTGAGGACCAAGTGAAGGTTCGGATAAGGGATGACTCCTCTTTCTCTTTTGAATACCCTCTTCAATAACCTCGAGAAGAGGACGGTAGCCGACTACATCCCCGGAATGGTGGGTCGAAGGCTTCGGCTTGGCGGAAGCTTTGGAGAGCTTGTATTGTTCAAGCCTGTGCCGAAGCTCTGAGGCCTTGGCCGTTTTACCTGCTCTTGATATGAAGAACAAGTGTCACAAGCTTACATTGATCCATAATTCAAGAAACGCGTTAAATTAAAAGTTAAAAGAAAAAAGAAAAAGGAAACACATCTGTTATACAGACCCTGGGGAGGAGTAGGATACTGCAATAAGTCCTGGATTTCCTTCAAGGACGGGAGCGGATCATAAAATATTCCTAAATCCTTATCATGAATGGAGCCTGCAGAAGTCAAAAGTTCACCTTGAGTCGTCGGAGCCACCTTGGCTGGAATAGTCTGGGAAGACACGCTTGCACCGGTCTCGGCCTTGTCAACTTTCCCGGATTTCTCTACCGAAGCCGATTCTTCGTCCAGCCCCTCGAAAGCTTGGCGGAATGCATCATCCGTCCACTTCTGAATCTCGCCTGCTTTCCCAGGAAGCAAGGCCCCGATGCCATCGCCACCATCACCACCTTCCCGGTCATTTCCACCCTCACCTCTCTCCTCCTCCACATCTTCCTCCCCCTGAGTAATTGGACAAGTGCTGGGGGAAGGACCATCCGACTTCTTAAGTTTCTTACCTCCGACAACGGGAGGTTTCGTGAAAGGTTTCCTCTTACCACTCTCTACTGTGACACCTCCCTTAGCTTGAGCAGCCGCCCTCTCCTCCGCCGTTTCCCTCTGCTTGACTACTGACTGCTGTGGAAGGATCAAATTATACTCCAAAAGGGTCGCATTTCTGATCAGGTAAGCAGCTGATCTATCTCTCCCGGGGATAGCTTCTATCTCGGCCGCCGTCTGAACCAGGCGGTCATTCTCCACAACCGCAAAACCACCTGTCGCTAGCAAGAAATAAAAGCACGTAAGATAAAGCACTGCAGTTATAATGGAAATTATAAATAAAGCTTCACACTTACAGCCGGAGGTGAAGCGACGAATGGAAACAGAGTCATCCCTGATGAAGAACCATTCTTTCTTGAACATACTGAACTTCGAGTATAAGTCCAAGACGGGCTTAAAGGATACGGCAGATTCCAAGCTGATGTAGGGAGACCCCTTCTTGTAGCCTCTCAAGTTGTACAAATACCGGATCTCCCGGTTGGAAGGAGGACGCCCATATCTCCTCTGGAAGATGACGAAGAGACTCACCAGAATGGCATAAGAGTTGGGTTAAAGCTGGAATGGGGCCACCTTTAGATATGTAAGAAAGCTGACTACCCAAGCATTAAGAGGCGGGATGGCACCACACATGCAGTGGTATCTGCTGTAGGCAAAGTACCCTTCGGGAGGGTCATATGGCATAACTTCTCTCCCTGGCAACAGCATGCGCGCCCTATCAATTCCGAAAGAACGGGAGATGACATCAAGCTGCTCTTCCTTGAGGGAGCTGGGAAAGCAATCGGGCGGGGAGTTCAGAAGCTCCTGAGGGCCGTACCCGTTCACCAGTGATCTCGGGGTAGGTCCGTGACGTTTCAGTCCTGGCTGAGCAGGGGGCACTGCGGAAGGTTCTCTTTCGCCCTGGGACTTCTTTTTATCTGATCGAGTTTCCTCTTTTCGAGACATTTATCTACAACGCAAGAAAAACACATTATTAGAACAAGGAGAGGTAAAGATACGGACAAGCGAGTGCGTACAATCCGGGGTTTTCGTTTGTGATTTAAAAAAGCCCGAGAGGCCTGGGAGTACATTCGGCATTCCCAATACTACAGTTCATTCGGCATTCCCAATACTACAAGTTCATTCGGCATTCCCAATACTACGAGTTCATTCGGCATCCCCAATACTACAGTTCATTCAGCATTCCCAATACTGCAGTTCATTCGGCATTCCCAATATCAGAACTCATTCTACACTCAAGTACTTATGGTGCAGATTCATTCGGTAATTCAAAACATGAGAACCATTCGGTAACTACCTGATTCGGTAGTCGAGGATGATCCGGCAATAACTTTGATTCGGCAGACGAGAATTTCAATTTGGCTGTCTTCAAACGGTAAGGGATGGTAGAGACACAAGTCCCATACTTATAGGGGGAGGTTGTTTGACCGGACCAGACGGTTCGGTTCTCAGGCCGAATGAGTTCGACAAACTAAAACAAAGCACAACATATGTTAAACATATGCCCTGCTTTGGGGGGCAAATGTTGGGTGAATTTTCATCACCGGACCAACACCTACCGAACCAAAACGTCTCCACCGAACCAGCATCACCGGTTCAACCACCGAACGAAGCAACGCCGACCCACTCGTCTCCTTCCTCCGGACCAACTCCATGCCAGCCCAATGCCGGACCAAGATGCCGGACCGACTCATCTCTATATCAGCCCAATGCCGGACCAAGATGCCGGACCGACTCATCTCCATATCAACTCACTGCCGAACCAAGGTGCCGGACCAACTCATCTCCATATCAACTCACTGCCGAACCAAGATGCCGGACCAACTCATCTCCATATCAACTCACTGCCGGACCAAGATGCCGGACCAACTCATCTCCAGACCAACTCAATACCGGACCAACACGTGCCAGGCCAGATCACATCAGCCCAGGCCCACCAGCGGCTATATACATCCCAGACCCCTACTCCCAACCTGACTCTATAAATAGAGGGGCAGGGGTACAGCAATGGGGACAGTTTTGAGAGCTCAATCACGGAGAGAACTTTCAAACAACTTTCTTTTACTTGTATCAAAGCTTTGTACTTGTAATCTAAACAAGAGAAGAGAAATAACATATGAAGTGGACGTAGGCACATTCTGGCTGAACCACTATAAATCTGCATGTCTTTTTACAGTTTAGCCCATGCTTTTTATATATTTGCATAAATCACCCAAATCGCTAAGAACCACATAAGATCTACTAAATCATACGACTTTGAGGTGTTTGTCCATTTTTTGTGCAAACATTTTTGTTTGTCCATTTTTTGTGCAAACACCCACTATCACCTAATTCCATATTACTATATAGTATTACATTGTAATATTCTTTAGTAGTATGGGTATAGTGGTGGGGCTTACTTGAACCGACTTTTCTTAACCCATGGTAGTAAGAAATGATTCCCTTGATGCTATGTGCTTTTGTTACTAATATGAAAGCCAATTTCTTAGCTAAAAAAATTTAGATTTGGCTATTGCAATTCATCACCACACTATCATGTACAAATCCTAAGTCATATAATAATCGCTTCAGATAAAGGGTCTCCTTAACTGATTAACAATGGTATTAACTCAGCTTCTATAGTAGATAATGCAACTATTATTTACAACCTTGCTCTCTAACTAATGATAGCACCTAAAGTAAATACATATTCAGAGATTGACATTCTTCAATATCTGTCTCATGCGTAATCTGAATCATAGTAACAAACCAAACTACAATCATTTCTGTCATCGAAACAGTCCAAAAATCTAATGTCCTTGTAAGATATCTCAAAATAATTTTGATAGCTTTTCAATGGAATTTCCTTGGATCGGCTATATAGAGACTAATTACAACAACGTGTGCAATATCAGCCTAGTACAACGCATAACAAACATCAAACTTCCAATTGTAGTATTATAAAGCACCATTTTCATATAGGTCTTGTCTTCATCAGAGATCAGAGAGACCGCTTCAGGAAGCATTATATACAAAGGCATGGGTTTACTAATGACCTTTGTCTTTCCCAAGCTAAACCAAGTGTTTGTGTCAATAATTAGCATGAACATAGAGTAAACTTATATTGAGTCCTACTTGGTAGCAGATTCAATCGAAAACTATAGAGGCAATGAAATGAAAAATCAAACAAAAAAATAAAATAGAAAAAAGTGCAAAAATTAACGAAACAAGGTTTCAATAGTAGTTCGACTATGAATCAAACCTACATTAACTCATTCTTTTCATTGCATGCTTCATTACAAGCGATATCTCTTTTGTTTTGTGGATTATAGAATAATGTTCGGTGTATAGAACATTCCTAGAATAATGATAGAACTTTGGTATTTTTCTAAGAAGAAACAACGTAATTTATTTCTTATGTTGAAGTCCCATGTTTATTATTATGAATAAGGGTATTAAATTTCTAGGAAGCTTCCTTCTTTTATGAGTGCTTCACTTTTCTTCCTATATTTTTTTCGATTGAAGTCTTCTTTTTATTATGTGGATAGGATTTCTTGTTTTTCTGATCGGAGAAAACTCTGAACAAGGTACAGATTGAACCTATTTGGAGTGCTCAAGATTGAGAGCACTCATTCTCTTAAGAACTACATCATTAATTTCTAGTAGATCATGATCATTCTTGAGCGATCTTTATCATTTTGGAGCGGTTGAAGTTTTGAGAGTTCCATTATTTCTAGAGTGGTTGCAAGGTAGTGAATAATTTGATACATAAGTTGGAGCGAACATGCATTATACTAGTTAACTGTAAATTACAGAAGTAAGCCTAAACAAAAAACATATTTAAAAAAGGTCTCATCTAAAACTTATTATTAAAATAGGCATGTTTTTCATTTTTGTACATGTGCATTTATAGAATGTACATGAAAATGCACTTATATTAAAATGAAAAACAAAACTATTTCCATAATGAGTTTTAAATGAGGTCTATAATTAAAATAGGTATTTAGTAGAAGCCCGTTTTTAAAATGAGTCCTTAGATTTAGTTAGTAAATTCATATAACATTATGGCACGTGTCTGTTCCTTGTATGCATGAAATATGCATGAAACGTGACCAAACTCGATAATGTTGTTGTTTGCACATCTAGTTTTAAGCTCATTCTCTCCATCCATTTATTCCAAGGAATTGAAACACTAATCAATAGAGAATTCTTCTCCATTGTTATAAGGACTAGTATCAATGTCAATTATAATCAACTCAAAGTCAATATCTCTGGCTAGAGTACATCAGTCAATAATAAATGTTATTATTGAACATTGGACTATGGAGTTGGACTGTATAGTTGTATACAGATATTATTAGAGTTTTGACCATGACCAAGCTCTAGATGTCAAAATGCCAGACTATTAGCTAAATTAACCTGTGAACATTAATACTCAAAACGTTCGATATTAATTGCTGACCAAATTTACACCCGTGAGTCAAACAATTGAATCCGAGTAGTCTCTGAAGTAAAACATGATTCAATTAATTTATAAATTTCATGAACTAATTAAATTAATAAATATAAATGTTATATGAACTATAGTTAGTACTTATAGTAATTTTGGTAGCCTTTAGAAATTATATATATATATATAATAATTATATATGTGGTTGTTTAATTTATAAAGCTTGTATTAATATTAAATAATGATTTAATATTAAGTTAAATAATCAAAAATTATTTTAGTTATATAGGGCCGGCAAAATATGGAAAGTGAAGTAGATAGGTATTTGTAAGATATTATAATATCTAAAGGAGGAAAGGAATCAGAGTCTTAAGAAATAATATCTTCTTAATTTCTCTTATAAATATGACCACCATCTCATTCATTTCCTTGTGCCAAATCTTTTCTCTCCAAAACCCTAATTCATAGTAGGGCTGTTATGGTAACGGTAAATTTACCATTACCATACCATTACTAGCCAATCGGTTACCATTTTCAAGTGAAATCGGTATACCAGTTTAATCGGTATGGTAACGGTAAATTTACCATTTTCTACGGTAAATCATCGGTAACATTTCTTCAATACCAGCGGTAATGATAATTTTACCAGTCAATTTATAATACATGTATATTCATGTAACATGCTTTATTATAGGCATTTAGAACCAAGCAAATGATTAAATTTAGTTTATTAACCAGATGAAATAATGTTAAATACACGTCACTTCTTTCTTATTTATGTCTTTTTTTAAGTAACACTATAAATTGTATATATAATGAAGCACCGTTATGGTGTGAATACGTGTTATGTTACTAACCTTTTTTAGACAAACGGTAATTTACCATTACCAGTGTAACGGTTACCAGATTATCGGTATACCAGTCTTCGGTATACCAGCCTATCGGTAACGGTAAGCAATTTTCGCTTACCAGTAAAAATGGTACGGTAACGGTATTTGTGAAATGGTAATGGTAACCATTACCATAACAACCCTAATTCATAGGCACTCACCTAGGTTAAATAATTAGAATAGTGCAACTCCTAATTATTGAAATCAAGCATTCTTAGCTAGGGACGATCAAGGTGTGACAAGCAAGACAAAAGTGGTAATTTCTATTAAAATTTAATTACGCCATAACAATAATCATATTATTTCAGCCAAATATGTACAACACCAACAGATGAATTTGTTTTAAGTGAATACATTTAATTAATATTTACATGTATTTAAAGGCTCGAATTTTTAGTATGCATATAAATTAATATTTAGCCCATATATTATGATATAATATTATTTAAAATATTATTTTATATATTTTAAATTATATTTGAATTTTAAATGAATTTTTGTTTTCGGATTCATTAACAAATTAATTAAACTAATTAAAGAATATATCATAAATATTTGAAACAAATATATATAACCATATATCTTTTACTCTAGCCTTTATATAATATGTATATTATTTAAATATTTATGCATTTTCAATTTATACACACATACACATACACATATTTGTTTTAATTTGATAACTAAAATATAATAAATGAATATTAATTAAATATACAAATATATATTGATACATATATAAATATTAATAGCCCAAAACGAAAGATATTTCTAATTAAAATATTTTATCATTTTATCATTCAAAATCTAAAACTAAATGAAAGTTTGAAAAAGTGAAAATTCATCAAGGTTGGCTTACTAAAATAGATAATACAATTGATTTAGAATTTTAATCATAAAATGCAATAGCCAAAATTTTGGTAAGTATAAACTTGTTTTTATGCTAGATGTTTTGTAAATAGGTATTATATTAGAAAAGCCAAAGGTTATACTTAGCATCTAATTTAAAACCTGACTTAAATATGAATAGGATCTTCATTCAATTGCGCATAAAACTTCTTTACGTATACACATATATTTTATATCTCCTTAATTTCTCTTACAAATATGTTATTATATATGTGCATATGAAAGTTATGTGCATGAGTGTGTGTAAGACACCAATATTTGTATGAAAGACCACATATGCATATTTTATTAGTATCACTACAACAAAACGACCTTCTAACAGCGTTTAAAAACCGCTATAAAAGGCTTTTATTGCGTTTTCATAAACTTAATCAACAAGTTGTAATAAGTCAGTGATCTATTATTGCAACATAAGAAACGCTATATAAAACACGTATTTTATAGCGTTTTCAAAATGCTATAAAAAGTATTATTAACGGTGTTCTAAATGCTATAAAAAACTCTTTATTATAATGACATGTTGGTGTGCGGTGTACAACGGTCATAAAACGCTATTATTAATTGTAATAGCGTTTCATAAACGCCATTATAGACTTTAATAGCGTTTTAAAACACTTAAATCTTTTAACAGCGTTTTAAAAATCATTTTTGCAGCACGTACATATCCATTATCACACTTAGACAAATTTACATAAACACGATGTATCATTTCACACAATCATATAAATCACATTGAACGAAAAATAACTAACCATTCAACATTCAAATAGAATAAAGCATAATATGTCATAATATTTAATGAACATTACATTAAAAGTGTAAATAATACAAGTGATAAAAGATCGTACTACACATGACGATTAAATGTGCAAACCAACACTACAACAAACAGGAGTTTTAATAGCATTTAAGAAACACTATTATACCTTACCATAGTGTTTCAAAGATCGCTGTGGAACGATATGCTATGATAGACCATAAACTTTAAATAGCATAAAATAAAATGCTATGAAAAATAAATTTTCTATAGTGTTTTCTCATTGTTATTAAGATAAAACGCTATAGCAAATATATCCCACGATTACTTTCTGTAGCGTTTTTTATGTTTATTTCTAAAGCGTTTTTTTGCATATTTCTATACCGTTTGTCATGCATACTTTCCATAGTGTTTTTGTGCATATTTCTATGACGTTTATTTAATGGTATCATATATTTTCTATGCGTTTCAAGTGTTTTTATAGCATCTATGGTGCTTATACGTATAGCGTTTGGTATATGACAGCGTTTACGAAACGCTATCGAATGTCATATTAATTTATAGAATTTTTGTTGCTGCTGCATTAGTTTTCCCACATATATAATATCCACTTTCACACATTTCTTATTCCATATAAATATAACAGATTTTCCAAAACAAAAATTATGTAAATTAAAACACACTATTTCATACATTTTATTCAAACAACTTTTCCATATCCAGACATAATATTTTGTTCACATCGGTCAAACCTCTTTACCCATGTCCGTACATAATACTACATACATACCGTTCAAACATCTCTATCCATGTCCATACATAGTACATCATACATGTTTACATCAACAACTTACTAACACACTAGTCAAATAGTTGATTTCATCTTACTTTCTTTTTGATATCCTCTCTAACACCTACAACAGTGGTCCTATTTATGTCAAATAAGCAATCAAAATGTCAAGTGATTGTAACATTTCATACATAATATTATACAAGGTAAAAAGAACTACGAAAAACCTAGTAACCAGCAATACATAATATTATACTTTGCTTGGAAACCAGTCTTGACCAGTCTTCAAATGAAATCAACTATTTAATGTTTTGACCACTCAAAGTGTGAAATATTTGGCAATATTTTACGACGGATGATAAATATAAATATAAATAATACAATGTTAAATATAAATACAATGTTAAATATAACTACAATATCAAGATTTTCAACGATAAATCTTTGAATTGCAATGTGTATATTAGTACTAATGCATACCATCGTTGAGTAGGTTCTCCGCATCCAGTAAGATATTTGTCTGGAAAAAACTTGCCTAGATAATCACAAACAGGTGTGCATTTTTCATATTTAGAACTTGATAGTGGCCAATATCTTCCTATTTCTTTTCCATTGATCCAAACTTGTCCCTTCCCCATGTACATCGTGTCAATACCAACAGGTTCATCTCCTTTTGGAGCATTTATTACCCCCTGCAATATATAGTTGGAATTGTGTACATGCAAAAAAAAGAAAAAAAAGTTACCAGTTTTGGGAAAGTAATACAATGTACCTTGTACCATGTAAGAGGTCGATTCTTTGGTGGCTGAGAGTTTTGCAACCACTTCACATTTTTTGCACCATCTTCCATGTAGATTTTGTTATGCTCTCTTTCCAACCCAATCTAATTATGAAGAAATTAGGCATGACAAAATTGTTGCAGCGTAAAACAATTTAGTTTGTAAAACCAAGTCTACACAGCCATGTGAATTTTCTGAAACAATACGCTATATTCAAAAGAAATTCATTTAATTACCTTGTATGCCCAACTATTTGAAAATAAGTCAATTGTTCCATTTTTATTAGGCCAGATATTTTGACACTGGTTAAGCCTGCTCCCACCCATTTATAAAATGGCCCTGCATTCTGTAAAAATAAAGTGATATATATATATATATATATATATATATATATATATGCAAGGACGTCAAATTTCTGTAAAATTAATGAACTTAAAGAGTATTGTTCAGTAATTTTTGGCAATCATGAAGCTTAATTATGTTGATGCAAATTTTAACAAGTGATTGCAACAAAGAGCGCAAATGCACGTACCGACAAACCAACAGTCATGCTCAAGAAAGCAATTTCATTCTTTCCTGCCTTAAGTGAAATTGGGGCTTCAAACTTGTATGATATTTGTGATCCATTGCCAGATGCGCTCACTGTCCAATGAAAGAATCAAATATGCTTTTATTTTCCTTTCAAACCAAATTCAACAGTAGCCTATATTTATCTTGCCAAAAGAAGCCTTTGATTAAGTTAAGGAAAGAACCTTGAAGTTCCTGATTGATAAAAGTATGAACTGCATGGCCTTTTGACTCGACCATCAAAATTGGTTTACTTCCACTTTTCAGAAATTTTTCAGTTTCATCTACATACAAACTGCATTTGAATAAGTTATTTTTGGTCAGGTTAACATATCAGTGCGAAGACGATATTACCCAAACAAAAATACACACACACACACACCCGAAGATCATGCTACAGGAAAAAAGAGTAACGTTAATTCAAAATACAATGTTGTGTTTATGCTGTGTTTATGCTACTTTGACAAGCTACTTTGACAAGCTCCGCAAGGATCCTAACGCCCAATGTTGTGTTTATGCTACTTTGACAAGCTACATTTTAGTACAAAGATCCTAAGTTTGAAACTAACCTCGTCGTATACCATAGATACTCAGTGGAATCTTTGGTTGTATTTAGATGATCGACAAATCCATTTTCGATGAAGTCAGGTGCTTTGCTCCATACTCCAGCCTTCTCCGCAAATGTTTCCCACTTGACACCTTTTAAATCATCATTTTGACGTAACATCTCCAATGTTTCAGGAACCATATCTACTATCGCAGTTTGTGTCCGTACCTGAATAAAGTCTTCCCCAATTATAAAAGAAATGAAAAAGGAAGAGTGATGCCCAAAATAAACATGAGCATGAGCATCCGTCGACGGATTTGTTAAATATAAATACAATGTTAAATATAAATACAATAGTTATATTTAAGATTTATAAAATCCTGCAACAGTAGGCTCAACATGAGCATCCGTCGTAAGATTTATAAGCATGAACAGGGTTAGAAACAAACATGGCTAAAAAAGCATTAGTTGAAGGAGGATTTTTTTTGGCATCAAATAGGGCATGAATTTCAGATTCAACTGGAACGTTAGCTGCAGCATGCAATACAGGTAATGGAGAGCTTCCTGAGATCAATATTTAAGCATGCTGGGCAGAAGTTCAACCACGAGAAGGTAGCTGAGAGACCAGAGTTTGTGACCGTAGAATTTTGAAATGCTAAACTTCAGCTTGAACAGGGGCAAAGGCAGTTTCAGGCTGGTGTGGCTGAAAATTGGCATTTAACACTCTAGCATGTCAAGCATTTGCAGTTGCACTGTTTGAAGCTTCAGAGAGCGGATAAGTACAAGTAGATGAACATGTGCAGTTGCATGATTATGAACATCAGAAGCGAAAGAGGTATCAGCATGCATAGCAGTAACTTGTAAAAGAGTGGAGGATGCACATAAGCTTAGGGACAAAACCGATTCTCGGAATGCATGGATCGTAGGATGGGAGGTCTCGAGTTCGATTCATGAAATGCCCCTTGTACTGTACTCCTACTTATAGTTGAACCCGGCTATTAATTAAACTAACTAAACAATGTATTCATAAGTTTTCTTTTCTTTCGTTTTTTTCATTAAACAATGTATTTAACATTAAACTAACTACATAAGCATTTGTTTTGAACTTTAGCATGGCCTGAAAATTTAACTTCAATCTGTACCAGGTAACCTGAGCGAAGAACCAGTCTTCAGAATAGTTACTTTCCCCAACATTGTAAACTAGATCATTCTGAGGATATAATTCTGTGTACCTCTCCCATAAACCATACTGTCTATATCTGCAACGAAAACAAGGTCATTAGTCTAAAACATATGAATCGCACTAACATTATTACTTAGTAAAACTTAATAGTAAGTTTCATATAAACTGTGAGATTTAGTTCATTTTAACAATTCACGCACTTTATCGTTTGAGCCTGTTACATGAACCACCTTAGCCTAGTGACACAAGACAAGTTCTGTTTTTGTTCCAAAAAGAAAAAAGAAAGACGCGAGAATGTTAACAAAATTATCACTTCAACAACTTAGAATTTCATCGGTCTCCTAATGTGGGACTTCATGAGTACATCATGGGAGACAATACTAAAAGAGCACTAAATCATCAGCTGGACACTATCATGTCTAGTGGACTCCATATATGCTCAATAAGATGTTACAACTACCCTTATTTTGAAGACCTAATTTACCATACCATTTTTATTGGTAAAACAATGGTATTTTCTTCCTTCAAAACACGGTAATTTACCGACCCGCTTATACTATTTTCCTATTATATTAATATAATTTTTCAAAAAGATACAGGCAATTGACTGGATTTTATCTTAAAAAGATACAAGAAAAAATATATAACCAAAGTGGGCTCCCAAAAGCAACCATTAGGTTGTTCAGTGCTTTGGAAAAACAAAAGTCATCCTTGTGTAAATACATGTAAGCTATCTAGTTACCTCTACAGGAAAAACAAAAGTCAATTACACAGGCTTTAGAAAAGAAAAGGCAATAAGTTTACCAATCAATATACTTGTTGGAAGTAGGCAAATCAGATTAAACTGTAACGAGCCAGTGACTATGCTCTCCTGTCAACGTAAATAATAGATTTCACATGTACAGCGCATTGGACTTAAAAACCAAGATTCATAAAACGAAACAAAATAAAAGGGGAATTTCGAGAATCAAACTCAGGACCAATTTACAAAATATTAATAACACAAAAAATCGAAATCGAAATTACCAAACTAACTCCACGAATTCGGTGGATGAAGTCGTTGATGCTAGATTGAATCTATGCAGTCGTTGCAGGAATGAATCTGCTGGTGGAGTGAACCGATACGGTCGAAGTCGTTGCTAATCGATGTCGGATTCGACGTCATTGCTGGCTGCGAGAATCGATGCGGAATCGACGAGGTAGTTGCGGTGGAATGAATGGATGCGATGCGGTCGTTGATGGCTTATTGGAGTGAATCGATGTGGTCGTGAGTTAGAAGAAATTACTTTTGGTCTGAAGAGGAAAGTGAGGAAAGAGGGATTTTTAATTTTCACAGTCTAATTTTTTCCAAGGATGCCGCCTTCATTCAAGTTCCCGCGCTTCTAAAAGGGTTATATTAAAATTGCGGAATAATTATTTCATAGCTCAATTTGTTGTTATAGTTTTTACTCCATTCATTTTCATATAGCACTTTAATTACAACGCTATGATATAGTGCTATATATATCATGTTTTGTTGTAGTGATAGTAGAATTTTGATGCTATTTTAAGTCAAGTGTACTGTTCTAGTTAAACTTGATAACATATTTGAAATTAACTCTAGGTTATATATGGGCTTGTTGTACGATTTCTTTTAAGGTATATGATAAATTGGATGAAACTTTGAACTACTTTTATTGATAAATCTTCCATCGATAACGGACGGTAACTAACAAGGAGTGGCTTCTAATAACATCGTGTACACACACACACATATATATAGTGGCATTAGTTTGACAGTGAGAATTATTATTAGTCTGACATTATCTACAGAAATATACTAGCAGATATGAATTTTCAATAACTATAAGTTTGATAAACTGCATTCTTGAAACACAAATTTGCTTTCAAAAATATGATCTCATCTTTACATAAATCAACATAAAGACATTACAGATACTAGCAACACTTCTAAAATAATGTTGAAAAAGAATACTTTATGTTGGAGAATCGGCAATATTCCATATGCTGTAATCATATTATGTCTCAAAAAAATAATGAAACTGACTTATGATTCCAGTATCATGGAGAAGTATCTAGTTAAAAGCAAAAGTGGGCAAAACCCCAAAAAATTGTGATATAAAACAGTCCAGATAAAAAATTATGGCATAAAACAGTCCAAAAATCCAAAATATTATATTGCATGTTGTTTGCACAAAAAATGGACAAACACCTCAAAGTTGTATGATTTAGTAGATCTTATGTTGTTCTTAGTGATTCGGGTGATTTATGCAAATATATGAAAAAACAGGGGCTAAACTGTAAAAAGACACGCAGATTTATAGTGGTTCAGCCAGAATGTGCCTACGTCCACTTTATATGTTATTTCTCTTCTCTTGTTTTGATTACAAGTACAAAGCTTTGATACAAGTAAAAGAAAGTTGTTTGAAAGTTCTCTCCGTGCTTGAGCTCTCAAACTTTTTTCCATTGTTGTACCCCTGCCCCTCTATTTATAGAGTGAGGCTGGGGGTAGGGGTCTTGGATGTATATAACAGCTGGTGGGCCTGGGCTGACGCGACCTGGCCTGGTATTGTTGGCCCAGAAGGAGCATGGTTCGGTAGGATGGAGTGTAGAGCGGACCGGTAGTTGCTTGGACCGGTGGTGGGATGGTGAGGTTGGTCCGGTGTGGAGATGGTGAGGTTGGTCCGGTGTGGAGATGGTTCGGTGGTTCTGTGGAAGAAGGTTGGTTCGGCAGGAGGTGATTCGGTGGGAAGCAAGGTCCGGTATTGCTGTTGGTCCGGTAGGAGTATGGTGGAGCTTCTGGGTTCGGCATCTTTCGGAGACGCGTTGATTCGGTTGTAGGATGCTTTGGCCAAAGATCACATAACACTTGCCCCCCAAAGTAGGGCGTGTGTGTGCACAGGGCATGCTTTGGTTAAGCCTGGTCGTCCTTGTTCGGTCCTGTGTGCCGAATGTGTTGGTTCGGTGGCCTCTCCTTTGCCTATAAGTATGGGAGCTATGCCATCGTGGTTTCATTACTATCCGAGATTGCCGAATCAAAATTCCTACCTTTTGCCGAATCAGTGGTGTTAGCCGAACCAGGTGTGACTTATTTTACTGCCGGATGAACTTTTTATATTATAATACCGAATGAACCTTCGTACTGTACTACCGAATGTACTTCTAGACTATAATACCGAATGAACTTTCATACTATAATACCGAATGAACTCTCATACGACAATACCGAATGGACCTCCATACTATAATACCGAATGGACTTCAGCATTTATTTGTTTACATCTTCTGTTCTAACGATGTGCTTTTCCGGTGTTGCAGATAATGTCTCGTAAAGCGGAAACTCGATCAGACAAAAAGAAATCCGGGGGCGAAGGAGGTTCCTCTGTCGTGCCCCCAGCTCAGCCGAATCAAGAACGTCACGGACCAACCCCGAGATCGCTAGTGGACGGGTACGGCCCTCAGGAACTTCTGAACTCCCCGCCCGATTGCTTTCCTAGCTCCCTCAAGGAGGAGCAGCTTGATGTCATTTCCCGATCCTTTGGAATCGATAGGGCGCACTTGCTATTGCCTGGGAGAGACGTTATGCCGTATGATCCTCCTGAAGGGTACTTCGCCTACAGCAGATACCACTGCATGTGTGGTGCCATTCCTCCTCTTAACGCTTGGATAGCCAGCTTCCTCACATATCTAAAGATGGCCTCATTCCAGCTTCAACCCAACTCCTATGCTATACTGGTGAGCCTCTTCGTCATTTTCCAGAGGAAGTATGGTCGTGCTCCCTCCAACCGAGAGATCCGGTATCTATATAATCTGAGGGGCTATAAGAAGGGGTCCCCATACATTAGCTTGGAGTCAGCTGTGACCTTCAAGCCGGTCTTGAATCTGTATTCCAAATTCAGCATGTTCAAGAAGGAATGGTTCTTTGTCAGGGACGACTCCGTTTCAATTCGGCGCTTTACTTCTGGATGTAAGTTGATGCTTTTACTTATAATTTCCATTACGATCGCGATGCTTCTTCTCATACTTTCTCATTTTTGCTAGCGACAGGTGGCTTTGCGGTTGTGGAGACTGACCGCCTGGTTCAGACGGCGGCTGAGATAGAAGCTATTCTCGGGAAATATAGATCATCTGCCTTCCTGATCAGAAATGCGACCCTTCTGGAGTATAACTTAATCCTTCCACAGCAGTCGGTAGTCAAGCTGAGGGAAACGGCGGAGGAGAGGGTGGCGGTTCAGACTAAGGGAGGTGTTACGGTAGAGAGTAGCAAGAGGAAACCTTTCACAAAACCTCCGGCCGTCGGAGGTAAGAAACTCAAGAAGTCGGACGGTCCCTCCCCCAGCAATTGTCCACTTACCCAGGAGGAGGAAGACATAGAGGAGGAAAGAGGTGAGGGTGGAGATGGTCGGGAAGGTGATAAAGGTGGCGATGGCATCGGGGCCTTGCTTCCTGGGCAGGCGGGCGAGATTCAGGAGTGGACGGATGATGCGTTCCACCAGGCTTTCGAGGGGCTGGACGAAGATCCGGCTTTGGTAGAGAAAACCGGGACAGCGGACAAGGCCGGGACCGGTGCAAGCGAGTCTTTTCAGACCATTCCAACCAAGGTGGCTCCGACGACTCAAGGTGAACTCTTGACTCCTGCATGCTTCATTAATGATAGGGACTTAGGAATATTTTATGATCCGCTCCCGTCCTGGAATGAAATCCAGGACTTATTGCAGTATCCTACTTCTCCCCAGGGTTTGTATAACAGACGTGCTTTCTTTCTTCTTTTAACTTGTACTTTACCGCGTTTCTCGAATCATATAGTGATGTAAGCTTGTGACACTTGTTTTTCATATCAGGAGCAGACAAGACATCCAAGGCCTCAGACCTTCGGCACAGGCTTGAGCAATATAAGCTTTCCAAAACTTCTGTCAAGTCGAAGCCTTCGATCCACCGCTCCGGGGATGTAGTCGGCTACCGTCCTCTTCTCGGGGTTATCGAAGAAGGTATTCAGCAGAGAAAGAGGAGTCATCCCTTATCCGAAACTTCGCCCGGTCCTCAGCTCCCGGCTCAGCCTCTTCATGACATCACGGAGGAGGACAGCGAGTTTGCACCCTCTCCGCGCCCGTCTGGAAACCCTTCCGTTACTCATATCGATCGCCCTGACTTGGCTCGTAATCCATTTGCGGGTCATCCTGATCTGGATCCAAGTTCCCATGACATTACCTTTGACGAGGTTACTGGTGAGCACCTTCTTCCCCGTAATCCCATGGTACGGGTGCTTGATGAAGCTAAGTCCTTAGATCTCGATCTACTTACCACTCGGATAGTTACCATGGGAGACGAGGCCAAGGTTAATATTGATCGGGTGGCGGAGGAGACTAGGAAGCTGATGGGGCATCATGCCCGGCTGGTTAAGGCTGGAGAGGAGATTGGGAGTGCCAACATCCGACTAAGATTGGTGGTTTCAGACCAGGCCAAACAGCTCGCTGATCAGGCCATTCAGATTTCTCAGCATGAGGCTGCCTCCGGGCGGTTGAGGAAGGCTATGGAGGAGGCTAGTAAGACGGAACTGCGGAAGATGGAGGCTGCCTGCAAGGAGCAGATAAATATGGCCATCTCGACAGTGGATGAGGTTCGGAGGGCGGATCTTGAGCGGGTAGAGGAGCTGTCGGGGAAGCTTGAAGCCGCAGAGCTTGCTCAGGTTAGGCTGAAGGAGGAGATGGAGGTGATGCGGAAATCGCTTCAGGCTGACTGCTCGAGATACCGTTTGGAGAGAGAAGCTGCTGTCGGAAGGTTGTCGGCTTCCGAGGCCCGGATGAGGGAGTTTGAGGAGAATGAAGGGATGATGGATGAAATGCTTCAGGACATGTACTTCCGAACTTGGAAGCAGGGCAACCTATCCTGGATGGATGATTATCCTAGGGTCATGGCTAAGATCTATCTTCGGGCTTTGGAGGAGGCTAAGGCCGATGCGGATAAAGATGGTGGTGTGGCCTTCAGCATGGATTTGGTCACGGCCCAGTTTGCCAAGGGGGAGAAGGTGACGGTGAAGGAGGGTATGCGGTTGCTTGCTGCTGAGGAGGCAGGGGTGCAAGTAGATGATGACGACCAGGATGGCCAATAAGCATATGTTGGTAAGTCTTCCTTTTTAGTTTCTCCATTGACTTGGTCGCTTATTGCTAATGAATCCTTTCTCTGACTGGACAGGGGGTCGACAGGACAAGAATAAAGCTCCACTGCAGCCGGCCCTTTGATTATACCTGAAAAAACTCTTTTTGCGGATTTGACAGGGTTGTATATGTTAGTCGAAAAATGGTAAAGTAGCCTTTAGGTTGTAATATTCTGCCACTTGTAATAAATAGTCTTATTTTTGACGTGTAATTCGTTAACTTAAGCTGATTTTGTCATCTTTTGAATGTTTGCTGTTATTTTGGCATGTCGTATGAGAAATATAGCTATGTATATTCTTGTAATTAAATTGTGTTTGATGTCGGGTTCTGGTTTAAGACATGATTTCATGACTTGCAATGTTAGTGTGTGGTGTGAATAAATTATAGTCATGTATTTGTACATAAAGGAAGAAAATACCGCCCTTCATGTTCTGTTTGTAGATGGCAGTTTTGAATATCATGGAAAACAGTTGAATGTCCTGCCATCCGATTGTGAATCCCTGCATCCATTGGCGAGTATCTCCTACTCTGTATCCTGTACTTTATGGATTGTTATAGAGGATAGGAGGAAAGCTTTTTAAGTAAAATTGAAATATGTGAAATAGTAAAACTTCCAATCACGGAAGGCCTTCGATGTGCTCAAGTTCGTGGCAAACGGGTTTTGTAGTCACTTTCCCTAGCTATGGGTCTTGGAGACATTTGTCACCCATCTTACGCCTCCGCGGGGAGTTAATTCTTTTTTTACCACAGCCGCACCTAAGACACATCGGAGCCAAGATCGCGCACAGTAACTACCCGGGCCATTATGGCCCGTAATCGTGGGTATTATTCGATTTACTGTGGCCGGCTAGCGTGGGTGCCGATCGTCAACTATGAACTGCCTCTGGCTGGCCACACCTTATGTTGGGGCTTATAGTCGGTTCACAGTTGCCGGCGAGCCTAACGCCGTAATGAGCTGCCTCGGCTATAGTCGGCCTTCTCGGTGGCTTATAATCGGCTCATTACAGTTGGCTTTAAGGGCCGTCGCGAGCAATGAGTTAACCCACAGCAGAGGGATGCTGGAGCGAAAGTGTCTCATTGGCGAGGGCATAGATTCGCATAGTACCTGTTAGGTTTTGCCCAGGCGAAGTTGCGCCGTGGAGTGCTTTGATTGGAAATGTTATACGCATAGGATTTTGTTCAACAAAAAAGGATAAAGTTAACAAGTAGCCAAGATATAAAAGAACAAGTTAAAAAAGAGACAAAGTTTTTTAAAGTGGTTCGGCATGAAAAGGCCTACGTCCACTGATTCTCTTTGTTAATTCACTTCATATGGGCGATAGTGACTGGGCAAGTTGCCCTATGACTCGGAGATCATTGACTGGATACTTTGTTTTATTAGGCTCTTCTCCTGTTTCTTGGAAAACGAAAAAACAGCCAACTGTTTCCCGATCTTCGGCGGAGGCAGAGTACAGGTCTATAGCCACTACTATATGTGAGTTGAAATGGTTGAAATCCCTTTTGGCTTGTTTTGGGATACAACATGCATGTCCCATAAAATTGTTTTGTGATAGTCAAGCTGCTCTCTATATAGCGGCTAACCCGGTTTTTCATGAAAGAACAAAACACATAGAAATGGATTGTCACTTTGTTCGTGATGCCTTGCAAGATGGAATCATTTCTACATCTCATATTCGGACCGATGCACAATTAGCGGATATTTTGACCAAGGCTCTTGGTAAATCAGAATTTCATTTACTACTTCGCAAGTTGGGCATTTGCAATCTCCATGCTCCAACTTGAGGGGGAGTATTAATATGGGAATATCTTTTTAGTTATTCTGTAAATATTCCCCAGGCTTCTTTTCCTAGTTTAGCTTATTTGTTATCAAAATTAGCTTTGCTATATTTGCATAAAATCTGGCTGTACAAGGAAAGAGATTATCAGACTATGTATATAAATAACAGGGCTATGGCCAGAATCAATAAGCAGAAAATAATCATTTCTCAATTCTCTTCATGGTTTCAAATTTCATCACTATGCAAACTTTAATGACATCTCTTCCAAGTTGAACAAAGATGACCATTCATCATGCAACTGTGATTGACATTTCTTAATTTATATCATATGTGAACAGATTCTATAAATATAGAATAATATCGTACACTTATTTTATTTTTATCGGTTTGAAGCAGCATAACAAAGTAGAAAATATGGAAAATGACATGCCTCATGGAACAACTGAAATGCCCAGTGAACCCATGGTTAAGATGTCCAAACCAACAGGCATGTAAACTACTTTAGTATAATCTTCAGAATTCATTTTATTTTAGATACTTGTTCGATCTTTAAAATGATTCTGTATATTTTATTTCAGCTTTAAACTACGATGATGGCGACGAAAAATCAAGACCCACAGTAGTGCAACAGAAGGGTAGATTTAAAGTGACATCTGAGAATGTTGACAAGGTAAATATAAACATGTGCACAACCTATATCTTCTTCTTTCAACAACTGTAGACTCAGAGCTTATCATTTTGTTTCTGGCACATTCAAATCATAGTCAATCTACGTCCCGTAGCGAACAGGTAGGTTTCTAAAAATATATTTAATGGTTGATTTTGGTGCATGAGTTTATTTTGTTGGTGCATGAAGTTAATCTTTTGTTGTGATGCTCTGTTTTGTTAATCTTCTGCAATGGTATATTTTGTACTCTTAGAGATTGAAAACGATGGAACTTTAATCTGGGTAAGCTATTATTGCTGAACAATTTTTGATGCATGTGTAAGAAATTCTGTCATCGGATATCCATAAATTACTTGGCTTTCCAGACCAATTTCCCATCTGCTATATAGTTCTTAAAATTTGTTATTGTTTTCTGCAATCGTACAAGTCACCAAATTGAACAGAGTGACAAGAGTGCTTTAGCTCTATAATACTTAGAAGTCGCACATATTAAGATTTAGAAAATATGCTTACAAAAGAAGTAATAGTAATTATACTTGGAGTAATTCTATCCTATTCCTGATTTATGACGCTGATGTAGTCACTTTGGATGTTGTTATAACACACAAACACACCCACCCACCCATCTTGTGGAATGGTTAAGACATAGCCATGCAGGTTAACTTCCTCTGGTCACACATTTCAATAGTCAAGTAGCATAATTTTAAGATTTTTATCTGAAAAAGTGGACACTCCATCATGGTGTTTGAGGCATTCATGGAATCTTTAGATGTTGTTAAATAATGGCATATCATTCTAAAGATAACTTCACAGATTGGCAGGTTAACAAATAATAACTTTGATGAAATGATTGGCAAAGGACAAACTTAATAGACATGAAACTGGATCATAGATTCATTCTTGTAAGCACAAAAGAAAACAATCGAATGTGGATATGTCATATGTGTATACTGCTGAGTTAGAGGTAAGCATCTGAATGTGAATATGTCTTATTTATTGTAGTAGTTATTATATTTGTCAAGGGAATCAGGCAACCATCAGCTCCCTGCTTTAAATCCACTTATCTAATCTGAAAACCCGAAACCGATGAAAACTGCTTCGAAATCAATGTCAGTTTCTTATATTATATGAAAAACTTGGAGTAAAATCTTTTTCGCTCGTATTAAAATCATACTAACCATCGGTCTATTATAAATAAAAACTGAAATGGATATTATTTGATGTAGAAAAGTAATTGAGTTTCGTTTCATATATTCTTCTTTGGATTTAACATTTATCTAAGGGAGTATAGTTACACCTTTTTTCTTAGTTAATTATTTTGTTTAAGTACTAGTGCACAACATTTATTTAAATCATTGAACATTGAAAAAGATGAAAAGTGTTGCGTCTACCCCCACGTGCTGCTGCACAGCCGTGCTCAGTTCACGTTCATCATGTCACGCTTAACGAAGCTCCTCTACCAAGCATTTTGCCTGCTCGAGCTTCTCCTACACAGAATTCACATGCACAGTTTGCAAAATCAATAGCTTCAGGAACCTGAGTTTTCACTTCAATTCTATGTGCTTTGCCAAATGAACAAGTATGTGTTTCTCCTTCTCAATCCCCTTTGAATGCCTCTGCTGAAATTCCTATCCCATTGCTTGCTGGTCAATCTGTTGTCTCTGCAGGTTTTTATGAGAAGCCGGACCCTACTCCAGTTCCTCATGCAATGCATGTGCCTTTTATCCATGCATATCAGTCTGCTCATGGTGCTTCACCTTCAAAAGTTGCTGCATCTAGTCAGCATGCAGTTTCTCATTATGCTATAGCCCTGTCACATGTTTACTCTCTGCTAGAATTTCATATGTTTTCCCTGAAGAGCATGCTTCTCCTCTTCAAGCCATTCACCCACAGACTTCGGAAAGCTAATAGCAGCTTATTAATGCCATGGGTCTCACTGAAAACTCAACGCTATCATGATCAAATACCAAGCAATTAACAAATTATTTCTCCTTTTGTTGTTCTGGTCCCACTTCAAGTGATTAACAAAGCTTACGGTGGTGGTGGAATCGAAGGATACACTAAATTTGTGTCGTCAAGCAAGAGATCTAAAGGCAAGATACTTCAAAAGATTTATGATGCTCTAGAATTCAAGTACGACTCTATAACGCACAACTACAGTAAGGAGCGAAAATTGAATTGAGAGTGGGATCGTAAAACTATCATGATGTTATCAATAAAGAAGCTGGGTCGTTTGAGCTCCTCGTGGCTATCCACCCGCATAGTGGAAGGAAGAGCGGGTGCATTGTCCACCAAGGATTGTGCCGCTCAGTATCAAATCCAGCTAGTGTAGGGAGTTTATCTCTTGATGAGATCACTTAGCGTGTAGTTCATGCAATATTAGTAGTAATTTATCTTTTTGTTCTAAAAATACAATATTATATCTAACGTTAACACGAGACTCCAAAAATTTGTACATCCTTATTCTTCTGCCTAGATGAACAATCGATTTAAATTGCCTGAATCATTAAAATGGATTGAAAAATAGTAAACATGATATAAGGAGACTAAATATGAAATGTTGGTAATTTGTGCAATAATTTTAATTTTGGTCTTTTTTTTTAAATCGCATACAATGACACTATATAAACAAAATTTCAACATATAAGCAGCCACAGATTAAAATTTAATATATAAGCCCTTTTGTTATGTACACCGAAGTCAGATATTTGAATCACATTTCTAGCAAAACTTATTTTTTCATCATGGTTTTGTATCAAAACCTTAGCAAAAGTGTAACGACCCATAAATTTTGATTGGTTTTAATAACGTAGTTAATTGAAATTTTGTGAAATTTAAATTACAATCTGATATTTTGAATTATTCAAGTCAGACATGTGTGGATTATTGTCGATTTGAATGGTCCAAAATAGCGGGTCGTTACAGTTGGTATCAGAGCTTTGGCTCTAGGCAAAGCTTAGCATATATAGTAAATTTATTTACAGAATCACTTTCGTTCGAGTTTGAATCTCTTCCTTTTGACTCGATTTCCTTTGAACTTTGGAACGTTCCTTGCGGTTCCAAAATTCATTCTTGTCTCTCCCTGTTGTATTCTTTTGATTCTAGAGTATCCCTTAACTCCACTTCGAATGATCTCTATAAGAATAGGATCCCACCAATCTTTGAATGATTTGTGAAAGGGTGAAACTCCTTCACAATTGGCATTAATTCACCGGAGATTTATATATCTTTGGTTTAGATGCCGCTATCTCTTGCGATCGAATGTTGGTTTTTCTTGGAATTCTGCATCGATCTTGTTCCTGAAGTCACGGTTGACCTGATTAAGGTCGCCCGCGATTTATATAAGTATATTCATCCTCTATTTTGAAATTTAATTATCTCATCTTCGTTTGAGCCTATATTCGAATCAGAATTCTATTTGATTAGAGTCCCTCTAATTTGAATCACTATCTTTGTTTGGAATCCATTCTTGAACCATCCTTTGAAAAATCAGGCTTGTTTATATTTTAGAAATTTTTTTATATATCGAAATTATTATATTCGATATATAAAAGTGTAATGTTTTCGATAAAGATTATAAACCCTTTTTAAGAATTTGAGGTTTCGAAAGGATTTGTAATTTTGAAAAAAAACTATATAAGAAATTTGATTTATCTAAAAATGAATTATAACTGAAGGATTTTAAATTTGAAATTCAAGAATTGAACTCCGGTATTTTGGAATTGGTTTTAAGATTTTGAAATATATAATAATAGTATGATTTAAAAATATTTTCCGAATAAGAAATGTTTCCAATGATTTTAATGAGTTTCGAATGATTTCGAAGAAATTTCAAAAGAAGTTTGAGTAAATAGAAGTCCAGAACTCACTTATGTCGCTGGAAAATAATTTCGGTGATGAGTGCACGCATCATCGACATTGATTTTCGAGTTTCAGAGTGAGGGAAAGGCCACTTTAATAGCATTGCTATGCGAGTGATTTTGTGAAACCATTTTGATTTCAAATTCCGAAGTAAGATTTGATATTCGAAAGATATATGTATATTTGAAATGATTTGAAGTAAGCCGGTGTTCAGTCCTTGAGTTTTAGTTTCGAATTTGATATAAACCTATCTTTTGAAATTGATTTATTTATTTGTTGTTGATTTCCAACTCTTGAATTTGAAAACGATTTCTTCAACTATTTTGAAGGTTCGAGCACTTCCAAATCAAGGTTAACTTTTCAAAGCTAAGAAATTTTGAAAAGTATAAAGTATATAAATTTGTTTGAATGTTTAAGTATGAAGTAATATGATTTAAATAAGTTGAAACTGTTTGGAAGTAAATGAATAAGGAAATTTTAAATTTTCTAATATGAAATTTAGATTTGAAATGTCTTGAGAAGAATTTGGTCTTCGAAATATTTTGAATAAAATTTAGTTTAAATGTTTTAACTTAGTAACATCTTTATGAAACTATATATTTAACAAGTTGGAATAAATATATAAGTTGTACGTATGCTGTTTTATTCGCATAATTAATTTGATCCAAGTTTGAGTACACAAGTTCGAGGTGGATTACACCATTTCGTGTTAGGATTTTTCATTCGATTCTTGATGGCGAATATTTGATATGGATTTTGGGCTTGATTTTAGAATTCTCTATCGTAGTATATGGCTATGCAAGGAGACCGATGGCTTCTAGTCAAGAAACCATATCGAAGTCCGCATTAGGGAAGTCGAATGGACAATACTAGTTCGAAAGCGAACTTGTGTGATCGAGCGAGCGATCAAATGTGATTTTGCGAAATGATGACGTATGTACATCTTATATTCTAATATCATTGATATATTTTGACGCTGAAATTAAAAGCTGTCGAGTTAGAATATCTTTGCTTACTAAAAGAAAATTTCCAATTTAAATTACAAAGATATATAACCCATACAAGCAAAGATATTCAATCCCATATGGCTCTTCATACAACGAAATTTATTTTGAAAATTTGATCCTTATATAAGATGGACCTTACGTAAGTATAAGATGATTTTGAAAACATTTGATTTTGGAAATGAATTGGTTGACTTAAATATATTGATTTGGAAATTTGGATTTATTTTCCAAATCTATTATTTTGGAAACTTTGAAACTAAAGATATTTAATTTGAGAAGAAATAATTTGGTGAAATTGTATATGATTTTGAAATTGAACTGATATTGAAACAAATTGAAATTTGAGAACCTTGTGTTACTAAATACTTGATTTGGGAGTTGTCGAACTTATATAAAAGTGATTTGTATGAGTATGAAATTGATTCGAAAACTATAGATTTGAAAAAGTACTCAATTTGAAAGTGAAATCTTATATAATTGAAGTCTATATAAGTATGATTTGATATTCTATTGATTTTGGAAAGTATTTGATTTGAAAATTAAATCTTATATATAATGGATTTTATATAAGTACGTTATTTGAAAGTGATTTGAAAAGGTGCTATATGATACATATTTTCGAAGTAAAGATATGGAAAGTGCCTTCTGCTTGATATCCGATTTGTGGCCACATCTTGGATTCATTCTATCGATATTATTCTCTCTGATTTTGGTTTTCCGGATATGATACTCGAGTGTCCTTCGAATTCCATGGCGTTACCCATGGTCTTACGATCGTGACTGCATAGCGCAACTGCCTGGCTGAGTCTTGCCTAGGGGTACGGATTGTTTCCTGGGGGATCCAGGCGTAACCATTGTGTATCCTACAATCTGTGTAGGTCGCGAATAGTAGCGCAAATGCTTGGTTGAGTCTTGCCTGGGGGTACGGATTGTTTCCTGGGGGATCCAGGCGTAACCATTGTGTATCCTGCATTCTACTAGTCATCATGGCGTAACTCGCAGCGCTGAGAAAGCTTACGGATATGGATTGTTTCCTGGGGGACCCAGGCGTAACCATTGTGTATCTGCGAACCATGGTTAGACAAAGGTTTTGTTTGTTTTGTTTGGATTGTACTTTCCATATTTGTTTTTAAAAGTTTTCCAGTATTTTCACTGGGTGTTGAAACAAGTCTACTAAGTACTTGGAGAATTCTAGCTTTGCGCCTGATCAACGCACTGCCAGAGTCTGCAGGAACGAGGATAAACTTGTTGAAACATCGAGTTATAAAAAAGTATTTTCGAAAGAAAATTTGTTTCGTTATAAAGGTATTTTATTATAAAAGTATTTCCAACAAAGAAATTTTGTATTAATATTTGAAATTGAAATTCTTATGGTCTGAATTAATTATTCGTGCCCGATACTATCCTTTTGAATCTACCTTATCTGCTCAGCTTTATTTATTCATCTATATTCTGTTTTCCAAATCCTCTTTTTTCCTTGTTGACTATATTCTTTAAAATATTGTTATTTTTATACTACATGGTTTAAAAAAAAAATAGTGTTATGAATATTTTAGAAGTTATTAATTAAATAAAACATATTTAAAGTAGATGATTATTGATAATATTTGAAAGTATCTTGAGAATTTAATAAATTTATGAATTATGGATTTAATGTTTTCAAATAGCTTCTTTGTAAAAATAAGTAATAATGTAAATAATTGTTTTCAAATAGTTTCCATATATTTATAAAGGTGTTATTTAAACATATGAACGATACTTATAAAGGAAACAAGAAATTTTACAAATGGGTTTTGAAAGGTATTAAAGAATTAAAGATAATTGAATTGCAAATGAAGTTTTCAAATGAATATTTCAAGTAAAATTTATATAGTTTAAATTGATTGTTTATCCTTGTCTTTTAATCTATCTTTTCTGTCTGGTTGTTTCTATTCTCCTACCTCCTTTCTTTTCGGGGACGAAAAGTTTTGAGTGGGGGAGAGTGTAACGACCCATAAATTTTGATTGGTTTTAATAACGTAGTTAATTGAAATTTTGTGAAATTTAAATTACAATCTGATATTTTGAATTATTCAAGTCAGACATGTGTGGATTATTGTCGATTTGAATGGTCCAAAATAGCGGGTCGTTACAAAAAGTTTATATTCATTACCTGCTTTTGTTGATTTTATACATACATAACCTCAAAAGGATTAGATACAAAATTTAATAAAGTCAATGTGTGTAGTAATGTCTGAGTTATTAATTAACTGGTCAAATTGGGGCAGTACCCAATACTATTTTACACAAAATTCTACTTTTTTTTGCTGTAAAACCATTATAGCATGTAAAATTATTTGACAACTTTTATTCACTAAACAAATTAATCTTGAATATATGATAGAAACTCAAATTTTAACATGTGATTGATAGATATTTTTGGCGTATTAAATTATGAAATAGTGATGTGATCATTATTAACAAATTATTGAGGTTTTAATCGAGTTTTTCATCTACAATTTGCCTATGGTTCTGTCGAATTGTTAGCTATTCATTAATTTTCCTTGTCTCTTGTTATACTTTTTCATTGAGTGGTACCCCCATTCTGCACTTGCAAGAATAAATTTTAATTGCCACATTAAACTCAAAATATATATCAATCAATTCAGCAAACCAAAGGATTGTTATGTAATTTCAAGTCCTAATTTATAATTTTCTTACTTGAAACTTTTATCAAAAGTGCTCATTTCTATTTGTACACAACTCTTGTTATTTCTGTAAATTTAACTTCACTTTTGCCTCAACTAAGTTAAGGGAAAATGTATGGGAAAAGCCAACTCAAACTTTTGGATGTTAGTATTTTTGAAAAGTCCCAACTACTCCTCTTCATTATAAATCACGCTTGGAAACTCTACAACATGAATCGACTTTTCAAGAGCAAAATCCTTTCAATTTTAATGGTAACTCAAATTTTATTGCAAATTCGTTTCCATGTTTTAATCTTACTGTACATAAATTATCTTCTAATATATGCTTTTCTGTACATGGTAACTATTTAACAGATGAAAAAATCACCATATCATTATCCTTGTGATTTCAAAAAATACAAAAACATTTTCAAAGAGCATAGCCCACGCGCTAACTCGTCCACCGGTAAAAAGGACGTCTAATTTTGTGTTAAGTTTTTAACATCTATTATAATATTCTTCGGCATTAAAAATTATTCAAATTTGCAGAAAGAGATACCAAGATAACTAAACCGCAACATGGTACATTTGAGGAGGTAGAGGGAAATCATGGTAAAATCAGAAGCAAGTGAAAATGTAGAGGTGAAAAAAGAAGTGGGCAGGCCTCTCTTAGGGAAACCATTTTTTACAGTCATTTTACTAAAGATTCATGTTCACTGTCCTCATCAATTGGTAAGCAAAATTACTCGGTATCAAAGTTTTCATAAGGAGGTATAATTCGTAGATCATAAAGTTCATTACAAACTTCAAAGCCTTTATCGCACTCTATAGATGTTAGGGCTAGAACATAAGTGGAAAAAGCAAACAACGGGTATTTTCTTTACTGATAAAACTAATTTAAACTAAAATAAAATACTGTTTATCCCCCTAAATTTAGTTTCAATATAAATAGTTTAAAGTATATTTATTATATTTTGTTTAGAAAATATTCGTTGTAAATGCACATTATTACCGAACAAAATTAAGCACATTAAAACAAGTAGTTCTATAATTTGGCTAAACAGCATATTACTCTTGTTTTTGGATAAAAAATAGTTAGAAATGAAATTAAATTAAGCAGTATATTTTGTATCAAAATAAAAATATACTAACTGCTCTTTGTTTGTGCATCAAACCCAAATTTTACTGGTAGAAAATAATTGCATAATCTTACACATTCTGCATCTAAAACATCATTAAAAAAAACCAACCATTCCACGATGCAAGATTTTACATTAAAAATCAGATTGAACTTATTATCACGCCAAGTGAAAGCGCCTATATCAATTAGATTGCACGAGCATGCATGTTGAATATTTACTTACACTGATATATTTTATAATACCACTTTGGAATCAAGGTTGTGCTTTTGCACCAATTTGTTGACACATATACACGTGCATATGAAAAGGAAATATATAGGTATTTAAGATTTGGTCTTATGCAACTAATGAAATAAGGTATGAAAAGGACTGATGGCTTAGAATTGCTCCTAGCAAGCAGCTGGCACAAGGAATGAAGGAAGGAGTAGAATATACTAGAGAAGATTAATGGGGCAGGCAACATCTCAAAAAATATCAACAGGTGGTCCAAATTCCTAGCAAAGGAAAGTGAGATAAAACTGGTTGTAGAACATCACAGCCATTGAAGAACATCTTCCAAATGCATAACATACGAAATATAAGCAGAACAACATATTTTACAAAGTTTTTATATCATATGCAGAATAAGATACTAAATATAAGCAGAACAGTTGCAATGGAGATAACTAAAGCAATGAATAGATCAGGTTGAAACATAATAGGGTTAAATAAATTACCTTAGGACTACTGAATTAGGTTGAAACTTGCTTACGGTTCTTGGCATCGGAATTAGGGTCCCAGGCAATTGAAATAAGCGGAGGAAGATTGAGATAGACGGTGGAAATAGTAAGTGAGTTTGGTGGCCGGATTTCAATCTAAGTTGAAATAAGATTGAGATCAACGATGGAACTGGGGCCTGTTTTTTTGGTGGTCGGATTTCGATTTAGGGATCTCTACTAGAAGCGGAAGAAATAAGCGACGGAGAGGTTGCGGGTTTCGATTGAGGATTTTGATGGCTATGCGTTTTGTTTTTTCCCTACTGAAAGTGACAAAAAGAAAGGAACGAGAGGTGGGAATTGGTATTTTTCATTCCCGCGATAAATAAAATATTTCCCGCCATTAGCATAGCCTTTGCGTAGGGTTGGATAACTATTTATTTTATTTCCTTTAGAAAGCATACAAGGCGGCAACGCTATGCATTGGTGCTATGGAAAGCCCGGTTTTTTTAGTGCAAAAACGTTGTTACTTCAAAAGAACTTCAAATCGCTAATATACCGCAGCATGTTGCTGTTTGTATGCACCATGGATGGGTAATTACCTATGAAAAAGAAATTCAACAATTAACAATTATAACCATACATACATATATGTGTGTGAAACTTAATTATATAAATTTAATTAATTTATATGGAACTTAATTAATTTATATAAAACTTGATTGACTTAGTTAATTTTTATAAAATTAAATTGATTTGTATAAACTTTAGTTAATTTTATAAAATTTAGTTAATTTATATAATCGTATGGAAACGATATCAATAACATATGGAATTTCCTGAAATGGATGTAAAATTTGTTTAAAATACTTTATTCAACAATTGCATGTATATTGTTGTATATTGTTATAAACTTATTATTTTTTATAAAACTTAATTAAATTTTATAAACTTATTTAATTTTAAAAAAACAGTTGGCTTATTTAATTATTATAAAACCTAATCAACTTAGTTGCTTAGTTAATTTGTTGTTGTTGTTATATGATTATATTATTATATTATTTTATTGCTATTATTATATTATATTATTCTTCTAGTTAATTTTTATAAACTTAATTAATTTTTATAAAACTTAGTTAATTTTTATAAAACTTAGTCAATTTTTATAACAATTTAACAAAGATTTCAAAATATAAAACATGATTTTTATAAAGCTAAATTAATTTTCATAAACTTTAGTTAATTTAATTTAAAAAAATTAAATTTTGTTGATTTTTATAAAACTCAATTAACTTAGTTAATTTTTATATAACTTGGTTAATTTTTAAATCCTTTAATTAATTTTTTTTAAACTCACTTAATAACTTAGTTGAATATTTATAAGACAATCTATAAATTAGTTAAATAATTTTAGTTAATTTTTATATAACTTGGTTAAATTTTATAAGAACTAGTTAATTTTTATAAACTTTTAGTTAATCTAGTTAAATTTTGTATAAAACTTGATAACATAGTTAACTTTTATAAAAATTAGTTAATTTTTATAAATTAAGTAATTTTTTTTTAATTATTTTTCATATAACTTAGTTATCTTAGTTGAATTTTTATACTTAGTTGATTTTCATAAATTTATTTAAACTTTATAAGATTTTATTAATATTTAGATATTAATTTAATTTTATAAAACTTAGTTAATTTTTAGAAAATTATTTAGTTTTCATAAAACTTGGTTAACTTAGTTAATTCTTATAAACTTTGTTGATTTTTATAAACTTATCGGATTTCATGAATTTTCGACAACACCTCCTTTGCGCGGTTAATGTTTTCCCGCACACCTCAATTCGATATACATTTGCACGATCAGAACAAGATCGGATTTATATCATATATAACAAAATATACTTCATAATAGCGTACACATTCAAATGCATAAAAACATACATTTTATTAGCAACTTTAGCTAGCAATCTTCCATATAGCAAAGGAATGTTTTGTGTACCTATATAGCAAAGTAAAGGGAATAATTAGTAAAAATGGGCATCACCAATTATTGAGCAAAATCAATGATCATATACATAAAACTACACATGTTTGGTGGATTTGTAAATGTTATGAAAAGATGTTAGTAAAATCATTTTGTCAATTAGTGCAAGGCAAGTAAAAGCTTGAATATGAGTATTGATTCATATAAGCAACGCATCCAAAAAACTCAATTTAATTGAAGTAGAAATAATAACACAAATCATCACTGACCTTTATTTGGCATATGCATGTTCACAGCGGTTGCAAAAGGTACATTTTAGAACAGAGTGACTACTGTATGTAATGAGAACTCCAATGCTAAGAGAACCAACATCGTGCTAAAATGCTACTCTAGACCCCATGCTTCCTATCGTGTATATGTGTTTGTAAAGGCTTCTATACCCCACTCGATGAAAGTTATATCTCCTTTAGTGGAAGAACGTATTACATTGGTTTTTTAACACCCAAAATACCAAGTTTTTGCCTGTAAACTTTGAGAGAGAGAAATATGCACGAAGCAACAACATATATCCAAGTAATATTCACATGAATAGTGTGGTTAGTGTGGATTGAACAACATTTTCTATTAAATTTAGTTAACTTAAGTTTTATAAATTCGGGCAAATGGTTTCAGATATTCTGTATGTATTTGAAACCACTATAATTGCATTGGTTAAAATAATTTGATTAGAAGAAATGGCACAATAAGCACAAGAGTATATCCATTGACACCCAGTAAAATACAACGGTAGGACATATAGTGCTCCACTTGTGCCACATGCTTCATTAATTTAAATCCAATAATTGATTGTCATTGCCCAATCATTTTCCAAATCTAAATTCAAATATATGAGAAGTAGAGCAGAGACTTACAGGTAGAACCTCTATCCACCATCACTACAATACGGTCGAATGTGACACGCGGACACTAGAAAGTCCTGCAGCCAACATATATATAAACAATATTAGAATAATTCGTAGGATATAAATGATATCAGTAAAATGCCAACATAAATGGAACTAGTATTTTAATTCGTAGTATATACTTGATCGATAGAATATACTTGTTCAAAATTTCTGCAGTTGCAGCACTGTAGGCAAAATTTCTACGGTTGCATCCAACATAAATATCAGTAGAATAATTCGTAGGATGTACTTGTTCAAAATTTCTGCAGTTGCAACACATAAATGGAACTACATGAGGCATTGTAAATGGAACTACATGAGGCATTGTAAATGGAACTGGTATTTTAATTTATTTATTTCTTTAAGAGAGAAACATACATGACTTGGTTGATAACTCGGCAAAGAAAATTGAGCTACACGAGGCATTGTAAAGCTCGAACACAAATAAGTACAATACTGAGATTGAATTGATTGATAACTCACCAGAGAACTTCAACTGAATCTTCAAAACAAGAAGTGTGGTTCCCTAACCGAACCATACCAATGTTGGAAACCCAAATAAAGGATGTTGATGATGTGCAAGCCATGCTTTTGTCATAGGATCTTAGAAGCGAGAAAGAAATTATAAAAGAATAATCATTAAATTTTCGAAATGTTAAGCACTGTAAATGCAGAGAACTTACCTCTAAGATACCTATTAAAGAGGCCAATTAAGCAGTCTGATAAGATTACAATTGATTTAGTATACTTGAGAAATTACATGATTCACACATAAAATGATTATAAAACAAGGATAGAGAATAGAAATTTTTACCTGAGCCGAAATTCGTTTTATGCATGCCCAAAGTGAAGCGCAGTTATAGCGACAACTTCATCCTTGCAATCCAATAAACCTACAAATGAAATCAATATGCTATTATCTTGATTTTGGAACATTTATAATTCATAACGAAGTTGTAGATTTGAAATAATGCTACCCATAAGGATTTTATTTCAGAATTGTCATGAAATTAATGGAAAAATAATTGCTTTAGAAAACAAATATTAGAAAAAAGATACTTAAGTCCTTAAAATGTCATATATGAAGAAGTATGAACTGGAACTAAATTTTAATTTACATTTACTGTGCCAATTTTAGGTATGTAACTAAAATAGTCTTGAATGGTCAAATTTTTGTTTAAAACTCAACTATGTAATGATCTTTAGTATCGATAAGAATAAATTTCTTTGAAATTGATTCAATGCTGAATCAAGTACAATACAATTGTGCTTGAATTTGTAGATAAGAAAATGAATATCATACCATCTTTATGTATTAAAAAGTTTGCACAATATACATGTTCAATCAGTTTCCTGCATAACATTAATAAAGAGCACGAAAATCTTAGTAAGAAACATGCATATTATACAATTACATATATCCATGTAATAAGAAATGCCTTTGAAAGAACTGTTACAAAGTGCTTTTGAAAGAACAGCTACAAAGGGCACATTCTGCCACAATACTAAGTTAGCAGCTGATTTACGTACATTTTGAATTTGAGAGAACTGACATGATGAACTACAAAGTTTTCATTGTCTGTTTTTCCATTTCAATAGGTTATAAACTTAGAGGTTTTCAATAGTTAAAGAAGATAACACATATTCCTAACAAAGGCAGCAAATATAGGAATTGAATAGAGATTTGTGTACATTTTGTGTGTCGGGTATCTAGTGAACTTCTTCCTGCATTTACATAGTTCTTGCAACACCAGTATCACCAAGTTTTGTTGTATGTTATTGCCTTATAGGTCACTTCAAATATATATTGCAAAGTATTTGTTTCATATGGATATACTAAAAGCAACTTGACTATATTTTCTGCCTACTGAAACTGCAACATGTAATAACAAAAGCAACAATCAACCTTAGGTTAAGCTATCCAAATGTCTTTAAAAAATCATAATAGCAAACTAGAGTGAACTCCAGAGCTATTCAAATTATTAGTTACAAGTAACATCCAATAATAGCTTATTTTTCATTTAGTTAAACCTGCAGATATAAAAACTGAAACTAGTATATGAGTATTCCAGTCAATGAACTCCAATATCGGACAATATCTCCAGCGAGATTAGCAAGATGAGTGTGTCATGAGTAAACAAATTGATCGCTATAATGCATATTACCTTACGATGAAATACTCATAAATAAAATATAGTTGTATCAACCAAAACACATGTTATTGTACATATAAACTGAGTTATCTATGAGAAAAATTAATGATGCATCTGTCAATGGCTATATTACATATGAAAACAATATGACTAGATATTGGTGTAAATTGTCAGAAACACTTGCATATTCTATGTATTGCTTCAAAACAACATGCACATGAATAAATAATATTATTCATGTAAGTGTTACGCACATGTATGACAAATATCTCCAACAACGATTAGTGTGGAATAATGCTATCGGGGAAATATATTTCTTAAAACATGGCACCAACTCCATTTTTAACATAATTCATACTAAATAAAATAATTGGGAAAGTGTGGTTCTATAGGAAAAACATACTGGAATTTATCGCAAATCAATTGGAAACTGTCAAGTCTCCCCATGATCACCATGCTCTATGTAGGTCTACCTATCTGTAGTTTAACCCAACAAAAATAGATTGAATAACCTGGAGCAAATAAGGTAAATTATGACAAAATAAGAAATGAAAACTAATGTGAAATTGAATAGTTCTAACACCAAATATTTCTAAGGGCTCCAAAAGACTTATTAACCTAATTATTTTTGGCTAACAAGCTTCGTTGTTAATTTCTCCGAGTTATCACTTTGTCCTTAACTTTAGCTTTGATGTGAACTACTCGAAGAATTAGTTCAATAGATAATCAAAAATTCATGATATTAGGTAGTTTCCATCAATCTATTTCAATAAACATACTAACAGTTTCACTTTGTAGCTACTTTAATACTTTGATACATATATGTTTTCTTTGCTAAATAGGCCTTGTTAACTGGTAGCTTGTTAAGACTGATAGATTAATACTTACCGCCGACCAAACATTACAGATATAAGTTACCCAGGTAAACCATTGATTACCGTACACGGCAGTATTGTAGTCTACACTCTGCATGTCAATATTATCCAATAAGTTTTTGTTCACATCCTACCTTAGCTCAAAGATTTGATGCTACTAAATGCATAATTATAATTTTTAATGTTTCATCTTTAGAGATGCCTTAGGAATTCAAAAGGAAATGCCATTTTTCATTTTATATAAATTCACATTTAACCTGCCTGTTTTCATCATATAAAATTATATAAGGTAGAAAAAAAATCATAATTATTCATATAAAGTAACCAAGTTACAACAAAATTAGCCGCGAGTGATTAATAGATTAGTAGACAAAGAAAATTAGTTCAACATTAGATTAAAATTTTACGTTGCTCGGCATAGGTATGTTCAGTAAATTACTTCGATAACAATTTATCCCAATCAACTAATTATTGTAGTTAACAAAATATTTAGTTTATAAACTCGCTATGTTAATGAATCATCTCACTTAACATTTTACAGGTAAGAGTTTAATACCTATATACCTGCAGGTGATATAGGTGGACACTATTCGACTGCTTTCATCTATGCAGTCATTGACAGGTTTGGTGGCAACTTTGGGAAGCTTTGCAAATGCGACGGTGGTGCATAACTGAAGGTAGTGGTGTCAGCTTTCCTCGAAAGCAGTGGTGGTGACTGGTGAGCGATGGAAATCGCAGTGGTACAGTGGTGATGTATGATGATTCACGATTATAGTATAGGTTTTCTAGTGATAACAGTTTGAATCGATGTCACAAGCAATGGAATTGGAGCATGACAAGCCTAACTAATGAGCCTCAACATACAATGGAAGGGATTGATAAAGATTTTGGATTTGAAATCGGTGGCGGATAGTCAGGGTTTTCTCCTTCCAATTTTTGGACCAATTTGTTGAGGTGGGAACGAGGAATATCGGGAGTAAGTTGTAGGCGGGAAGTGGAAATTTTAGGAATAGAAGGGAAGTGGAAATTTTAGGAAAAGGAGCGAACTGGAAAATTTGGACAATGTTGGAGGAGGCTTAATGTGATACAGCGTTTAATATATTACTTTGTAAACTATATGCCATAAAAAATGAATTTTCTTGTAGTGTATACTATATTTATATATACGTTAGTTGTGTATCTTAATAACTTTAATATTGTGTGTGCACACATACATATATGTATATACACACATATGTATTAATATATATTCTAGGTTATACGCTTTATTTTATGCAATATACATATATGAATATAACAACGATGCATATTTTACATATCGACGGATAGTAAAATAATTTTATTATTCATATAAGGTCATATGATTCTATAATTTTTAGATATGACTTTTAGGGACAGTTTACACACTCTTGATTCTTTTCGAATTTCTATGTGACCATTTTGACCATGGAAATCTTGCTTGGGCTATAACTTTTAATAGGAGTCGAACTAGGATCTCAAACCATTTCATTTCTTCAAGATGATGATTTCACATTCCGTAGAGTGGTCATATTAGAAAAATGGACTCATAGGTAGGAAATTATGCATGTTTTAAGTTTAGATAGTTGCTGGTCAGAATTAGCGTGTAATTAATTAAGCCCGTGTTTAGGCTCATTAGTTTAATTTGAGATTATTATAAATAGGGGTTGTAGGAGTCAAATTAAAAGGTTTTTCCTCTCTTCCAGATCAGATCTAAACCTCCCTTAACCAAAGATTCATCCAAAATCATCCAAATTACTCTCTAAATCAAACCAAATTAAAGACTATTGAATAAATCATTGACTAGAAGATAAAGATTGACATTTTAGTTGATTCGAATTTCTTTTCATTGTCGTCCACTTTGGATCGAGACTTAAATCGGTTGAATTTGGTGATTAGTCAGTGGTTTATGCCTTTTCACTATCCTATGCATGTTTTTATCGTAGAATTATAGGTTTTAACACAATTTGACCCTAAAAATCCTTTTCTAACCTTAATTATATGTTAACATAAGTTTATGACTTAAATAGATGCATTCTAATATAATTTATAGAAATGGCTTTGTATTTCACCTTGTTCATATTCATATGTTCATCGATTGCTTGGATTTGGATTAGAATTTGTTTGATTGCTATAATTCTATGTATTGCTTGTTTGAATGGGTGTAATTTCATTTTATTTGTTTGTACGTTATGCTTTGATGATGTTTACTAGTATTTTGGATGTTTAGGAAGGTAGGTTGAAGAATTTGGCAAATCGATAGCACAGATGATTGTAATTTGTTGAAACTTAAAGGGAAGGCTCTGGAGTATGGAAGAAGTCCGAAATTCAAGTCGTGTGCCCAAATTCCTTAAGTAGACAAGTCAATACTGACTTGTTTATGTCGGTACTAAGTTATTTGTATGGGTTAAATGGGACGGCGGTTGGTATGGGGTGTTAGAGCATAGCTAAAAGAGGTCGTCCATGGCAAGATGCAAGAAATTGGTTAAGTGCTTAAGGATATGCCGACTTATTTCTAGAACGTGAAGTTGAATGCTTTGGAGAGATGACCGAGTTGTTTTGATGGATAGGTCGGGGTCCAAAGCACTTGTGAATGGAGTACTAAAGCAAGGAAGAAGAGTTAGCCAATAACTGGCTAAGTAAACAAGGCGGTGCCAACTTGTTTAAGCCGATATCGAGTTGATTTGGTGGGTTAGATAGTGGTAAAACTTCCGAGGAATGGAGTAGAGGTTCTGTGGATCATGCTGGAGAGTTAGCTCATTCGCGTCAGGTTGAATGGTGATGTAACAACATGGTGTAAGCTTTGTATCTTTGATTTGTGACTCATGGGGGGAGTAGGTACCGAATATAGCAGTTCGATAAATGAGAGAGCTATAAAGTTGGGAATGTGGGGGGTTCCTGGATAACGAAAACTGGATGGAGCAAGAGAAGGTCTCGGATCTGAATGGAGAAAAGGAGAGCTTTAATGCATATGTGCTAACAAATCGTCGATATTCGAAGTATTTTCCGTTGTACTCAAAGCAGGGGTATTATAAGTGGGGACACCCATTGATCAACTAAGGGATATGTATACCGTGGACCAATGGCTTTGGGTCTAGTGTCTAGCTTTAGGCTATGGGACACTTATCGAGCTTTAGGTTACATGATATGAGAGTACAATGAAAACCGGGATTTCCATTAATCCTTGACATAGGGGCCATACGAGTTGTCATATATTCAGGGTCCGGGGATGCGTGATAGTGAGTATTTCTTGATGGATGCTATGGTTGCTTTCTTTATTGGGCTATCACTCATGGATATCATCAGGAGTAGGTATTGGAGATTGGGATATCTAGACATCCACCATTCTATTATGTATAATACGTTTATGATATTATAGAGCATCATATTATATTGTTATGTGTTAACTCTTTGGTTGCAGGATAAGTAAGGTATGATTCGTGTACCTCTATTCCTTACTATATTTTTTGTATAGTATTTTGAGATTCGTTTACCAGTCATACCAGATTGTTGTCTGATCCAAGGTTTTATGCTTTGCTTCTTATTATCTTAGGTACTCTTAGATGGGTAGACTAGATAACAGGTCTAAGTGAAACGGTATCTATGTAGAGGACAAGCTGGATGGAGTTATCTCATATTATATACATATATAGGTTTCCATGCTTTTCGTTAGGTAGCACTGTGGAGCCCTGGAAGTTCTCGCTTATTTCCTTTTTATTGAGACAGTTATTTGAGTTGATTCTGTTGTATATACTCTATGACTATTGATGTATAACTCTATGGATCTTATACTCTATGATTAGTTCATATTGTTATTACCATCTCTTTTGTAATATCTGTGATATTATATATTGTCCATGCATTGTGAAATATATGACAGTTATATGCTGTATTATTTTCATTTTCAACCCTGATGATAGTCTTATATCGACCGAGCATGGCAACAACACACTACTTGTATACTATTGGTGCCAGAGGTATAGGATGGTCGTCACATTTGGTATCAAAGCTTTGGTTACATGATTAACCTAAGTTGATATCGCGATCCAATAGATATAAGGAAGGGGTTATCGCCTTAGATGAGATATAGAGTGTATATATATGGGAGAGTGCATACTGGTTATGTGTTTTGGTTTTCAAAACTATATAGTAATATATATTATATAGTATAATTCACATGCACATGAGCACCATAGACATAATTTTCTTTATGAGAGACTGATAATTCTTGTTATAGATAAGAATGTGCCGGTATACAAAGAATACTACGAGGAATTCATTTTTAAGAGTTAAAGAAGGGGTAGGATCGGGAGCTGCTAAGCCTGATTTCCAAGCTATGTTTAGTGTTATAATGGCGAATATGATGAGGAATGCTCCTGGCATGGCTGTTAGTAGAGGTGCTCCCATGCAAGCGCCTAGGGCTGGTTTTGCCAAGTTGAGCAAAGATTATTCTACTCTAGGAAGAAAGCCATTCTATGGAATTGAATTGGCTATAGAAGTGCAAGATTGGATTGATACTTGTGACTGCATTTTTAGTGATATGGAAGTGGATGATGACATGAAGAGAAAGTTGGCTTCTAGACAACTTCAGGGGCGAACCATGAATTGGTTACTACTGCTACACCTGAAGACTAGTTTAGTTAGGACCAGTTTAAGACAAGGTTCGAGGAGAAGTTTATTTCGGCTGCTCAGAAGTCGGTGCTGTTTAGGAAATTTGCTGATCTTAGGCAAGGAGGGATGTCAGTTCTATGTACGTTGTGGAATTTGATGCTTTATCGAAGTATGGGATGTCATTCATTGACACTCCATTGAGAAAGAATGAGAAGTTCATCATTGGTTTGGATAATTATCTCGGAGAGAAGCTAGTGAACCACATTGATGAGCCATTTGAGAAGCTAGTTGAGAAAACTCTTCATCATGAGAATTTGTATCCAAAGTCTAAGATGGTTGTTATTGCTTCTACTAAGAAAGAAGAATCGAAACCGCAACAAGGCGGTAGAGGCAAGAAGAATTGGAACGGAAAGAGGAAGCGGTCTCGAGGAAAGAATGGTCAGAAAAAGGGTAAATGGGAACCTACTTGATATGGGTGCAAGGAGAAGGGTCGTCTGATTAAGGACTGCAAAGTGAATGACAAGTGAAAGTTCTACAATTGTGATAAGCCTAGGCATTTGAAGAAGGATTGTCTAGAAATGGTGAAGGATAAGCAGGTTGTGAAAGTGTATGCTTTAGACACAGTCCCGACTTCGTTGAGTGCTCCCTTGACGAAGGAGAAGGGAAAGGGAGTCATTATTCAAGGTATGCTTTCTATTAATGACTTAGTATACAGATTGGGATTGAGACCCGAGATAGTAGACTGGCTCTTGATCATGACAAACCCTATTGGAGGCTCTACTAGCCTGTGCATGGTTTGTAGCAGTTTAGTTTTATCGAGTCATGGGTTCTCTTTTGTTTGTGATTGTTTTATCTTCAATTTTGTTGGGTTGGGGATTATCTTGGGAATGGATTGGCTTAAAAAGTAAGAAGCAATAGTGGATTGCAAGAAGCTATTGGTGATAATCAAAGATGTGGATGGGGGAATGGTAGTGATTAGATGCCTACCAGAGGATGGGGTGATAGTTAGCCTTCTATATTCGCTAGAGGTTCTATAGAAGGGGTTGTCATCTGTGGCTATCACTAGAGATTTCCCAGATGTCTTTGTGGCAATGATTGGACTATTGCTGCATAGAGAGATTGAGTTTTGGATAGACTTAGTAAAGGAAACCAGACCTATAGTTGTGTTTTTAAGGCATATGGCACCCAAAGAGCAGAAGGAAATAAAGGTGCAAGTGAATGACCTACTAAGGAGAGGGTTCATTCGAAGAAGCATATTTGAGTGGAGTGCTCCTGTAGTATTCGCAACTAAGACGAATGGCTCTTTGAGGTTGTGTGTGGATTATCGTGAGCTGAAAAAGTGACGAAGAAGAACAAGAATCCACCCTCACGCACTGATGACTTGTTTGATCAGCTTCACGTTGTGAAGGTGTTCTCTCAAATGGATTTGGCAACGGAATTTCACCAGTTGAGAGTAGCGAAGGAGAGTGTGCCTATTACTATTTTTCGTATGCCATCAGTTTTATGAGTGGTTGGTGATGCCATTCGGGTTGACCAATGCTCCGATGTACTTTGTGGATCTCACAAATCGGGTTTTTAGAGATCAGTAGAATAAGTTCGTGCTTGTGCTCTTGGATGATATTCCGATCTATTCTAGAACTAAAGAGGAGCATAAGACATACTTAAGGATTGTGCTAGAGATATTGAGGAAGCACAAGTTGAGAGCAAAGTTCTCTAAGTGTCACTTCTGGAGAGAAGAATTTAGATTCTTGGTTCATGTCTTTTTGGGATAGGATATAGCAGTAGATCCTACAAAGGTGGCAGCTGTCCAAGATTTGAACCAGCCCAAGAATGCTACCGATGTGAGGAGTTTCCTAAGATTGGCACGATACTATATATACTTCATCAAGGACTTCTAAAAGATTGCGGCACCGTTGACTGATTTGACGAAGAAGAATTGGGCTTTTGTTTGGGATGCAAAGTGTGAACATGCGTTTGTGATTCTGAAATAGAGGTTGACAAGTGCACCAGTGTTGACCATTCCAAGCGGAAATGAGGAATTGAGAGTGCATACAAACACCTATGCAACTGGATTGGGTGTGGTATTGATATAGAAGGGAAAAGTTGTTGCATATGTTAGTCGAAAGCTAAAACCGCATGAAAGGAATTATCCGAATCATGATTTGGAATTGGCGGTGATAGTTTTTGTTTTGAAGATGTGGAGGTATTATCTGTTAGGAGAAAGATTTGATCTTTTTACGGACCATAAATCCTTGAAGTACCTTTCCTCTTAGAAGGTTCTCAACCTTCGTCAGCAACAATGGTTGGAGTTCTTAGCCTCCTATGATTTCGGTATTTCCTTTACACTAGGTAAAGGAAATGCAGTCGTCGATGCATTGAGTAGAAGACATGCTAGTTTGGGAGTAATATTCTTAGAATGGAAGCAGATAGAGTATATTACTGTGTGAGCTGGAACCAGAGATATTGGCAAATTTGTCGATCAGACCTACTCTGATTGAAAGGATCGGTACTAGTCAGAAGTGAGATGCTAAACTAGCGGAGATCATAGCAAGGATAGAAGAAGGTGTATAATCTTAAGACAAAGCAATACAAACTCGACCAAGAAGGTTGGCTTTGTAAGGATGGAAGATTATTTGTTCATGATGTTGATGGATTAAGCGATGAAGTGCTGTGAGAGTGCCATCATTCTAAGTTGACTATTCATCCCAGTGGTAACAAGATGTACCGAGTATGAAGCGAAATTATTATTGGGAAGGCATGAAGAGGGATGCTGGGGCATTCATCTCGAAGTGTATGAACTGCCAATTGGTAAAGGTAGAGCAGAGTAAACCTAGTGGATTGTTTCAACTGCTAGATATTCCTGAGTGGAAATGGGAGCAAGTATCGATGGATTTTATTGACGGACTCTAAGGACTCGAGCATGGTACGATAGCATTTTTGTTGTGGTTGATCGATTGACTAAGAGCATTAGATTATACCCGTCAAGTCAAATAGCATGACATCCAAACTGGCAAAGTTGTATGTAAAGTGGATAGCACAATTTCATGGTGTGCCAAAGAGCATTGTGAGCAACCGAGACCGGTTGTTCACCAGTGGATTTTGGAAGAGCTTACAAGAGGCATTAGGGATCAAGCTGCACCTTAGTATAGCTTACCACCTGCAAATGGATGGGCAGACCGAGAGAGTAAATCGTATATGGAAGATCTCTTACGAGCATGCATTATAGATTTTGGAGGATCATGGAATGACCATCTACATTCGGTGGAGTTTGCATACAACAATAGTTATTAGTCGAGTATTGGTATTGCTCTTTATGAAGCATTATATGGCCAACCGTGTAATGCTCCTTCATATTGGTGGGAAGCGGACGAGAAACTGATACTTGGACTAGATATGATTAAAGAGACTTCGGAAAAGATTGATATCGTTTGGAAATGAATGAATGTTGCTCAGGATCGATAGAAGAGCTATGCCGATAAAAGACGTAGAGATTTAGAGTTTTCTACCAGAGATATGGTATTTGTTAAGGTTTCTCATCTAAAAAATATAGTTCGATTCGGTAGAAAAGGGAAGTTGGCACCGAGATTTGTAGGTCCTTTTTTGATAGTTGGGAGGATTGGAAAGCTAGTATATATGGTCAAATTACCTTAGAAAATGGTGGGCATGCACAACGTTTTTCATGTCTCTTATCTAAGAAAGTTTGTGCATGACTCAGGCATGATGATTACACCAAATTAGCTAGAAGATGTTGAGGTAGAACCGAAAGTTTCTTGATCTCGTAGGCCGCTTCATATTGTTGGGTATGTTACGAAACAACTTAGAAAGTCAGTGAAGCCAGTGAAGGTACAATGGAGTGGAAGTGATGATGATTGTACGTGGGAGATTGAGGAGAGCAAAAGGACTACGTGTCCAAAGCTCTTTAAATGCTAAGATCCACCATTTATGATATCTACTTTCACCGTTGTATATTATATAAGTTAGTATTCTACATGCTAGGGTAGGTTCACTTATACTATTGATTGCATGGCTGCTTGTTTGAGATGTATAATGGTTGCTTATGATTGGTAGGCATGTAGAGTAATTATGGTTGTTTATTCCTAGACCTGTTTAAGGATTTCATGGATGAAATTCCTAAAGGGGGAGAGAATGTAACAACTTGTATTTTATGTATCGCATGATCATAAATATTTTTATTTTATCCATATAAGGTCATATGGTTCTATAATTCTGGGATATGACTCTTAGGGACATGTTACACATGATTGTTTTTGAATTTCCATGTGACCATTTTGACCCTGGAAATATTGTTTGGGCAATTTTATAAAGAGAAATGTAGCTATCAAGCAGGATGGTGACAACAATGGAAATAATCGTGGAAATACAAACAAACGAAAGGACAACAATAATTGGGGGCAAGAGACAAGACCTAAGAAGCATATGTGGTTCTTCCAAGAAGAAGAATACTTGAAGCTGAATCTTTAAAGGAAATATATACCTTGGAACTCAAGGTATTATTATGTATAGGAAGCCTACTACGAAAGAGGCAAAGGGTGAAGAGAAGTGCTTTGCAAAGTATTATAGGTTTCACTATGCCCATGGACACAATGCCAACGAGTGTCGACGTTCGAGGGACATGATTAAGGAGCTAATTAGAAAAAAAAATAGCTCCAACAATACATGAGGAACCTACATGATGGTGGTATAGGAATGAACAACCTTCGTGGCAGCTGCTTTGGATTAATGGAGAAAGGACCAATGGGGATGGTCCATGACCACCGAATCAGAACTTGGTGATCAACACTATCACTAGAGGCCAGCACCCCGTAGAAAAAGCTGGAATTATGTGGAACGCTACGGGAGTTCCCTGAAGCATGAGAGATAGGAAATGTGTTATGCCATCGAGGACGGTGCTCCCGCGAAGTAATAACAAAGGATCGATGATTGATGTGCATATTTTTACCACCATATTTAATCTAATTTAATTCAATAAACGAGCATATAGGGTATTTTAACATGTTTAAACCAAAATTCAAATTATTCTCAAATCATCAACTGTTCATCTTCATATATGGGCAAAATGGTCATTTTTGTGCATATATTAATTTGAGAAAAGTTACTTGGAAATTTCTATGTTATTTTGTAGGAATTTGAATTCAAATTACAAGTGGCTTCATGGAAAATATGCATGCACAAGAGAAGACAAGTAAATGAAGATGGAAATAATTCATTTCATGAAACATGGAGGACCCCACCTACCCACTTACTATGATGTACAATCAGGAGCTAATGCACATGCTAATGGAGCTTAAAGTTACATGCATATTTAAGTGGAGGATTAATTCATGCTAATGATAAATTGGTGGCCACACTTCCTCAAGGGTAGTTTAGGTAGTTCCCAAAAATATGGATTAGGGTTTCAAACATATATAAATACCCCTTATGTTCATGTAATTAGTCTCTCCTCTCTTCCTCTTAGCCTTTGATCCTCCTCTTTAGTTTAGTTTTAGGCTTAAAAATAAAAACAAAGCTCTCTTTTCTTTCTTTTCATGGCTACTTAGTCATTTCCTTTCATGTAACTTTCTTTTTTATGAAATTTTAATACATGCTATTTTCTTTTCTTGTTTATTTCCTTTCATGATAGTAGTGTAGTTTATTTCTTATACAAGTAGATTAGTTTTTATTTCATTGTAATTATCTCTCTTTTTAATTAGCTTGCATTTTCTTCTTGTTTTGGTTTCATGTTGCAATCTACATTTGTTGAAATGATAACAAATATGAGAGGCTAAACCCCTTCAATTTAGGGGTAATGAAGCTCTCTTATCATGTAGATTCGACATTTTGCTAATTAGTGATCTGTTTTTGTGCTTAATGACAATATTTGATGTGGTTTAACTTGTTGTTTTAGCTTTGAATTTGATAGCGTATGTTGTTGACACCAAATAGACTACATTTAAACAAACACAAACACAAATTACCTCTTTATCTATATATGATTATGGTAATGAAGTGAATGTTGAAATCAAAATTTGATGGTCTATATTTCTAATCAATAGTTAATAGATCATGCATAAAATAGATTTTATTTTTAACTTCATTGCCATTTTTCATGAGAGTTAGCAAGTGGTTTAATGGGTGTGTTATAGTTTGATGGGTTATATTAGGCTAATTAATAGCACAAATATTTCATACTTATGATAAAAGCATCAATTAAACTCACTGATAACAAAAAAAGAGATCATAATTTCATGTTGTGTTGATTTAAGTGATCAAGAGAGTCGATTTATCTCTAAATTTCCTTCAAACTCTCATATTTTTTATCCATTTACATTTTCAATTTTTTCTACATTTTTTAGCTTAAAAACATTCTCAAATCTTGGTTTAATTTGATCGAATAGAAATTTTAAAATCTAAACAATTCCCTACGGATCGACCCGTACTCGCCACTTACAAACATTATATGCCGCGCGCTTGCTGTTAATTTTTAATTAAAATTTGATCGGCTATTTTCCAATCTGATGGAGATTTAGTCGGTTCAAACAAGTTTTTGGCGCCGTTGCTGGGGAATTGATTTGGTTTTTATTTCTATTCTTTGAATTATTTGTTGTTTGATTTTATTGTGTGTGTGTTTTGTGTGTTAATTTCTAAAAAAAAAGTTGTGTGTTTGTTGTTTGATTTTTGTGTGCTTGTTTTCTTGTTTGTTTTGCATTTTCATATTTATAAAAAAACAACAAAAAGAAAACAATATTTACACAATTTCATTTCTAATAGAAAAAAAATTCATTTCATATTTTACATTCATCGCAATTTGAATTTACAATTTTTTTTCACTACTGTTGCCTCCCTGCACGTCCCTCCCTTATCTTGCTGCCTATATTTTTACAACACTTTCTACTGCACAGTCACTAAACAACTCTTTGCACATCATAATACAACTGCAGCCACATTTCTCTGTCACCACATCCTCCCCATCAACTTCTTCATCACCACCCATCCACTGCAGTGCTGCACCTCAAACCACAACTGCCATCAGCAAACCACATCACTTCGCCAAACCAAAACTTCACCAACACATCAGAAAACCCAAAATTGTCAACCACTTCTCAAAACCACTCCATCAAAGCTGTGCAACTGCTGTGTGCACACATTTGACACGTAATACCACTGTGTATACACTATATCAATTCATCTCCACAGTCACAACAATATAGCTTCATAACCACCACTGCACAGTACTTCGCCGAACCACGACAACTGCTCCTCTATCTTCATCTACCCCATACACTACCACCACTGCACAGTACTACCATCATTGCTCTTGCCATGGTTTGAACTACATCTCCTCAGCATATAACATCCACAAACTTCATCATTTGCTCAACCACCGCTTCTAACCACACTACATTCATCACCATTCAAACAAAATCATCTCACCCAACACAACAACCACCCCATTACCAAAAACCGCCCACAACCTCCTTACTACAATCGAATCTGCATCTCCTCCTACATCATGCCAATGACTGTTGTAATTGTACACTACTAGTTCACTCCAAACAGTACACCACACAACCACTGCCTTCTTATCACTCACAAACAATCCTTCACGCACTGTGCCTTCTCATCACAAACCTGCCTCTTCTTGCAACTTCAAAACCACTACATATAATCTGCCTCTTCTACAAACTTCACAACCACTTGTAACTGCTATGAACTTCTCTACTTCCTATAACAAAACTTACTGCCACACATCCCCTCCACCGCTACATCCTACAATGGACCAAGCTCAACCACTCACCCACTTAGACAAAAATCCACATCCTCTTTACCACCACAAATCACCTCTTGCTGCCTACAGTGCCATCACTGGCCATCATTCATTTCCACTGCTGCATTACCATCCACAGTGCCTTAACCACAAACAACAAACTACCCTACCACTACCACTGTCCACAAACACATTCTCCATCATTCAACAATCACTTCAATTAATACAACATTGCCTTGCTTTTCTGCCACTTCTCCTTTCTACACATCCCCTCCCCTATAGACTATTGCCTCCAGAGCAACTCTAGTCACTATATTATCTCAACCAACCACCACATCCTTCTACTGCTATTAACAGTATCAACCACTTCAATATCGTAAGTATCATAGTGCAATATCAAGTATCAATATCAACATCCCATGTTTACATCAACTACACTGTCTCCACCCTTCAAAACTGCACTGTCTCCCTGTTCACAAAGCCACTGTCTTACCCTTACCACTGCTACCCCCTCCTCTATCAACACCTCTGAAAACTCCCAACAACAACATCATCTCATACATCCCAAACAATTGTTGCACAGTCCTCAAACCTTAACATACAAACCAAACTGTGCAACTTCCTCTTCCACCATAAACCAACAGATCACCATATCACTTCACCTTCCACCTGACCAAACAACCATCAATTCTGCTCTCATTCCTCTATGCTGCCAATCCGAGACCACCACCTCCCCAATTCACTGTAACTCGCCATTCGCCAGCCATCACCTGAAATCACCGCTCCCAAATTCAATCACCTCAATCCAATCATCGAAAGAAAAAAAAATCTCACCTTCAGCCGACCGCGACGCCTGAATCACCAAACTCGACCGCCCCAAATCGAACACGCAACTCCATCTCCTCGACAACCCAATCTTTGACTTCCTCAATCGGCTCAACCAGGTCACCACTACCATGAACCTGATCATCGCCAAATCATATCGCTGAACTACTTCCATAACAAAAAAAAGGAAAGCTGTCAATTTGCAAATTTAAAAACGATTTAAGATTTTGGAAATTTGTGAGCATTGGGGTGCTTCTGGCTTCGTTGAATTGAGGAAGAGTGTGTGGTATAGTTTGACAAGAGAATATTAACTAACAATTCATTTTATTTTGGTTTGGGCCGGGTAGAAGAATGTGTAGGCTCGCTCAAGTGGTAATGGTGAATTTTTTGTTTTTTTGTAAGGTTTTTAATTAGTTTGTTTTGAGTTATGAGTTTTATTTTTGAGTTTCTTTCTTGATTATTAAAAGAAAAACACACACACAAGTTTCAAGTTGTTTGTTTTCATTTGTTTTGTTTACACTTGTTGTTTTCAATTTGTTTTTGTTTTCATTTGCAAATAGTTTACAAAAAAGGGTTTGCTCAATTTGTTTTGTTTAATTTCTTTTTTAGTTTAGTTTTGTTTTACCCTTTAAAAAAAATTAGTTTTAAATTAGTTTTGTTTTGTTTTAATTTATTTTGTCTTGATTTTTTTTTTAAGTTCCATCCTTATATATCAAAACAAAATTGTATATATCGTGTTTTTGTTTCAGGTTGCAGGTGGCAGAAGTGCTTGCCAAAATAAATTGCTCGCTTGCTTATAAAAAAATCTCTGCTTTAAAATAATTGCTAATAGTTCTACACGCCCTGGTATCATGCCCTTAGCTCTTGTTTTTATTTTTGCTTTGCATGTTGGTTGCTTGCATTTTATAAAAAAAATCAAAAACAGAAACAAAAACAAATTTCATTCGTAGTTGCATTGTTAATACACGTTTAATTTCAGCATTGCATTTCATCTTAGAATTTTGATTAATAATAATGGTTAGACATCGATAACGCTTAATTGTATATTGACAAGTTGTCCTCTTTCGACAATTTATTTTCTTGGTGTCTAGGCTATGTCAGAGCAATAATCGGTTATAAATATTACGGTGATTCGTAAATATTATACCGATTGTTGCATTGAAAGTACTTAAACCTTCAGCTGCATTGCTACGATGATTCGTGGTGCATCGATAAATCCTGTCCGTTACCTGGCTGAGAACTATCTTGTTGATTTAAGACAAAGCGTGATTATACAATAGCTACTTAGGATAGAAAATTTGTAATTAAACCCTTGCATTCATTTAGTTGCATCAGCTCATGCATATTTAAAAAAAAACAAGAAAAAAATTCAAAATAAAAAACAAAAAAAAACTTCGTAAATATTCCTTAGCTTAGTTTTTAAATCTTTTCCTTTGAAATTTTTCAATCAAAATAAAAAAAATAGTTTTTTTACAAAAGCAAAAAAAATATATAACCTTTTCAAAAACAAAAATCAAATTTTCCTTTAGAAAAATAAATTTCTTTTGGTCAATAGTTTTCCTTAAACAAATCCAAAAAAAAGAAAAAAAACATTCTTGAAAATGTTTGAATTTCCTTACTCGCCAGAATTTTACAATAATTGTGAAAATCAATATGGATATTTTAGTAACAACTATTGTATAAACAACTTGAATTTTGAACAATAAAGTTTTCAAAATAATGAGCAACCCTCAAATCTCGAAATTAACATTGAAATGATTTCGTCTTTACTTGAACTCTCTACACAAAGCATAAATGATTTGTGTAATGCATATTTGTGCAATGATTCAAGTCAAAGTTTTCAAAATAATCAAGATTTGAATTCATTTCAAAATTCAAATGCCTTTTATTATAACTCATGCCAATTCAATTTCGAACTCCAAAATGAATTTCAAAATCAAAACGAAAATGTGAACCACTTTTCAAAAAAATTTGGCAATGGGAATAATCTCGGCTATGGTTTAATGGACAATTTTTGTTCTCAACAATTTCAAATTGAAAATTCTCAAGTTAATAACTATAAATTGGATTTTGTTGAGCAAATGGACGAAATTTACAGTAATCACACGGATTTGTTGTTTGAAACTTATATGAAACAACGACAACAACAAAATCAAATCCAAACGTACGACGAGTTAAATAATAATCCATCTTTTATCAAAATTGACGATTTTCAAATAACAACTTTTGAAATTGAAAACGAAAACCTTAATGAAGTTGTTGAAAATTCGGTACTTGAGTTGGATTTCAATTCTTTTGAGGGTGTAAAACTCGATTTAAAATTCGATCTTCCTTTTTTCGATTTTGAAAATTTGAATACGATAACTTTGGATTTTGAACACGATACATGTAATGAAGTTGTTGATAATCCAACAAAGGAAGACGAATTTAGTGAACATAATTTCTTTGAACTTTTCAAAAATGAATTGTTGAATTTCGAAGGGAAAGATTTAAATCACCATTTTGATTTTGAAATCAATAATTTTGAAGAAGTTTTCGATGACAAGTTTGAATTTCAATTTGGTGAAAATAAACTTGAACTTCAACCAATTGTTTTATCAACCCCAAAAATCATCGAAGTAAAGCAACTCATATGATTTTTAACAAAACGACATTCGTTCTTCCAAATCAACATTCAACTTTGAAATCTTTTATGGTTTGGTTTTTCGTGCTTAAGTTGTGTCTCTCATACTTGACGAGACAAATGAATTGGTCTTTGGAAGACCGTTTCATTTACTCTTTGACGATATATTTTCTGATATCGTGTAAATAACAATCTTTTCGTTTTCATGTAAATATAGTTCATATTTTTTTTATTCTCCTTTCACTTGGGTTGACTGTGGGGACACAGTCAAAATCAAGTGTGGGGGGGCCTCATCCTCTCTTCTGATTTTTCATGGTTTATTTTTTGCATTTTCTTTCGAAAACTCAAAAATTATAAAAAAACAAAAAATCTCAAAACGAAAATTTTCTTTTTAGCATTTGGATTTATTTTAAAGAAACAATAGGAAAATATAGGATTTTGGTTATTAAATTGAAATTTTTGAAAAATTATTTGTCTCAAAAAAAATAAAAATAAAGTTTGATTACAAGTAACGATGGTTTAACTAGTATATTGGAAGGTTCATAAGTGATAATTATGAAGTATATCCTAACTGAAATCTTTGTTTAAAAAACTGGTGGATTTAAAGAAAAGGATATAACTTTTATTATCTTCTAAGTTAAATGGTGCTAAGACGATTTTGCAAAACTCTCTCTTTAAAAAACAAACAAAAAATATAACAAAAAAAACAAACAAAAAATAAATAAATATTTGTATATATGTATATATATATTTCTTTTATTAACACCTAGAGTCATGTGTTCACACGCAAGTGTGTTCACTCGCCATGCTCTGTACCTTTCTCACGTAAGCCTGAATGGTAGTGCACGATCGGTATATCTGAGTTAGGTGTATGTATATAAAAATTCTTTTATAAATAATGCCTACAGTCGATAGGTGTTCACAGTTGTGTCTTCACTCGCCACGCTCTATATTCCCCCCACGAAAGCTCGAAAGGTAGTGCATGGGTAATATACCTGGCCTCAGTTTTCTGAGATAGGCATATGTAAATATTATTAATATCAATAAAATTTTCAAAAGTAGAGAGAGTAAGCAATTGAATTCTAAGCACTAATTTCGCTTATTTGATTTGACTTGTTATTCAAAAGAAATGAATATACCACTTTGAAAAACTTTGATAATCAACTAAGGATCCATTTCATAGTTACACTATGTTATCAATCGAAACAACTAGCTAAACTATAGTCTATTTGTTATAATAACTTAATTTTTGTTGGAAATTTTGACGAGTAAATGACTTAAATTTCTTGTTAATGACCAAAACTTACGTTTAACTTATTTGTGTCAATTTAAAAGTAAATTATTCGTTTGTAAATATTTTCAAAAACTTGCATTCATCTCCTTTTAAATAAATCTTGCATTTAGGACTTTTTCACTTTGCATTTGGATTTTGTGGGTAGTATCCGCTGAAAACCCTCACTAGACAACACTCGTCCTACTAGGGACATCTAGAGGTTTAACGGCTTGTTGCATACACTCAATGCAATCGTGCTTCCTACAAAAATGGATTTATCTTAGTTTTTCTTTATTCGATGACGAATAAAAAGATAAGTGTGGAGGTATTTGATGTGCACGTAAATGTGCATATTTTTACCAGAATATTTAATCTAATTTAATTCAATAAATGAGCATATATGGTATTTTAACATGTTTAAACCAAAATTCAAATTATTTTCAAATCATCAATTATTCATCTTGGCAAAATGGTCATTTTATGCATATATCAATTTGAGAAAATTTACTTAGAAATTTCTATGTTATTTTGTAGGAATTTGAATTCAAATTACAAGCGGCTTCATAGAAAATATGCATGCATAAGAGAAGACAAGCAAATGAAGATGGAAATAATTCATTTCATGAAACATGGAGGACCCCACCTACCCACCTACTATGATGTACAATTAGGAGCTAATGCACATGCTAATGGAGCTTAACGTTACATGCATATTTAAGTGGAGGATTAATTCATGCTAATGATAACTTAGTGTCCACACTTCCTCAAAGGTAGTTTGGGTAGTTCCCAAAAATATGGATTAGGGTTTCAAACTTGTATAAATATCCCTTATGTTCGTGTAGTTAGTCTCTCCTCTCTTCCTCTTAGCCTTTGAGCCTCCTCTTTAGTTTAGTTTTAGGCTCAAAAATAAAAACAAAGCTCTCTTTTCTTTCTTTTCATGGCTACTTAGCCATTTTCTTTCATGTAACTTTCTTTTTTATGCAATTTTAATACATGCTCTTTTTTTTTGTTTATTTCCTTTCATGCTAGTAGTGTAGTTTATTTCTTATGCAAGTAGATTAGCTTTTATTTCATTGTAATTAGCTCTCTTTTTAATTAGCTTGCATTTTCTTCTTGTTTTTGTTTCATGTTGCAGTCTACATTTGTTGAAATGATAACAAATATAAGAGGCTAAACCCTTTCAATTTAAGGGTAATGAAGCTCTCTTATCATGTAGATTCAACATTTTGCTAATTAGCGTCTTTTGGTGCTTAATGGCAATATTTGATGTGGTTTAACTTGTTGTTTTAGCTTGTGTTGAAATCAAAATTTGATGGTATATATTTCTAATCAATAGTTAATAGACTATGCTTAAAATAGATTTTATTTTCAACTTCATTGTCATTTTTCATGGGAGTTAGCTAGTGGTTTAATGGGTGTGTTATGATGGGTTATATTGGGTTAGTTAATAGCACAAATATTCCATACTTATGTTAAACACATCAATTAAACTCACTAATGACCAAAAAAAAGAGATCATAATTTCATGTTTTGTTGATTTATGTGGTCAAGAGAGTGGATTTATCTCTAAATTGCCTTCAAACTCTAATATTTTTATCCATTTACATTTTCTAGTTTTTCTACATTTTTTAGCTTAACAACATTCTCAAATCTTGGTTTAATTTGATTGAATATAAATTTTAAAATCTAAACAATTCCCTGCAAATCGACCCGTACTCAACGTACTAACATTGTACGCCGTGCGCTTGTGGTTAATTTTTAATTAAAACTTGATCAGCTATTTTTCAATCCGATGGAGATTTAGTTGGTTCAAACAATGATGGCACTGTCTATTGAAAGCGGGATGTAGAGGGGGTCGAGGCACCGACACTTGATCCAATAGTGATAACAACCATGATAAGGCCAACTGCTATTCATCAAGTGCTGATAGATAGCAAAACCAATATGAACATTCTTTTCAAATAAACTTTCAATAAGATGCAACTCAACAAGAAGGATCTATTGCCTTGTAAATGCTACATTCAAGGGTTTATCGGAGTGGCTAAGGATCTAATTGGTTGCATCGAACTATCTGTGCATTTAGGATATGGTGACCGTAAGGTGTTATGGTGGCAGAACCTTGTTGTGGTGGATAGATTCTCCACTAATTTTTGGATATTTGGTGCTTGATGATGATATTTTCCATGGAAAACAGAGTGGAGGCAATGCAAGGAGATCAAAGCACATATGTGAGTACTATATTGCAAAGTTGTGGGAGACGTGACACAAGGAAAGTGGAAAGGATGTTGAGAAGGCTCTCCATATCGGATCCGGGGAGGCATTGGGATTGCAACTAGATGAATAACGGGTCTTGTGTTCATTAGAAAGATACTAGAAAGCATCGGACATGCTTGGATTATTTTGAATTGAATAAAGTGTGCCCGATGATTTGCTTTCCACTTCAGCGGAATGACTGACACAATGATGGTACACCATATTTGATTTATTTTTTACTCGGGCATCTTGTTCATTAGGATTTGATGTAATAAGGCAATAATTGCCGTAGATTTCATGAATAAAGTTAGCTTCTTGAATAAGTGGAACCGTAATCTTAAAGTATGACTTTGTGCCATTGCATCATTAGCACAAACAAACATTCTATGTTTTGAAAACCGAATGTCTAGCTACTTAGATATAGATACCAACGGACTCCTTCGAACCATGATCATATCAATGGAGTATAATCAGACTGGGGTTCGATTAGATAATTCACTCCTACACATCTCATCCTTGACCAACGCCCAAAGATTTGTGTCGTAGATAGATGCTCGGAGATAGGCATCACAGACAGTGATACCCGAAGATAAAAATTATTGTATAATCAAATATTCTACAAGTATAAAACTGAATTATGCTAATGCTCATGTGGATATGAGATGATAAGCCATATAATTTATGTTGCAACGATGAAGTATAGTTTTATTTATAGTAGAACATGAAATGTTTGACCGAAGGTAAATAATACTAAGCAATGAGACAACACTAAATTGCAGAAACTTATTTATATGTATAGAGTTATAGTAAATAAATCCATTGCGTATATCATAAACATAGGTAGGTACGATATATAAGTAGTTTCATTATAGATAATTCTATATTTACACGTGTAGGCAAGTACATGGTCAGGAGAATAAAAGGTTAAAGCAAATAAGGTAGAGTTGGATGGAAAATAACGTTTATTTACAACAACTTTTTAAGTACAAAATTGTGAGGCCGTACCGAACATCAATGGCCTATATATAAGAAAATGCAAAAGGAAAAAAAGAAAATGTCTCTATTGAGGAGGGAAGAACTGATCACCTCTTTCCCCTCCACCTTGTTCTTTTCCTTTTTAGAGACATAAGTTGTAACGACCCGAAATTTAATCACTTTAAATATGAATATTTAATATATTTTTAAATAATTAATTAATGAATTTTATAACTCAAATATACCTCTTTTAAATAATAACTAATGGTGGTGAAGTTTTTTTGAAATTTTGGTTTACAAAATTAATTAGTTCGAAGAAAAATCGAAAATGTGACCGGAAATCATTTTCGGATTTTCGACTTTTCATCGTATAAAAGTTGTCAAAAATTTTATGTGCACTCTAGTATACATAGACACATACATATACTAATAACATACATATGGTTAATATATGTGTATATATATATATATTTATATATGGTGAAATTTATTTACTAAAGTAAAAAGAGAAATAAGGTGTGACTTTTTTTCCAAGATTTAAAAATAAAATGAAAAGTAATGTCACAAAATACATCATAGTACGTAAGAGAGTGAAATAATGGACAACTGAGATGGGAGGTTGATGGTAACATGTGGGATAAGGAAAAGAAGCGAGTGGTGATGTGTCACAAAATGGTGGAGGATAGGAGACCGAAGGGTAAAAGGGTAATTTCATGTTTTCATTTTATACAAAAGAAATTTTCCTTTGTTCATTCTCAATTTTCATTTCGCTTATTCATTTTCAAAACTTTGCTTCTACTTTTTCAAAGCTCCAACCTTGTTTTTTAATGGCTTCCAACGTTTTTCAAAATTAAAAATCTTACCTTTTTCCATTTTTAATCCTTAAACCAAGCTAAATTTTATTTCTTTCCTCTTATACACCTCCTTCCTTTCCAAAACGAGCCCAAACTCCTCTCGAACCCAAGGTCGAGTCCTCTTCCACTCTAGGCCAAACCAAAATCCACTTCCCAAGGAAAAAATTCCAACGTTTTCAAAGAAAATCCAAAGATCCAGGGTCGATACAAGTTGTAGTGGTAGTTTGACTTGTTTCGTGTGAATTTTGGTAAGTACAGCTCACCTTTTTAATTAAAGTTTTAAGCTTTATTTTGTTGCTTAACTTGGTTGCAAATTTTTATTTGGATGTATGATGTTTATTGTATGATCATATATGTGCTTATATGTAATGGTTGTATAGACTTGGAAATAAAGTCAAAAGTGAAGTTATAGTCTGCAAGTTATGATTTTTACTTGTGTATGATGTTATGGCATGTGTGTAATGGTTGAGCTTACGTTATGGATATAGCAAGCTAAAGGAAAGTTAGCATTTGGATTATGCTGTGACGTAGAGGATCCTTTGTATTAAAAACTTGTTTACTTATTTATTTTCTATAAATTTTTTGTAAAGTTTCTAAACTTTTTTTCTCCAAAACTTTATACAAAGATTATAAAGTAATTTATAATATAAACAGTAAGGGTTTATATGATCATTTGACATGTAAAACTAGTTTTGAAGTTATGGTATCCATAGCGATAGTCGCTATGGATATAGTTCGAAAAAAAACATTTTTTGTAAACAAAAAGCGTTTTCATCTTAAATGTTTTTGAAAAAGTATTTCAAAACATAATATAAGTATAAAAAGGTAATTATTATTTATAAACTAAGTAAGGGTTTGATGATTATTTAATTAATTAATTAAGTAAAAATAATTAGTACTTCATTATTAGTTAATTAATTAGTACTTAAGTATTAATTGAGTAAGATAATTATAATTAATTAATTAAGTAAAGGTTAACCAATTATAAATTAAGTAAAGGTTAATTATTTAATTTATTATTATTTAAGTAAAGTTTAAGTATTAATTAAGTGAGGTTTAATTAATTAATTATTAATCAAGCCGGGTTAATTATTAATTAAGTTAAGATTAATTATTATCAAATAAAGGTTAAAAATTATTTTTAATTAATTAAATAAGGGCTTTTAAATTTTTAATTACTTTATTTCCAAGAGTTGGTTTGTTTAAAAAGCAGCTTTCTTTTACAAAGAATGGTCTAAATATAAGGGATTCCTTGGTCTGTGCCATTAAGTAGCCAAACAAATACGAGTAAGTTCTAAAATGTTGTCATGTTTTATTTAAAAGTAAGTCATCTTGTATTTAGCACTAAAAGCCGATGAGTAGGGTTTCCTTTATCTGTGAGATCTAGAACCTCAATTTTCTAGGCGAAGGATAGAGAAGTCAAAATGTTTGAAACGTGATATATACAAGGGAGTTAATTTCGATAAAATGGGTCATGATAGATTAGGTATATGGAAGTTATTTTTTCTTATAATTAACACTAAATTTTGAGGTATGGAAACTCATCTCTATCCCGAGAAGTAAGAATGTATGTTGAGTCAATGATAGTTTTCTAACTTTTCTAACTTCATTGTTAATCAAGGGATAATATTGTTTGAAATCGGGAAGTGTGGATAAGTATAGGGTGTCTTATTTTTCATATGCAAATCTATACATACCCCTAATAGTGGAGCTGTCCACTATCGATAATTTAACCCTTTTAAAATTATCGAATGTTGGTTCGAAGAGACCAGAATTAGATAGAATGAGTTATCTGAAAACCCCTTCGAACCAACGTAAGCGTTCTAATTTGGTAACATCCGAAAGATGATGGAATCGTAGACGACGATCTTTGAAGTGCAAGAGCTACTTGCCACTAATCCTGAGGGTGATTCCAAATTGGATGTCGTAGAAGTGGTGCCTTCAGTTTGTTGATGTCCTGAAAAACATGTATGAATGAATGCTAGCATTGCATTGTCGCCGGGAAGGCAGTGTTAGTATTCCAAGTAGGATTGCTATATAAAAGGTAAAACGTAGCCTCAAGCCTCACAACCGGAAATGACTAAAATAAGGGTATGCATCAAGGCTATGTGGGTTGCTCCCATAAGGGTATGATCATCCCTAATCTAGATCTATATTATCATTTTGAATGTATGCTTCGGGGCCCAGTGCGATTGTTGATCATATTCAGTACTATCCAACAAAGGGTAGCCGGTCCTATGTAGCAGGGGTGCAAGATATTCTTATTAACCTCGTTACATTTTCTAGGGATGTACCGTGACAAGCGGTACCCCAGTAGCCTTGTCATTGTATGGAATCCAATTTTCAATAAGTGCCTTTGTGGACTTAGTTGTATTGGAATTTAATTAATGTAACAATTTCAGCTATGATTTGGTATTTACTTTAAACCCTAGACATTATCATAAAAATAACTAGATTTTCTATAAAAATGGTTTGGTTATTGTAAAGTAAAAACCCATCTGTGTTTATATGCAGCATGGTCTTATGAGATACCTTCATTTCAAAAGGGTTTATAAGCATATAATTTAGTTATTTGGAATTTACTCACAATAGATCTATGTCTAACCCAGAGTTTTATTTTCTTTCCTTAAAACTCTTGGGTAGTTAAATTTGTATGAGTAGCCATGTAATCCAGGTTCTAACAAATGTATTTTGAAGGAGCATAGAGTAGGTGGCTTCGACGATCTATTTATCTTCTTTATTTTTCCACCGTGTATGTATATTTTTGTATCAGCATTGTGGGGGCCGGCAGTTATAACTGTGATATTATATACCATCTTATATTGACTATTATATGTGATTGCCTTGCGATGTGAGATTCTATGTTTTATTCCTTCTTGTCTTTTCTTTTCTTTTTACCCCAACTGCTTGTCTTTCAGACACCTAGATGCATGGCACATGAATATCATGGGTGCATTTAGTGTCGTCTTTGGAAGTAAGAAAGGCGGATTGCTACATATGGTACCATAGCTTAGGTTAAGAAAATACCTAGGCTATGGTTGGGGTCAACTCATTAGAGATAAGGTTAATAATACCCTAAAATGATTTTAGTCTATAAGAGCGCGTATTTGTAATTTTTATTCGTATATATACTCAAGTTTTAGATCAGCTTGGATGTGTTTGATTAGTACCCTTTCCCTTAAGATATATCTTGTCTAAGTATTCTAAGGGTTATCTTATATATCCGGGTAGTTAGAATGAGCAATAGGACAAGATGAGGCAGAGGAGCTAGTAGCACCATGACTACCAATGGTCTAGCTTCGAATGTTGGAAAAGTTGGGATTGTTGAAGTGGCAGCACCAGCGCAGCCCCGGGTGAACTTTGCAACCATGGGCGAGGATTATACAAATCTGGAAGGGAAGCCGTTCAAGTTCACATAATCTATTGTTAAATTTCAATCTTGGCTTCGACCTTACAAGACGATTTTTAAGGGTCTTGATATTTCGAATGAGCAAATGTGGTTCTTAGCATCCCGGCAGTTGCAAGATGGAGCAGCAGCTTGGTGGGACTCTGTTACAGCTAATATACCGTAAGATGATTTTTATTGGGCAGGATTTAAGGAGGTATTTAAGGATCAGTTCATTCCCACGGCTGGAAAAACTCATATATATAGGAGTTTCTTGTACCTTAAATAAGGATATTTGTTGGTGGTTGAGTATTAGACCAAGTTTAATAGGTTATCTCGTTTTGGACTAGAGTTAATCGATACCCCGCCTAAGAAGAACGAGATGTGTTATGATGGGAATGAGAGAAGGTTTCCAAGAAAAGACGACTGCCCATCTTAAGGGTTCTTTAGTGGATTTGGTAGACATGGCCTTGAGATACGAAGTTCTGAAGAAAAAGAAGCTAGCAACAGCACCTAGTGGAAATTCTAATAATCCAAATTAGAGGAAGTTTAATCATTCAGGAAAGAAATAGTGGAAAGGAAAACTTAGTGGAGGGGCGCAGGAGGACCATTTCAAGGATTATGTTTGTAATAAGTGTAATCAAAAGGGCCACACCGCTAAGTTCTGTAAGAATTCTGGAGTTCAGCGACAGCATGTGAGACCTATCTCTCCAATGGTTCAGAAGACGCTTTGCTACAATTGTCAACAATCAGGACAAATGGTAGGGGATTGCCCGTTAATGAAGAAGGGATGGCGGGCCAAGGTTTTGCTATTAAGGATGAACCGTCAATCTCGAAGGATGTGAAAAGCAAAGGAGTTCCTGAAGCTACCTTAATGATTAATGGTATTTTTGTCCGAATATTGTTTGATACCATCGCTTCCCATAGTTTTAATTCTTTAGAATATGTAGAAAAATTGCAACTTCCCCTAAATTTGTAAAAACCTCTATTTGTGTCTCTAACCCCATAGGAGATACCTATAACAACCCGCATATTTTACGATTATATATTTAAACGTTTTATTTAAATATAACATAGTTAGTTGAATTAAAGTCCGAAATGTGACTTTTTGTAAACAGTCGAATACGGAATCGAGACCACTTTCATTGAGTTCAAAACGACGTTTACAACTTGTTTGAGTATAAACATTGATATGTTTGGAGTTGATTAGGATTTTGGTATTTTCATTTGGGTTTTGGGTTGTTTTCTAGCCCACTAACCCAACAAGGTAACCCTAACTCTTCTACCAAATACCCTAACTCCTCTCCCCTTCAATCATTCCACTCATAATTTCCTAACACTCAAGCTAAAGGAAAAATGAGGGAAAGAGGGGAGATTAGAAATTCCTAAGCCCTAGCTTCTCTTAGAAATTCAAATTCAAGTTCTAAAATCAAGGAGAAGCTTAGTTGGAGATTCTAGAGGTGTGGTTGAAGAGGAGTTGATCTTAGCTTGTTTTGGAGCTTATCTATTCTATTTTTGGGTTTAAAGGTGAGTTCTTGAACTCACGTCTATGTCTATAGCTTTGATAGTTGTTAGGTATGAATTCCTAACATCTATTTCATGTTCATTTGCTTTTGGATTGAATTGGTTTGGTGAATTTTCCAATTTTGGTATTTTGAAGTCAAAAATTATAAAAATCCAACTATGGATGTTTAAGCATGTTGATTTGGGTGCATTAAAGAGCCTATAGGGTTGGGTTGTCGCTTGGCATAAATCCCTAGTCACTATCGCTCATTCGATCGCTTCCAAATTTGTTTTTTCCATCTTTGGGCTAGGCAAATTCTGCCTTGAGCTTCAACTCAGACGTCTGGGAAAACACTCAGATGTCTGAGGCTTAGGAAATAAAATTCCAGAACCCTGGGTCAAACGTCCGAGGTTCGTCCCCAAACGTCTGAGCGACCTGGAATGAATTTCCAAAGCTTCAGCTCAGATGTCTGGGAAAACCCTCAGACGTCCGGCGCTGTCAAATTCTGCATATTTGCCTATTTTTTTGTGGATTTTCAATTTTTTATCGATTTATGATGATCTGATTAGTTATTGTCATTCACTATCGACTTTGATGATTTCTTTTCTGGATTTTTGGTGTTTCCATTTGATGGATTAAATATCGGTTTCCGTGGTTTTTGATTCGCGTTATTGAAATGTGGATTTTTGTGATAGATTGTTTTACAATCGTTTCTGTGATTTGTCACTTTAAAATACAAAGGTTTTTATACTAGTAGTTGTTGCGACTTTTCTATTGATTAGAAAAGCACAAATTTTAATTATGCAAGCGCACAGGCGTGTAGTATGCAGGTCGAACACAGGGAATTGTGTTTTAAAATATTTGAAATCTATATTTAAATCTTAGGCGTGTTAAACAAATTCGATAGTGGTTCTTGAACAGGAAATAAAAACAATAATATACTCCGAATCGATTTCGAATCTAATCAAAATTGCAATCAAAATATAAAATTGTAGAAATCAGAGCAGAAACTAAAAGTGCTTAAAAGAAAACAATAGAGCAAACAACTGAAATAAAATGAACTGAATTTATTAACTAACTGGAAAGAGTGCAGAAAATAACTAAGAACAAGAATAAATAAATTGCTAAATCTAATTAACAAACCTACGTATTTTGTCTGGAAATAAAAACACTGCTGAAATTAAAACTAAACTAGAAGAAGAGTGATGGGGTAAGAGATGATTTGAAGGTGCTGTATAATGCTGTATATATAGGCTTTCAGCCCCTAAAATCAGTCCATCTTTTTAGCAATAGAACCGGTCCTCTTCATAGTAGTTGCCGAGATAATTGTACTGACTGGGTCCATTTCTTGAATTGGTGAAGAGTAAAGTTGCCACGGCATTGCTTGAAACACTTTTATATGTGAATTGGTCCAAAGTCACACGTAAGCTACTTTTGAATGTGTCCCATTTTGCTTTATAACATGGCTATGTACTATGCTGCTTGAATTGGCCATGTTGTTTGATTAACAAGTGGCATTGCTTTGAAATGGATAGCCTTGAATTGCGTGAGCTGGTATGTATTTATATTTAGAGTGTACCACTTTGAATATTTCCAATTGAATGATATGCTTGATACGTTTTTTCTTTTTGAATTATTCGGTGTCCAAAATGCTGCACTCATTGTTGCGTGTCTTTTGGGACCGACCAACGCCACAACCGATTAATATTAAAGTTGCGTTCCCGAATCTATAATATGCAAAACCACAATAAAATACCCGTATAATACCGCTTTATTAAAATAAAAATATATGAAACAAACGGTTTAAAATGCAGAAAAATACGTTCATCAAATACCCCCACACTAGAACTTTTTTCGTCCTCGAATAAGCAAGAAAATAAAAACTAACTAAATCCTTTTTCGTAGGAAACACGATTGCATTGAGCGTATGCAACAAGCCGTTAAACCTCTAGGTGTCCCTAGCAGGACGAGTGGTGTCTCGTGAGGGTTTTCAGCGGATACTACCCACAAAATCCAAATGCAGTATGTGATGATTCTAATGTACTACATGAATGCAAAATTTTAAACAAATGGAGACTCGATTTACTTTATAATAATTGCAACAAAATAATGTTTATCGGTTTGAGACACATATCTTATATTATTTATTCATTTTCATATCATCTCATTATTTCTTTTCAATTTTTTCTTTCAAGCTTCATCTCATTTTCCATTATTTTCAGGACTTTGATTTATTTTTAATTAGTCAAGACAAAGTAAGTAAACAGTTGAAGTCAATTGATGAAATTTTTGGTTCCTCACTAATCACAAATTTCAATATAACTCAAGTTTTCATACATTAGATTCTAGTTTGGCCAGTTGTTTCGGTCGATAACATAGTGCGGCCATGAAATAAATTATTTATTGTTAATCATAGTTTTTCAAAATGGTATTTTTCATTTCCATTTGTATAATGAGCCAAATCAATAAAGTCAAGAAGTGTTTGGGTTTCAATAGCTTACTATCTCTTTATTAATTTTTTTTATATACACCTAACTTTTGGACCAAGGTATACCACCCATGCACTGCCTCGCGGGCTTACGTGAGAGTTGGGACAGAGCTTGGCGGATTATGCAAACCGACGCTGACTATGTCAGAAAAGGTCGATAATCCTTAGGTGATTATTTATATAATTTCTTTATACACCTAACTCAGCGCTGAGGCCAGATATACTATCCATGCACTGCCTTGCGGGCTTACGTGAGAAGAGTACAGAGCGTGGCGAGTGTACACACTTTCATAAGTGTGCACACCTATTGACTCTAGGTGTTTCTTATTAATTTTTTTTTGAAAATAACTAAAGAGAGTTATGCAAATCAACTTAGCACCACTTAACTCCAATGATTTGAAATGTCAATGCATGTACTTTAAATCTGCCACTTTTTTAAACAAAGACTACAGTTTAGAAAGGATTTCATAACCATCACCTACGAATCCCCCTATATACTAACCTCACTATTATCGCTTGTAATTTAACTTTTCATTATATTTTACATTTGAAATTAGTGATTCACAAAAATTTCATCAATTGACTTCAACTGTTTACTTACTTTGTCTTGACTAATTAAAAATAAATCAAAGTCCTAAAAATAATGGGAAATGAGATGAAGCTTGAAAGAAAAAATTGAAAAGAAATTTGAAAATAAATAATGAGATGATATGAAAATGAATAAACAGTATAAGATACGTGTCTCCCCATCCCCACACTGGAATGAGACAGTGTCCCAACTGTCAAATGGAATGCAATTGCAATACAGAAGGAAAGAGAAAATTAAAATTAAAAAAATAAAAATTAAAAAAATACAACCTGATATGTACAAGATAGTGAGTGGTTCATGCCGAATAGCTAGGTTCATGGAGATCCACGAACTCGTCGTCCTCGTGTTGTTCGAACTCTAGAAATGGCTTCAAACGTTGTCCATTGGCCTTTGAAATGGAACCGTCCCTAGGATTTTAAATTTCAACTGCACCATAAGGGTACACTGTTTTCACAATATATGGACCTGTCCATCGAGATCTCAATTTGCCCGGAAATAAATGAAGTTTGGAATTATATAAGAGAACCTTTTGGCCTACTTCGAATGTCTTACGAAGTATGGATTTATCATGATAAAATTTAGTTTTCTCTTTATAAATCTTTGCATTTTCATACGCTTCATTTCTTAGTTCTTCTAATTCTGACAATTGTAATTTACGATGCGATCCGGCTTTTTCTATGTCAAAATTAAGGTATTTGATTGCCCAAAGTGCGCGGTGCTCGAGTTCAACGGGTAAATGGCATGCTTTTCCAAAGACTAATCGGTATGGTGACATTCCTAGATTAGTTTTATAAGCTATGTGAAATGCCCAAAGGGCATCTATCAATTTTGATGACCAATCTTTTCTGTTAGAGTTAACTGTCTTTTCAAGATTTTGTTTAATTTGTTTATTGGAAATCTCAACTTGACCGCTAGTCTGTGGATGATATGGAGTAGATAGTTTATCAGTGATAGAGTATTTCTTAAGAAGAGATTCAAAAGCATGATTACAAAAATGAGAACCGTTATCACTTATAATAGCTCGAGGTGTGCCAAAACGAGAAAATATGTTTTCTTTCAAAAATTTGACAACAACTTTATTGTCATTCGTTCTGGTGGGAATGGCCTCAACCCATTTAGACACATAATCTATTGCAAGTAGGATGTAGAGATTTCCAAAAGAATTGGGAAAAGGACCCATGAAATTGATGCCCCAAACTTCAAAAATTTCGATGACAAGGATTGAGTTTAGGGGCATCATGTTACGTTTGGAAATACGACATGTTTGTTGACATCTAGATCATTTGGAGCAAAATTCGTAGGCATCACGAAAAAGAGAAGGCCAATAAAAACCGCATTGTAACACCTTGGCAGCAGTTTTCTTTGCTCCAAAATGTCCTCCACATGCTTGATTATGTGAAAAAGAGAGGATGCTATGGAATTCATTTTCAGAAACACATTTACGTATGATTTGGTCGGTGCAATATTTGAAGAGATAAGGATCGTCCCAGTAAAAGTTTCGAACATTGGAGAGAAATTTTTGTTTATCTTGTTTTGACCAATGGGAAGGTATTTCATTTGTGACAAGATAATTTACGATTTCCTCGTACCATGGTGCACTGGAGAAGGAAAGAATTTGTTCATCAGGAAAATGATTATTGATTTGAGAGTTATCGATGTTTTCGTGAACAATACGAGAAAGATGATCAGCTACGACATTTTCAGAACCCTTTTTTTCGTATTTCTAGGTCAAACTCTTGAAGAAGGAGAATCCAAGTATCCAATGGATTAAGCGGGGTTTGGCATCCTTTTTCGTGAGTAAATACCGCAATGTGGCATAATCGGTGTAAACTATGCCCTTAGAACCTACAAGATATGACCTAAACTTATCGGGGGCAAAGATAACTGCTAAAAACTCTTTTTCTGTGGTTGAGTAATTCAATTGAGCTTCGTTAAGAGTTTTGCTAGCATAATAGATAACTCGAGGAAGTTTATCGATTCGTTGACTTAAGATGGCTCCAATGGCATAATCAGAGGCGTCACACATTAATTCGAAAGGCAAAGTCCAATTTGGAGGTTGGATTATAGGTGTAGTGGTCAAGATCGATTTAAGGGTTTCAAAAGACGTTTTACATTCATTGGAAAATTCAAATTTCACGTCTTTAGCTAGAAGATTCGAAAGAGGTTTTGAAATTTTTGAAAAATCTTTAATGAACCTCCTATAAAATCCTGCATGGCCGAGAAATGAGCGAATGTCCCCGACGGACCTTGGAGGAGGAAGGTCAACAATAAGATCAACTTTAGATTTGTCAACTTCTAGGCCACTTTTAGAGACAACATGACCTAAGACTATTCCTCGCTTAACCATAAAATGACATTTTTCCCAATTAAGCACAAGAGATTTCTCCTTACATCGCTTTAAGACACGTTCTAAACGAAGGAGGCATTGATCGAAAGATGACCTATAGATTGAAAAATCGTCCATGAATATCTCTAAGAAATCCTCTACCATATCAGAAAATATACTCATTATACATCTCTGAAAGGTAGCGGGAGCATTACAAAGACCGAAGGGCATGCGACGATAAATGAAAGTTCCGAAGGGGCATGTGAACGTCGTTTTGTGTTGGTCCTCTAGTGCAATGGAAATTTGATTCTAGCCGGAGTAACCATCAAGAAAACAATAATATTCATGACCGGCTAAGCGTTCGAGCATTTGATCAATGAAAGGGAGGGGAAAATGATCTTTTCTTGTTGCTGCATTGAGTTTTCGATAGTCGATGCAAATGCGCCATTTTGTTTTGACTTTTGTCGGAACAAGTTCGTTGTTCTCATTTGTGGTCACAGTGATTCCAAACTTCTTTGGTACAACTTGTACCGGACTTACCCAAGTACTATCAGAGATAGGGTAGATAATGTTATTGTCTAAACATTTGATAATTTCTTCCTTTACCACTTCTCTCATATTAGGGTTTAATCGCCTTTGAGCTTCGCAAGTGGGTTTAGCCTCGTCGACTAAATGTATTTGATGTTCGATGATTGATGGACTAATTCCATTAATGTCAGCGATTACCCATCCTAATGCCTCTTTATTTTCCCTTAAAATTTTCAAAAGTTGTTCTTCTTGGTCCTTAATGAGATCGGAGGCCAAGATTATAGGGAAATTTTCTGAAGAATCTAAGTATGCGTACTTAAGATTGTTTGGAAGAGGTTTGAGGTCTAATTTAGGGCGTTCTTCTTTTGAGGCTTCAGTAGACATCAACTGATTGAATTCTAGTGAATTATGAAAAGAGTAGAGCATATCATTTAATTCATAAATGTATTCATCTTCATTGAAGTTGGAATTAAAATGATCTAGGCACATGTTAAGAGACTCCGTAGTATCACTAAAATCATTTTCTACAATTGTTTGGATCATGTCAACTTCTTCTATTTCAAGATCCCTTGGTTGTCTGTTAAGATTGAATATATTTAGTTCAATGGTTAGGTGCCCAAAGGAAAGTCGTAGTTGATCGTTCCTACAATTTATGATAGCATTTGATGTTGCTAAAAATGGACGACCTAATATCAAAGGGATCTGACCATTAGGATTTGAGACAGGTGTAGTCTCTAGGACTATGAAATCGATTAGGAATTAGAATTGCTCGATTTGTATCAAAACATCTTCAACTATGCCCAATGGTTTTTTGACAGATCGATCAGCTAGTTGAATTGTGATGTTTGTAGGCTTCAATTCCCCTAGTCCAAGTTGACAGTACATAGTATAAGGCAAAAGATTCACACTCGCTCCAAGATCGAGTAAGGCATGAATAATGTGAGTGTTACCGATTTTACAACCGATTGTAGGACAACCGGGGTCCTTATACTTGATTGGGGAGGGATTCGAAAGAACAGAGCTAGTGTTTGCAGTTAGAAATGCAGTCTTAGGAATGTTAGTAGCAAATTTTTGAGTACATAGCTCTTTCAAACATTTGGCATATTGAGGAATTTGCTCGATGGTATCAAGAAGTGGAATATTGATTCGAACTTGTTTGAAGATTTCAAGAATTTGGTCAAAATTAGCGGGCTTCTTCTTTTTGTTGAGTCTATGAGGAAATGGAGCTATGGGTTTATAGACTCGTTCGGCAGTTTTTTCATTCGAAGAAGAAAGTGTTATATTAGAGGGTGAAGATAAGGAAGCTGGAATGTTGGGGTTGCCAACATCAGAAGGTGAAGAGTGGTCGGGATTGCCAACCTTGGATGAAGAATGAGAGTCGATTGGATTGACAACAGTGGGTGTCAACCGAGTCTCAGAATCTTAAACATTGGTAGACTTAAGAAGGATGTCGGGGTTGCCGACGTGGTTGTCCACCTTCTTTCCAAACCTTAATGTGGTGACAGCATTAACTGGATTTACATTTTCGTCCTCACAAAGATTTACTCCTCGAGAGTTATACTTTGGATTCACTTCGGTTTGACTAGGCAATTTACCTTTCTCATTGATTTTCATGAGATCCTTCATCATTATCAACATTTGTTCATTTTGTTTGGTGATTTGTTCATTTTGTTTAGAGAGTTGTTTTTCCAATCGAGCAATTTCTTGTGAAGGCTAAGAAGATTGGGCTGATGGATTGAAATTAGGATGCCTGTATGGTTGATTCGAAGGCTTTGTTTGAGGAGTAGATTGAGAATTTTGAGCATTAGAGGCTGGGGCTCGATAATTCGGATTTGGTATCATCGGATACATATGTGATGGATTAGCCGCATTGTTAGGATTTGACCATGAAAAACTGGGATGGAGCTTCCAGTTAGGATTGTATATGGATGAATAAGGACTATTTTGAGCTATAGCATTGATTTGGTCTTGTGTGTAGTAATGGGTAGTCCTTCTCCTTCTTGAGGAGTTTGGGCATCTATAGGAAGATGTGATGGATCAATGGCATGTACTCCTCTGTTTGGAGTACGAATTGGAACACGAATTGTTTCCCATTGCATATCCTTTTCCGAATATTCTTCTAAAAATTCCCAAGCTTCCTTGTCTGTTTTTGCTATGAATTCTCCTCCGCACATTGATTCGAGTTGGGATCTTGTTTGATAGTTAAGCCCTTCATAGACGATTTGGCACAAGACGTGTCTAGGGATTGCATGATGTGGGCAACTATATAACAATTGATTGAACCTTTCAAAATATGTTGAAAAAGTTTCTCCTTCATTCTGAGAGAATTGATTGATTTCAGTTCGAATTATAAGTGTTTTGTGGAAAGGAAAAAACTTTTTCAAAAATATAGTAATGAAATCGTCCCAACTTTTGATTGAATTTTTAGGAAGAGAATTAAGCCATCTTTTTTCACTTTCTAGAAGCGCGAATGGAATAAGTCTTAGCTTGATGGATTCATTAGAAAGTTGTTGCATTTTAGTTGTAGAAGCGTATAACTCAAATTCACTAAGAAATTCATATGCATTTTCAGACCCTGTGAATTTTGGTACCCCTTGAATAAAAGAATGTTTTAGCTCAAAATTATTTCCTTCGGCAGGTGGAAATGAAATAACCGAAGGTTGAACGGTCCTAGTTGGATAGCATCGGTCTCTAAGGGATAATGGTCGGTTCTCATGAAATTCATTATTTCCAACATGTGATTTAGGTGAACTGTGATTGCTCATATTTGTTTGACTTGAAATTTCCGTTGATTTGTTTAATGAGATATTTTGGCTTTCTAAACGGTTAAAATTATTTCTTGCCCAAACACGCATAAACAACTCAAGGTGTAATAGCAAAAGGTAAATTTAAATAATTTTCAATTGGGCACCAGTAGAGTAGAAAATTTCTTACAGAGGGGTATGGCAGTCCGTCCAGTGCAACTGAGTAGTGCTAGTGATTTAAACTCCACTGTTTGTAATTGCTCGATCCCTATATCCTTGTTGTTAAATGGCTGAAATTTACTTATTTGGAGCTATCTGTATTGAAATTAACGTTTTCTACTTGAGTTGAAGTTTTCTCCGTGCAGCTTCTTTCGTGCTATATGCACACTTGAACGTGGCGGCTCGTGAAAGGCGCAAACTAAAAACTAAGCTGCTATAAAAAAATGTGTTGAATGCAAAAGTATAAACGAAATGCAGTGCAGTTAAAAAAAAATGAGAACCACAGAAACAACCGACCCCTTTTTTTTATAAAAAAAATAAAAAATAAAAAATAAAATAAAGTAACAGCAATCACTAAACATGAAACCAGTGCACTGAATTAAACATGAAACTTACGTGCAATTTGAAAACAAACTAAAACTTATGTGTGAACTAAAAAATAAAAAAAATGCAAGCTATGTGAGTGAGTTATGGAAGCTACCGGTAAAAGATGGTTACGTGTGTGTGAATAATTATATTACATATTGGTTTATTGATATTAAGTGAGACCACGCCGCTTAGCGGAATGGGTTTTCCCTCACTAATATACTTTTGAAATCATATCTTTTGCAAATTAAAACCTGCAATTAAACTGATTATAACAATAATAGCAATAACATATATGCATAATAACCAGGTAATCAATGGACCATCTGTCCACACTATAGTTTTTATCTGGCTAACTATTAACCTTTGGCTGACTCAGGCCCACTAGACAAAATAAATAATCTGACTTCTGTTAGACATAATACTGGGCTATCTGCCCTTAACTATCTTCTTGCAGGGTCAACTGATCCTAATGGTTTTGTAGGCTCACCAATAACCTATCTTTACTCTGTATATTCCCTTTTGTATGTAACATTATTTTAGTCCCACCCGTGACAACGTAGTTTTAAACCGTTTGTATCCTAATGCTATACAACCCTTTCGAAAGCATTGAGAAGCCAGCTTCAAAGCTAAAAGGCGAAAGAACCCTTTCGAATACGTTGTTTTAAGGATATAAAGAAAAGTGGCCTCAACTAATTCGAAAGGTATGAATGCGGCAGCATGGGTATCAAAAAGGTTCAAAAGCGGTTATCCTTTCGAAAGCTTCTTTTAAAATAAGAGTAAGCGACACTCTTTCGAAAGCTCCTTTCTAAAAACAAAGCAAGTGGCAACTCATTCGAAAGCCACTTATTTTAAGCAAAAGGTAAGTTGATTGATTCGAAAGCTAATTAAAGTGGCTTCAACCCCTTCGAAAGCACGCCTTCGACACCATTATTTCTTCCTCCTTTCTCCATTACACTACATACTAATTGCTTAATATTAGGTGCATTAGTTTCGAATATGTGCGAAAGGTCTAACTGGGCATGGTGACGGAAGCAAACTAAGGAAGTGGGGAAGTTGTAATTCGAAACAAAACTGGTTTATTGCCTTTCAAAGTAATTCATTTTTACCTAACTTGCCTAAGTTGTCAAAATATGATTGGTTGCCAACTATTTATCAAAAAAATTTCTAAAAAGGCTGTCGAATTTGAAATTTACTTTAAAACACTTTAACAAATAAGCCCTCCTCCTTAACAAAACATGTAAAACATTTAAGTCCCTTAACTTAAATAATTTTATAGCCATATTATACTACTTCGGAAAATTTCCCAAAAATTACAATAATTCACTTATAATATGTTTTCTAACATATATAAATTTCAGATCCGAAATCAACATATAATTGCCTTAAATAATTTAAACCCAATATTAACTATTTTCTCTCATAGAAAATTCATAATAAACCCACAATTACTTAGAAAAATATGAAACTTGAAACCCACTTCTAAAATAATATTTTTCATTATATATCAAAAACTCAAATCATATGGATACCATTTAATAGGTTTTCCAATCTAAATTGTTGCAAAATTTATATGAAACAATATAAATCATTAACGAGCATATATATCCATTTAAACAAACAAAACATGGCATATAACTTGCAAAATTAATTTGGATCTAACTTGAAATTGAAATCAATATCAAAAATGAGATTTAAGATTATTATTCACCTTAGTTTGGTGTTAAGAAGGTTGAGATTTGCCCTTTGATTGATTTGCTTAAGCTTTCTACTTGAATCCTAGCTTGTCTTCTTCTTGAATCTCCTTAATAGTGGTCGGCTAAGCTCCCTTAGGTTTTAGTGTTGTTTGTGAATGTTAAAATGAATAAGGAATGAAGAATAGAAGGATTTAGGGTATTAGGATGAAGGATGTTACCATTTTACCCTTATCATATTCCTCATACTTGCTTATTTTCAATTCTCTTTTGCTTATACTTTCATTAAGGCACGACCCCTTATTAATTAACAAATCTCAATCCCTTAACTATTAATAATATTCTATTTAATTTATCCAATTAAATATTCTAAATAATGTTATCAAAATTAGGATCATTACACAAATCAAGTCCTTCATCCTTCCTCAATCGAACCATCTTCCTATCATAATCCAACACTACCCCATAGCGAGACGTCCAACCCACTCCCAAAACTAACCCATATCCCAAAAAAAATAGTACATATGCGTCATAGGGCAGCTCCATACCATAAATAACAAACTTTAAATTATGACATAGTATCGGTAAATGGGTCAATCCCCCGACAGGTTTCGACACTAAAATGGATTCATGCACTGGGTCACTTTTAAAGGCTAAATTATTGTCTAATGGGCTTGCAGTGAATGAGTTAGATATATCAGTGTCAAACAAAGTAAAAACTAGAGAATCAGATAAAATCAACACACCTTCCATCACAATATGCTTTCTCTTCTCCTGAACTGACGATGGTGCAATACTAGAGGATGGAACAACATCCATAGCATATGCCTTCATTATCCGGCCTTCATTTTTCAGCGTTGGGAAGTCCATTTTCATGTGTAAGAATTGATCGCAGTTATAACACTTCACTTTATTTTGAGTTGGGCCTTACAATCCTTTGATGTGTGTCCCACTTAGATGTAATTATAACATTTACCATTCGAGAGATTAGTCCTATAATTGTTTGCAAGGTGTCACACCTTCTAACATCTACAACAAGTGACCACCTGCTTCTTGCCTTGCCCTCCATGCGGTCCATTTCCTTTAAGCTTTCCATGTTGTTAACCTTCTATTTCCTTAGTCTAATCCTTAATCAAAGTTCCATTTATAGAATTCAATTATGCTACCTCTACCAATCCCTCAAACATCGCTCCATATAAGATCTGATTCTCTCATGGGTGAATTCAAACCTTTCACAAACTTCAACGCCTTCTTCTTCGGAGTATTCACTAATTCAAAACCAAATTGGACCAACTCACTGAACTGGCTTACATACTCTTCAGCCATCATTTCTCCTTACTTCAGATGAATAAACTTGTCCAATAACAGATCCTTCTTAGCACTAGAAAGAAACTTAGTCTCAAACTCGTCTTGAACATCCTCCAAGTAATAATGTTCTTGTCTACTTAAATTGTCACCACTTCCCACCAACATGCTCCTTCACCTTTCAAATACCAAGTAACTAACTATCTCTTAGTAGCATCACCAAGTCCTAAGAGATTGAAATTTTTTCACAATCATTCAGCCATTCCTGAGTCATTGAGTATGGTTCTATTTCGAGAAAAGGCTTCCTACCAAGGCTAGAGAAATCCTTACACAACTTAGAAAAATCAACAATTGGTGGTGTTGGGGTCAAAATCACACATTGGTTAGTAGTGGTAGTGGTGACTATGAGTTCAATGGGGTTGACATTAGCTTATCTCGTCGCATGAATATAGCATCTAAACCATATTAGAATATTTACTTCGAGGATATCTAGTACATCTACTCGAGTGCTAGTCACTGCCCTAGTTTCCATTCCTCCAGCATTGGCTGTGTTGGTCTCTGTTCCAGTTTTGACTAAATTACTCGTTTTAGTTATCCGTAAAATGGGATTCATTAGAAACTTCCTAATAGATAGTAAACAAAACTGGAATAATAATAGGAATGTGCATATATACTTGATTCCTATATTTTGTGTGTATTTGAAATTGGTTCCTTTATTGACGTTAAGAACCGTAGTTGGTTCATCTCTATAAAAAACCCTACCAGAATAGTAGGGAAAAAGAGTACGACACTAACTAGTCGGTAAGCACATATCATAGATATTTACCATAACACATAACATAAACACAAGAAAAATATTAAGATGAAGCCCAACCATATGTTGATGTTATTACTCTAAAGCACTGCATTTCACTCTATCGCTAGCTTCATCCTTTCAAGCTTCCATGTCGAATCATCTAAAATTGTTCAAAAGTAACCACCATTTCTGCAAGATCGAAATTTTTTCGACGTTTGTCTTCATCTTCACTGTTTGTGTATATATATATAATAGAAAATACAAATACGCTCTCTCAATACGTTCCTAATTCCTATCATAGTTCCTAACATAAACTTTGATACCAAATGTAACAACCTACCCACTCGACCTTGGGTTTGACGCCTGAACCATCGTCGGCACCCGAGAGCCTAAAGGATGAGTCGTTGGGGTAAGATAAAATAAATACAACTACTAATAGATATCATATACAGTACTAACCAATACTATCTAAAACTATTTGCTGTTAGAGTCTCATGGAATAAGGAAAATAAAATATAATACATCAATAATAACCATGGTCACATCACCATAACATCTACAATATCAAATACATATGTCTGAACAATACAACTACAACAAATCCATACATATAGTCTAATCTAGGTTATAACACTTATTTACATCATACACAATATATATAAGCGAGTCTCTACCTTTGATACCATCTCATCTCTGAACTCCATCAACCTATATGTATGTATGTATAATAAGGGGAAAAATAGAAAGGGGTCTGACATAAGTCTATGAATGAACCATACTTTTAATCTGCATATATTATAAAATAATAATATAACATAATATAACTCTATCGTCCGGTCATCTCATGTCCCGTCATCACGTTACGCCTAACTATCATACACTTCCAGTCGTATCGCATCATCACTATATGAGCTTACTTCCCTGGACAGGGATCGTGCCCTACAAAGTTGTCTGTTGTCCATTATCATGTAAATTGTATATAGGAATCACTTCCTTGGACCGTCCGAAGGCTATAGGAAAGCCCGTTCATCATGCTAATTGGACTCACGCACTGGTCCGCCTGTAGCCTGTAGGATCGCGTAACATCTACCTCCTCCACCTGGCTCGCCAAAGCACTACAAGTGGGCAATGTAATGCTAGGATCACCTACTTATGTCATATGTCTGCATCCATATCTGTATCCGTATCCACATCCATATCCGTATCTATATTCATGTCTGTATCCACATCCTTATCCATATCAACATCACATGATGTCTATCTATGCCACGGACTTGTCCATGTTTCACATTACCATCATATTATGTCTCTACATCACAATAAAATATATATTAATTCCGATTAGCAATTAGTCATCATAGCCATTCGCTCAATTCATATAAATATCATTTGCCACAACAATGGTCTCAAATCGTCTTCTAGAACATTGTTGGAAATTCGGATTATGGATCTTAAGAATGGATTAACATTAGGGGTTGAATAGTGTTTAATGGATTTTATGGAATTTTTGAAATCTTTTCAAATTAAACACATACAGATGCAATTTCACAAACATAGAGACAATCACAGATTCAGACACAGATGCAAATAGTAAATGAAAGCAGTAAAGGAAAGAACACACCGGAATTTTATACTGCTTCAGAGTTACCCTACATCCAGTCCTACACAATTTCTTATGCAGATTTCTTTTCAAATATAATGTCGATATTACAACCTCGATTTCAAGGCCACGAGATATACCCTCCCATCTTTGAGTCCAGGGCAAACTCTCTTGATTTAATCAGGCTACAAGATCACCTAAGTGATTTACGGGCTACAATCACACCCAATTGATTTACGGGCCACAATCACACTGTTTCCAATCACACTTTGATAGAGAGAGAATCGATACACTTCTTTGATTACAAATGATCATATAACTCTGAATAGCACTGAGATCTTTGAGAGAGAGTGGCAGAGAATCAAACTAGAGACGATCGAGTTTGATTCACTTAGAATTTCGACAGATTTTTGTTAAAGCATTTGAAATATAAGAGAATATTTGAGTGGAGAAGGAGTGAAGAAATGAAGAAAAAATAACTTAAAATTCGTTGAAAACAACTGATATTTATAGGAGAACAATGGTCATGTCCATTCGCGAAAGGTTATGACGAATAGACACTTCTTTTGAAAATTTGAAATTTGAATTCTACGGCTACCATGTCGACATGGGGGGATGAGGGATGTCGACATGCCTATGTTATTTTTGAAAATAGATTTTTCTTTAAAATGATTTCTATTCTAAAACTTGTCAAAACAATTTCTAAACTTTGTAAACCATTCTAAATATAGTTTAAACTTATAAAAGAGTTTTAGAAAGTAATCTTAAAATATATAATCTATAATATAAAAGTAATATTAAAAACTAAGTATAGATTTCTTTAAAATATATTAAAGCTAAAATATTAAAATCAGAAGATAGTTTAAAAAATAAGAGATGATTTTGAAATTAATATGATTAAAAATAGTTTTTGAATTAAGGCTAAAAATTTAAATTGATAGAGATTGCTTTTAAAAAGACAGTTTTGAAAAAATAAATCATTTTGAAAATTTCTTGGATTCCATTCCACTAGAGAAGGTCGTGGGTTCCATCCCACTAAAGAGGTCGTGGGTTCCATCCTATTATTAAAGCGAGAAGGTGGATTCCATTCCATAATTAAAATCCGAATAAAGATTTTAGTGCTATTATGAAGTTTTAACATAAATCTAGACTCTATTACTTATCTCGATATCTTGAACTCTTGATACTCATAAGTCTTCAGTCTTGATTTCTTCAATCTTGAATTCTTCACTCTTGAATCTCTATACTCGGTCTTGAATCTTTATACCGTATAGTCTTCATTCTCGGTACCTACATATATACCCTGCATATACATATATATCTAGACAAGAATATTAGTGTTTATATTTTATAACAAGTCCTAAGGTTGTTGTCATCAAAACCATCATCTCAGGAAGTAACAATCTCCCCCTTTTTGATGATGCCAACCTATGTTTATAAAATAAACTCCAACAAACTCTGATTCTACTCTGACTCCCTCTTATTCCAACAACTCCCCCTTAATCTACTAACTCCCCTTTAATCTAAGCCTAACTAACCTATTTTATAATTCTCCCCCTTTGTCATCAACAAAAACTAATCCTAAACTACATAACTCCCCCTAAATCTTATACTATAGCACTGTATAGGATAATAACACGGTATAGTAGAATATAAATGAGGCAGATAATAATATAAATAAAATATAGTAAGGTAAATGTGAGAGATATGAAAATTTCAAACATAATCAATCGATTTATATACATCATGTTCTTATCAAACCACGCCTTGTTCAATTATATATTACGCACCATATTCAAATCAATCCAAACCATACCAAATCAAATCAAACCAAACAATTCAAACCAAATCAAAGTAAATCAAACCACATATGTCAAATCAAACATTTCTTGGAACTTGAACCCATCCTTCTTCACCGAAGATAGGATCTACCTTTATAGCATCTCATTTTTCATTATCTTTGTTCAAAGTTCCTTCTGGATTCGCTTCAAGTTCTTCTTTGTTGAGGGCTGAGATCATCCATCGAATGGCATCAAAATGTCTTTCTTGTTCTTTTATCATATGCATTCGGCTTAATTCTAAGTGACATTGATTACGAAGGATAAAACTAACTATGTTCTTGAAGGATTTGAGAGTTTCTTCAAGATTCTCACTTAGATTATGAATAGGAGCGGCCATTTTTGGATAAAATATGAAGAAATTCAATAGAAAATAAAGAGAATTGAAAGTATGCATTTTTTCTGGAAGAAACAGGTATTTAAAGAGTTAGAAAGTCGTTTGAAATGAGAAGACACAAGGTAGTTATGTCAATTTTAATTTCAAAACAAAAACCATTTTCTGGCCGTTACATGTCGACATGGGGGTAGGGGATGTCGACATGCCCCTGTTAATTTTGGCAATTTGCTTTGTTTCTTTATATTATATACAAGTCTATATATATAAACTTATATAATATAATAACAAGCATTCCGGAGATATTTTAGAGCTAATAAACAGAAATAAAATATTTTCATTGATAAATTTAGTTACATTACATAAACGATACATAACATTAACTAAAGAGAGATACAAACTAATACAACATGAAATGAAACTAGTATTAGTAGAGGACGATGAAGATGATGATAGTCCAAGCTTTCGACTCACTTTCCCAAAGAACTTGTTCATTTTGGTGGAAATCTTGTCCAACTTTTTACTAATAGATCTTTTGAGAATCCGTTGATTTTCCACGATAATCTTTTGGTTCTTGAGAAGCGTTTTGTTGGATGGATTGTTAGGAGTGATAGGGTATTCGATGCTTTCCAATGAAGTCTCTTCCTCCTCCTCTCCTTCTTTTTCAATTTCCATCTCCTTCCCTTCTTCCTCCTCCTCCTCCTCTTCTTCCATCTCTTCATGAGTCAATCTCTCATCCTTTTCGGCAAGTGTTTTATATGGTTGAAACACAAATGGAATTTTCATGAGAGAGATGTTAGCATGGTTAAACACTTTTCTAGAAACGAACTCCTCCCTCTTATAGTCAACACCAAAGTAGTTAAAAATGCGAGTGAGATAAATCCCATGGTATAAAGTGTTTTCACCTAAAGTAAAATTTTTGGGACGAAGTTCATCTAAAATCACTTGTGCCCAATTAATGTCATAGTGCCCAAAAATAGCAAAAAGTGCCTTACAAACTTTTAAAGTAGGGTGATTGAAATTTCCCGATCTTGGAGTTATGGTATGTTGCAAAAGAAGGTTTACAATTCTAGCTTTAGGATGAAAATTTTGGTTTATAAACTCAAAGTTATCATCTCCTTCAGAAATGTGATGAAATGTCTCACGATCATGTTCATCAATTTGAAAATCCAAAAGATCCATTCCCATATACTTACAACCTAGAAAATTATCCAAAATCTCACTATTTAAAACAATACGCGTTCCTTTAACGCTACTCCACACTTCCCCTTCATTTCCTTCATAAAAACCACGGTTCAAATTTGCCTAAAACATTTTGACAAGATTCGGATAACAAACAAAATAATTTTGAGAATCATCAATTAAGCTAAGAATTTGATTCTCTTCAAAAAGAACATTGATTTCGTAGGAAGAAAAATCATTAAAGATAGCAAATTTTTCCGTATGGACCTTTCCAAAGTTTACATAGCTTATGTAAGCCTTGATAGCTTTCAGATCATTGTAGAGGAACTCTTTGGTGGCCTTGGACAGTCTAATGGTGGATGGAGTGCTTGAGGAAGCCATTTTTGAAGAAAGTAGAGAGTTTGAAAGAGAGTTTGAATTTTGAAATGAAAGTGAAAAGATAGGATAAAGTTAAGAAGATAAATAGATGTCTAAGAGCCATGTTCTCTGGTCAAGAGACACCTTTTCAGAGCTTTGGAGTTGGTGAAAAGGTGGAGGGAAATTCAAAGTTTTGAATTCAAATTTGAATTTCAAATTTCTGGAGGGATGTCGACATGGGGGGTAGGGTCATGTCGACATGGGTCCCTTAAATCATGTGACTTATTTTTCTTATTTTATTTAATATATATATATATATATATATCCTATAATCTAATTTATATTTTATCTGAAATAATATTAAATATAATAACACTTTAATATTAATATTTTAATATTATTAAAATAATATTATTTTGAAAATCAAAATTTTAAATTCAAACAACAAGCAATTTCAAAACATGCAAATAATCAAACAAGCAATTTTAATCAATATAATTTAAATGCGTACCTATTTTTAGATCCATATTTCCGAGATCATCAGAATCGTGAATAGTTGTAAAGCACATGTTTGAATTTTCCGTCTCTTGATCTTCATCACTAGGGGATGAGTCTGAATTGTCCAGTGTAGCAGTATATGCTCTCTTTCTTTTCTTTGACGAACCATTACTTGGAGAAAATTTCTGTTTATACGGACGTAGACAATCTCTTTTTAAGTTGCCTGGTTTATCACAATTGTAGCATCTGCCATTGTTTTGAGTTTCATTATTATTTCCAGAATTATTGTGATCATTTCTCTTGTAGTTGTTCATCTTTTTGTATTTCAAAAACTTTCTAAAATTCCTTGTCATCAAGGCTATTTCTTCATCGTCGTCACTGTTTGAGTCTAAACCATCTGTTATTGCATTGAACACTATTGACTTCTTTTTTGAGGCCTTGCTTTCTCTTCTCCCTTGCATTTGTACTTCAAATGACATCAAATTCCCAATCAATTCTTCAATTTTCAGAGTACTAATATCATTATCCTCTTCAATTGCTAGAGTCTTCTAATCCCATTCCGGAGTGAGTGAATTCGGAATTTTTCTAACTTGATCTTCTTTGGAAAAGTTCTTTCCTAATGTAGTTAGTAAGTGCACAATGTCTTGAAACCTATTGTACATGTCTGAAATGGACTCATTTGGATTCATCTTGAATAATTGAAACTGATTGGTCAAGATAGATATTTTGGTCTGTTTAACTTTGCTTGTTCCTTCATGAGTAACTTGCAAAGTTTTACAGATCTCATATGCAGACTTACAGACAGACACTCTATTAAACTCATTCCTATCAAGTGAACAAAATAGAATATTCATGGCTTTGGAATTGTTTTATGCAACAGTATTTTGCTCAGCAGTCCACTGTGCAAAATCAGTTGTAGGTTCAATGTACTCAGTTTGTGTGATATTCCAAGCGTCCAATCCTATTGATTGTAAATAGATTTTTCATCCTACATGCCCAATATGCATAGTTACTGCCATTAAAAAGTGGTGGTATGGCAGTAGACTGACTCTCTACAAATGAACTAGTGATAGTGTTGACATTACCAGTGTTAGCAGCCATTTGAAAACTTTTCAAAAATCAGATTATGAAAACTTTGAAAACCAATGCACCGATACCAAATGTTGGAAATGTAGATTACGGATCTTAAGGCTGGATTAACACTAGAGGGGGGGGGGGGTAAATAGTGTTTAATGGATTTTATGAAAATTTTGAAATCTTTTCAAATTAAACACATACAGATGCAATTTCACAAACACAGAGACAATCACAGAATCAGACACAGATGCAAATAGTAAATGAAAGCAGTAAAGGAAAGAACACACCAGAATTTTATACTGATTCGGAGTTACCCTACATCCAATCCTACACAATTTCTTATGCAGATTTCTTTTCAAATATAATGTCGATATTACAACCTCGATTTCAAGGCCACGAAATACACCCTCCTGTCTCCGAGTCCAGGGCAAACTCTCTTGATTTAACCATGCTACAAGATCACCTAACTGATTTGTGGGCTACAATCACACCTAATTGATTTACGGGCCACAATCACACCGTTTCCAATCACACTTTGATAGAGAGAGACTCGATACACTTCTTTGATTACAAATGATCCTATAACTCTGAATAGCACTGAGATCATTGAGAGAGAGTGGCAGAGAATCAAACTAGAGATGATCGAGTTTGATTCACTTAGAATTTCGACAAAGTTTTGTTAAAGCATTTGAAATATAAAAGAATATTTGGATGGAGAAGAAGGAGTGAAGAAATGAAGAAAAAATAACTTAAAATTCGTTGAAAACAACTAGTATTTATAGGAGAACAACGGTCATGTCCATTTGCGAAAGGTTATGAAGAATATACACTTCTTTTGAAAATTTGAAATTTAAATTCTACGGCTACCATGTCAACATGGGGGGATGAGGGATGTCGACATGCCTATGTTATTTTTGAAAATAGATTTTGCTTTAAAATGGTTTCTATTCTAAAACTTGTCAAAACAATTTCTAAACTTTGTAAACCATTTTGAATATAGTTTAAAATTAGAAAAGAGTTTTAGAAAGTAATCTTAAAATATATAATTTATAATATAAAAGTAATATTAAAAACTAAGTATAGATTTCTTTAAAATATATAAAGCTAAAATATTAAAATCAAGAGATAGTTTAAAAAATAACAAATGATTTTGAAATTAATATGATTAAAATTAGTTTTTGAATTAAGGCTTAAATATTTAAATTGATAGAGATCGCTTTTAAAAAGATAGTTTTGAAAAAATAAATCATTTTGAAAATTTTGTGGATTCCATTCCACTAGAGAAGGTCGTGGGTTTCATCCCACTAAAGAGGTCATGGGTTTCATCTTACTATTAAAGCGAGAAGGTGGATTCCATTCCACAATTAAAATCCGAATAAAGATTTTAGTGCTATTATGAAGTTTTAACATAAATCTAGACTCTATTACTTATCTTGATATCTTGAACTCTTGATACTCATGAGTCTTCAGTCTTGATTTCTTCAATCTTGAATTTGTCAGTCTTGAATCTCTATACTCGGTCTTGAATCTTTATACTGTACAGTCTTCATTCTCAGTACCAGCATATATATATATATATATATATATATATATATATATATATATCCTGCATATACATATATATCTAGACAAGAATATTAGTATTTATATTTTATAACAAGTCCTAAGGTTGTCATCATCAAACCATCATCTCAGGAACTAACAAACATAAGAGAAACAAGACTCGAATCGACCATTTATTATTTATATAGGTCTTTCTAGGTCCAGGTTCAACCTGAGCCTAGAATAGGCCATCGGTACCCCAGTCACCTCCACTGGTGGACCGATGCATGTAAATCCTGGTAGTTGCCAAGTTTCAGGAATGGATGGTTTTCGTCATCGTTTCTGCCTTCGGCCGCCTCCGTTCCGCCTTTAGTTGCCTGATAACATACCTAGCACCTAGCCCTACATTTTTAAATCCATTTTGCCACTTTATTTCATCAAATTCAGTGTAAATTCATCAAATTACATAATCTAGTATAAACCTAATTTAAGTTTATTGTTTATGACTAAATCCCTCCCAAATCCCTATTAAATTTGAATTTAGATGTTTAAAGGTGTTTATCTACTCTATTATACCAACCTATCATGGTTAAAGGATCATAATTGTATTATATGAGGTGAAAAAGATGGATCGCTCACAAAATCAACATTTTATACATGAAATCACATTGTTCGAACTACTACGTCTCCGTGCTTCAGATTTTCACCTCAAAATCGCTACTGGCATGCAGTCCTCTTCGATAGCTCCGTGGTGCTTTTTACTTTATGATTTTTTTTAAGTTTAGAGAAAGATATTGTGATTTGATTCTTGGTAGGTTGAGAGGAAGAAGAAGGAAGAAGAAGGAGTGGTCGGTGGTTTCTAAAACTGAATGCACATGAATTCTTTTAAGTGGTTGAAGGGAAAACCATCTGCCTAATTACAAATTTCAAACCTCACATTTTGGCGCCCGTTCGACCCGATACCATTTCACCTAAAATTTCTTCATACGAACTCCAAATGAGCTAAATAAAATACTGCGTGACTCAGAAAAACGAGTGGTCGCATTGATGCTTATTTCTTCTGGAAAAATGACCATTTTGTCCCTATTTATTTTTAACTTATTTTATTAACTTATTAAATTCAATTATTTTCACATTATCACATCGTTAATATTTAATTAAAATAGTTATCGAATTTTTGGGGTATTACAAATCCTTTATCTTAAGATGGACTCACCCTAGAGAACCATTCATCTTGTATTGTCACGCTTAGCATTCTAGCACTCTTTCCTACTTCATTCATTGAGTATTTGAGGAATTTTTCATGGTAGTATTCTTATCGATTTGTAGATTGATAAAAACGATAAAGGGAGAAAAATGATGATAAACATATAGCTCTTTCATTCTAAGTTAGAATCATTTGCAGTTTGAACCACTCATCTTGTATCATTATGCAAAACATCCAAACATGCTATGTTGCCTCACTTCCTGAATATTTTAGTCTTCTCCAAGATGACATTCTTGTCGGTAAAGTGTTGACGTCAAAAATGCTGCTAACACCCTAAACAATATGAAAGCACCACAAATCCAATAACAACTCCTAAACAGAATGAAGTAAAGAATAAAATATGAATGATAGAAAATTAAAACAGAAAGAAATAAACACAGAAAGTTTTATAGTGGTTCGGCTGATTCTGGCCTATGTCCACTCCAATAATTTTCCTTTTATTATACTGTAGATTACAATTACAGTCCGGATGATAGCCTTATAGTAATAATGGAGGAAGAAGAGAGCCAAAAAGAAGATTTCGGAATGAGTGCCATGTCCGTTGTAGTTATAGGGGAAGACGTGCAAAGATCCAGTTGAAAAACTCGCCTACAAGACCTCGAGACCAAGACCCAGCCCACTAGAGAATACCGACCCCTAACTCCTCGATTTGAGGGATCAGGGCCGATCAGTCAAGATGGCTATGTGGGGCCCTACGATCGCTCTTGTGGGTCTCCCTATATGCTAGCTTCGTGTTTCCACGGTTGTTTTCTAATGTTGTCCAGATGAAATTTGGAGTAATCGATTGATTTCTTTTAAGTTGAGCTATCGAGTTAAGTGTCCATAACCATAGTGATTCGATCTGATCCCCCGTCTAGGGGAAGTGATAGGTAACGATCCGCCTAGGGAAGGAGATATGTACTGATCCCCTGCCTAGGAGAAGTACCAATTCATACTTAGTCATAGTGATCAGATCTGATCCCTTGCCTAGGGGAAGAGATATGTACCGATCTCTTGCTTAGGGGAAGTATCAATTCATACTTAGTCAATTCTGGAATGTCATTCGTCTGAATCCGCTTGACTACCATCCATAGCCTTGCTTATACCTGATTCCCAAACCCGACAATCATCCATGGGGAATCCTGCCTTAACAATCATGAAATCCGTTTAGCTAAATCCGCCTGTATACTGTCTGGTCAAAAGACATGTTAACAATAAATGTTGATCGATAAGAAAGAACAATGACGATCAATCTGTAATCCTACGTTTTAAGTTAGAGTAATTAAACCATTTACCGTCTATCATCACGAAGAATATTTTGGCACGTTTCGTTGCCTGATTCCAAGAATATTTGATAAGTTTCCTCATGATCCGATTGGATCAGAGCAAGAAAGATCGGGATGTCCCTCTCGACCCAACCGTTGGTTTGAACTTGTACTTGTACAATCATGAATACTCATTTTCGGGCACATCTAGCGTCGGTAAACGTTATTCAACAAGTCTACTCACGTTGGTGTTGCCTGTGCGTTCTTGCAGAATCATTGAAATATGCTTAAAGGACCCCGTAAACATCATTTTCGTTTATCGAAGAACCTGCACCATCAAGAAAACACATTCTTCCCCCCAAGAAATTGACCAGTTAGAGACCTACCCATCTTCTCTTCTTCAATCAACACCCAGTACGGCGGTACCCATTAGAAAACACATCAAATTAAATGTTGCGATTATGGCGATGGTACCAAAAATGTTTGAATGTTCACCCAGTAAAAACCCAAGTTATTAGTTCGGGATTTTTATGGGGATTGGGCGACATTGGAGCTCAGGCAATCACTCACCAATCCGCCCTCAGGAAAAATCTCACCGTTAATAATATGGTATTTTTGCATTTCAATACATCTATTGCTTTATTATTACATTTTATATCTCAATTGTGATTGTCATGAGATGAATGACGATTGCGATACTGTTTAATGGAATATAAACGCCAATTAATTTCTTTAGCTGTTGCTGTGATTGTTTGATTTGTTACTTTGGTTGGACTGGCGTGTGTTTTATGATTTTAGGTTTCTTTTTGAAGCTTGCCTTTGTGATGTTTTAGGGTTTTTGTTTCTATCCCGTAGCATATTTTGTTTTAGATGTGCGTGACTGTTATTGTTATGGGGTAGAACGTGCAGTGTTAATGTGTTTATTATTCTATTCTGTTAAGATCTCTTAACACTTTGGTGAATCCTCGGAATGACATGTAACATTAGCGATTAGACACATGTAATACTGTTTTTATAGCCAACAAGTGAAACGTTCTTATCATCATCTTTACTTCTGGCCATTGTATTTGGTCTCAAACAGGACAGTAGTGACTGGGTCAGAAATTTATGTTGTGTTATACAACTAGGCTATACCCCAATATTTGATACAATATTCATCGTAAAAGACGCAAGTGGTAGTTTACTTCTTAACAAAGTATGGTCCAGTCAATTAGCAGGGGAAAGTTATCAGGAAACTGAACGCGCAAGTGCAAGTTTGCTTCATTTGTCTATCAAGTATAGTTTGAGTCCCATGTGCTTCAATCATTTACTTCAAAAAAATTCTTGCTTTTGTTTTTTCGTTAAAATTGGCTGGGCAATCAATATAGCAAAGCTTAGGATCAGGTACAGAAACTAAAAATTAATAGTATCAGATTCTTGTTTGAAGCCTGTTTTGATATGATAGACTAGTATTTTGAATTACAGAATACAGATAACAAACACAATGTTGTCATTATACCCAGCAGATCACAGATGTGTTAAAAAAGAAGTGGCTACTCTGTAGCTGAATGATCTTCCAAACTTAGCTTGTTTCTTTTGCAAACTCTCAATTGTTGTTGCAAAAAAATGTATTTTCCATGGATCCAGAATATCTACAATATCTGTTGATGTGACTAATCACACTAGAGTTCTAGTTACAAATATTATTGGATCTGTTGAAAAAAATATGTTAATGACTTATTTAAGAATCTGTAGCTAACCTTGTCAAGGAATTGGACTTGAGAGTTTGATTTTGGGAATGTATAAGAAAGTTAAAAAAGGCATGTAACTGCTGATTAGTGATATTTTGTTTATTACATGGTGGTTGAGAATATCCTTAGAGAGAGGGGGGGGGGGGGGGGAGGGAGATGGAGAGCGCGAGGGAGGGGGAGGGAGGGAGGGCGCATGTACTGATTCATCCTAAGAATTCTACAGGTTCGTAAGACATGTTCTAATTTTATACATAACAAATGTATTTTTCAATCAATTCGTTCCTAATCTGGTGAGTTTTAAGAATTTGAGGTACACCAATTCCTTCCATCATGGTAGATTAATAATAATCAGGATGTCATAGTGTTATATTTAAATTCCTTACGTTCTTGAAGAATTATTTGACAGTTCACAGGATATGGAGAACTTTCAAAATGTATAATATTGACATTTGCCTGACTCGCCTTAAGAATGTGGCATTCGAACCTAAATATATAGTTTTCTTCTTCCCTTAATACATACATATATGCATATATGTATTCGGGATCACTTTTCTTAAGAAAGAATATTACATTATTACAAATACCAATTGCTGGCTTATGTTTACGGTGGAAGCATAAATTGCTTAGAACAGTGTTGCAAATTAAAATTGTGTGTGGTCATATGTACTATATAACTTGAATGTTGTTGGTACATCATTATTCTGCAAAAAAAATGCCGTGTTTGATTTCTAGCATGGTAAGTCTTTGAGTGATACATGATTTGCAAATGCTCAGAAACCATATTCGTTCATTTATGGTCTAATATGTAGTTTATATTGTTCAATAAGAACTAGTAAAGTAGGATCTGCCATTTATAAAGTATAAATAATAACTACTTCATAGTTTTAACCACAAAGATAAAGCCATGCATAACTTTTGCTTTGAAGCCTGAGTTCATATCTAAGGAGTAGTTAATATCAAATAATGTTGCGATAATATCCACGATATGTCACATAACAAACCTTAACCGATATTGTGCTTGCGAAATATTGATTAAAATATCGGTAGCTATTTATCGGCCGATATTTGTCTCCTGGGCCGATATATTTGCAAAATAGCAGCGGAATTCTCAAAATATTGGTCCTTTATTAGCGCATCTCCAGCAGTAAATATAAATACTTGCAGTGATCCCTCAAAATTAAGCTGTTCACACTTTTTTATTACCACGGTAAATTAAAAACTAGTAGCGATCCCACATAACTAAGTCTCCCTCTTTTATTTTTAGCGAGGAAACATCACATGGGTGTGGGATTCCACACTTATTTGTTTGTCCATCAAGGACTGATGTTTACACAAGCACTTTAAAACTAGTGCAAAAATAATGGAGTAGGAACAACATTGTTGGAGACGCTCTTGTACTTTGTTCAAACTGTTGGAAATGACGAAGACAACTTTTTTTTTTTTTCAAAACCTGAAGACAAATACTGTTTAAAATGGTTGAAAATGATTCTTCATTTTACCAAAACCAGAAGATCAAATTTGTTGTTTTATCTCACTATTTCACTAGAGATATAAATACTTGTTTTTTTATTGATAGAAGCTGTTCATGCTGGATAATGAAACTTTAACTAAATTTAAAATTTAAAATTTAGATAAAATTGCTGTTTTTATATCTTGTACTGTTAATTCTTGTTGTTTCCAAGATTTGAACATGTTGTTAATATCTTTCGCTTTTCAAATAAATTATATGTTAAGAGTTCTTTGAAAGCAAGCATCAACATCGTAATTGTATTTAGATTTTGTATGTTATTTCTCATTCTTAATTTTGTATTTGTAGCTTGAGTTGTTAGAGATCTTGTGTTAGAAGCCCTATGCATGCATAATAACCGTGTTAAAATAATAGTAATATAATTATGTATAATAGTGATCAAAATAACAATATAGTTTTGTTATTTTATAGTTTAAAAGTATATATGGTTTGTCTAATGTCCAATATTTACCGACATTTTAATATTTTTCAAATATCACATACTCGAACGACTGATAGATACAAATATCAACTACTTAAACTGATGTTATAATTTCTATATAGACTGCTGTTATAATTCCTGTAATAGCTGAAAAGTCTAGTGTCTGATGCTTAAAGTTATAAACCTTGTAAGATGACTAAATATAATGACGTTGGTGTCTTGTGTTGATTGCAAGGTGGGTAGTTATGCGATTAGCAATTGGTATTTGTAGAAAGAAAATAATAAATTGAAAACTTTGGTTTTCATAAGTAGAGAGAGAGGTTTTTTTACATGTTATTAAACATTATCCACTTATTTGTTTAAAGTCTCATTGTTCAGCATGGCATGTATGTTCATGAGATTTCAATGTCATTTGCCTTCCTAGCATGATGGGAAAATTAACGAATTCTCGTTGCTACTTAATTGATGGGGGAAATGATTTTGAAATCACACATTAAATTTGGGGTATGTTTATTTGAAATGCTTAATGCTGCATCTTAATATTAGTACTTATTGCTGAGTTTTTAAAAAGTTATTGCCTTTTTTGAATTTCTGACTCAGATCTGTTTCACAAAATAAATAGTCTCTTTCACAACATTACCCTTCATTTAGAAACTTAATTAGATGATTTATCCTCAATTATTCTTCAAATTATAGAATAAAGACATGTATAACTGAGGAAGAGGATAAATAACCTCCACTAAATATTCATATTAAGAGGCTATCACACTATATATTTAACATAACATATATCTTTGTTAACAGTCTCATCTCGTTAAACAATAAAAAAAGTTTGGGCTAATTTTGTACGAGTGAAGTCAAGGAATATTGAACTAAACTAATCTTCAAACTTGATATTAAATTTTACTTCAGTTCAACAAAGAGGGGGCAAAAAAACATTGACTGCAAATCATTTGTTTTAGATGAAAATTTTGATATACACAAATATAATGTTCAAAACTCTATATTTCTTCCTACAGTAGTAGTTCATATCAAGATCCTAATATCTAACTATTATTATTGAACAGGAAAGCAATAATACTAAATAAAGATTACAGTAAATTTTATATCAATGAAATTTTTATAAGTGAAATTACATATTCAATTATACAAACTGATGTTTAAATCAGTCATTAGTGAAGGCCTGACCGAGAAAATCAAAAGAGATTAAAAGGAAAATATATTAAGAGCCTGTTTAACAACAACTTATATTGAATATCCTAAAAAGCCGTTTTAAATAGCAATTTCTATGTAGTTTTGAATATCAACTTTTAAGTAAAAATGTTCGGATGTAATTTTACCTTTAAGTTAAAATAAGTTAAATTTGACGTTTGACTAATATGACTTGTAAGCAATGAATGTATAATTGATTACATGATTGGACCATGGTAAATTTAAAATAATGGTATTTCTCTATAAATTAGTTGAACATAAGGTTGTTTTGTAAATTTGGTGTTGGAACTTGAAAATTGTTGCATCTTCTCATGCATTATGTAATTGTTATTTCATTTTTGCCTTGCTTATTATATTCTTTCAGAGATAAATTTTGACAATAATCCTAACACCAATGAACAAACAATAGGGAGCATGCTTGTTAGGAGGCATAAGAGCGATTCTCATCCCACTTCTGTCTTTGACCTCAATTCTCTAATTTCAGTCATTCTGAATTATGTTGTTTTAACTTCAAGATTCCCATCTTTATTATAACCAACATAATCTTTCTGCAAATGCAATGTTTATTTTTCATTTACGTTTTCTTTTCCTTTTTTTAAAATTTCAAATTTTCCCTTGAATAAAATCCTACATATTCGTTTTGTGAATACGATGTTTATTACTTTAAACCTTTTTAGTAATTCTTTTCCAATAGAACATGTACTTGATGGCCGTAAATCTAAAAATTGGCTGTTCTTTATCCATGATTATAGTTTCTGTATTCCTTTTTGAAATTCAAAATGGGTAAAATGAAAATTGAAACAAAAAAACAAACCCACAAGATATAGTTGAAACTGTTAAACCCAAAACAAGGGAGAATCCTTTTCAGTTTGCAGATATTTCTACGCTCTTCTCGAAGCTTTAATCGCTCAAGAGAAAGATAATAAGGAGTTCAACATAGCTGGAAGAAATACAAGAAGACACAATAATAATAATATTTTTCAGAAATAATAATTTCGACCACTCTTTTGTAGCCCCCTTTAGCCCTCGAATTTCTACCACAAGTTTTTGTTTAAATATTAATTGTTTTTCTCTCTTCTACATCATACTATTATTTAAATAAAAACCTTTGGTGGATAATAAGAGTGCTACAAAAAGAGGTGCCATTGAACCTTCCTCATACACACACATACATAGAAACACGTGTGTGTAAACACACATTAATATTTTAACATAATACAAAAAAAACATCTAAAACTAAATAACTCGGTAGAAAAGTCATGGAAAAACGTAAAGTGAGCGACTATTGGGATGCAAAATAAAACACACAATATGATACAAGTATTGGCCATTGGATCCTTTTATTTTACATAGAAGGTGGAAATTAAGAGAAGATCTAACGGTTAAGATATTGTGTCACGTTACCAATTTGTGTCCAAATATAATATCCCGGACATAAAACGACCACTTACCCGACATTCAAAATACTGGGTAAGTTGTAATGTTATGTGGTTTTTTGTATTTAACAACCCCCCCCCCCCCCCACAACACGCACACACATATAGAGGGAGGGAGAGGGGAGGGAGCTTCAACTTTCTTGGCCTATTATGGAAATTTATATTTATGGTGTTTATGTATTATGTATGCAAAAGCTCCCATTATTAGCAGTAATGATCCAATAGTTGATGAGTTGGTCTAAGAAACCATGTACAAAAATATCATCACTTATGTTACTTTCGGATTCAGGATGAAAAAGAGTTCAAAATAAACTGGCAAAGAGTGGCTACCACAAGCATGTTTGGATTTGCATTTGTTGGGCCAGTGGGCCATTATTGGTAAGTTTGGTATAAAACCAGAATTAATCCTACACCATTCATCTGTAGAGGAACAATACTGAATAATTGTGGGCCAACAGGTACGAATATTTAGACCGCTACATCAGACTTCGACTTCATCTACAACCCAAAACATTCAAATTTGTTGCGACCAAAGTTGCTGCAGATGGTTTGCTTTTTGGACCGTTGGATCTCATAGTGTTTTTCTCATACATGGGATTGGCCTCAGGAAGGAGCATAGAGCAAGTCAAACAAGATGTGAAGAGAGATTTTCTTCCAAGTCTTATTGTAGCGGGAACTGTTTGGCCTGCTGTGCAAGTTGCAAATTTTCGATATGTTCCAGTGAGGTACCAGCTGCTATATGTGAATTTCTTTTGCTTATTGGACAGTTCTTTCTTGTCCTGGGTTGAACAGCAAGGCGATGCTACTTGGAAGCAGTGGTTTTCATCCCACAAGAATCTCAAATGAAAGAAACTTGCGTTTTCTCTTACTTTCGAGGATTTAGTTGTTTTACTTGTATCTTTCATTTCCTCGTCATATATGCTAGTGCACGCCATGATTTGTTAATTTCTTGAATTTGTGTAACATTTCAATGACATAATTTGAATGCACACAGTGATGTACTTGGAATCTGAGAAGTTTCTGGAGGCAGGACATAAATGATATAATCTGTAGTTCTGTACCTTCAGTTGTTGCATGATTGTTATGTTTCCTCAACCTTATTTTTCCTTGAACGTTAATTTATCATCATGTCGGTTCTTTGTAAGAGTTGCCTAGACTTAAAAACAAGTAATGGTATCATACTTATTTTATTTTATCACCATGTAAGCGACGTCAGTTGCCTAATTATAACTACCAAAATTGAGATAAGCTGTCTTAAATGATTTTCCTGATTTTGTTCTTTCTTTAATCTAAGGAAAAATATATCAAAGGATGCTCCACTTGAATATAACCGAAATGCCGTACCACTTTATGGGAATAATAAAGTGAATATTGGCACACATTCCTAAAAACAAACTTAATTCACCAAAACTTCTCCCCTAAAAAAACATACTTTGCAGGTTCCTATTTTTCATTTTTGCCATTTTCTTTCTAAAATACTCCTCCGCTTCTTACAGGATCGACTTCAATGGCGAGCTCATCTTTTTTGGTTTCATCTTCTTCTTCAATAGCGAGTTCAGCTTTTTTGATTTCATCTTCTTCTCTCATCTTTCTCGATTTCAATGGAAAACTGCAACTATTTGAAAATAAATCAATATTTTTTTACAAAATATGAATTGTTGTTAATTTTTTAGGAATTGTTGTTGTTGTATTGATGTTAAAATTCATTAATGATAAGGAGAGATGATTGTCGTTTGATGTTTGAAGTTTTTATGCAAATATTCATACTATGTGCATCAATAATGCAAATATTAAAATATTTGCAGTTTTTTATGCAATTATTCTCAAAATCTGCAGAAAAATATGCAAATATTGAGAATACTTGAATAAATACTGCAAGTATTGTCAATATTTGCAGTAAAACATCTAATTATACAAATAAAAATGTAAAAGTTTTTTCAGCAAATATTTGCTCATTTTCATGCAAAGATTCTGAATGCGTGCGTTTATTGCTGCAATTATTTTTAATAATTGCATAAAGCTCTGCAAATATTGAGAATTATTGCTTAAAATACTGCAAATATGATCAATATTTGTAGTTAAAATTGTAATAATATATGTTGGAGCTGCAAGAGTTTTTTGAATTGAAATAATTGCAGACATACATTGAAGAATACAAATGATTTTAAGTGAACAATTGCTAATAAGTGAGCAATTATTCAGAATAATTGCAGATATACATTGAAATAAATTTATTTGAATAATTGTTGACAAGTAAACAATTATTCAGCATAATTGCAGACATACATGCAATTATTCGGAATAGTTGCATGCATCTCTGCAATTATTATGAATGACTGCAAAGAAAGATATATATAATATTCTTTATTAATATAAAATGGTTTTTATATTATTTACGGTTATAAATGTCTTTTTTGAATTGAAATGATTATAATTGAATAATTGCTGATAGGTAAGGATTTATTCAAAATAATTACAGACATACATGTCATAATTCATAATTGTTGCATACATCTATGCAATTATTATGAATAATTGCAAAGAAAGATGAATATAAATGACTTTGAGTAAATAATTGCTAATAAATAAGCAATTATTCTGAATAATTGCTGACATACGTTGAAATGAATTTATTTGAATAATTGCTGACAAGTAAGCTACTATTCAACATAATGCTTTATTTTATTATTTACAGTTATAACTGTCTTTTTTTGAATTAAAATTATTTTATATGAATAATTGATGATAAGAATGCAATTATTCACAATAATTATAGAAATACATGCAATAAAATCTTGCAATGTTTATTTTGGTTTATCATATTTTCTACTGTATATATAAACAATATTCGCATTATTTTAAGCAATTATTCACAATAATTGCAGCAAAATCTGCAAGTATTGTGAATAATTGCATATTTTTCTTCTGATATTATCAATACCAGCAGAAAATTAGAAATACAATAATTATTTGTTGAAAAACTCTTACATAACATTTCTCATTATTACTGAAAATTAAAACTTCAATAATACAACAACATTGAAGAATACTATGCAATAATTGAGAAAATATGAAGATTTGCAGTTTTAGTTTGATTTTGATGTTCGATTTTGAAATCCAAATGTTGAAATTGAATTTGACGATGCTTCTATTAATCGATTTATTAATAATGAAATTGTCGATTTGTTGATAATAAAATTGTTGATGATTTATTGTAAAATCGATAAAGATTGGAAAGAAAATACGTGCGTGAATTTATTTGATGGGGCGCCTGGAGGTAATTTGGGAAGTAAAATAGAGAAATTGGAAAACAGAGATGTAATTTATAAGTTATTTTTGAGGAGAATGTTTTGTGTATTCTGAAATATATTACGGACGTGAGCCAAACTCACCCAATAATAAAACTTGGTTGCATCAAAGCTAATGAGAAATTCATTATAGAAAGCTCTTTATTGAAATAGATAAACTCACATTTATTTTTGTAGGAAATTATATTATAGTCATGAAGATCATGAATCATTTCTCTTATATTCATCAAAACTAAACTTTAAATGATTTGACAATTCATTTCACTACACCAAAACAGAGGATTCTCAACGAGTATAAGCGTTGCGAAGAATTTCAGTAACACTTATATGTGTCGCTGTAGGGACGTGAGCATTTATTTGCAATGTTTATAAGCATTGGAAGATTTTTTTCGCCAACGTCTATAAGCGTTGGGAAAAAGGACCTTCCAACGCTTATAAGCGTTGACGAAATAAATCTTTCAACGCTTATAAGCGTTACAAATAAATACAAACAAATAAACACTTATCCGTAATGTGAATGTTGAAAGATATAATGGTTTGAATGTTAAAAGATATAATGTAGACTGTATTTAATATGAAATATTATCTTAATTTAGCAAATTATAACCCAATCAATATCAATAAACAATATTCATAATCAGTAATAAAACAGAGTTCAATTAACAAAAGAGAAGTTTAATGCATAATTAAGTTATCAATACATAGTTTACCAATTCCATACTAATACCTATTGTAATAACAAAAGATAAGACGTAGTTCATAGTTAAAGTCTACAGATACCGAATACGAAACTCTGGCCATATAACGAAGCCTCCATCAGAAAATTCACATAGCTTGGCCATATAACATCTTGTTTCATAGAAGAAGTAGAACTAACTGCTCGACAATAATTTTTCTTTTATCGAAACCAAAAACTTCCGCAATTGGATCATTTTCAAGATCTTCTACTTCACCATTACCACTAGAACTACCATCCAATTTCCTCTTTTCTTTTGCTTCTTCTATAAGTATCTACATGCATTCAATATCTTATTAAACTTAAATTTATATTAAAAAGAATGACAAATAATAATCAAGGTGATAACACATGATTTAACAATAAAAGGACAATAAACAAAACAAGCAAATATGCAAGGACGATAATTTGGAATTAAGTACTTCATATACGCAATGACATGTTTGAATTTTTAAGGTGGTAAAATCAAGAACTGGTCAGATGGTGTTTTAATTTTTTTATTAACAGACATTAAAGGCATTCCATTTTTTTGATAGCACCGAATATCTAAAACAGTTATGCACATATATTCAGCAATACCTGATACACTTTACCAGAATTTCCCACTCTCTTGTTTAAACTTGTAACGACCGAGATTTTCGACACTCGAAAATCGACATCAATACGTTCACTGTATGACATGCCGAGCAATCGAATGCCGGAAATACCAGATCATTAGGGAAAAGAAAAGGACATAGAAGAATAAAATAGAAATAACAATACAAAATCTCACAATCGCAGCAGAACAATATATAATAGATAATAACATGTCTCTATACAAAACGAAACTACAACTGTTATTTATACGTTACATCATCAGAGTACAATACATCAATAACACAATACTGGACAGTTATAATAACCTGTCCTCACAAATGCTGAATATACAGCTTACAATACACAGCAGAATAAAATCAAATACGTGTAATACGTCTTCGTCATCCAGCTCGTCTCCTGAGCTCCATAGCATCCTATCCTGTATCTTTAATACTCGGTCTGACCCGAGCATTATAATAAAATAACACCCGAGTCAATCTGAAAAACCAGCATGAGAAAACACACTCAATTTGAATTATTAAAGTTTACAAAATCTTTTGAAAATCAAAGGTATCTCGTAAGACCACGCCACAAATAAACACGACAGGTTTTTACCTTACGATAACCAAAATATTTTATATCAAATCCTCTGATATTATAATAGTGTCTAAGTACAAATACTTATTCAAATAGCTAAAATGCTTGCATCTCACGTTTCAACATAGTTGGGCACAATCAAAACCGTGTGGTGCTTATTGGAGAATGAATTCCATACAAATGACTAGGCATTGGGGTACCACCTGTCACAGTACACGTCTAGAAATATCGTACCGAGGACCACGCCGGGATCCCCTGCCATACAAGACCGGACTATCCCTAACCTGGATAGACCGAATATGATATCCCCCGGGTGTTCCCCCCCTCTCTCGAACTCCTTCCATATACCGTAGTAATAAATAATATCCGAGGTTATCTAGAAAGGTGATAAACATACCCTACTTGGGTGCGACCTACTTAGCCTTGCTGCATCTCCCCTGATTTTCAATCATTCCCGATTGTTGAGGCTAGAGGCTACGATTACCTTTATAAGGAATTTTTTTACTTAGAATGTTCATTGTCCTCCGATGATAATGTTCTGATAGCATTCATCCATACAAGTCCGTTCTGGGTCCGAACGGAACCGAATGCACTATTCCTACTACATCCATTTTGGAAAAATCCTCAGGATTAGTAGTGATTAGCCCTTGCACTTCACTGCTTCATCTTCGACTCCATGCTCTTGTTTTCACCGTGAAAACGTACTCGTTGGATCGAAGTGGTTTTCGGATAACGAATCCGATCCCGGTCTCTTCGAAACAACGTTCGATATTTTCTGATAAACTCAACCCCGGTTCTTTAGGAAATACACAGACGAAAATAAGATCGGAGATCAACACCTAACCAATAGTGGACGGATTTCCTTATAGACGTCCTAGAAGAACGAAACGAGTTTATAAGTACAGTATAGCACCTCGAACGGTAACTGTACCATATAATTCCCGTATTTCTCATAGATTTTCCCAAAGTTATATTTTTGGTCCAGATTTTGATAGTCGGTTATTTAACTATCAAATAAACAATCATTCAACCAAATATTCCATTTTCCACCGAATAACTACAAATCTCTTTTTAATTTAATTTTAATAAATTAAATCTTTTTATCCAAAATATATACTTATCTTATCGAATTTAGTATATTCATAAAAACTATTCCTTTTTCAAAGAATATTTGAAAGCCTTTAAAATAATTTGGAAAGTACCACTCTGGTATCAAACCATGGATTCATAGCTCAATGGTTACGTCTCTATCTCAGAGAAATTCAAGGCTTAACTGCAGGCAGTCACTGCCTCCGATTTCGCCATGCAGGTATACCATTACTTCCCAAAAACTTTATTTAAAAATTTTCAAAATAATACTTATGAAATTCTAAAATAATTTTCCAAGCTATAGGCAACTACTTTTAAATAAAAGTTATTATATAAAATATCAAAATTTAATAGTTTATCCTTTTAAAATAATAATACCGATTAATCCTAAATGATAATTAACTTAATATAACTAACTTAATTCATAAATTAATATACTTTAAACAAATTTAAAATAACTAAATTACTAATTTTCTGAAATATTTTTAAACGCTTTTAAATTTTCTAGTAAATAATTAAAAATCCTTTTAAATAAATAAACTTAACTTTTCCGAATAAATATATTTTCAACTCCAATATAGCCAGCCTAATTATTTATAAATCCCTCTCGATTTATCTCCAGCTTGATTTACGTTCCAAATCTGTAAATTCCCTTTCTCGCATTTCTAAAAATAAATCTACTATTTATTTTAAACCGATTTACCCATCTTCTTATAAATCCTCACGTGAAATTTAATTTCAACTTATCCACTAGTAATTACTTCACTCTATTTATAAACTTCGTTTATAAATTCCATAGTCTCATTTCCGTTTATAACGGTTTCACAACACTTAATTGATTTTAAATCAATTTCTAATTTAAATTCATTTTTAAATCAATTTCTTAAATAACCCAAATATATTCCAATGCCCACTAATTTCAGATCTCCCTTCCTTTTTATGATTTAAAATCCTATTTAAAATCTAGTGTAACAATTTATATTCTATTTTTAGATTTCCTTTTATTCTTTCCCAAACTATTTTAAATCTCGATTTTGAAAATAAATCCCTTTTTCACTTAAACAATATTGCTTAAGTTCTATTATTTAAAATCCTTTAATTTAACTTATTTCCAAAATCCCTATTTTCCTTATTTCAAAATTATCAAGCCCAATTTTGAAATCAAACTATTTATTTTACCCAATATTCATTTCTGTAAATAAATCCAAAATTTCACTATAAATATTTTTACTTCCAATTTTCCCTTTTAGTTTCTTTTAAAAATACAATACTCATATTTATGGTATTTTAAAATACCAAAATCTATCCAGTAATACCATAACATCCAATAAATTCAAATTGCACTATAACCCACCATAAATTATTTAAACAGATCATATATCAATATATATGAAATTAAACTCAACATTTTTGAGGAATCCAGTTGGATCCCTCTAACCTGTTTTCCTGCATCCACAGATGTTAATACAATATAAAAATACCAATCCCACTTCGAGGGGGATATCGCGGTATATAGGGTCATTCGCTATTATGCGGGGCGTATAGGGTCTCATCCACTATATATATGAATGAATATCAATCACTCCAATATATATATATATATATACTACTATATATAACATCATATTCATCTAATAATAATTACCAATTTCAACAATCAACCAGTAATTAATTTTAACTTTTTAAAATTAACTGCAGTATTCCTAATTTGAGTTAGATTAACTCACCTTTATCCCAGTTAACGCCTTCATTTTTGGTCTTCAACTAAATTCGAATGGCGTTCGAATTTTAATTAAAAATCTCAAAAGCTCCAAATTTACCCAAACCAGCTTCATGTCGTTGAATACTCTATTACGATCACAACGCAAAAATTTGCGTTATGATCCGACCTAGCATTTCCGAGTTATGGCATTTATAAGCATTTGAATTTATAAAACAATTTATATATAAAAAAAATGACCTAACCATTTTAAAACCCGACCCACTCACAAAATAAAGCCGGTCCACAGAGTGTAACATCTTGAAATTTTCAACCATTCGCATCCATACATGTCGGGTTTGAATTGCTCAAAAAATCAGATTGTTAATTTAAATTTGGCAAAACTCAGCATATACAGTAAATAAATAATCACAGAAACACAGACACAGAGTAATATACCAATAATGCAGCGGAAACAAAAGAATAGTAGTTCATGAAGCTACTATATATATACAACATAGTTAAACAAGATACAACAGAAGTCTCGAATACAATAGTCAAATACAAGATCAAAATACATCACTGGAATCAACTGAATATCTGAAAGCTGGATAGATAGCTAGATCTCCAAGCGAAGCTCCAACTCCAAAGGTGAGTCTCGAATACTGGTACACTCAGTCTGACCCGAGCGTAAAACAAAACACAAAACACTCGAGTCAGGATTAACATTCTTATATCAATAAATCCAACTCAAGTGAAATAACAACTGAAAATACAGTAACTCAAAGGATGTTTGGGATAACCATCCTCTAAGGATCCGTTAAACTATTTATATATAGTAGTGTACGCTAAGTAGATAATGCCTATCAGTAATATAAAGTATCAAAATAGCGTTAAGGCGTTACCATTATCCCCCTTAACACATTTTATATAAGTGTCATAGTCTATACAGCACTGTAAACTCCACCGTAAACTAGTGGGCTATCATGGAGTACTCCATAGGTATAACACAAAACAAATCATAGTGGTCGCGCATAGGGATACGAGTATGACAAGGCACATTAGGCAATACCCAAGGTAGTGAAACTACCGTTTGCCTGATCCGGGCTGGTGAGAACGCATCGCCACAACGATCGCAACACCGCGAACAACACTCCCAATTCAAGGGTGCGCATCAATCAAAACAAGTAATGAGTATTTTACGAAGAAGTGTGTCCGCTAGAGGTAGCTAACCTCATTGGCCCGGCACGGCTCCTGTTTAAGTCATTTCAAATTTGACACAAGTGTCAAGGCTATCCATTATCGTTCTCTTTCTTCAAATCCAGCAACGTCATCATTCTAACCACTTCATTCTGGATCGCACTCCGTGTATAATAGTTATTAAAGTGGTTTTCGGTTTAGATAGAGAGTATGTCCCTAACTGATCCCGGACTCTTCAATAACTACGTAATTATTACACCGATTGGTCATTTAATAAACTTTCAAAATAGTTTATATTTCAAAACCAAAATATCATTGCCATTTCAAAACCATATCAATACGATCACTTCCATTTCAAATATATCCATCTCAAATATATCCATTTACAAAATCTTAGTGCTTCAAAGTTATAACACTTTCTAAATCAAACACTTTGGAAATCATAATTCTTTGGAAATCAAAATTTATAAATCATAATGCTTTTGAATCATAACACTTCCCACTTAACCGTTTAAATATAAATAATAGTATATATAATAAAATAGTTTATAATTTAAAATAGTTTATATAAGAATAGTTGTAATTTAAAATAGTTTATATTAAAAATAATTTATATTAAAATAGTTTATATGAAATAAATTTATAAAGTAACATATATCAATAGTTTTAAATATAATTTAAAAATACTTTATATAATAAAATAGCTTCCTCAAATTTCACAAATCAATTCCAAATCAACACCAATCCCAAAATTTCAAATTTAGTCAAATCTCAAATCATCAATTTCAATTCAATTCAGTTCTCAATAAATTATTATATCGATTTCAAATATAGATTTGAACCATAAATAAACCATTTAAATTTCGATATATTCCAAAGCTTTAAATATTTCACAATCTCAAAACTAAATTTGATAATTTCATATATATCTTAATTTAACTTTATTATTATTTAGTTTTGAAATATTCACTTAAGTGATCTAATATTATTTAAATAAAACCCCAAATTACAAAGAAACTAAATATCTCCTTCACCTTATTTAAACTTGAAATATTCATTTAAATCACCTTAACCAAAATCAAGTTATAAAATTATATCCTTTAAAATCTCAAATTCAATAAGTTCCAAATCGATTTCTAATTAAATATATTTCTTAATTAAATACAATTTCAAATCAATTTCAAATCTATATTCTCAACCTTAATTTATTAAATCATTATAAACTCTATATTAAAATATAATTTAAATAAATACTTAACCATATTATATTTTAATAAAATCAAACTTTATTATTAAGCTTATTTTATATTAAAACAAATTTATGCATAGCTTAAAATCAAGAATTTAACTATATATACAATAACATTTATATAATATCTAAAATCAATATTTATATAAAACCATATGTTTCCTTCCAAAACCATAGTAATCAATTCAAATTATTTATATATAGACCAACGGTGTCCGTATATAATTTTCTATCCTATGGTAAAGTGATACAGATATTTATCATTTTAATTCGCAATTTAAATATATACGGGTAAATATCATTTCAACCCGCAATCCCAAATTCCATTCAATGAAAATAGCTTGGGTTTATCATTTCAACCCATAACGATTTTCCCACATTCTACAGATCGTTCGGGTATGTATCATTTCAACCCATAGGGAATTCTACACTAACAGGGAACTTGCAGAGTGATAACATATAATAGTAATAATATAACATGCATGTATCATCAATATAAATAACAGATAATGGTGTCAGATGTCACAGGTGAACAGATACAGGTAATAACCTATATATAACAATGTAAATAACTAACAGCAGCATATTTCAATTGTCGTTTCAATTGAAATCAAATTTAATATATATAAGAACGTAAATTGTGAGTGATTGCTCACCTTTCGAGGCTAGAGAGGATAAACACTGAAATTGAGTTACGAATCCAAACACGCATTCCAAAGCAAAGTGAGATGGGCACGAATTCAACGGATAGAGCTGATAACAGGAATCGATGAAACAAATTGAATCATTTTTGATATAACTGAAAATACATACATTACTATTATATTATATATATTATTATTTGTTTTCTAAAAATAATTTCAAAACATATATTTTCAAATCCATATTATATCCCAAAATTTTCCATTTAAACAAAACCCAATATATCACAAGAACGAATAGTTGAACACAAATCAACTGTAAGAAAATATATATATACTGTCAAACTTCATATATAACTAACATTTTAAATTGGAAAACTGACACACACACACACATATATATATATATACATATATATCATTTAACCAAACACTGTCATACATACATATACACAACACCATGCTATAACTTGATAAATTGTCATATAATATAGTTTATATGAACCAAATACCGATGATATAATAATACTTATTACAACATACAAGTTTTCAAAAGTCAAAGCTCTGTCCAATATACAAAGTATATACGTAATAGCTAAAAAAATACGTGCAGGCTATATGCACACTGCAAATATATACTTTGAAATCCACCTTATATATGTGACTAATATATAGGAAAACGTGTAAAATATGTGTACATATTGTTAAGTCTTCACAGCAAACTATCAACATTCGATAGATAAATAAATATCTATATATATTGTTGTCATGTATATCTTTAAACTAATGTATACAAACAACATATAATATAACAAATGTATTATCAGATTCACATATACATCCAAATCCCACATAATAACCTATCCATACTAACAGCAACTGTATATATGTATAGCTAGCATACATATAATATCATATACAAAGCAAATATACTTACAAAATTTTAAAATCAAAATTTATAAAACCCCTCATGTATATAATAAGCTAACAGACTACCTACATATAGCTAGACCGATATAAATATTGTATACGAACAAAACTGCAACAAAGATTGGAAGAATATATAAATATATACAACTTACAACAACCAAGATAGCTTTCATATATCAGATCTTATACTTATACATTTCAAACTATCAATTTATAAATCATATAATACATACATATATTCATATACACGTATGAAATCATTCACAAGCCCATAGTTAATTTTACTATTTGCATATATATATATATACTTCTAAATCTTTCCACAGCAAAATATGAAATATATATATAAAACATTTGTATATATAAGTATAGGCTGTCGAAAATATACCACCAACATACTATTGCAACTAATATATAATACTTCTTTGTACATTCTTATATAATATATATAAACAAAAATTACATAAATATAAACTAATATATATACTTAAGTATATAACAGTAAAACGTAAACAGAGAAACAAAATAATTTGCATAGAATATACTAATATGTACAACATGTATACATGTTATATTTTTAAATCGATATATATATGTACTATGAGCAAAAATGATTTTAAACAATGACATATGCTAACATATATAACTAACCGGTAAAGCTAATATAACTAAAACAGTATTTAATATATATATATATAACCTTATTATATAAAAGAGAGGAGATAAGGCTAGAGTGAGAATGCACGGCACTAGGTACATGCGGCAGTGAAGCTGGGGTGAAGATGTGGGCCAATTGGTTACTTAGGCGCGGAGTACATAGCGGCAAGGGAAGAAGTGGAGGGAAGGGATGCATGCACGAGGGTGGAGAGAGGCACGGTTGCTCGGCCAAAGGAAAGGGAGAGGGTGGACGAAGGACTGGAGGAGGAGAAGATGTCGCGGGAAGGGGGAAAGAAAAAAAAGGATGAAGAGCAATTGAATAATTTAACCAATAAAGAATTTCAAGCGTATTGCCTTTATAAAATTTATATTTCCAAAATGATAGAATTAAAGACAGAGGATGAACCAAAATGTAAGTGGAACAGTAAAGGCCAGGACACGGTAATTCAGGCAGTAATAAAAGCAATTGGCTGTTGATTTTCAACCGTTGGAGAATTTGAATGGACACGGGAGCAGACCCAAAGTTTCAAATCGGATACCGATGCATTGGACCGTTACGCAGTTTTTGCTGCGTACTGGACATCAAAACACATGATTGAAGATGCCGCAGAGATCAGCACGACGAGATGATCAAAACGGCATACAAATATTAGTAGTACGATCTTCCTATCAAAAGCCGATATCGGTACCCAAAATGCTGCAAATTTACCAGAAATAAGATAAACGGAGCTGGAGAAGTTCAAATTTGACAAAATGAAACACGACGTCTCACTTAGAAGATGATTTACAAATTTACTGTATAAAATATTCAGGTTTGGAAAATATTTTATTATCATCAAATATTAACTGATTTAAATTGAAATAAAATTGCACTAGAAAATAAAACTCTATATTTTCTGATGAAAATTTACCAGTTGCTATGTTTAATTAGACGTATTCCAAATATCAAATTTCTATTTTTTTTTTCAATTATTCAAGATTTCACAAAATTCCAGTTAAATGTATTATTAAAACCATCAAAATTTACGGGTCGTTACACTCTCCCCCACTCAAAACATTTCGTCCCCGAAAAGGAACGAGGTAGGAGAATAGAAACAACCAGAAAGAAGAATAGACTTGAATTATAAAATAAAAAAATTAATTTAAACCATATAGATTTCAATCTAAATAAATTTATATTCAACAATTGGTTTAAATTTAAGGTATTTCATTTAGTTGATTTAATTTCAATTTATTAATTCCTTTAAAAATAAAATTTATTTTATCTATCTCATTTATTATTCAATTAACTTATTATTCTATTTATCTCTATTAACATTTTTATAATTAAAATTTAAGTGTATAACATTTATTATAACCACTCAAATTTTATTTATAAAATCATTTTATATTGTATATTATCCAATTACATATTCAACTTCTGAATAATTTAGGTAAGTTGTATTAGAATGAAATTGGGTATTATACAAGTAAACCTTTCCCAGTTCATTTATTTCAAGTTTTAAATATTTATTCAAAAAAATTAGCTTTATTTATAATTGAAATCATCCAAAAATTTATGAATTAAATTTCCGATTAACTTCAAACAATTTAGAGATAAGTATATATACTATATATATCAAATCAAATCTATAATCATATACTTATATATTATAAATCAAGTCATACTTTAGAAATTCAAATCAATTTAGTTTTCAAAACAAATGTGTAGGAAAGCTATAGAATGGTCTCTCCACTCTGAAACTCGAAAATGAATGTCGATGATGCGGCCGCCATCACTGAAATTATTTTCCAGTGGCACCAGAGGAGAGCACTGATTAAACATTTAAAAATTCTTTGAAAACCATTTCTATTTGAAAATACTTTAGATAATATACATTTTAAAACTTTAAAACCAAAGTTTGAAATCACCGGAAATTAATTCTCAAATTCTTAACTTAAATTCATTTCAAATTCTAAATCAATTTATAAAATTTGTTTATATTTTCATTTATTTATAATGTGACAATAGTCCATGGTTTGCAGAATAATGAATGAAAATCAAATATTTTCATTGCTGTCAACCAATTCATTTAACAATTATCTTACAGAAAATTTACTTATATATACAATATAATTATACAAAATTTATTTCATTTACTGAATATGAAAACAATATTGTGTCAGTTTGCTATGTTCAAGTGTTTTGGAATTTCTATCGATAGCGTTGATCAGACGAATCGATCGAAAACCCAAATCAACATTAACAACTCAAACAATACAAAATAAAATAATTTTATTAATTAGAAATACACTTCCTCACTCGATGACTCCAAAAATGGATTTTAGAACAAGGATAAGGATTCAAATATTAGAGGAATCCTAATCAAAGAGAATTCTAACTAAGGTAGGCTCGAAACAAAGATAAGATTACAAAGAGAGAAAAGAATGGATAGACTTGTATAAATCGCGGGCGACCTTAACCGGGTAAACCGTGACTTCTAGAATAAGATCTATGCAGAATTCTGAAGCAAATCAACATTCGATCACAAGAGAATATATCCTGGTCATCTACTAGAGAACATTAGGGTATAACAAGAGATAGCAGCATTGTAAAACCGAGGATACAGAAATCTTCGGTGAATCAATGCCTGTTGTAAAGGAGTTTCACCCCTTTATGAATAATTCAAGGGAGCTATGGGATGCTCCAGAATCAAGGAAACACGAATAGGGAGAGACAAGAATGGATTTCAGAACAAGGTAAGGTTCCAAAGTTCGATAGAAATCCAAATCAAAGAGGAAGGAATTCAAGCTCGAACGAAAGTGATTTCATAATTTAATTTACTTTGTATGCTAAGTTTTGCCTAAAACCAGAGCTCTGATACCAACTGTAACATCCTGAAATTTTCAACCATTCGCATCCATACATGTCGGATTTGAATTGCTCAGAAAATCAAATTGTTAATTTAAATTTGACAAAACTCAGCATATACAGTAAATAAATAATCACAGAATCACAGACACAGAGTAATATAACAATAATGCAGCGGAAACAAAAGAATAGTAGTTCATGAAGCTACTATATATATATAACAGAGTTAAACAAGATACAACAGAAGTGTCGAATACAATAGTCAAATACAAGATCAGAATACATCACTGGAATCAAGTGAATATCTGAAAGCTGGATAGATAGCTGGATCTCCAAGCGAAGCTCCAACTCCAAAGGTGAGTCTCGAATACTGGTACACTCAGTCTGACCCGAGCGTAAAGCAAAACACAAAACACTCGAGTCAGGATTAACATTCTTATATCAATAAATCCAACTCAAGTGAAATAACAACTGAAAATAAAAGTAACTCAAAGGATGTTTGGGATAACCATCCCCTAAGGATCCGTTAAACTATTTATATATAGTATGTACGCTAAGTAGATAATGCCTATCGGTAATATAAAGTATCAAAATAGTGTTAAGGCGTTACCATTATCCCCCTTAACACATTTTATATAAGCGTCATAGTCTATACAGCACTGTAAACTCCACCGTAAACTAGTGGGCTATCAGGGAGTACTCCAGAGGTATAACACGAAACAAATCGTAGTGGTCGCGCATAGGGATACGAGTATGACAAGGCACATGAGGCAATATCCAAGGTAGTGAAATTACCGTTCTCCTGATCTGGGCTGGTGAGAACGCATCTCCGTAACAATCGCAACACCGCGAACAACACTCCCAATTCAAGGGTGTGCACCAATCAAAACAAGTAATGAGTAGTTTACGAAGAAGTGTGTCCCCTAGAGGTAGCTAACCTCATTGGCCCGGCATGACTCCTGTTTAAGTCATTTCAAATTTGACACAAGTGTCAAGGCTATCCATTATCGTTCTCTTTCTTAAAATCCAGCAACGTCATCATTCCAACAACTTCATTCTGGATTGCACTCCGCGTATAATAGTTATTAAAGTGGTTTTCGGTTTAGACAGAGAGTATGTCCCTAACCGATCCCGGACTCTTCAATAACTACGTAATTATTACACCGATTGGTCATTTAATAAACTTTCAAAATAGTTTACATTTCAAAACCAAAATATCATTGCCATTACAAAACCATATCAATACAATATCACTTCCATTTCAAATATATCCATCTCAAATATATCCATTTACAAAATCTTAGTGCTTCAAAGTTATAACACTTTCTAAATCAAACACTTTGGAAATCATAATTCTTTGGAAATCAAAATTTATAAATCATAATGCTTTGGAATCATAACACTTCCCACTTAACCGTTTAAATATAAATAATAGTATATATAATAAAATAGTTTATATAAGAATAGTTATAATTTAAAATAGTTTATTTTAAAAATAATTTATATTAAAATAGTTTATATGAAATAAATTTATAAAGTAACATATTGTAACAACCCGCATATTTATCGATTTTTATATTTAAATATTTTATCGTTAGTCGGATGTTAGTCCGAAAAGCTACTTTTTGCATACGGTCAAATTAGGACTCGAGACCACCCCCATTGAGTTCAAAATGACGTTTGCGATCTTTTTGAGTGTAAACTTCGATATGTTTGGAGATAGTGAAATTTTCGTCACTTTTTGTGTTGAGCTTTTGGTTTGGGCTACACCTCTTCTACCTCAGCCCAACCCCTTCCTTCTCTTCATCACTTCATCAACTTTGAAGCTTTAGCAAAAATGGTGGAGGGAGTAGGAAATTAAAATTCCAAGCTCAAGTTCTTTAGCAAATTCAACATCTAACTCCAAATTCAAAGTGAAGACATTGATTCAAGCTTGTGGTTGATCTTTGCTTTGCCCCCGAGCTTCATCTTCATCAAATTCCATGAAAAGGTGAGATTTTTGATCTCACATCTTGCCTATATCTATCTTGGACTGTTGGGAATGATCCTCTATTGCATTTGTATGAATATCTGCATTTGGTTTGGATTGGATTGGCGAAAAACTCCAAAATTTAGTGATTTTGGTGAAAAACTGCTACTAGGTCGTTCTGGCCATTTTTAGCTCGTTCTGGCCCTTAAGTCGTAGGTCGTTGCCGACCTATAATCTCCAGGCAAAATGTTAAGTCGTTCACGAGCTAAAGGCATAAGTCGTTCACGAGTTAAAGGCATAAGTCGTTCACGAGTTAAAGGCTTAAGTCGTTTGCAGTTAGCTAGTTCGCCTCGAGTTAAGTCGTAGGTCGTTTGGCCTTAAGTCGTTTGCAGTTAGCTCGCTCGCCCTGGCTTAAGTCGTAGGTCGTCCTCGACCTAACTTCACTAGGTCGTTCCTGCCTTAGCTCGTAGCTCGTATTCAAGGCTTAGGTCGTTAAGTCGTTCGTTCCACTAAGTCGTTCAAGGCTTAGGTCGTAAGACATTAGGTCGTGCACTTTTAGGTCGCGAACAACCTTATGTCGCGAACCTCTTTAGGTCGTATGACCCTAATTTTCTTAGGTCGTTGGACCTTTTTAACTCGTTAGGTCGTAGACCCTTAAACTGTTAAGTCGCGTACTTCCTTAGGTCGCGCATCCCACTTAGGTCGCTTGACCTTAAGTCGTAGGTCGTCTCCGACCTAACATTCCCACTGCTACTTCACTAGGTCGCTTGACCTTAAGTCGTAGGTCGCTTGACTTTGTTAAGTCGTAGGTCGAACCCCGTATTACTCTGCGTAGGAAATCTTATCTGAAAAGCGTTCAACAGAACTTCTTACTTTGATGGTTTTGAGAATTGATTTCTTTGAACCTTACTCACGTCTTCGAACGTGAATTTTTATGATTGATTGTTTCTACAATCACTTCTATGATTTGTCACTTCAAAATATAAAGGTTTCCAATACTAGTAGTAAATATCAAAACTCTTTCATCAAAACGATTTCAACTCTATTTTCAATATCAAACTCGTTTATAAAACTGTTTTCCAATCTACTAGTATATACAAACCTTTACCTCATTCGTATGAGAAAATATAATTAAACGGCTTAGCAAAACAAGTGATATGAAACGCTTGCGTTTACTTCGTCGGTTAATTGATGGACTTGTTCGATTGAAACTCTTGTGACAATTTCCTAGTGCAGATCTACAATCTGTTCGTAAATATTTGAGTTAAGCAAGTGGTTATGGGACATGAAGCTAAACTCTTATATATACTAGCTTAGCGTAATCGACACTTCCTTATGATCACGATGATCATTCTTGTGATTTAGACTAGCGATTGTGCCATGTCTCTTTGTTTGCGAGGTTAGACTAGACACCATTTGTGTGATTTCGATTCACACATATCTCTTTATCTTCAAGGTTAGTCTATGCCTCATTGGTGTGATTTCGATTCACACATATTGAAACTCTTTAGGATCGATGACGATCATTTTATGGTTTAGGCTCATGGGTCGTATCTATTTAGGTGCGTCGATGTTTACTTCTCGCATGGGTCGTATCTTTCTAGGTGCGTCGATGTTTACTTCTCACATGGGTCGTATCTATTTAGGTGCGTCGATGTTTACTTCTCACATGGGTCGTATCTATTTAGGTGCGTCGATGTTCATCTATGCATGGGTCGTATCTTTCTAGGTGCGTCGATGTTCGACTTTTCATGGGGTGTATCTTTTTAGGTGCATCGATGTTAGACTTTTCATGGGGTGTATCTTTTTAGGTGCATCGATGTTAGACTTTTCATGGGGTGGATCTTTCTAGGTGCATCGATGTTAGACATTACATGGGGCGTATCTTTCTAGTTGCGTCGATGTTTATTTATGCATGGGGCGTATCTTTCTAGGTGCGTCAATGCTAGACTTTACATAGGGTGTATCTTTTTAGGTGCATCGATGTTAGACTTTTCATGGGGTGTATCTTTCTAGGTGCATCGATGTTAGACATTACATGGGGCGTATCTTTCTAGTTGCGTCGATGTTTATTTATGCATGGGGCGTATCTTTCTAGGTGCGTCAATGCTAGACTTTACATAGGGTGTATCTTTTTAGGTGCATCGATGTTAGACTTTTCATGGGGTGTATCTTTCTAGGTGCATCGATGTTAGACATTACATGGGGCGTATCTTTCTAGTTGCGTCGATGTTTATTTATGCATGGGGTGCATCTTTCTAGGTGTATCGATGCTAGACTTTACATGGGGCATATCTTTCTAGGTGCGTCGATGTTCAGTTTATGGGATTGGTCATCCTCTTTTCTTGAGATTTCTGGATTTTATGTTTCACCAGCTTTTACCATTGACATTGATGAGTATGTCATTTTATTGTGGTTTGGTGAATTAAATTAAGAATTTGACATTCTTTTAATCTTTGAAAAGATTCTTGTGATATTGATTAATCTCTTGTTGATTATCATTTTCATACTTGTAGTAGTATGCTTTTATGGATATCTTATATGTTTATGCCATATCTCTTGTTCTATATCATTTTATCTGATAATTATAGCTAGACTGATCCGTTTATTATTTTCTTCTTAAATAATACTCGGGTCAGACTGAGATTTTACAGGTGCTTCCTCATGACTTCTTATCTGGAGCCATCTTCTGACTTTTGGCTAACTACTCTAGTTTAGTAGTTTTTGTTTGTATACATTTGAGATTAGACTCCTTGATGTATACATATTCTATTATCTTGCACTTGTATCTATTCACTTGTGTTATTGTGGATCTTATTTGACCACCACTCTGATGTACACTTTCATGTGTTATATTCATATCTCTTTCCGCCTTTGTGATATGAATTGTCTGTGACTGATTTGTGTTACGTTTATTTCTATATTTGTTTCCGAAGATCATATATAGCCACTGTGTGATAGCTTTGTGTTTGTATCGGTATGTCGGATTTCTTCCTTAAAAGATATGCATTCTATTCTATCTGACATATCGGTGCTCGCGCAAAGAAGTTACACGGATGGTCGCTCCTCAACAGCCTTATCCTCCGTGCTAATTGACAGCACTACACCGTAGTGTTCTTGGTTAGCATGGGTATAGAGGTGGGGCGTCACACATATATCAATAGTTTTAAATATAATTTAAAAATACTTTATATAATAAAATAGCTTCCTCAAATTTCACAAATCAATTCCAAATCAACACCAATCCCAAAATTTCAAATTTAGTCAAATCTCAAATCATAATTTCAATTCAATTCAGTTCTCAATAAATTATTTTATTGATTTCAAATACAGATTTGAACCACAAATAAACCATTTAAATTTCGATATATTCCAAAGCTTTAAATATTTCACAATCTCAAAACTAAATTTGATAATTTCATATATATCTTAATTTAACTTTATTATTATTTAGTTTTGAAATATTCACTTAAGAAATCTAATATTATTTAAATAAAACCCCAAATTACAAAGAAACTAAATATCTCCTTCACCTTATTTAAACTTGAAATATTCATTTAAATCACCTTAACCAAAATCAAGTTATAAAATTATATCCTTTAAAATCTCAAATTCAATAAGTTCCAAATCGATTTCTAATTAAATATATTTCTTAATTAAATACAATTTCAAATCAATTTCAAATCTATCTTCTCAACCTTAATTTATTAAATCATTATAAACTCTATATTAAAATATAATTTAAATAAATACTTAACCATATTATATTTTAATAAAATCAAACTTTATTATTAAGCTTATTTTATCTTAAAACAAATTTATGCATAGCTTAAAATCAAGAATTTAACTATATATACAATAACAATTATATAATATCTAAAATCAATATTTATATAAAACCATATATTTCCTTCCAAAACCATAGTAATCATTTCAAATTATTTATATATAGACCAACAGTGTCCGTATATAATTTTATATCCTATGGTAAAGTGATACGGATATTTATCATTTCAATCCGCAATTTAAATATATACGGGTAAATATCATTTCAACCCGCAATCCCAAATTCAATTCAATGAAAATCGCTTAGGCTTATCATTTCAACCCATAACGATTTTCCCACATTCCACAGATCATTCGGGTATGTATCATTTCAACCCATAGGGAATTATATACTAACAGGGAACTAGCAGAGTGATAACATATATAATAATAATATAATAGGCATGTATTATCAATATAAATAACAGATAATGGTGTCAGATGTCACAGGTGAATAGATACAGGTAATAGCATATATATAACAATGTAAATAACTAACAGCAGCATATTTCAATTGTCGTTTCAATTGAAATCAAATTTAATATATATAAGAACGTAAATTGTGAGTGATTGCTCACCTTTCGAGGCTAGAGAGGATAGACACTGAAATTGAGTTACGAATCCAAACACGCATTCCAAAGCAAAGTGAGATGGGCACGAACTCGACGGATAGAGCTGATAACAGGAATCGATGAGACAAATTGAATCATTTTTTATATAACTGAAAATATATACATTACTATTATATTATATATATTATTATTTGTTTTCTAAAAATAATTTCAAAACATATATTTTCAAATCCATATTATATCCCGAAATTTTCCATTTAAACAAAACCCAATATATCACAAGAACGAATAGTTGAACACAAATCAACTGTAAGAATATATATATATATATATTGTCAAACTTCATATATAACTAACATTTTAAATTGGAAAACTGACATATATATATATACTTATATATCATTTAACCAAACACTGTCATACATACATATACACAACAGCATGCTATAACTTGATAAATTGTCATATAATATAGTTTATATGAACCAAATACCGATGATATAATAACACTTATTACAACATACAAGTCTTCAAAAGTCAAAGCTCTGTCCAATATACAAAGTATATACGTAATAGCTAAAAAAATACGTGCAGGCTATATGCACACTGCAAATATATACTTTGAAATCCACCTTATATATGTGACTAATATATAAGAAAACGTGTAAAATATGTTTACATAATGTTAAGTCTTCACAGCAAACTATCAACATTCGATAGATAAATAAACATCTATATATATTGCTGTCATGTATATCTTTAAACTAATGTATACAAACAACATATAATATAACAAATGTATTATCAGATTCACATATACATCCAAAATCCCACATAATAACCTAGCCATACTAACATCAACTGTATATATATATAGCTAGCATACATATAATATCATATACAAAGCAAATATACTTACAAAATTTTAAAATCAAAATTTAAAAACCCCTCATGTATATAATAAGCTAACAGACTACCTACATATAGCTAGACCGATATAAATATTGTACACGAACAAAACTGCAACAAAGATTGGAAGAATATATAAATATATAAAACTTACAACAACCAAGATAGCTTTCAAATATCAGATCTTATACTTATACATTTCAAACTATCAATTTATAAATCATATAATACATACATATATTCATATACACGTATGAAATCATTCACAAGCCCATAGTTAATTTTACTATTTGCATATATATATATATATGCTTCTAAATCTTTCCACAACAAAATATGAAATATATATATATAAAACATTTGTATGTATAAGTATAGGCTGTCGAAAATATACCACCAACATACTATTGCAACTAATATATAATACTTCTTTATACATTCTTATATAAGATATATAAACAAAAATTACATAAATATAAACTAATATATATACTTAAGTATATAACAGTAAAACGTAAACAGAGAAACAAAACAATTTGAATAGAATATACTAATATGTACAACATGTATACATGTTATATTTTTAAATCGATATATATATGTATTGTGAGCAAAAATGATTTTAAACAATGACATATGCTAACATATATAACTAACTGGTAAAGCTAATATAACTAAAACAGTATTTAATATATATATATATATATATATTTATATATATATATATATATTTATATATATATATATATTACCTTATTATATAAAAGAGAGGAGATAAGGCTAGAGTGAGAATGCACGGCACTAGGTACCTGCGGCAGTGAAGCTGGGGTGAAGATGTGGGCTAATTGGTTGCTTAGGCGCGGAGTACATAGCGGCAAGATAAGAAGTGGAGGGAAAGGATGCACGCGCGAGGGTGGAGAGAGGCACGGTTGCTCGGCCAAAGGAAAGGGAGAGGGTGGACGAAGGACTGGAGGAGGAGAAGATGCCGCGGGAAGGGGGAAAGAAAAAAAGGATGAAGAGCAATTGAACAATTTAACCAATAAAGAATTTCAAGCGTACCGCCTTTATAAAATTTATATTTCCAAAATGATAGAATTAAAGACAGAGGATGAACCAAAATGTAAGTGGAACAGTAAAGGTCAGGACACGGTAATTCAGGCAGTAATAAAAGCAATTGGCTGTTGATTTTCAACCGTTGGAGAATTTGAATGGACACGGGAGCAGACCCAAAGTTTCAAATCGGATACCGATGCATTGGACCATTACGCAGTTTTCGCTGCGTACCGGACATCAAAACACATGATTGAAGATGCCGCAGAGATCAACACGACGAGACGATCAAAACGACATACAAATATTCGTAGTACGATCTTCCTATCAAAAGTCGATATCAGTACCCAAAATGCTGCAAATTTACCAGAAATAAGATAAACGGAGCTGGAGAAGTTCAAATTTGACAAAATGAAACACGACGCCTCACTCAGAAGATGATTTACAAATTTACTGTATAAAATATTCAGGTTTGGAAAATATTTTATTATCATCAAATATTAACTGATTTAAATTGAAATAAAATTGCACTAGAAAATAAAACTCTATATTTTATGATGAAAATTTACCAGTTGCTATGTTTAATTAGACGTATTCCAAATATCAAATTTCTATTTAATTTTTTTCAATTATTCAAGATTCCACAAAATTCCAGTTAAATGTATTATTAAAACCATCAAAATTTACGGGTCGTTACACAGAGCTTCTTCTTCCTCCTTAAAATTTCTTCCACCCGAAGCCCTTCAAAAACGTGCACGGCCTCGTCATATCACTGACATGCCGGAATCAGTCACCAACGGCCAACCCACCCTTTCCAAACGACTCACCTTTCCTCCACGACCAAGACCGTGCCTACGCTTCCCCTTCAAGTCACCTGATGCAAAACGACGCTGCCTCACCCTACCCCCCAATGTCGTGACCACCACTTCTTCACCGCACACCACCGAAATCCATCCCCAGGTGCGCCTCACTCCTCCGAATCCAAAAATCACCCCCGCTACTCGAATCAATTACCCCACACTTCAAAACGTCGAACCCTAGCTCGTGTCTCATATAATCGACCACCCAAAAACGCTGTCGCACCAACTAATTTGCATACCAATGCGAAGCTCGCGTCGAAAAATGAACTTTAAAGAAGGTTTCGAATTTTTTTCGTTGAGTAACTCATGAGATGTAGATTTTTAAAGCTGCTATGAATTTTTCTTCTTTACTGTAATGCTGCGTTTTTAAAAAGAAAAGGGGGGAAGTGATAGAAAGGAAGGTAACGTGTTGGATAGTTGTACAGTGTTTTGAAGGAAGGAAAAAAATACAGCTGATGTGAAAAAAAATCAAGTCAAATAATGTATGTTTATTATTTAAATTCAATCGTCTCGATTTCGTAGCTTAAAATTTTGACCTCCTATCGAGGCGTGCCGCTAGGCGTTTATAATGTTATACCCATATTCCCAACATAATGGAAAAGGTTTCGAGTCATAATTCAATCGTATTGAGAAGATAGCTTTTTGGACCCAATTATTATATTGAATTTTCGATGTAAATTTCAACGCGTTTATATACCGTATGGCCAAACGATAACTCCAAACGGTACAAAATTTGAAATCCGATAATAATACACTATTACGGATCCAATGGAAATGGTTTCGTCGAAATCCAAGACTGTGCCCCGGAAGGCTATTTTTAAATGTAAATTTAAATGATATATTTTTAAAACTGAACAAATCACTTTTAAATTCAAATTTAAAACTTTCATTATCTTCATTATTATCAATATAAATTTTATAAGCCTTTAAATTATTTTTAACAAGCTTAAAGCTCCAGATTCACTAATTTACCCAATATTCAATTATTAATTCAATAATTAAATTATCCAATAAATGGTTATATTTGAAATCCAAGTTAAAAATTAACTTTTAAATATTTAAAATCAATTAAATATTCCAATTTCAAATATCCAAAATTCTGGGTCGTTACATTCCTCCCCCCTTATAAGAATTTCGTCCCCGAAATTGCCAGGTAAGAAGAATGATCCAAAACCCGTTAACTATTTTTTCCAAAACCAATCAGTTTAAACAACTTTTCGAACACCCTTTTTTTCTTTATTGGAAACACTCTATCACTTTTACTAGTTTAAAATTCATCCATAGATTACCACTAATATTATCCCCTTAATCATTCAAATTATAATTTAAAACCAAATTTTAAATTATCAAACATTTCTTCAAAAAATTTCTAACTCCTTAAATTTTCGAAAAATTTCGCCAGCGTATCATTTGCGCGGCTAGATCCGAAAAACTACAAAACGCCTCTACAGGCCCGAATCATTAAAAGAAAACAAAAGCCAAGTGGCTCAATCAGAAAATTATCAATTTCATACACAATTTAAACACATACCTCTTTGTCGGCAACCAAATTTTACTTCTGAAATCGAAGATATCAATTTATCTTTTACTTTTAATTACCTGCACCCTACTTACCCATAATATCTAATCATACAATTCAAAATCATTTTTTAGCACTTTCAAATTTCAACATTTATTCCACCAAAACCCATACGATGTTCATATATCATCCGTACGCAAAATCAAATCTGATCGCTCACTCGATCACACAATTTCACTTCCGAACTAGTATCGTTCACACGACTCTCTAGTGCGGACTCAGATCTGATTTCTTGATTAGAAACCGTCATTCTCCTTTCATAGTCATCCACTATGATAAAGAATTCCAGAATCAATCAAAAATCCATATCCAGGGTTCGCCGTCTAAAATCAAGTGAAGAACCCCAACTCGGATCGATATAACTATCTCGAAATTCTGTGCTCGAATCTGGATCAAACCGCTATGCGAATAAAATAATATACATACAACCTACGTATTAATTTCCAATTGATTATTAACTATATCAATTCCTTTTATTCTCACTCATATTATTTATATTTACTTATTCACAATTATCACTCACACTTATTTTAATTTCCATTCACTTATTCACAATTATCATACACAATCACTTATTTACTCAGCATATTTTCAAATACCAATTTTTACTTAAGAATTCACCCTCAATTTCTTAAGTCTATTATAAATATTTTATACAACCTCTTATATATATTTCCACTTCATCACTTTGGTTTATATCCACTACTATTCAAATTAAATTTTCAATTCCATTTGAACTCAATTTAACTTCCATTTTCTAATTTATTTCCAATCAAATTTAATATTGAATTTTATCAACCATCTCTCAAACCATATTTAATTAACTAATTACTTTAATTAGTTCCATTCACTAATTCATTTCAAATCTCAATAAATTTTATTTCCAAACTTTTATTTTATTTAGTCCACTCGAATTAATTCTTCAATTCCACTTTATTTAACATAATTCAAATTAAATATCATTCCAATATTCAGTTTTCAGTTCCATTTACTTACAAATTCAAATTAATTTGTTCATCCACTAATTTATTCCCAACTTAATAAATTTTATTTCAGTAACCATTTCATTTAGCCTACTTATGCTTATTCCCACAAAATTCACTTTTATTTAACTTAATTCAGTTAAATTTTCACTCCACAAAATCAAATTTCAAAATTTCTTAAGTTATCCAACTTACTAATATTCTATTCACCAATTCTTCCAATTCACTTCATTTAATTGATTTACTTTACTAATTTATTTCATTATCACACTTTTTTCCATTTAACTCTTCTTAAGTTAAATTTTATTCCAATAATCAAATTCCAAATTTTATAAGTTTTTCAAACTTATTTATATTCCATAAATATCTTTAAATAAACTCCCAGAGTTTAAACAATTTCTTAAACATTCAAATTCATTTTTGAAATCATATATACCCAAAATCCTTTGGTATATCAAATTATTCCCTTGAATTTCAAAATCAAAACCAGTTTTGCAAACAAACTCCAATTCAAACATTCAGGTAGCAATTCCTCCCTTGGAAACTCGAAAATGAAAGTCGATGATGCTGCAGTCATCACCGAAATTATTTTCCAGTGACCGAAGTGAGTTCAGTGCTTTAATTTCTTTTAAAACCATTTTCAAATATTTTTATTCCAAATCTCAATAGATTCCATTTTCAATTCAAAAATATTTCCAAATAATATTACTATTATTTCCAAAACTTCGAAAATCATTTTCAAATCCAACTGGATTTAATTTTTCCCGATTTTCCAAATTTTAAATCCTTTTAAACCTACATTTAAATATACTCCGGAATTTCATTCCATTTCAAATTATAAACTCATATTTACAAATTCATTTTGTTATATGAATTAATTTCTTGATTTTGCTTTATAATATCAACTTTTATTCAATTACCATAGCAACAAATGACAACAGTTTAATATTATCATTTCCTAACAACCAAGCAGACCATATATGACTATAATAATTTCTGAGAAATTATTTCTTTCATATACGAAAATATTTTGGAAAATATTATTTTATTTACCCCATTTTAAAACAATATCGTGTCAAATTGTTCTATTATAGTGCTTAGAGATCCCTATCAATAACGTTGATTACTCCTATTGACCAGAATCCATAACACTCAACAAACCAATCAACATAATATAAAATGATTTTATACCCACTAACAAATACGCGATCATATCTACTAATACTCTCAAACTCATTCTAGGGCGCTACTGACCCTATCTCTAATGAGTAATTCCCACCAAAGCAAGGGTTCTCGCTTAACCTTTAGCTCTAATACCAAGTGAAACGACCGAGATTTTCGACACCCGAAAATCGACATCAATACGTTCACTGTATGACATGCTGAGCAATCGAATGTCGGAAATACCAGAATGTTAGGGAAAAGAAGAAAGAGGTAGAAGAAGAAAATAGAAATAACAACACAGAATCTCACAATCGTAGCAGAACAATATATAATAGATAATAACATGTCTCTATATAAAATGAAACTACAATTGTTATTTATACATTACATCATCGGAGTACAATACATCAATAACACAATACCAGACAGTTATAATAACTTGTCCTCACAAATGCTGAATATACATCCTACAATACACAGCAGAATAAAATCAAATACGTCTTTGTCATCTAGCTCTTCTCCTGAGCTCCATAGCATCCTATCTTGTATCCGTAATACTCAGTCTGACCCCGAGCATTATAATAAAATAACACCCGAGTCAGTTTGGAAAACCAGCGTGAGAAAATACACTCAATTTGAATTATTAAAGTTTCCAATTGAAAATCAAAGGTATCTCGTAAGACCACACCACAAATAAACACGACGGGTTTTTACCTTACGATAACCAAAACATTTCATATCAAATTCTCTGATATTATAATAGTGCCTAAGTACAAATACTTATTCAAATAGCTGAAATGCTTGCATCTCACGTTTCAGCATAGTTGGGCACAATCAAAACCATGCGCCGCTTATTGGAGAATGGATTCCATACGAATGACTAGGCACTGGGGTACCACCTGTCACAGTACACGTCTAGAAACAGCATACCGAGGACCACGTCGGGATCCCCTACCACATAAGACCGGACTATCCCTAACCTGGATAGACCGAATATGCTATCACCCCGGGTGTTCCCACCCGCTCTCGAGCTCCTTCCATATACCGTAGTAATAAATAATATCCGAGGTTATCTAGAAGGTGATAAACATACCTTACTTGGGTGCGACCCACTTAGCCTTGCTGCATCTCCCCTGATTTTCAGTCATTCCTAGTTGATGAGGCTAGAGGCTACGATTACCTTTTTAAGGAATTTTTTTACTTAGAATGCTCATTGTCCTCCGATGACAATGTTCTGATAGAATTCATCCATACAAGTCCGTTCTAGGTCTGAACGGAATCGAAGGCACTATTCCTACTACATCCATTTTGGAAAAATCCTCAGGATTAGTTGTGATTAGCCCTTGCACTTCACTGCTTCATCTTAGACTCCATGCTCTTGTTTTCACCGCGAAAACGTACTCGTTGGATCGAAGTGGTTTTCGGATAACGAATCCGATCCTGGTCTCTTCGAAACAATGTTCGATATTTTCCGATAAACTCAACTTCGGTTCTTTAGGAAATACACAGACGAAAATAAGATCGGAGATCACCTCCTAACCGTAAGTGGACGGATTTCCTTATAAACGTCCTAGAAGAACGAAACGAGTTTATAAGTACAGTATAGCACCTCGAACGGTAACTGTACCATATAATTCCCGTATTTCTCCTAGATATTCCCAAAGTTATATTTTTGGTCCAGATTTTGATAGTCGGTTATTTAACTATCAAATAAACAATCATTCAACCAAATATTCCATTTTCCACTGAATAACTACAAATCTCTTTTTAATTTAATTTTAATAAATTAAATCTTTTTATCCAAAATATATACTTATCTTATCGAATTTAGTATATTCATAAAAACTATTCCTTTTTCAAAAGAATATTTGAAAGCCTTTAAAATAATTTGGAAAGTACCACTCCAGTATCAAACCATGGATTCATAGCTCAATGATTACGTCTCTATCCTAGAGAAATTCAAGACTTAACTACAGGCAGTCACTGCCTCTGATTTCGCCATGCGGGTATACCATTACTTCTCGGAAACTTTATTTAAAAATTTCAAAATAATACTTATGAAATTCTAAATTAATTTTCGAAGCTAATTTTAGGCAAACTACTTTTAAATAAAAGTTATTATATAAAATATCAATATTTAATAGTTTATCCTTTTAAAATAATAATACTGATTAATCCTAAATGATAATTAACTTAATATAACTAACTTAATTCATAAATTAATATACTTTAAACAAATTTAAAATAACCAAATAATTAATTTTCTGAAATATTCTTAAACGCTTTTAAATTTTCTAGTAAATACTTAAAAATCCTTCTTTTTAAAATAAATTTAACTTTTCCGGAAAAAAAAAATTCAACTCCAATATAGCTAGCCTAATTATTTATAAATCCCTCTCGATTTATCTCCAGCTTGATTTACATTCCAAATCCGTAAATTCCCTTTCTCTCATTTCTAAAAATAAATCTACTATTTATTTTAAATCGATTTACCCATCTCCTTATAAACCCTCACGGGAAATTTAATTTCAAGTTATCCACTGGTAATTACTTCACTCTATTTATAAATTTCGTTTATAAATTCCATAGTCTCATTTCCCGTTTATAACGGTTTCACAACACTTTATTGATTTTAAATCAATTTCTAATTTAAATTCATTTTTAAATCAATTTCTTAAATAACCCAAATATATTCCAAAGCCCACTAATTTCAGATCTCCCTTCCTTTTTATGATTTAAAATCTTATTTAAAATCTAGTGTAACAATTTATATTCTATTTTCAGATTTCAATTTTATTCTTTCCCAAACTATTTTAAATCTCGATTTTGAAAATAAATCCCTTTTTCACTTAAACAATATTGCTTAAGTTCTATTATTTAAAATCCTTTAATTTAACTTATTTCCAAAATCCCTATTTTCCTTATTTCAAAATTATCAAGCCCAATTTTGAAATCAAACTATTTATTTTACCCAATATTCATTTCTTTAAATAAATCCAAAATATCACTATAAATATTTTTACTTCCAATTTTCCCTTTTAGTTTCTTTTAAAAATACAATATTCATATTTATGGTATTTTAAAATACCAAAATCTATCCAATAATACCATAACATCCAATAAATTCAAATTGCACTATAACCCACCACAGATTATTTAAACAAATCATATATCAATATACATGAAATTAAACTCAACATTTTTGAGGAATCCAATTGGAACCCTCCAACCTATTTTCCTGTATCCACAGATGTTAATACAATATAAAAATACCAATCACACTTCGAGGCGGATATCGCGGTATATAGGGTCAAGCGCTATTATGCGGGGCGTATAGGGTCTCATCCGCTATATATATGCGGGAATATCAATCACTCCAATATATATACTACTATATATAACGTCATATTCAACCGATAATAATCATCTATTTCAACAATCAACCAATAATTAATTTTAACTTTTTAAAATTAACTGCAGTATTCCAAATTTGAGTGAGATTAACTCACCTTTATCCCGGTTAATGCCTTCATTTCTGATCTCCAACTAAATTCGAACGACGTTTGAATTTTAATTAAAAATCTCAGAAGCCCCAAATTTACCCAAACCAGCTTCATGTCGTAGAATACTCTATTACGATCACAACACAAAAATTTGCGTTCTGATCCGACCTAGCATTTCCGAGTTATGGCATTTATAAGCATTTGAATTTATAAAACAATTTATATATATAAATGACCTAACCATTTTAAAACTCGGCCCACTCACGAAATAACGCTGGCCCACTGAGCTTCTTCTTCCTCCTTAAAATTTCTTCCGCCTGAAGCTCTTCAAAAACGTGCACGGCCTCGTCGTATCACTGACATGCCGGAATCAGTCGCCAACGGCCAACCCACCCTTTCGAGACGACTTGCCTTTCCTCCACGACCAACACCGTGCCCACGCTTCCCCTTCTAGTCACCTGATGCGAAACGACGCTGCCTCACCCTCCCCCCAATGTTGCGACCACCACTTCTTCGCCGCACACCACCAAAATCCATCCCCAGGTGCGCCTCGCTCCTCCAAATCCAAAAATCACCCCCGCTGCTCGAATCAATGACCCCACACTCCAAAACGTCGAACCCTAGCTCGCTTCTCATATATCGACCACCCAAAAACGCTACTACACCAACTAATTTGCATACCAATGCGAAGCTCACACCAAAAAATGAATTTTAAAGAAGGTTTTGAATTTTTGGTTGAGTAATTCATGAGATGTAGATTTTTAAAGTTGCTATGAATTTTTCTTCTTTACTGTAATGCTGCGTTTTTAAAAGGAAAAGGGGTAAAGTGATAGAAAGGAATGTAACGTGTTGGATAGTTGTACAGTATTTTGAGGGAAGGAAAAAAATACAGCCGATGTGAAAAAAAATCAAGTCAAATAATATATGTTTATTATTTAAATTCAATCGTCTCGATTTCGTAGCTTAAAATTTTGATCTCCTATCGAGGCGTGCCGCTAGGCATTTATAATGTTATACCCCTATTCCAAACATAATGGAAAAGGTTTCGAGTTCTAATTCGATCATATGGAGAAGATAGCTTTTTGGATCCAATTATTATATTGAATTTTCAATGTAAATTTCGGCGCGTTTATATACCGTATGGCCAAACGATAACTCCAAACGCTACGAAATTCGAAATTCGATAATAATACATTATAATGGATCTAATGGATCTGGTTTCGTCGAAATTCGAGACTGTGCCCCAGAAGGCTATTTTTAAATGTAAATTTAAACGATATATTTTTAAAACTGAACAAATCACTTTTAAATTCAAATTTAAAACTTTCATTATCTTCATTATTATCAATATAAATTTTATAAGCCTTTAAATTATTTTTAACAAGCTTAAAGCTCCAGATTCACTAATTTACCCAGTATTCAATTAGTAATTCAATAATTAAATTATCCAATAAATGGTTATATTTGAAATCCAAGTTAAAAATTAACTTTTAAATATTTAAAATCAATTAAATATTCCAATTTCAAATATCCAAAATTCTGGGTCGTTACAAAACTGAGGCGGACAACATGACTTCAATTTAAAACTAAGGCGGACATGGCCTTAGTTTTAAACTGAGGCAACATGACCTCAATTTAAACTGAGGTCACAATGGTGTCAGTTGTTTAAACTGAAGCCACGATGGCCTCAGTTTAAACAACCGAGGCACTGAATATCTAAAACAGTTATAGACATGTATTCAGCAATACCTAAAATATACACTTTACCAGAATATCCCACTCTCTTGTTTAAACTGAGCCGGACAACAAGACCTCAGTTTTAAACCGAGGCAACGCGACCTCGGTTTAAACAACTGAGGCCACAATGCCTCAGTTTAAAACAGAGGCCACAGTGGCCTCAGTTGTTTAAACTGTGGCCTCGGTTTAAATTGAGGCCAACATGGCCTCAGTTTAAAACCGAGGCCATTGTGGCCTCAGTGTTAAACCGAGGCCAACATGGCCTCAGTTGTTTAAACTGAGGCCAACCTTAGTTGTTTAAACTGAGGCCACAATGGTCTTAGTTTAAACTGAGGCCAACATGGCCTCAGTTTTGAATATTTTTAACGTACCGCCCTTTAATCAATATATACTTTATTTTTTTAAACGTAAAGTAGTGGACACCGGTTAGTAATTTGACTATAAGACCTCCTTATGAAATAGCTACGTATGACAAATATGTTAGCATGGTTTCAACGTTTCAAATTGGTGTATTATGATTAAACAGAAAATCATCTAAATCATAATTTAGCTTCCTATGACAACAAAAAACTCCCAAAACAACAGAAAGCGACACTATATAGTAGATCATCACTAAAGCTCCATGTACCCATGTGCTAAGCACGGACTACATACTAGTATATAATGTGGAAATGACACTTTCCATGCAAAAACTAATCATATATATCAAACAGGATACCTTTTAAAACATGATACAACCTTTTAAAAAAGCGAAATGCATAATATGTGGAAATGACAAGCACCATTGTCCCAATGGTTAAGTGATTCGGCTTTAGTGCGAGTGGTCACAAGTTCGAAACTTGCATAGCATGATTCGAACGTTTATTGACATGTGATATGTTGTCCTAGTGACATGTTGTATATAAAGTACCATTTCAAAAAAAAAAACTTAAGGTGTTAAAAATACCGTGGTTTGGTACTTAGAAAAAACAGAACAAATGTGCTGCCAACATGCCTGGCAGGTAGCTGATCATAATACAAAAAAAAAAGAATAGGACTCATGTACAACTAGAATGAGCTCCAGTAAAGCCACCGCCTATTACTCCTCATTTTTTTATCCTATTTCTTTATTTGCTTCCTTATGCTTCCACCATTAAAGAGTTTTTCTAGCCTTTTATTTTAGTTTGAGTATAATGGAATGAATGAATATGAACGAGTAACATATATTATCCCACAATAAGTTAGGCCTAGGCCCTATACTCTCTTCTATTAATCCATATCCTTTTACCCCTTTTTATTAACCTGTCATTTTCCCCTTTAATTAACTATTTACTTAATCGTTAATTTTAGGGTTGTTACAATAGAAGTTATATAGTCAAAAGCTTTTTATGATTTAAGTCAGCAATATAAATTATGGCTATATTTTGGAAATGTAGTCATTCAGTTGTAACTTAGTTTGAATCACTACAACAAAAACACCCTTTAATAGCGTTGAAAAAACGCTATTACAGGCTACTATAGCGTGTTTTGGTACGCTGTATATTAACATGTTGTAATAGGTCAGTGACCTATAATAGCAACATAAAAAACGCTGTAGAGACGCTATGGTCAAGGACTTTTCATGGCGGTTTAAACGTGCTATAAATGACGTTACTTATAGCGTTTCTGAATTGCTATGAAATGGACGATTTAGGACATACAAGTACCTTTCTATAGCAATTATAAACGCTGTAGATATATCATTACCTGATTATTATAGCAATTATAAATGCTATAGAAATATCATTGGCTGATTATTATAGCAACTATAAATGCTGTAAAAACGCTATAGAATGTTTACTTTAGTCTTTCATAGCATTATTTACTTGCCATGAAAACTGTTTAATCGTTGTAGAATATTTTTATTGCACTAGCATAACGCTATAATATGTATAGCCATGACAATTTTTTTTCCTAGCATTAATATAAAAAGGATGTAATATACGGTATTTCACACAGTATTAACAATTAAGCATAAAGAAAAATATATGAATAAAAGCATTTCATGCACAATATTAAGCATATACTTAATTTTATGACTGTTACATATTTGCAAATTTCACAATACATACAACAAGTTTACACACTTCTAACCACAAACTCAGACCACAACATTACCTCAAACTCCATTATTTCCCACTGTTCAAACTATCAGTGCAAGCTCACATCTTCATTACACATAACAACTTCTATACAGCAGCTCCTATTCACGTCAAGAAAAAAGAAGAACATCCACTGTTGCAATTTCCATTTTAAGGCACTGTACACATCTTTCTTCATCACAAAATGCACTGTGCACATCTTTCTTCATCATAAACATACTGCCACCATCCTCTCAGACTCTTCAAGTCACCTGAAAACAACATCTTCAACAAATAATCCTCTGCCCTTCATACAAGCCTACTACCATTCATACATACTGCCTAAGATCCACTACAGTAAAACTCTACCTACTTCACTTTAAATTTGTTTGCTTCACACTTCATCAATCACACTGCCTCCAAAACCTATCATGACCTGCTGCCTGACCACCCATAACCCCTTTCAACCCCATTTGCAAATATTTTTTCATGCCTTCCACCATAGCGTAAACCCAGAGCATCATTTGCTCAATAAAGAACAACACTGCAGACTTATAGTAGTGTTGCAATAATTCTCCAGTTTGCTTATATATGGTTACCTTTAGCTCCCATGTAAACGAAGCGGTAGTCGGAGCAGTTTATTTCATTAGCATTGTGATTGCTGTAGGTAACTTGATGCATAGAATAATTGTCAAGATATAGATTCAGCCAATCATCAGCAAAAGAATGTGGTGTTGTGTAAGCCACATTCTGGATACCCTTGGAAATGAACAAAATTTAAGTAAACTAATACGATGCAAGAAAAAAATTAGCCTAAGTCGATGGAATAGATTGTGATTTGATATGAGTTTAATTTATTTCTTTATTGTGCATAAGCACTCACATAATCTTCTGATATACAAAATATGTTGCAGGATGAAGGTTGGAATCAGTGGTAGATACAACTAAATATTACTATAAAATAACCAAATATTATGGAAAAGGCCAACCAGTGATTTTGTTGATAAAGATACTCAATTATACCTTAACAAAATGCCAGTCCTTTAGATATAGTAATGTCTGACTATTGTCACTATAAACCAAATTGTTACCATGATTTTTTGCAGAAAGTCCAAGCCAACAATCTATGAATTGTGATGCAGACAGTTGTAATCTCTTCTGATCAGTAAACTCTCTTGTACAACTTTCCTACAACCTGCATAAACACAATTCAGCAATATTGCATTAGCATATGTAAGCCAAGTTTTCATTTTCCATCATATCATTTAAACTAAAATATTATAAGGATATCTTGGTCAATAATTGTTTTAGAAACAACATAACCACTTTAACGTTTTCTCCTTATCAAATTATCCTGTCTTCAGAATTTTCCCCTTAGCCTATCATGCCCTTTATCTAATTTGTTTCTCCCTTTAATAACGACCCAAATCAATTCTCCTGGTTTTTAGACTTTCCTAGTGGTATAAATGCAATGTAATATGGATTTTTTTCTCTCTTTTTTTGGAAAATGAAACTAATATTGTGTGTTTAACTTCTGTAACTTTCTAAAATTGTGTATTTAAAGCCTTATCTCCAACCTTGGTTGTATCATACTTTACTCGAACATCAATTTTTAAACCCAAACCAACAATTTCTATTTTTGACAATGTGCTTATCAACAAACGTCTAAGATACCATGATAAATAAATAAAATTTGTTCAACGTAATCACAATAAACGTATCAGATTTATCAATTTGGTGAACATTCCTTATTTTCTTTTTTGAAAAGATCAAAGTTGAAAATGAAAATGAAGTAGAAGAAACTTCTAATCCTGTTCTTATGAAAATGAAAATGAATGACATCTGTGACATTAACTTCATCAGTAAAAGTGCTTGCATATGCATAGAGAGGTGGTGTTTCTATGTCTCCATAGTCTACTCTTATGCTTTGCAATGCATATTGCATTGTGATTTCCAATTCAATGAGTATAATTGAACCATTATGTGTATAAGTCACATAAAAAACTTCTAATATTACATTTGTTAGTTTAAATAGGTAGACATTATTAGGGAGTCGCATATGTATAAAAAAAAGTGTAACATGCAGTTAATTTTACATCGAAGCGTGATCTGTGAAATGTAAATAAATTTTAAAAATTGCTCGTCTTCTGCTATGTCAACGCTGATAATATACAACATAAAGAGAAACTAAGTTTACTAATGATAACACTGATAAGCTTTAAAAATAAATGTAACCATATACATAGAGAAATGGATACTTACTCTGTTGAGTACCATAAATAGTCTGTATGATCCCATGTTGTGCTTAGTTGATCTGTCAATCCATTTTTTGTGATATTGATAAGGCAAGAGATAAATAGCATAAAATTTAGGAATCTTCCCAATTTTTATGCTATTTAGCTATGCCTCATCAATATCATTTAGACCTTATATCATAGTGACAACATCTATGATTGATGTAAACGCACCTGTGTTAAAACTTATAATTCAGATTTTACCAAATTGGGATTATTTGTTGTAAACGCACCTGTGTTAACATCTATATTCATTCACAAAACATATCATAGGTTCAGTCTCCACAGTCCTAGCCACTTGAGCACAGCAAACACACAGTAGAAAAAAACATATATAATGATTGTATTTTCTATCCATAGTCCATGCAGAACCATAATCCATGTTGAAACATGCATTGAATGCATCAAAAAAGGCAGTCCTGTGAATCCTTTATCACCAAAACCTTGCATGGAAAACAGTTAGCAAACATAAGTACACTACATACAAACCAAGGCCATGCATATATGCAAGCACATTCAAAGAAACAAGACCATGCACATCACAGGACAAAGCGTGCTAGAAAAACGATAGTGAACTAAGGAGAACAACACCCTCAACTAAAACCAACTGACTACTCTAAAAACAAAGTAGAACAATGCTCAAATGGAGTTACCTACTTTAATGCAAGAGTTATCTACTTTAATGCAGGCAATATTTTAGATTACTTCAAAACAACAGTGTTTCCAGCAGCAATTGCTCCAATTACTGGATCGATATGCAGCAATTGCTCTCAGCAATAAAGCCGATAAGATGTGTTAGCTCAGATACAAATACACAGGAAGTTGAAAACCCAAAAGTGTAGAATAACTTACACTGTGGCTTTATAGCAAGAAGAAACTTCTCGCTCTTCTTCATTGTCTTGACAGCTTTGGCAAGTGCAGGACAGAAAAACGCTGGAATACACCTTTATTGTTAGTAATAGCTCACACAAAAATAATGCTCCTTCCTCAAGGCATGCTTCATATTTTACTGAAAACAACACCGAACAATATTAATTCCATGCCATCTACATTGAATATTGAATACATCCATAATACATACTATGATGGTACATATTTTTTATAATAATATACAACATTGAAAAAATTCAGAATTTTAAATCATATAGAAGTTTAGTAAGAGTTCCATACCCAAAACTTCATTATGGTCTTTAGGATTCCCCCATCCATAAATAAATTAGTATGAAAGACTAGGACAAGTACACTACCACCTGCAGCTAGCCCTGTTACTTCTAAAATTTGAATGAACAATGCATTATTGATGTTGGATTATCAGCAATCCCAATCCTTACAATCTAACACCCAATTTGTAGGCATCTTGTTTTCTTTTAAATTCAAAAGAAAACTAATTTGTAGGCAGCTGCTAGTGAAAAACTAATTTGCTTCAATAGAAAACTAGTTCGTAATCAATTGAATAACATTATTTAATTTGCAAATAAGGAAAATAATCACAAGCCAAGAAAAATCGAAACCTAAAAATAATAAACAGCAAACTTTCTAACTCATTTTCATGTACATCACTTATATATAATACTCTCTTCACCAAAGATTTCCAAAACCATTCAAAAAACTTTAATTAAATCATTAAACGCACAACTAAAAAAAACAGAACTTGAAAAATATACCTAAAGTCAAGTTCGCAAGTTGAAATCACTCTTCGGTCGAGCTACAGAATAATGCTTAAGATGCCTTGAGGAATCGCGCTTTAGCTTCACTAAGATTCACATTTTTGCTTCGTAAAGGAATCGGCTTTGTAGATGAATGTCACGGTGAGCTTTGAAGAATAGAGTGGGTGGCAAAATCGAGCTTTCAAACCGAGGAGAGATTCGTGATTGAAGACGGTTCGTGTGAGTGGAGATTCATAGATGCTATTATTGAATTTGGAAGCGAAGGTAAAAGGAATGTTTGGCGGCTTAGGAGTAAGAAGGGAAAGAGGGAAACCTAAAATTTCACCGCCAGATTTTCGTTTAAGTTAAAAGATTGCGTGAACATAAGCTATGGTTTACCCTAATGATCGTTAACATATATAACTATAGCAAGGGAAGTTTTTGTGCAATCCCTACTTGCTATTAATATAACATTTTCTTGTAGTGAATGATATATTATGTATAAATACATTATTATTATCATCTAGCTAGAGCAAAATAAACAAATGGGAAATGCGGTTATTTTATTCTAATTTTGTAACATATTTTTTGATTACATAATGAAAGTGCGGTTATATATTATTATGCGCCTATTAAATAAAAAACGTTGTCATATATAATTAAACTAATTATATACTATTTCACTGCATTTTGGAAAGAAAGTTATATATATGTATTATTATTGCATTATAATGTAATTCTATCGTCAACCAAATGTACAAAAATGTGCTAAGGATATGTATTCATTTCTTACAAGTTAATTTTAGTGATATATAGTTGTATAAATAAAATATTTTATCATTTACTTTAATTAAATCAACAGAAGATGAATGTAGCATTTTATAATCAAATCAACAATATAGTTTTTGGTTGCATTTTGGAAATGTAGTTATATGTTTGTAGCCTGGTTTGAATGTTACATTGTGTATAAATACATTATCATTATCATCATCTAACTATTGTTAAATAAACAAAAAAGAAATACAATTGTTTTATTTTAAACGTGCAACATAATTTTTTATTGCATAATGGAAACACAGTTATATATTGCAATGTGCCAATTAAACTAAAAATATAGCTGTTGATAATTTAAACTATAAAATACAGTTCACTGCATTTTTGAAAGCCTGTTATATATATGTACTATTATGCACTATAATGTACTATCATCATCAAACATATGTACTAAAATGTACTCTGACGCAAATACAACCATTTTTTACAAGTTAACTCTGAGAGCATTCCTAACCGCATCACGGTTGGGAAGCAACCGACCCCCAACGGGAGGTTGGTTGTGACCTTTTTGGTTGCTTCTTAGCCGGCTTTCTTTTAGCCGGCTAAGGATAGCCGGCTAAAAGAAAGCCGGCTAAAATTATATATTTCCTTAGCAGGCCAAAAGAAAGCCTGCTAAGGAAGTATATAAACTTAGCCGGCTAAAAGAAAACCGGCTAAGTTTTCTTCGGTTGGGGGTGGGTTTGGGTTCGACTGCCTTGAATCAACCTCTTCCACCCTCTCCAGTTGGGAATGCCCTAATGACATACATAGAGTGTATACATAAATACTTTTATCGTCTAAATGCAATTAAATCGATAAGAAAAGACTGCAAATTTTATAACTTAAAATAGCAACGTAGTTTATGGTTGCATTTTGGAAATGCAATTATATGTTTGTAGCCTAGATGAAATTATATATCGTGTATAAATGCATTATTTTATCATCTAACTAGAGTTAAATAAACAAAAGAGAAATACAATTATTTTATCCGAAATTTGTGACACATCTTTTGACTGTATAATAGAAATTCAGTTATAAATGTAGTGATATAATCAGTTAGACTAGTATACTACATCAAATATGTGCATTTGTAGTTGTATTACTCAAATGCAGTTATGACTACATCTCACAACTATAGTTATAATTGCACTATTAAGATGTAGTTTTAACATGATCGATCTATTGTAATTCTTTTTTAGGTGATATCATTCTACTTGCATCATTAGCGCATAATTAGAAAGAAAAAATATATAGCAAAACATTGTCATGAAAATAGTAAAATATCGATTATAAAATTTCAAAATGTAAATTTCAAAATTTTAATATTTCATGTGTAATGCCTATCATTAGAAATATCATAAAATTTGTGATTTAATGGCGAAATCGGTTTGTCAATCAGATGACTCTACAAAATGTTATTGTATTTTGAACAATTGGACTTCAAATAAGCCATGGAGTATTAGAGCATCTCCAACCCATACATGTTTTTTATGTAAACTTAATGTTACCGGGATAATTAGCAATCTTATTCAATTTTTAATCTCCAGTGGTGACATTAGTTATATGTGTACTATGATGTGGCATTTGTTTTGTTAGAAATTGTGAAATGAAATGTTTAGTTCTAGACATTGTATTTCACTATGTTAAATGTTAACTACCACTTACTTTTTGACATATAAACAATTTTTAACGTTTAAACATATTTGCATTTGAGCAAATAAAACATTTTTATTTTAATATGCAATAGATTTTTTTCAAATTTATTCTACACTATCTAACCATTCTTGCCATGTAGGAATTACATTATATGAAAGATTGAAGATGCTCTTAAATAAGGTTATTTTGTTTATTTTGATTAAAGATAGGATCTTTGTCCTAATTCCCATTCAATCAATCAATTAGAGTTGAAATAATTTTGTTCTTTGATGATGAATTGTTGACCTTTTCAAATTTATTAATTTCTAAAAGTTATGGTAAAACGTGCAAAGAGAGTTATTATCTCAGTTGTCCATGTCCATAGTTACCGTGATTGGCTGAATATATTTTTTTAGGTTTGGATTCAGTTCGTTACTGAAAATTATATTTAAAACCATTACCATACGATTTATATAGTAATGGAAAAATCTTATCATTACCAACTAAAGTAATTGGACAGTTAATAATTTGATTTGTGGTTGGCAATAGTTGTTAGAAGTTGGTAATAAATTTTTACGTTTACAAGTATGATATTTATTTATATACAATATTTCATGTTAATAGAGAAAATATTAAGAGTTTTTGGTTTTTATTATATATGTTTATTATCAATTTAACTGTGTGTAGTCAAACAAACAAAAAATTATTTTGAAAGAAGCAATTTTATATTGTTTTTTCAAATACATGATAAGTAAGTGTTTTTGCGCATGTGTAGGTAACGTATACAGTAGGCATGATAATTGCCATCATCGATAGTTATTATAATTTGTACTGCATATCAATCAATTCGGTCATTTCTTTTGCTATTATTTTACTTTGATAGCGGTTGGAAAAGATTATTAAATGATAATATGGTAAAATTTTCCACCCCTACATTTTTTTTTTTTTTTTTTAAACTCAATTCAGTGGTCCATGGTATTATTTAGGGAGCCAATTAGAAAGCAGGTACAGGATCACTAACGAATTATTCCACTTTACGGTTTTGTGAGTAGATCGACTTATTACGGATTAAATCTCATTCGCTAATTCATTTAGCACACCGGATTTCCAACCTGCATGTTTACATCCACATTTTCCTACTCCACTGTTCTGCCAGTATAGCAACTTTAATACAAAAATTGTGAAGGAAGAGCTTCGATTCCATAGTTTTAGTTTTTGTTGTGGAAATCTGTTTCCATCCTTATTTTCAAAATTAATATAAAAGAAAAACTCTTTTTAAAAATAGATGTCGCTCAATACATCCGTAATTATTTTCAATGAAATATTTAACCACAAATTTCATGTTCATTTGGTCATCAACTTGGAAATTGAAGAAAAGAATATGACGCAAAAAAATTGATTATTGAAAATAATATATTAGTGTCAGCATTAGTGTTATGCTATCGTTTGATTACCATGATAGTTGACCAGTAAAAGATATAAAAAATAAACTAAATGTTTGTTAAACTTTTGTGACAAAAAAATATACAAAACTGAAATTCCTCGTAAAAGGATTACTTACAAAAAGAAGGTATGCTATTATCTTATTAAATTATAGTTCCAAATGTGGAACATATTAATCATGTACTAACAAATAAGGAAAAGAGGAATTTTGTTGCTAAGACAAACTGGAGGGGCTAATAAATAAAAAATTATATACTAAATGATGACATCCAGTTAAACTGTCAGATTTCATTGCCACTTTAATAAATAAGAAAAGAAGCTACAAGATGCATATTTGCTGCGAGATTCACCGTTGCTTTTTTGGGCATATTTAACATCAAATCCTTCGTCTATAGCAGCAATACAAATTTCATCAACAACAAATAGTCCAATTAAGTCTTTATTTGAGATAAGAAAAGCAAAACACAATAATCAGGCATAATAGAAATCAATAATTAACATGTTAGATTCAGTGAGCTTGAATTTTATAGAAATACCATAAATAATATCGGTAATAAAGCACTTACCGTGTACGCAATTCGACTTGAAAAACATCTTCGACTCACTGATTAAAAAATGAGTTTCGAGCAGATGTTTTCAGCTGAATCTTGAATTAGGGTTTCCAGCAGATGTTTCCATATGAATCTTGAATTAGGGTTTCGAGCAGATTATAGATCCGTATAACAGAAATTTTAATAATCGACGAAAATTTAAGAAGAAGAGTGCGGCCAAAAAACGAATTAGGGATTTTTCAATGTGTTTGCGTCGTGTTTTGGTTAATCGGTTTTGGATTTTCAACTGGGCCTCAAAATGGTGAAAACGAAAAAAAATTATTTTTAGTTTTCTGTATTAGGCCCATTTTGAAAAATGATCATTTTTCAAAACGATTTTTCAAAACGAATTTTTCAAAACGATAAAAAGAACAAGTTTTCAATATTTTTCAAAACTGAAAATAGAAAATGATTTGAAAACAACAAACCAAACGAACCCTTAGACTTTGTTTAGTTTATAATTTTTAGTTTTGTGTTTTCATTCAAAAATCATACACACACGACGTCTGTATTTTTAAAAAACAAATAATTTAAGCAACGAAGCTAACATATAAATAGAAAATAAACTAATTTATTTTATTTTTCATGCTGGAAGAAATAACAAAAAAATGAAAAACAATTCATCACTTCGACCCTCTTTCGACTCCCTTCGTCATTCCACCATCATTACCGTAACGGAAGTAACGTTATCTTCATATTTTGTTATCAATTTTGAAAATGCAAAACACATTAGAAAAGCAAACCGGCACTTTAAAGTTTTCTTTTGGTGTTTTTCCGTCCCATTTGCCCTAAGGGTTTATATCATTGACTTTACTATATGGTTTAATTAGTTAAATTCAGGGTGAATGTTGGTCTATAAATTTATATAAGAGCAAGGAGGAGACGTGAAAAAGTAGAACCAACTCGTTTGAGATGGAAAATGGAATCGTACACAGAGAAATGTTTGGTCGCATCGCATGTGCTTTGGAGATTGTGCATCTAAATTTGGCGTTAAGCCTATTCTTCTATGACAAACAAAATGGAGGGAAATGTCATCTGTCTTTGAAATATCGTAAAATTGCCAATAAAGTTTGTTCTTAATTACTGCCTTTATCAATATATTTTTCTCGATTTTCGCTATGATATGTATATATTATGGACAGTCCGTATTGGATCATGCTGTTTACAGTTACTCTGCTTGCTGTGGCAGCGGACAGTAAAGAGAGACAATAGCATATATAGCTATAGAGTTCAGTTAACGCAGACTTTGCTCATTTAGGGCTCTATATTTCACCTTTTTATGCTTATGTGCTACATACATGTGATGTAGGTACCTTTTTAAGCGACTTTTGCCCAATGTTGGCACTTTATTTTGCATGATCTAGTTTTATGTGCTTGTCACACTATTTTTTGCGTACGAAATTAAGATGTTCATGGTTACATGCAATGATGCAAAAGAAACGTTTTACATCGTTTAAACAATCTTCTTAATGTACAGACGTTGTGTTCATGTGATAAGCGTAGCTCATATGCTGAAATTTACGCTGCCTCCAAAGGCTTACGATACTAAATAATGGCAAGACTAGTTGTATTCCTTAGATACGTTGCATTCCCGGTTATGTTATGGATAATCGAAAAATCCGAAATCCCATTCTTATCCGCGTTCGAAAAACGGATGCGGATGCGGATATGAAAACATCCACGTTCGAAAATTATCCATTCGTTATTTTTCAAGATTATAGCCTAAATTATGTGTATTTTAGTACGGTGAAATATATTTATTTATGGTTTTATTAAGGAAGAAGTTTATATTTTACGCATTAAATATATATTACCTGCTCAAAACTATTTATTATCATTATATTTGTGTATTTTTAACACTTTTATAATTAGTGGGATTGAAAAAAGCATGCTAATCTAAAAAAATTCATTTATATTTCTTAATTTATTAGTCGTCGGTGAATAAGATAATTATCTGATATTCGTCCGTATCCGTGGATATATGATATCCGAAAATAATTTCGTATGCGGATATAGATATGACACTATCCGCATCCGACATTATCCGTTGACAGACCTAGTTGATAGACATCGGCCACCATTGAAATACAAATGTTTTTTTTTTTTTTTGAAAACCCAGAAGACCACGACGGACCGGTAAACTCCGGGAAAAGGTATAGTAATAAAGATTAAATACTAAATATATTATCAAAAAGTTGTATCTTGAAAATTAGTGTAACTTTTTTTTAGGTATTGATTAACTGTTGTCAACCAGATTTGACCAGATTTGACCTCATGGACTTGACAGTAGAGCAATATATCACTGTCCCCCAGAATACATAAGAACCAAATACAAACCTCCTTCCACCAAATTTTGGAAAATGATGGCGTCGTACTTTAGGACATATCTTGATAGAAAAGTCAAAGTTAAATATGTACATTCTCCTTCTTTTATCCGTAAAAATCCACAACCGTCCTCTCAAATTCGTAATATAAAAAAAAGAAAAAAATTTTGTTTGTGATTTTTCATCAACTTTAGTTAAAAATCAAATCATAATACGTTGCGTAGAAATTAAAATCTTTAATTTGAATTTAATATTTGAAAATTCGAAAATGTAAAATTTATGTTTAACAATGAATTCCAATTTGAATTTTAAATTAAAAAAATTTAAATTTAAATTAAAATTTGAAAACCTTTATTAACAAATTTGAATTTTGAATTTTTAAATGACAAAAGTTTTATTTTTCAAAAGTCATATAAGAAAATTTGATATTTTTTTGTAGTTTAAATTTTTTAAACAGAAACACAAGTTCTAAATTTGGATTAAAATACGCTGAATGTTTAACGTTATCATCATGTAAAATAGATATTATATAAATGATAAACCGAGTGGTATATAAACATATATATAGTACTATATGAACTTAACATTATATATATGTAATAATATTGACATTCTTTAAATGTGAAACTGAATGTTATTTTAGTTCATCCAGTATAGTTCATTAAATGCTAGTTTAATTTAATATTTCGCTTATTTGATGTCAGTTTAATGTGGCATTCTGTTTTATCTGATACTATATTAAAATAATATTCGATATCTTCCAAAACTAAATTTTAAAACTTGAGTTTTTCAGATTAAAATCGATCTCGGTTTGTTCCTTTAAACCGGTTTCCTCTTTTTTTAAATGTAGAAAGTTCAATTGCAATCATTTTCAGAAAGGAAAAAAAATCTTTATGGAATCTAAGTGTCTGTTTGGTTTTATTTTGTGTTTTGCGTTTTCGACATTCATAACAAAATATGAGGACAACGAAAGTGAAATTTTAGATCATTACGACAACGATGAAGGGACGGTGGAAAGGATGGCGCAGTGATGGATTGTTTTTCATTCTTTTGTTATTTCTCAAACACGGAAAATAAAATACATTTGTTTTTTATTTTATATGTTAGCTTCGTTTTTCAAATTATTTGTTTTCGAAAAAATACATGCGTTGTATGCATGATTTTTTGACGAAAACGCAAAACTAAAAATAGAAATCAAATGGGGTCTAAAATTTTGAAAATTTTCGGTTTCGAATTTCAAAAATTTAAAATTTGGAAATTCATTCTCCCATACTTTTGAATTTTAATTTCAAATTCAAAACTGTCGATTTTGAATTTGAACTTTGGTTTCGATTTTTTTAAGTAGGATGTTTTGATTTTTTTCATTATTTCCGGCAAATTTAACAGTCTTAAAATGACTTTGATTAAAAAAATAAGACTATAAAATGATAAAGGAATGAGTAAAGAAGCTTGAAAGATGTCAAGATCGAAAAAACAAAGATTTGGCTAAGTTTCGAAAATGCATGATTTGATTGTTACTAACATGATTTGTACAGACATGATTTGGTTGGTACTGACAGGATTTGTACGGACATGATTTTGGTTGGTACCAACATGGTTTTAGATCTTGAAGTGGCTATTTTGGAGGCTTGGTACTTAGGCCATGAAGAAAGCTTGGACATTTGGGATACCAAAACATGTTACCATTGACCATAATATGGAACTTTGTGTTTGTTCTCCTTTTCTTCATCTTCTTCATATATACTTGTTTGATTTATATTCTATTAATGTTAAGACATCATGTTAATTTTTGAGGCTTAGTACTTAGGCCATGAAGAAAGCTTGGACATTTGGGATACCAAAACATGTTACCATCGACCATAATATGGAACTTTGTGTTTGTTCTCCTTTTCTTCATCTTCTTCATATATACTTGTTTGATTTATATTCTATTAATGTTAAGACATCATGTTAATTTTTGATGCAACATTTTTTGTGCTTTCATTAAGAAAGACCTGAGAATTGATTTGGATAAGATAAAAGGTCTACTATAAGTGCTATTGTTGGAGAGAGGTCAACCCGAGCATAAAGGCAGCTAGGAGATATATTCAAGCTCTAATATGCCTTCTATCCATGTTACCAAGAAGGAGATGGAAGAGATGGTGGCAATGATGCAAGTGGGATTGATTGCTTAGAAAGAGGAGACGATGAACATATTTTTTGGGAGGATGAAGCAGCAAAGGACAGTTGAAGCAGTTGAAGCTTAGAATTGGAGGCCTGAAGGTAGAGCAAATGCATAGGGGAATAGAGTGGAGCAAAATGGAATCAAACGCCTGTAACTTGAACTGATTGGCACCAAACACAATCACGTCGGTACCGACCATACTAGTCGAGGGGCATTGTAACGACCTACATTTTACGTAATAAATAACCATAAAATATTATTAATTATTTCATATGAGTTCATACGACTCTATAATTTTAGGAAATGAGTATTAATGGCATTTTTCACCTTTAGAATTTTAATCGGACAGTTTGGATTCAGAAATTCTTGTAAAGCCTATAACTTTTGAGCGTTGAGTTAGGGTCTAAAAACACTTCCATTAGACCGAGATGATAATTTCACTTTCCATAGAGTTGTCATAATAGAAAAACGGACTTACCATTTAGGAGATATGACCATTTTAAGTTAGATTACTGCTGGCCAGATTAGTGGGTAATTAGTTAAGCCCAAACTTAAGCCCACTAACTGATTTGGGGAATTATGCCTAATTGGGACCGACTGAACATATTTAAATTATTTTCAACTTCCCGGAAACATGTTTAAACCTCCACTAATCTAAATTTCATCAAAATGCTTTTCTTTTTCATACTAAATCTTGTTAAACCATCATTAAATGGGTAATTAGCAAGGGATAGATCTTGGATTCACTTTTTGGTTGCTTTAGAACCTGAATTCTTCCCATCCATTTCAGATTTGGGGATAAAGTTGGTGATTTTTGGTATTAGGTGAGTGAATTGACGTCCCTCACTATTCTATGCATGTTTATATAGTTAAAAAATGATGATTTTGATGTTAAAATGTTTTAAAACTCTAATCTAACCTTAATAGTGTATCTATAAATGTTGTATGGATGTTACCGATTGATGTTTCCCCTTGCTTATATTATCTTGATGTGTTTGTTAGTGCTTTTTAGTGTAGTTTGGATGTGGTTATCAATTCGAGCAAAATGAGATCAAAAGTGCTTGGAATCGAATACGACTTGAATATGTTGTTAAGGGGAGTTTTAGGAGTCTACTGTTCTGGTCGTAGGTGGTTTGGAGGAGATGTAGCTTTTCAAATCATGTCGGTGAAAACTATAGTTCTTGACGATGGAGTTATAGAATCGGGTCGGTGAGGAAATCGCTTCAGGGTTTTTGGCCAAGGGACTTCTGGGCAAGCTTCAGAAATGAGAAATAAAAAGCACTTGGTAATGACATCTTTCTAGTCGGTATCATATCCTTTCTTGCAAGTGGAGCGGGCCAAAGGACACGGGGAGTTATGGCATGAGAAGAAGGAGCTCCAAGCAAGCAAAGGAAGAGGAGGTAGGGATATGAAGTACTTAGTGAAAATTTGGCTAAGTAATTCATGTCGACACCAACAAGGAGCAATTCATGTTGGCACTGACATGAGTGGGTTTGATCAATTTTGGCCAAATTCCCATGGTGTGTTGAGCAGGTCATAGAGGTCATAATGGTGGTGCTTATTCGTTCGTTTTGCATTCAATTACGATGTGGTAGCACATGAAGGATGATGATTAAACGATGACGTGGTGTTGAGGTGCTTCGATGTGCTGGTTTTAGTAGTTTGATGCACTGACCTTACACCTTATGCAGGATGTTTAAAGAGGTTTTGATAAGGGTGACTTGAAGGACGATGGTCATGATGGTCCAGAAGGGCAAGTTCAAGAGTGAAAGCTCGTGAGTAGGACAAAGGACGAGTTCTAATATGGACAAATGGAAAAGGATAAAACGATGATGAATTTAGAGATGTGTGCGAAGGGATGGTTGACACTCGAAGGTTTTCGAGGCGTACTCTTATTGCGGGGGTATGTAGGGATGCCCACCCGGATTTATCCAAGATCCGGATCCTTATATGGATGGATTACCCTAGACCCTGTATGGATGGTCTAGTCCTTGACTGTATAGAGTGGTGGGAGATGAGTACCGAGAAACTGAAACTTCTCCATTGGTCTTTGGCTTATGTGGACGTCGTCAAGCCATCTTATATCTAAATCACACAGAGTGACAGATAGGATTGCTTGATGGAAGTTATGTTTGATATGATTGCTTTTCTTGTTGTACCACTTTAGGGATTTCACACTATTTTGGTACTATAGATGCGAATCCCTAAATACCTGACATTGTACTTAGGACATAGTACACCTTTATGATGATAATAGATTAACATGTCATAGATATATGTGCTAACTCTTTTGGAATTAGGGGTATGTCAGGTATAATTATTATATCTTTGTCCTTTACTATATTGACTTGTATAGTATTTTGAGATTTTCTTATCGCTCACTCCAGACTATTGTGTGGCTCTAGGTTTTATGCTTCACTTCTTATTATCTCGAGTACTCTTAAATGAGTAGACAAGATAGCGGATCTAGATGGTACATGGTGGCTATGTAGAGGACGAGCAGGAGTGGAGCTTTCTTGTATTATATATGGACTTACTACTGCTTATTTCCCTGTGCGGCATTGTTGCTTTTTCCACTTTAAGACATTGTGGAGTGTAGACAGCGTCTTCTATATTATTGAGGCAGTTATATCAAAGTTTATCTCCATTTGTATAAACTCTATTACTCTTATATAACTCCATGGATCTGTGCTTTGATATTTAGTTCGCTTGGTTATTATTGTCACTCCTATTTATATCTATGTTTAATATTATATTGTATTCGATGCGTTGTGAGATATACGATAGGTTGTGGTTGTTTTCTCTACTTTTCAACCTTGAGAAACGTCATACATCAACTGGGCACCATAGTAGCGCAGTCTTCAGATAGATTGGGTATCTAAAGTGTAGGGCGGTCGTCACACTTGGTATCAAAGCTTAGGTTATGTAGTTAACCTAAGTTGGTACCGTGATCCAAGAGAGATAAGGAATGAGTTATCACCCTAGACTGGATCGAGAGTATGTATATATACGAGAGAAAGCATACTTATTGTATATTTTGGATTTTAAAATTATATTAGTAGTATATATAGTATAAGTCGTATTGCACACACGGGTACCATTGACATAGTTTTCTTTATCAGAGCTAATCATTCTTTTTATAGATCAAGAATGAGTCGGCATACAAGAAATGCTGCAAGAAACTCCATCTCTAAAGTCGAGGAAGGAACAGGCTTAGGGGCTGCTAACCCTCACTTGCAAGCTAGTTTCAATGCAAGGATGGCAAACCTACTGCAAAATGCCCAAGCGATTGCTCCTAATGTTGTTGTTGGTGGTGTTGCTCAAGTGCAGGAGCACAAAGTCGATTTCGCGAAGTTGAATAAGGATTTTGCCAGTCTTGGCGGAAAACTGTTCTATGTAATGGAATCGAATGTTGAAGTACAAAATGGGTCTTGAAAAAGAATCTTTGATGATATAGTATTAGACGATGCGATGAATAGAATATTAGCTTCCCGACAGCTTCACAAGTGAGCCATGAACTAGTGAAATGTAGTTAAGATTACTACTCCCAAGGACAACTTTATTTGGGATCAATTTAAGATAAAATTTGAAGATATGTTTATACCGGCTGCTCAGAATTCAGTGTTATTTAGGACGCTTGGGGAGATGAAGTAGGGAGACATGTTTGTCTTCGAATATGTTGCCGAGTTTGATTCTTTATCGAAGTACGAGATGTCCTTGATTGACACTCCATTGAAGATAAACAAAAAACTTATCATGGGGTTGGATAATTACTTGGGGGAAAAGTTTGTGGGGCATATAGTTAAGCTATTTAAGAAGGTGATTGAGAAATCTCTTCAGCTTTAGAGTTTGTACTATAAACCCAAGCCTGTTGTTGTTGTTTCCACCGAGGAGCCGAAGCTGCAAGCTGGCGGGGGAGGCAAGAGGAAGTGGAACAATAATAATAAGAAGTAGTTTCATAAGGGTAATCAGAAGAAGGTAAAGTGGGATCCTACCTGTTATAACTATGGTGAGAAAGTGCACTTGAAGAGGGACCACATGGCTGAAAAGAAGTGTTATAACTATAATTGGATGGGGCATGTACGGAAGGACGGTCCTGAGCTAGTGAAGAAATAGCAGGCAGTAGTGGCATATGCTTTGGATGTCGTTCTGACTTCGTCGAGTGCTCCCTTAACGAAAGAGAATGGGAAGGGTTCCGTCATCCAAGGTATGTTTTCCATTTGTGATGTTTCTTTACATGTTTTTTTGATGATGGGACTTCCCATTCTTTTGTATCTAGTGACCTGGTAGATAGATTGGGTTGAGACCCAAATTGTTGATCAACCATTAGCAGTGACGAAACCTATTGTAGGCCGCACCAGTCTTTGTCTGGTTTGTCATGGTTTGGTCTAATTGAGTCATGGATGCTCTTTTATTTGTGATTGCTTTGTTTTGAGTTTCGTTAGGTTCGAGGTTATCTTGGGGATGGATTGGCTAAGGAAGTATGCGGTAGTGGTGGATTGCGAGAAGCTTTGGTGACAATTAAGGCTGAGGAGGAATGGAAGGTAGAGATTAACTACCTACCAGAGGATGAGGTTGTGGTTAGCTTTCTATATTTGATAGAGATCCCACAAGATGATTTGTCATTTGTGCTTATCATTAGGAAATATCTAGACATATTCGAGGATGTGACCAGATTACCGCCATACTGAGAGATTAAGTTCCACATAAACTTAATGAAGGATGCCAAACCGATAGTTATGCCTTTAAGGCATATGGCACCCAAAGAGCGAAATGAGTTAAAGGTGCAGGTGAATGACCTATGAGGCGATAGTTCATTCGTAGATGTATATATATGTGAGGTGCACCCATCGTATTCACCACTAGAGCGGATGGCTCGCTGAGGTTGTATGTAGAGTACCGTGAGCTGAATAAGACAAGGAGGAAGAATATGTAACGACCTACATTTTTCCGACAATTAAAATATTGAATTTAATAAGATTTTGTAATTTAATATTGGAAGAAATTAAAATTTGTGATTCAATAATGAGAAATCACTGAAATGAAATAAAATAATGTTATGAGGAAATTCCTAACTATTGAATGTAATTCCAATTGATTGAAATGATTGAAGAGTTAAAATTTGGTTATAAATTGCAAATAGGGAAACAAACCAAATGTTGTATTAATTGGTGAAATAATATGCAATTAATTGTAATTGGATAAAATCAGTGTTGTGTAAGTAGTTATAACATTTGTTTGTAGATAATAAACTTGTAAATGTGATTAAATTAAGTAAAAGATGACAATTGTTATTTGTTACCTATTTATTTAATTTGTTGAATTAAATTGGAAATCAATTGCAATTAAATATAATTAAATATTACGTTAATATGAATTAAAATGATAATTCATGAATATTATTGTAATAAGATATAAACCAATGTTAATTATATCCATAAGATGACAATCGATTGAATAATGAGATGAAAATTCAAATAAATGGATTTATTGGAATTTAAATTAATAATCAATGAATTTATTTCCATTGAAATTTGAACGCTGTAATTTGTGCAATAACTAATGTTGAATTTGACATGAGAAATTGGTTTTAAAACGATTGTTAAATTCTGTGAAATTAGAAATGATAAATATAGTTATTAAATTTGAAATTAAAAGGGAATTAATCAATTTAATAATAATTTATTTAATTAATGTGAAATTAGCCATTTTGGCCACTGTCTCAGATTTCAACAAAACCAGTTTCATCAGATCCATAACGGTGAATTATTGTAGGATTTCAAGTTTCGTAGCAATCAGACTTGTCGTTTGATCGTAAAGGCTTGAAACGCGTAGAAATCAATTTATTGAAATCAATTTGAAATAAGTTGATTTTAAAAGCTAACTTCTTTATACGATGGAATTTGGTCTTGAAACCTGTTCAATTGAATTTAAAAATATTGAAAACATCTATTTTGATATATGAGATGACCCATTTTCGTTTCGGAAGCGAAACGGGCTTTTTGGGTCACTGTCGTCGTTCGTACCGATTCAATACGTGTTCATTTTCTTATCGGGCTTTATTTGTATAAATAGTTTTCTCTGGAAAACCTAGATGTCTATTCCATTGTTCTGTACGTATTTGTTCATTCTCCTTCTGCTTCCTCCTTCTCATGGCTGTAAATCAGAAACCCTAAAATTCAATTTCAAAACCAAGATCAAACACCTCCATCCAACGATCCACAACCAACGGCACCAATCCATCAACTTTCACCCTCTGACTTCTACTACAAAGTTGTAGATCTCGATAGTGTGAAGCTATTCATTGGTCATGATCGTCATCCATGCGGTGGATCGACGGCAAATTGCCATGGTAGTCAGATCTATATCTGTCGATTTCATCATCTCCGATCATCTATAGCAGGCGAGGTCTGAAGGGATGCTGTTGAGGCCGGCGAAGGCTACGCCCTGTCAAATTTTGATGACCAAAGGCGAATCATGGTGGCCGGAATTTGGGAGGGGAGGAGGCGACTTTTGGGTTCAATTCACGTGTATGGGCGGAGCAGATGGAGGCGTGGCCGGCACTGGAACGTGGGTCGAGGTCGGGGCAGCTCTGGCGATGGGCGAGGCGGGGATCGGCACGTTTCTAGTGGAAGCAACTACGTGTTTTGGGCAGCGCGTGGAGGTTCGTGTATGTGAGGTAGCCTGGGCGAAGAGATGGTATGTGCGACGTGTACTGTATAAATTATTATTTTATTCATTTTTATTTAATTCGTTTAATGTTCTAATGTTAATATCTTTTACATACGAACTCAGATTTGGGCACGGTTTGTTTCATTGGGATCGTATCGAAACTCCAGACATTTTGGAACTGATTTGGATAAATTCCGAGACTGTTGAATTTCGGGCCTTATTTTGGATTTGAAATTCATTTGAAATCCAAGGTGGGTGTTTTGACCCACTCACAACTACTAGATTATCTTATGTTAATTAAATTGAATTTATGATGTGATTAGAAATTGATTGGTTGATATTTGGTATATTTAAATTGTCATTCCAGTTAAAACCGACTTTCATTGAATATTATCGCCATTAATTTATATTAAATTCTAAATTGCTAGTTAATACCCGTTATTGATAATCAACCACCTGTTATTGTTTATTGATTCGAATGGTGATTGTAATGGATGTTGATTGTTGATATTGGATGGCTGGATGTTATATTTTATATCTTTATAATACTGCAAGTTCCCTATGGGTTGAAATGATATATACCCGAACGATCTAATAGATTAAGGAGAAATCATTATGGGTTGAAATGATAGACTCGAGCGATTTCATGGATTTGAAGTTAAATTTAGGATTGCGGGTTGAAATAATATATACCCATAAAATTTAAAATATTTGCGGATTGATAAATATCCGTATCACTTGACCATATGGTAGAAAATTATATATGGACACCGGATTGGTTAAATTTAAATGATTTAAATCCTTGAACTTGAAATTCAGTTAATGATATTTTAAAATAGAATTTGATTTGTATATAAACTGAATTGTTTTAAATAAATTGTTTAAAGGATTAAATTTGAATTATTGGAACTGTTTTAAGTGAATTGCTTAAGGAGTTAAATTGAAATTCTAAAGTTGGATTTAAAGTATAAACGAAATTTATCGAAATTGAGTTATTGAAAAAGTTTGAAATTGTAACCTTGAAATCTATCGAAATTGGAATAGCTTAAATTGATACTTCAAGATTTGAAATTGGGTTTCGATTTGAAATCTAGATATGATCCAGATTTGTTGAGTTAAATTTGGTGTTAATTTTTAAATTTACTGTTTTATTATAAACTGTTTAAAGATATATCATTTTAAAGGTCCTGGATTTTTTTAGATTTTTAAACTATTAAACTAATTTAATCTATTTTAAACTATTTTAGCTATTTTAAACAATTTTAATTTATTTTAATCTATTTTAATCTACTTAATCCAATTTAATCTATTTTAACCTATTTTAAACTAATTAACCCATTTTAATCTATTTTAAACCTATTTAATCTAATTTAAATCTATTCAATCTATCTATTTGAAATCTATTCAAATCTATTTTTAATCTATTAAAACTATCTTAAATCCATTTAAACTATTTTTAATCTATTTTAAACTATTTTTGAGTATTTTAACTATTTAATTTATTTTACTATGATAAACTATTTATAACTATCTAACCATTTCTAAATTTCAGACTGTGTATAGTGGAAGTGTTTATATTTGAAATCCTTGATTTAAAGCGAATATGATCTAACGATGTTATAACCTAGTTGAGATTTGAAATGATATTTTCTAGTGAAATAACATATTCTGAGTAAATATGATGATTTTAAATGATGGTTTAATCTATTTTGGAAAGTATGATTTTGAAAGAAAATATGATTTCGAAAGTGATATGATTTCAAATGTGATATGGTCTCGAAAGTGAATATGATTTTGAAAGTGATATTGTTTGAATTGGATATGATATTTTGATATCAATTATGAAACGGTTTTGGAAATTTAAAAGAACCATCTAGTGTGAAATAAGCGTTTGGTTGTTAAAGAGGCCGGGATCAAATATTGTCATACTCTCTGCTAATATCGAAAACCACTTTAACAACTGTGTATGTGGTGGAGATTCCAGAAGAAGTAGGATGGTTTGACGAATGATTCTGTATGAGGTACTATCGTAGCCCCGACTCCCGTGAGTCAGCTTGATGTGACTAAAACAGGAGCCACGTCAGGCCAAGTGAGGTCGCTCCTCCTATCGGGCATATTTCTTTGATACCATATTATTACTTTGTGATTGATTCGGTGGCCACCCTTCGATTTTGATTATGGGAGTGTGTTACAAGGTAGGAGGTAGTAGTTGCTATATGTTACCACCAGTCCGGATCCGCAAAACGGTGGTATCCTACCCTGGGCATTGCCTCACGTGCCTTGTCACAAGCCTTACCGCGCCCACTACGAGTTTGTTTTGTACCTAACCATGGAATGCCCTCTGATAGCCCTCCAGTTTACGGAGGAATTACGGTAATGTATAGACTACGAGAATATATAAAAACGTGTTAAAGGGGATATGGGTAACGCCTTAATGCTATTTTAATACTTTACTGTAGACGCTATTATAATAGCATATTGTACCATGTATGTAGATAGTTTAACAGATCCTTAGGAGATGTAATCCCGAACATCTCTTAAGTTATTGCACTCACGTTAGACACTGGATAGGAGATGTCAAACCCCGTAAACATCTCTGACGCTGTTACACTCATATTTATTTACTGTTGATATAACTTACATAAGACCTTTTAGTTCTGACTTGAGTGTTTTGTCTTTTCAATTCGCTCGGGTCAGTCTGAGCTTTTCAGTGTATTGAAGACCATTTATCTCTGGAGGACGAAGACAAAGATTTGTATACTATTTATTATATCTATTCCACTACATCATGTTATTCCGCTGCATTTAGTTATTTATTCCTGTTGTATGCAACTCTGATCTATATTGTAAAAGTGTAATCAAATGTTATTTGTAAAACAGCTTCATGAACTGTTTATTAGATTATTATATTTTGTCATTCCGCTGTGACATTCTGTGTTTTATTTTCTTTATCTCTCTGCTTTTTTCTTATTTACCCCATAACAATCCTCACTTTTGAATGGTTTGAGTCTGACGTGTGTGGTTTATCGTCGATTTAAACCGTCCAAAAAGTGGGTCATTACAAAATAAGTATCCACTCCCACATATTGATGACTTGTTCGATCAGCTCCACGATGCGAAGGTGTTCTCTCAATTGGATCTTGTAACTGGGTTTCACTAGCTGAGAGTAGTGAAGGAGAGTGTGACAATCACCACGTTTTGTATGCCGTCTAGTTTCTATGAGTGGTTGGTTATGCCATTCGGGCAAACTAGTGCTCCAACATACTTTATTGATCTCATGAACCATGTCTTCAAGGATTTGCTAAATAAGTTCGTGCTTGTATTCTAGATGATTTTCTAGTCTATTCTGGTATGGAGGAGGAACACAAGATGCGCTTGAGTATTGTGGTTGAAGTGTTGAGGAAGCACATGCTAAGAGTGAAGTTTTTGAAGTGTCACTTCTGGAGGAGGGAAGTGAAATAATTGGGTCATGTCATCTCTGAGCAAGGCATCGTGCTAGATCTTGCCAAGGTGGGACTTGAACCAACCCAAGAATGCTACTGACGTGAGAAGTTTCCTTGGACTATTGGGATACTATAGAAATGATTTTTCAAGGACTTTTCCAAACAGCATCGTTGATCAATTTGATGAAGAAGAATAAGACCATTGTTTGGGACGCGAAGTGCAACCATGGGTCTGTGAGTCTGAAGGAGAGGCAATGTTGACCATTCCGAGTGAGAACGAGGAGATGACGTTATACACCAATGCTTGTGGTACCAGATTAGGTGCGGTACTTGCATATAGAGGTAAGATTGTCACCTAAGCCAGTCAAAAACTGAAGCTGCATGAAAGGAAATACCCGATCCACGATTTGGAGTTGTTGGCAATAGTGTTTTCCATGAAGATTTGGAGGCACTACCTATAAGGAGATAGGTTCGGATTATTCACTGACCATAAGTCGTTGAAATGTCTTATCTTCTAAAGGGATATCAACCTTCATCACCAGAGATGGTTGGAGTTCTTAGTCTCTTAAGACTTAAGCATTTCTTATACACCTGTTAAGGGAAACAAAATCACTAATGCTTTGAGTAGAAGACATCCCGGATTTGGAGAAATGTTCCTAAAGTGGAAGTAGTTAGAGTATATTAATGGTTATGACTTTGGACCTCATTGCGAGTTAGAGCTAAAAATGTTGGTGAGTTTGACCATTAGACCGACTTTGATAGAGAGAATTAATACTAGCCGAAAGTGAGATGCTAGACTAGCAAAGATCATAGCCAAGTAGAAGAAAAGGTGGAGTCTAATGAGATAGGGAAGTATGGACTTGACCGAGATGGTTGGCCCCGCAAGGATGGGAGATTGTTTATTCCCGATGTTGATGGATTATGAGATGATGTGCTGGGGAGTGCCATCATTCTAGATTGACTATACATCCCAACGGTAATAGATTTACCTTGATATGAAGCAGACATATTATTGAAAGGGAATGAAAAAGGATGTTGGGACATTCATCTCGAAGTGTAGGAACTGCCAGTTGGTAAAGGCAAAGCAGAAGAAGCCAGGTGGGTTAATGCAACAACTTGAAGTTCCCGAGTGGAAATGGGAACAAGCATCGATGGACTTCATCGATGGATTACCGAGGACCAGAGAAGGGTATTATAGCATATGGGTCATAGTCGATATTTTGAAGAAGAGTGCTCGATTCATACCCATCAGGTCTAATATAATGGCATCCAAATTGGCCAAGTTGTATATGAAATGGGTGGGGCGATTCCATGGTGTGCTAAAGAGCATTATGTGTGATTGAAACCCTTTATTCACTAATGGGTTTTGGAAAATCTTACAAGAGGCATTGGGGATGGAGCTGCATCTCAGTACAACTTATCATCCACAAACTGATGGCAGACCGAGGGGGTGGATCGTTTATTAGAGGATCACTTATGAACTTGCATTATCAATTTTGGAGGCTCGTGGGATGATCATTTGCATTTGGTGGAGTTTGCATACAATAATAATTATGGCTCTAGTATCGGTATGGCACCATTCGAGGCATCGTATGGCCAATTGTGATGCTTCTTCTGAAAGTGTGTAGGATAAAAATCTTGTTCACCGATGCATCGGTGGACAAGTTTTTGTTCAAAGATCTGAAGCTTTTTTGAAAAGCTTTAAAAATATGTATTAAAATCTATAAATTATTTTGCAAGAATGGAATTGTGATGCGTGGCTTTTATGAGTTTTAACAACATTTATCTAAGACTGAATGACTCGCTAATACACAATCTTAAAATGCTTTTCCAATAGACAATCTTCTAAAGCTTTAACACGATTCCTTCTCTCTCCTTTGAAGCTTTGGTGATATTTCTTTGTCTACTGTAATTTAAACTCTAGTATAGAGTTGTCGTCATCAAAACTGGGAATTGTAGTTCTAACATTCTCCCCGTTTTGATAATGACAACTCATACATGCATTCATGAAGGTATGTTTACTATGAATGGTACGATACTTTTCCTAAATATATGCACAATAATGTTTTATAATTTTATTTTAGTACTCTCCCCAAATATATACCTATAATCAATTATTTCTCTCTATTTGGCACATCAAAAAGGAGAATAATAGTGTACAGTATTGAGGATATCACGGAATAAACATCACAGAACGTATAACAAACATAAAATACAACAACGATGACAAACACATAAACTATCACAAAGTACCACAAATGTCACAACATCATATAGATCTACACAAATGTCAATGTCAGAAGACAAACGAAACAACATTTAAGAAAAAACAAATGTCAATATCAATCTAAACAAAATGCAAGAATAAAAAACCATGCTAACACAAAACAAATGCCTATGATGAATCATAAAGTTATACCACATCGAAGAGGTTGCATATCTAGACTAGTCATAGTATCCCAAAGGAGTAGCAGTATTTGACTCAGTAAATCTTATGCGATCCCTGGTCGGTGCTAGACGGTGAAGTGGAGATCCTAAAGTATGAGTGGTGGTGGCGTGCGGTCTAGTTGCTTTCCCTCTAGATCCCATCCTCGTAGGTCCATGTTCCTAAATTGAAGGTCCCGCTGCTCTAGAGCCATGAAATCTTGTCTAAAAGTCATGAATAGAAGAAGGCTGGGAAACTACTGGAAGCTGAACTGGTGCACTACCCTCACTGTTAGTACCAACTTCACTCTCTCTAGTTCGAAAAGAGCCACATATTCATGTGAGCAGTGATCGGATAACTCCTAACTCCCATTTCTGTTCCACTTGCTTTTTACGAATAGGTTGAATTAATTGTTCTTGCTTCTCAACTCTCAAGACTTGCAATAGTACGAGCTTCAGATGGAAATGTACGCATAGAGGAAGTATGATGCAGAGAAGATGGACTAGGTGTGTCTTTTTATGGCAACTCATCTACTGGAGTCTCAATAGTAATCTTGTCTAGAGTCGCTGATAACTTCAACGCCTTTAGAACCTTATCATAAAAAACACTAGAGTATGGATGCTTAATCAGATTCTCATCATCCAACACAACTCCAAAACGATGTAGAATTATTGTAATCAAATTCGCATATGGATTATGTCATTGTTTCCTCCCCGATCGATTTTCCATCATATTATTCATTATATCATTAACCCAGTTTACCCAAATATTGCCAAAAGTGGCGTATGTCGCATTACGAACCAATGGATAAATCTCATCAAAACTGCTTGTTTTTGGTATTAAATTTTGTTGAAGAATTCGAATGATAATACGAGGAGGGTGAATTAGGTTTGAAGAGTCCAATTATCATTAGTGTTGTGAAGTATTTGATGCCAAATAGGTTCTTCATAAAAAATTATCTCATCTTACAGCATTCCATTGGATGATATTCCTGATGTTTTACCTAACCCAGTTTCATTGAAAGCAATGTCAACACCTTTTATGCTGGTATATAAGACTAATCCATTACCATCATTGCTAAATTCTAGATTAGTGTAAAGGAGTGATATACATCGAGGATATATATCGATTTCACAACTATTTAAGTTTATAATATTCACTAATTCGACATGGGTAAATTAATTGTGAATATCGATAAGTTTAGAGAGTCAAATGTACCAATCGTTCGCTAAGGTGCTTGTTAACCATTAGAGCCTTGAATTTCTTGATGTTTTCTCTTTTTTTTTCAACCAATTTCTAGCTTCTTAGATTATCAATTTGTCCATTGAACCAAAGGAGGTTGATGAGATGCTCCTTTTCCTCTTGCCATGGCCAAAGATTTCATTTGTAATTAACAAATTAATGGGATTCGAAAGATTGGAGGCTGGTAAAAGGGGCTAGGGTTTTTAAATCATTTTTCAATTTGAAAATAATGAAAATAGTGGGGAGAGGGAAGTTAAATAAGGTTCGGGTCTAAAAACTAAAGCCGTCACCGATGGACCAGTTCCTCTACACCGGTGCACCAGTGGACTCTTTTATTTTCAGATTTTTTTGTAAAAAATTAATAAACATATATATTTATGTTTAAAGTGGTTTAATAACCTTTTAGAGAATTTTATAATTAATTGTGATAGATTATTACATTTATTAGATAATTTTTAGTAATAACATATTAACTATTTTTTTAATGTTGGTAGCTTAATAATAACCATTATAACTTTGCCTATGAAACTTAACTTTGATAAAAATTTGGTAGATTCTTGTTAAAAAAATAATTGTATTCGTATCTATCTTTAACTTAACAAGAAGGTTTATCAATCATTAATATATATATATATATATATATAAAATCATATAAACTTCTTGAAAATATTTTTTAAATTACATCATTTATCGAACAAATTCCTAATTTTCGTTGTAATCTAATATACATATTTTCATTTAGTAATTTTATGAATGTATATGCAACTCAATTTTCAGTGTTTACAAATTCTAGAGTAATATTTTCTTATTCAAAATGATCTTTTAAAAATGGTGTCTTACATCAATATGCTTAGTTCTAGAGCGATTTACATGATTTTTTGCCAAATTAATTGCACTACTGTTATCACGGTAAATGGGTGATTTAGTTAAATTTAAATCAAAATCCTTTAGTGTTTGTTGCATATAAATTATCTAAGCACAAGCTAAAGCAACTGAGATGTATTCTGCTTCGATACATGGTTTTGTTTCTTACTAACCATGAAACTAAAGATTGATATATAATGTGGTAAGTACTGCCAGTACTTTTTCTATCTGTATGACATCCACCAAAATCAGCATCCCTATATAATACCAATTTGAATGCACATCCTTTCGGATAGAAGAGACCATTATCATTTGTTCCAATTAGATATTGTAAAATCCTTTTAACAACTTGTTGCTGTAATTCTTTCGGATTAGCTTGAAATGGACGCAAAGACACACGCTCATCATTATATCGGGACGACTCACTGTTAGATAAAGCAATGATCCAATCATACTCCTATAAAAATTCTGGTCGACATCCTTCCCATTTTCATCTTTATTTAAGCGAGTAGTTGTATTTATTGGGTTGGCTTACTGCTCATATTAACGACACCAAATCTTTTAATTAGGTCTTTACAATGTTTCTCTCATGAAATAAAAATTCCATTTTCAAGTTGTTTAATTTTTTCCCAAGAAAATAATTTGAACACCCATATGGGACATTTCAAATTCTTTTCTCATTGTTTCAAAAAAATCGGTACAAAGTTTTTCATTAGTAGAACCAAAGATAATATCATCAACACATAATTGAATAACTAACAAATCATTATTTTTACATTTAATAAAAAGTGTTGAATCAACTTTTCCAATTTCAGAACTAAAATCTATTAAATAGCCTTTTGGTCTGCCATAGCAAGCACCTGGTGCTTGTTTAAGACCATATAAATCCTTTTTAAGTTTATAAATATGATCTAGATATTTTTCATGTTTAAATAATGGTGGTTGTTTCACATAAACATATTCTTTTATAAAATCATTTAAGAAAGCACTTTCAACATCTATTTGATATAATTAAAAATTGTGGTGATAAGAAAAGGCAAGAAGTATTCTAATTGCTTCAAGTCATGCAATGGGAGCAAATGTCTCATCATAGTCGATTCCTTCCTAATGATTGTATCCTTGAGCAACCAATCTAGCTTTATCTCAAATACATCACCATTTTCATCACTTATATTTTTATACACTTACTTAGTTCCTATTATAGCTTTATCATTAGGTCTTGGGACTAATTTACATACATTATTACGTTATATTTGATTTAATTCTTCTTCCACGGCTATAATCCAGTATTCATCTTTTCCTGCTTTTTTTTAGTTTTTGGGTTCAATTGTAGAATTAATGCAAAGGGACTCATCTCATTTAGCTATTTTCTAGGTAATACTTTAGTTTCCACATCACCTAGTATATTTTCCATAGGATGATCTTTCAAAATTATTGGAGTTTTCATGTTTTTATTTTGTTTTGGTGAGTTATTTATTTCTTGAGTAATTTCGTTTGATTTATCTTATTATGTATTTTGAATAGTAGTTGAAGGTTGATTAATATGTGTAAGGTTTCTTCCAATGAATTAGTTCTTTTATTGAATATGTGGTAACTTTTTTTTAAGTAACTAATAAAAATTCTTTCATTCGCTTTAGAGTCAATCTTACCAAGATTATCTTTAGCATTTAAAGTAAAACATTTTGATCCAAAAAAATATGATTTTTAGGTTTACATTGGTAAAAGAGTTCATAAGGGGTACTTTTAGTTTTAGGATGAATTGAGATGCGATTTAGAACATAGCATGCAGTGGAACCTAGTTTAGCCCAAGAATTCTGAGGTAGAGTGATGCTATTTAGTAATGTTCTAGCGCACTCTTGTAAGATTCTATTTTTTTTACCTAACACCATTATTTTGTGGCATTCTAGGAAAAGAAAAGTTACGGTAATTCTCTTTTTTCTACCAAAGTTAGTAAATTCATCATTTGCGAATTCTCCTCCGTGATCGCTTTGAATATTTTTATTTTTAAATCTTTTAAATTCTGAATTCTTTTTATAAAATTCAAAAATATTTCGAAAGTATCACTTTTATGTTTTAATAACAAAATTCCTAAATATTACCTTTTTACAAAAGCATATTTATTATGATTTTTGTTGGAAGTAATTCCAAAGGTTTAGTAGTAGAAATTTCATTAGATTTGTAAGAAGTGTTTCTTAATTTTACTTCTTGACAAGCGTCAAATAAGTTATTTACTCTAAAATTTATTTGAGATAAACCTTTTAAAATTTCATGTTTTGCTAATTTATTTAATAGTTTAAAGTTAATATGACATAATTTTTTGTGCCATAGCCATGGATCATTCGAATTTGCTATAAGACATAGTTTGCTATAATTACTAACTTTCATATTCAAATATTTTGTTTTTCTTGTACCTTCAAAAATTAACCTTTGTAATCATACCCAAGAGGGTTCGGTAGAACCTCTAAAAGAATAATTAATATTATTACGAACATCAAAGAAAAAATTAATCTTATATTTCTTTCTAATGATACTATTATTAGTTTTAGGAATCTATATTTTTATTGTTTTACTTTAAGAATTTCCCTTTTCTCCTTTTGAGAACTAGATTTTTAAACTTTGTATGTAGAAAACTATTTTTCTTGGATTTTTCTCATTCTTATCCTTTTTAAAACCCAAAACATTTTTTTTGTGCATTGGTCGAGAATTCTTTATCAAATTTGATAAATTTTCTTAACCTTTATTAAATTTTGAAACATTTGTAGAAATCTTTTCTAATTTTCCTTTTAATTCTAAATTTTTAGATTCAAGAACTTTTATTTTTTAAATTAATTAACATTTTTCTTTTGACATATTCATTTCTGTATGAATCAACTTCATTTTCTTGAATAGAAATTTTATTTGTCAAATTTTCAAATGAGTTTTGTGAATTCTCTAATTCCTTGATTATTCTACATAAACTAAATATTTTTACTTTCTAAAGAATCAATTTCTTTTCTAAATGATCAATCTCAGAATTTAATTTGTTATTTGAAAGTTTTAAATCTTTATTCGAATCCTTTAAAAATTCACATTTCTTAGATAATTCCATTTTCTCTTGAAATAAATTTTTTGTTCCAGTTTCAAAAACAGATTTTACTAATGATTGTCCTTGAGTTCTAGTTACTTCTTCTAAAATTGTTTTCTCATCTTATAACATAGTTATTTCTAATTCTACCCTATTTAAGTTAACTATGGTTTCTTTGTGTGTTTTTCTTAAATTTCTAAAATTTTCATCTAATTCTATACAAAATTCGAATAATTCATTACAAGTTAAATCAGATCGTACCTCATTATTTGTAGCCATAAAGAAGAAGTTAGCTTGTTCAGTATCAATGTCGCTGTCTGAGGAAGATGAGAGTTAGAATCATCTCAAGTGGCTGAATATGCATACGTTTTCTTTTTGTCAAAATTTTCAAATCTATTCTTATTCTTGAACTCCTTCTTTCCATTATTTTGTAATGGACATTCTTTTATGATATGTCAAAATTTATTATAGCCAAAACATTTGAGTCCGCATCTATTATTGTTATTATTATTTCCTCTCTTTACTCACTTTTTGAATTTTCTATAGTTTTTTTGCTATGAAGGCCATCTCATCTTCATCTAATATAGGGTTATCCTCATGTAACGACTCATAATTTCTTTAAATTTGGAATATTTAATTGATTTATAAACATTGAAAAGTAATTTTTTAAGTTAAATAACTTTAATTTCGAGAATATTTGAATATTTGGAATTGTTTAAATAATTAAATTTTGAATTTTATGTGTATAAAAATGATTTCGAAAGTTGATTTAAATAAGAATGAAGATAGTAAGCTTTTGAATTTGAATTTAAAAGTGATTAAACATGTTTCATAAAAATCTTTTAGTTAATGGTGAAAATATCCTTCCGAGGCACTAAGTCTTAGATGGAACCAGTTCCATTAGATCCGTAATAGTGAATTATTATATGCTGCCAAATTTCGTGGCGATTGGACGTATCCTTTGGTCGTGCGAGCTTGAAACGCATAGAAATTAAATAAAAGCATGTAATTTAATATAATTCGATTTCGAAAGCTAACTTCTGTATATGATGGAATTAGATCCCGATATATATTCCATTTTATTCAGAATAGGGGTATTTCATATAGAACACCAAACGGCACGCTTCGATTGGAGTTCGAAAATTTAGCGAGTGAATAGTGTTTAGATATTTTTATTTGCTATAAATAGGACCTCAAACCGTTTATTCCCTTAAAACCCTAAACCAGCAAACCTTGCCGCCATCTCCCTATTCACATCAGATGGCCATCATCCACCGGAGCAACCACAGGCCATTTCGGGCTTCGTGTTCAACTAGCAAAACGTAAAGCACAACACCATGAGCAAGAACAACGGCTATGACCATCATCGGAGCACCACGATGGTGGCAGTTCACCTTGAATGACGGTGTTCTTTGAAGATTTTTTAGTGATTGTAGGCGACGAGAGGAGGTCGTGTGGGTAGCGCAATTGTGGGCGAGCTCATAGGGTGCTTCGGCATGGGTGCGATGGTCGCAAACGACAACGATGGCGGCACAGTGATCGAAAAAGTTGCGTGCTACTTGGGTTCAAGAAGCGCGATTTTTGAATCGAAAGAGAGGGATTTAATATTATATGGTGATTAACTATTGTTGACGTCAAAATTGGGCATCAACATCCAATAGAATCTCGTATAGATTAAACGATGAATGAAATTAAAACATAGTAGAAAAAGTAAATGAACATACATATTTTTGTAGTGGTTCGGCAATCTTGGCCTACGTCCACTTCATATTTTTATTGATTTTGCACTTGATTATAATTACAAGAATGTTTGGATCAGTTGGGATCCATTAGTACAAGAGTGAAGAATAAATATGGCAGAGCCTAGGTAGTAGAAAGAAGGATCCTCTTTATGGAGAATGGTCGTTGTATTTATAGGGGAAGATGTGCATGGATTAGGCTGAAAATTCGCAAGAAGAGTCTCAATATCCATAGGGGCCTACCATAATGATCGATGGTCCTGACTCGACGTTTTGGAACGATCGGTACAAATTATACCGATCGTTATTTTTTCTTTCGATTGCCATGCAATCGTTTGTGGAGGGTCCGATATGCGTCTAGACCATCCTCATAAACTATGAAGTCATTCTGAGTTATAACTTGTGAGATATCCATCGAGCTTTGTCGAACATGGCACCTTAGCAATCTGATACCGATCATTCCGAACGATCGTTAGTATAAACAATCGGTGAAAATTCAATTTAATGAATTATGTCCTGCGATCGTTCTTGTGGGCTCCATTCTTCAATATATTAATGTCCTGAAGGTTTCAAATAAATTTCCCTTGTGGATTTTGAGATATCCGTCGATCTTCGCTAATTTGAGTTATTTTATGGATCGTTCCCGATCGATCCATATAAATCCTTGCTTTGTCCGTAACTCGAGCATATGAGCTCCGATCGACTTGAAATTTGAAACGTAGCATCATGGGGCTATGCTTGTCACTTTATACTGATTGCACCTCGACTGGGTCCCAGTCCGAATCTTCTCGACCATCGTCCGTAGTATCGTATACAACTGATTCTCAAGGCTGATAACCATCCGTTTCTAGCCAAGTTGATGATATCATGGCCTTGCCAAAGGCGGGATAACATTTAGTGTAATTAACCAAATTAATAATTATTATAAAATCGAATGTTTATAAATGTATAACTTTTTCATACAAGGTCGGATTTGAATGCGACAAGTTGCATTGCGATCGTACCAGTGAATATTACGTTGTGGAGTTGGATTGGAATATTTTGGAGCTTGTGGAAATTTGGGTTAAAATTGAATGCCTGTTAGATTTTAATTCAAACTGGAGCATTTTGGCGGAAACTAGAATCAAAGTGAGTTAACTTACCTCTCTGGTCCACTTATATTTTTATATAAGTGTGGATAATTTTATTGTTGGTTTATTGTTGACAGTTTGGATGATTTATTATTTTATTTGTTTGTTTGGATATATGCCCTCCCCTAGAGCTGATGAGACCCTATTACGTTCCCGAGTAAGAGCGAATGGCCATTTGTATACGATCCTGCCTCGAAGCGGTTGATTTATATTTTACGATTATATACTGCATGTGATGTAGGGGGAAAGGTTGGGGGGATCCAGCTGGATTCCTCACACTGTTGATTTTACTTTTCATATATTTTGATATATGATACGTTGAATGTCATATTTGATGACATGGATGATTTTTCCCTATTTAGTGCTACAATAGCACCAGGTCATATTTTTAGTATTTTGAAATTCTATAAGTGAAGATTTAGTTTTTAAAAGGACTTTAAGTGATTTCAAAAACTTATATATTTTAGTAATTTTTCTTGAATTACTAAAAGAAGGAATTCATTTTAAATTAAATAAAAAGTATGACTTTTAGATATTATAAATTAATAGTTTTATAAAATATTTTAAATAGAGATTTTTGAACCGTAAAATAATGATTTTTATAATCTTAAAAATAAGTCCGTCTTTTACAGTAAAGAAATACGATTTTAAAAAGAAGATAGAGATATTTTGGTATAAATATTTATCAATTGTTTCATACAAAGTGATATATATATATATATATATGTATATATACACATATATTAAGATTTAGGTATAAATGTGGAAATTTTAAATGTGATAGTTTATAAATGTGACATTTTACAAATAAAGTGAAGTTTTGTAGAATTATATTTTATTAATAAAAGGATAGATTTATAAACGGTGTTATAAATAAAGGGAAACTTTTATCATTGGATAAACTGGGAAATAAATCACAATTGTGCATTCATAATAATATGTGGAATGTTGTTTTAGAAAAATAGTTGATTTTATTTTTGAAATTGAAAGTGAGGATAAATTTGGAGATGTTAAACGATATTTTATAAATAGAAAGGAATTTATAAAAGAAATTTATAAATATGGAAGCAACGTTAAAAATGTATTGTAATTGATGTTTTAAATGGGATTTATGAATAAGTGAGATTTGTAAAGGGATAGAGTTAGAAATGGGATATGTAAATAAAGGGATTTTATAAAAAAAGGAAGTTTTATATAATAGAAAGATATTTATAAATATAGTTTTTAAATATGGAAATGATTATGTCGAAACTCAGTATGGATTTTTATCAAGGAAATATATTTACGTTTTAAAAGTTAATCAAATCTTTTAAAGGAATGTTTTGAAAGGGATATTTTCAAATGGAGAGTAATGGTTTAAAAAGTGATTTAAAATAAGTCAAGTGGTAGGAAGACATGGATTTCAATATTTCTGTTGTAATAAATAATTTTGAGAAAGTGAGGAAGACATAGACTATAACACTGTTGTTATAGTAGATGATCCCTGGAAGAAGATGTTTTTTATATCGAATTTACATCTATATCCTATTTTTGTGTGTTAAGTTTTGAGGTGTGTAACTTACGTCCATTTTGAAGTTAAGAATATGGTTCATTCAAGGTCTGAGTGATGATGGTACCCCAACTTGACCGGCTTCATTGTTAACTAATAAATAGTTTGAGTTCGACATCCAAAATTAATATTAAATATGACTAATTGGATCTCTATACTAATGTTTTGGGTTATCGTAACAATGTTCTACATAATATTCATTTTGACACAATAAAATGTGTTTTGGGAATTGTGAAGTTTTCTTTGAAAGTTGTGAATATACTTATTACGGCTTTAAGTATATAGGGGCATCGTCTAAACATTAAAATGAAATGGTTTGTGAATGTAATTATACCGTTGAGATAAGTATATGGAAATGTTTTCCAAATATAGACAGATTAAATGTGGTTTTGTGTTTTAATTAATGAAAAGATTAATTAAAGAGGCTTAGTTTTGCTTGATGCTTAACCAGGGTTACTTCCTTTGGAAATTTGATCTCTGGTTTAATTTTTTGTTTATTTGATATTTAAATAACCGACTATAAAATATTGGCCAATTTACAAGCTAACATTGTTGGTTCGGAGAGACCGGGATCAGATATGTTATCCAAAAACCACTTTGTACCAGCATAAGCGTTTCGAATTGGAATATCTTAAAGATAATCGACATGGAGCTTTTGAAGTGCAAGAGCTACTTACTACTAATCCCGAGGATGATTCAAAAATGGATGTAGGAGAAGTGGTGCCTGTTATCACGCCTTTTGGCAAGGCCGAGATACCAAGGGACTGACTAAAAACCAGGAATCACTCGTCATGAATATCGATGAATTTTGTCCGAGTCCGGATCAAGCCACGGTTAGCAAGACATAACAAGAAAGGCCAGGGAAGCCAATGTTCCAAGTTTCAAGTCAATCCGAGTTCGTATACTCAAGATATGATCGATGCAAAATGAAGGAGATAACCCCTATTCGAATCCATCGGCATTCCCTTGTTCGTATTCGTCCAGCTCGGAGTTCTCTCGAATCCATCGAACCATCCCTCTTCGAATCCATCCAGCGACCCCCTGTTTGTATCGATCGGCTGAAGGCCATCAAGATCGATACGAATGAAGCTGTGCACCGAATCCCTATACAACAATGTGCTCGTATCCACCAGAGCGCCTCACTCCGAATCCAGGGGTAACAGTATGCTCGAATCCATCCTGCTACAACAGCTTCGTATCAATCCACCATAGCATGTCGCGATCGATACGACGGAACTCCTGTTCGAATCCATCTAGGAATGAAGCCTTCGAACCCATCGAGTCAAAGCGGCGAAGTCTCCGAGACGACTCGATCAAATAGGCGAATAAAGCGGATCAAAGCTAAAATTTCGCTCCACGTCATCACGAAGTCATATGCCATGATCGATTCGAAGTGATCGATTCGATCGTATCGATTCGAACGAACCATCCTGCCGAAAACACCAATTCGAATTGATCATATCTTGAGATCCATAAGTCCAAATGCTATGAAATTTTCACAGAAGCTTGCACACATGTTGAAGAATGTCCACACCAAATTTCAGCTCGATTGGACAATTTCTTGATCGATTCGAATGGACTTCGAATTGATCCTAGAGTGGGCCCAGATTTCCTGAAAGCGGGCGTGTGGCCCCCCTCACGTGCCAGAAGTAGTCTCCCGAAATTTAGGCGAAATATCAGCCTCCCACACCTATAAATAGAGCTCCTGGTCATTCAGAAAAGGGGTCGGACAATTCTAAGAGCTAAAGAGCGCCCAGACTCTGCCAGATTTACTCAAAATCACCACTGCTTCTTTAGATTCAGATTTAGCTCATAAAATCAGTTGTACTACATCATAAGAAATTGTAATCTTCAAGTATCGAGCAATAAAATCATCAAACTTCATAGTGGACGTAGGCGAAACGCCGAACCACTCTAAATTGTTGTCTTCTGTGCAATTTACTTTCTGTTATTTGGAGTTTTTGTTAGATAATCCACAGTTTTAATTTTCTTTCTTCACTTTTATCTCTTCAAAAACTTCCGAAGAGTGTTGTGCCCATTTTTGGTACAAACACTTTGGTGCTTTCACTGAGAGAACCAGCTTTTTCTCCTGCTCCTTGGATCTACCATCGATACCGGATTGCATAAATCCAAGAGGAAGATCCAAATCTCCAATCCAGAATCCTTCCATTCTATTCAGATTTGCATAAAGTCTAGGAAAGGAATCCACCACTCAAGATGGTTAGCACAAGAACTGCTTCTACGGCTGCTGATCAAGAAGGTCGGGATAGACAGAATCCTACGCAGCTGCCTCCATCCAACCAAGAGAACACTGTTCACTCAGATCCGTCAGGACCAGTCACCAGACAAGAGTTTCAAGTGTTCCTTCAAGAACTAACTCAAAGTCAGCAACAGTTAACTGAACAGCTACGCGCTAACGCTGAATTGACTAACCAATTAAACCGCCGAAGGCGCATGAGGACCAGGAGGGATGATGCTTCCCACTCGTCCACTGAAAGTTCTGCTTCATCTGACTATCACGGTAGATCTACACGTCCCCGATTGGACGCGAGTCACACACAAGCTACCAGATATCAACCTGCCTTGACCGTAGGACAATTGAGGGTCAGACCGTCCACTAGCTTCCAGGTCGGGCCCTCATCACGAGGAGGTGCTGTTCCACAGTATACCACTGACAATCACACTGCAACCGCCGTGATAGAAACAAGGGTTGATACCCGGAATCTATCGAATCTGAATAATCAACAACGTGGGCGTACTCTTGAACCATACGTCCCAGAAGATGCAGAGCCAAGGAGGCGAGATATAGGCCGTCGACAGCGTCCGGTCCAAACTCGCACTGTGGAACCCGACCACACCTTAGCTCAGCATACAAAGAATGTGGCTATGCCCGATATTTCAACCATGATACGTCAGATGATCCGCGAAAGCCAAGGGCTTACCAATGACGACTGGGGAATCTCCCGTAGTCATACTCCTTTCACCGACGAGATATTATACGCTGATCCTCCTCGGCGATTCAGAATGCCAACACTCCCAATGTACGAAGGAAGTAGTGACCCCAATCAACATATTTTGAAATATGAATGGTCAATGAGCGCTGCAAGGGCTGATGATGCAGTGAAATGCCAAAGTTTCCCCATCTCTTTGGGAGGAATCGCAACAATGTGGTTTACAAGGTTACCGCCTAGATCTATCTCTTCGTTCGATCAACTGGCTAAGAAATTTGTCGAACAGTTCCGTATGCATGTCGCTAGACCTAAAGACGTTAACACCCTATCTAGCATCACCCAAGCTAAGGGAGAGACACTCAGACGTTATTTAGAAAGATTCCACGCGGCATGTGTAGAGATTAGTAATCCTAAGGACAACTCAATCTTGATGGCATTAACCAAAGGAATCGATCCCGATTCTGAGTTTGGAAATTGGTTAGCTGGGAAACCACCCGCATCGTTGGACCGTTTCTACTCCAAAGCCGCTCAATTCCTACGGCAAGAGGACGCGAAACAGTCTAGGAAGCAGGACGATGCAATGCCCAGAACTGAAGGAATACAAAGTAATGTAGCAGTTAAGCAGTCCGGTGAGAGTTCCGGAAAAGTTCAGTTGAATATACAGAACAAACAGACCCAGCCACAAGGCAACAGTGTCAGGATAAGAAAAGAGATCAGAATCGAGGCCCACGACATAGGGCTCCAATGTTTGATAATTACACGCCATTGAATACATCATTGGAAAACGTGTATCTACAAACTTGCAACACTGTGCAATATAAGAAACCTGCTCCGAAGCAATCGTCGGAGAGGCAGATTCAAACAGGGAAGTTTTGTAGATTTCACGAGAGTTATGGACACAATACCAATGAGTGTCGACATTTGCAGGACCTCATCGAGAAGTTGATCAGGGAAAGAAAGTTAGATCAGTTTGTGCGAACGCCGCAGCCTGGTGGTGCGGGCCCTTCAAACCAAAATCGTGTGCAAAATCCAGAAAGACAAGAGGAACCCGCTCGTACGGGCGGAAGGCTAGTTATAAATACAATAAGTGGTGGTCCCTATCCAGCAGACAGAAGCTGGAGGGAAATGGAGTCATATGCCAGCTCTATCAGGCATGCGGACTTCGAATGCTATAGTAATTGTGAAGATGGAACTCCGGCTAAACAACAGAAAACAATGTCTGATGATATCATATTTAGAAGCAAAGGCGCTGATAAGATTGAAGCCCCAACAATTGACCCACTGGTCATATCTGCCCAGGTAGGTCCTGCTTGGATGAAGAGGATCCTGGTTGACAGTGGGAGCTCCGTAAACATCTTGCTTAAACGAGTCTATGATTTAATGAAAATGGAAGCAAAGGACTTAAAACCTTGCCAATCTCGAGTTAACGGCTTCAATGGAAGTGCTACAATACCCACTGGAGTGGTGGAACTGCCAATGGAGTTGGGAGTTGGAGACCGCCGGAGAGTCCGGATGTTGCAGTTTGTCGTTTTAGATATTGATTCACCTTACAATGCGTTTTTGGGCCGACCGGCCCTTGCTGAGTTCAGGGCGGCCATTGCCACATGGTGTTTAACTCTGAAATTCCCCACTGATCACGGAATTGGAGTCACTCAAGGAGATCAGGCAGCAGGAAGAGCCTGTTATGTTGCTGAACTACGTGAGGCGCAGAGAAAGGAGAAAGGAAAGGGCGTAGAGGAATCTCTCTGCGTCCGTTTTGCTGATGATTGACAATTAGTGCCTGGGCCCCAGCCCGGGCACCACGAACAATTCCTTAAAGATCTTGACCCTAGAACAACGAAGATAAAAACGAATCTAAAGAGAATCAAGCTTCCCCGACCGAACTGACTGTGGACGTCCCAATCAGCGAGGATGATGATTCGAAAGTACTAAAAGTTGGATCTCAACTGGGAAAAAAGACAAAACAGGAATTGGTTGGATTTCTCCAGGTGAATCTCGACGTTTTCTCCTGGACACACTCTGATATGTGCGGGATCTCGCCAGACATTGCAAGTCACACCCTGAATATTGATCCGTGGTATGTCCCGGTCAAACAGAAAAGGCGTGGTATGGATCCAGAGAGATCTGTCGCCCTTAAAGAGGAGGTTGATAAGTTACAATCAAATGGTTTTATCCGAGATGCTTTGTATCCAGAATGGGTGTCAAATCCAGTATTGGTTCGAAAACAATGGTTGATGGAGAACTTGCATCGACTATTCTGACTTAAACAAGGCTTGTCCAAAGGATAGTTTTCCACTTCCTCGAATTGACCAGCTCGTAGATTCAACGGCTGGACATGAGTTATTATCTTTCATGGATGCTTATTCTGGCTACAATCAAATACCTATGCATTTTCCTGATCAAGAACATACCAGTTTCGTGACCGATCTGGGACTCTACTGCTACAGAGTCATGCCTTTTGGTCTAAAAAATGCCGGAGCAACGTACCAACGCTTGGTCAACCGGATGTTCGCCGACCATATCGGGAAGACCATGGAGGTTTATGTAGATGACATGCTAGTAAAGTCTCGATTCTCCACAGATCACGTCAGAGATTTAAATTCGATGTTCTGCATCCTTCGAGAATATGGAATGAAGCTCAATCCATTAAAGTGTCATTTCGGTGTCGCATCTGGAAAGTTCCTCGGGTTCATCGTTAACGCTCGAGGGATAGAAGCAAATCCTGAAAAGATCTGGGCGATAAGGAACTTACAAACTCCAAGAACCATAAAACAAGTCCAGAGTCTCAACGGGAAGGTAGCAGCATTAAGCAAGTTCATTTCAAAATCCACCGATAAATGCATTCCATTCTTCGATCTGATCCGGAAAGGAAAGCGAAACTTTGAATGGACCATGGAGTGTGAAGACGCATTCCGATCGTTGGTTCAACATCTTTCCACACCACCGATCTTATCAAAACCAGTCGACCACGAGCAACTGTACCTTTATCTGGTAGTATCGGAGCATGCGATCAGTGCCGCTTTAGTTTGGGAGGAAGACAAAGTGCAGAAACCGGTCTACTATGTTAGTAAACGGCTAACAGGAGCTGAAAGAAATTACCTAAGACTGGAGAAACTGGCTTATTGCCTGGTCATTGCCTCAAGAAAGCTCCATCCTTACTTCCAAGCTTATCCTCTTACTGTGTATACCGATCAGCCGTTACGACAGGTCCTCACGCGGCTTGAGACGTCTGGTAGGTTGCTCAAGTGGAACATTGAACTGAGTCAATTTGATATCACTTATGCTCCACGAAGAGCCATTCAAGGACAAGTCCTGGCAGATTTCATAGCCAAATTTACCATTCCAGAAGACTTGCCCGAAACCAGTGAATCCCCCGAATACATCTGGAAGCTGTATACTGACGGTGCATCGAACGACCGGTATTCGGGCGCTGGTGTTGTACTTGAAACTCTCGAAGGCCGATCTGTATGTTATGCTTTGAAGTTTGGTTTTTGTGCAACCAATAATGAAGCTGAATACGAAGCCCTCTTAGCTGGACTATAATTTGCCAGAGATTTGAAAATTATCGCTGTGGATATTTATTGTGATTCGCAATTAGTCGTGTGTCAAGTACGGGGAGAGTATCAAGCGAGAGATCAAAGACTAGCTGCTTACTTAGCTCGAGTTCAAGAAGTACTGAATCAGTTTGATTATTATGCCATTTATTATATACCTCGTGAACACAATCAAAAAGCCGATTCATTGGCGAAGTTAGCCAGCACAGGTGAAGCACAACAAATGGGACTTATCCCCGTCGAAACTTTGTCCTCCCCAAGCATCGATCAAATAGAGACGAATTTTGTGTTTGAAACCGCTCCCAGCAGAGAATCGTGGATGACTCCGTATCAAAATTACATTGAGAATGGGACATTGCCTGAGCACAGAAATGAGAAGAGACAAATTCTACGAAAAGCTTCACGGTTCGTCATTCAGAACGGAGTCATGTATAGAAGGGGTTATTCTGTTCCTCTCTTCTGGTGTATCGCACACGATGAAATCAAACGAGTGTTACATGACGTACACGAAGGAGAGTGTGGCGATCACACCGGCGGGTAAGCTCTCGCCAAGAAAATAATCCGATATGGGTACTACTGGCCGACAGTGAACTGAGATGCAGCAAACTATGCCAGAAAGTGCGATAGGTGCCAGAAACACGCCCGAATTCCAAGATCCCCGCCTACGGAGATAACTCAAATGGTCAGTCCCTGGCCATTCGCGATGTGGGGCATCGACATCATCGGTGCTCTACCTCTGGCAAAAGGTGGTGCGAAGTACGCCATCGTCGCCGTTGACTACTTTACAAAGTGGGCTGAAGCTGAAGCCCTCGCAACCATTACGACAAAGAAAGTGATAAATTTTGTAGTTCGCAACATCATCTGTCGATTTGGACTCCCGCATACCATCATCACCGATAATGGAGCCCAATTCGAAAGTGCAGAATTCAAGAATTTCTGTCAACGGTTTCATATCCAGAAAAAATTCTCGGCGGTTGCACATCCTCAGGCAAACGGTCAGGTCGAAGCTGTCAATAAAGTTATAAAATCCATCCTAAAGAAACGACTGGAAAAGGCCGGGGGCAAATGGGTTGATGAACTCCCTATGGCATTATGGGCTTATCGGACGACTCACAAGACCGCAACCGGACACACCCCATTTTCCTTATCTTATGGCACAGAAGCCGTTATTCCAGTCGAGACGGAAGTGTTTTCCCATCGCGTGACTTATTATGATCCGAAAACAAATGCTATATTGCTTGCTGAATCTTTGAATCTACTGGATGAGAAGCGAGAAGAGGCTGATTTGAGAGCAGCTGCATATCGAAGTCGAGTCGCCCGATTGTACAATGCCAAAGTTCAGCCTCGAACTTTTGAACTCGGCAATCTCGTTCTCAAGAGAATCTATCCGGTTCCTTCACACATGAAACCAAATTGGGAAGGACCCTATGTGATTACGCAAAGACTCGGAGATGGCACATTCAAACTATCGACCGTTGACGTTCTTGATTTACCAAGGGCCTGGAACAGCGAGAGTCTCCGTCGCTACTACACGTGACAGGCTTTATTTATTTCATTATGTTTTTCCATTTAGCAGTTTATTTTTGCATTTCGAAATTAGAATTTGTAATAAGGCAACTGACTATGCCATATTTTCTTATTTCAGCAATAAACTGTCATCTCTTCGAGCCAGAGCTGAGATTCATTGAATACAATGCACAATATCACGATGCACAGAGAGCTAAATTCCATCACACCGTGGAATTTATCCAAGTAAGGAGTGGCTGTGATACGACCAGCCACTCACTAAGTGAAACCCGAGCTCGGGGGCAAGCCATTACATTAAGGCTACAAACGGGCTGATACACGACAACCCCTTAAACAACTCCATACTCCCAGAGTGCGAGACGGAGTATAAACATTAAATAACTCCGTACTCCCAGAGTGCGAGACGGAGTATAAACATTAAATAACTCCGTACTCCCAGAGTGCGAGACGGAGTATAAACATTAAATAACTCCGTACTCCCAGAGTGCGAGATGGAGTATAAACATTAAATAACTCCGTACTCCCAGAGTGCGAGACGGAGTATAAATGTTAAATAGTCCCGTACTCCCAAAGTGCGAGACAGAGTATAAACATTATTTAACTCCGTACTCCCAGAGTGCGAGAAGGAGTATAAACATTAAATAACTCCGTACTCCCAGAGTGCGAGACGGAGTATAAACATTAAATAACTCCGTACTCCCAGAGTGCGAGACGGAGTATAAACATTAAATAACTCCGTACTCCCAGAGTGCGAGACGGAGTATAAATGTTAAATAACCCCGTACTCCCAGAGTGCGAGATGGAGTGTAAACATTATTTAACTCTGTACTCCCAGAGTGCGAGACGGAGTATAAATGTTAAATAACTCCGTACTCCCAGAGTGCGAAACAGAGTATAAACATTATTTAACTCCGTACTCCCAGAGTGCGAGATGGAGTATAAACATTATTTAACTCCGTACTCCCAGAGTGCGAGATGGAGTATAAACGTAACTTAACTTCGTATTCCCAGAGTGCGAGACGGAGTATAAACATACATCAACTCCATACTTATCCCCAAGACTGGGGGCAGAACCAAAGCAAATATTGAATTGAAGACAAAAGAGAATATGTTTTCATTTCCATTATCAACAAAAAGAATCTGATTACAAGCTGGTTCAAAAAATTCCTACTAGTGGGAGCCGAGTCCACATCTATACACGGCTATGAAAAATCAAAAAGACAAAACAGAACACTACCCTCGAACATGGCAGCAAACTAAAGGAAGCGCTCAATCTTTCTTCTTCCTCGGTTTCTTTTTCAGGGTAGTCCCGCTAGATCCGCTACCCGACTTCCTCCGCAATCTTTTGCTCTTCTCCGTTTTGTCCTCCGATTGCGGCATAATGTCAACATCCTCCTCGGAGCTTGAAGCGACAGAGATTCTCTTGGAGGATGGAACTGGAGGCATAGGAGCTGTAACAGGAAGTGGGGCAGGAGAGCTTGCAATGACCACAGTGCCGCCCGGCGATATCATCATTAGTGGGGCAGGACCAGATGGATTCATGCCTGCTGTCACTGATGTCATCTCAGCATTGATCTCAGCAAGAATTTCATCCGCACGAGATACTTGGGCCGCACTGGAAGTACTAATGGCTGGCATAAAGGAGCTAGTAGCTGGAGTAACTCCACTCATGGCGAAAGATGGGTCTGCGAAGGGATCATTGGGTTGACTAAGGAGTTCCTCAATCATCTGATCATTGAAAGATAACATGCTTGTTTCTCCCTCTTCGCCGACCACAGTAGATGTCATAATAGCCTCGATGACAATAACCCCTGGCACTTGATAAGAAACTTGAGAGGCAGGAGGCGCAGAGATAACGGCGTCGGTCACCGAAACGTGAAAAAGCGAAGATTGTTAGCTAAATGTAATGCTTCAGATTCACCACCCTAAGTGTATACAGGAGGAGTTCAAATACCTTCCTTGGCCTGGCCCGAAGCATGGGCAGGAACAGAGACAGAGGGATCAACAGGAGACAGTTGCAGCTGATCGGGGTTATAAGCGGGGATAGACCGAGGATCGACCGCGCCAGTGGCTTCGGGCAATGTCGGAATTACAGCTCCAACACTTGCTTCATGATGCTCGATCCCCGAGCCCTCTCCAGTCTCTATCTGCCGAGCACCAAGCCTCTCTTTCTCCACGGAAATCATCGCCTCGTGGAGAACCTTCCTCTCTTCCTCAGTAAGCAAGCGCGATTCAAGCTCGAAATCATCTAGTGCTTCGTCCGGATGCGCTGCTTTCTTCTCCGCCACCAGCCTAGTCCAGGCGTTGTACAGAATCATAGAGTCATCTCCAAGCCAAAATAAATTTCTATGCTCCAGCACGTTGGCGTTATAGGTAACCAGGAGATCATCGAAATCAGCTTCCATCCTGGACTGCTCCGCCGTAATCTTTTCCTCAACTTCTACCTCCATAGACTTAGTCTTTGCCACCGCCGCAGTAAGTTCAGCTCGAAGTAATATAGCTTGATCGCATGCATCCTGAGCGGCGGTGTTTGCATCATCTTTTTCTTTCACCACCTCAGCGAATTTGGCTTTAAGCTCATTTAGCTCATTGACGGCGGTGTCCCGCTCAGCTACGACGGTGGTATAGCGGTGGCCCATCCCTTCTACTAAGGCACAGTGTGCCTGCTGCATCCTTGCCATCTTCACCACGGCCTCATCATACTTTTTGAGTGTTTGGAGTTCTGAGCTTCGAGATGACTCCATCTCTGTTTGAAGGACCTGGATGATGCGATCTTTCTTGACAATGTCAGCATCCCGCTCCTCAATAATCTTTGCCCGGTCAAAAGCTACCTTTGAAGCTTTTACGGCTGCTTTGTACCACTCCTTGTATTGAGCGTAAAAGTCACGAATGTAGTCATGAGCAATGCTCTCGGCATCCGGTGGAATCCTCTTGAGATGAGGAGGGAAGGCATATGCATCCAGACAAATTTCTGGAAAGTCCTTTTTCATTTGAGCGAGCTTGATAGCTCCTTCACTTGTCAACTCAGCCGGAGCCTGTTCGACAATGGCAACTGTCTGCAGTTCAACTCTTTGCCGCTGAGTTTCAGACCTGGAAGATTGAGAAGGTTGTTGTTGCTGTGAAGACTCAGGAGGATCTATAGGGGCCCTAGGAGGTGGAGGAGAACGAGATCGCGACCGGTACTGATGGCTTCTATCTCTATCAGTGCGCTCATAGCCAGAATGGCCACGCCAATAATCTCGATCCCTGTCGTAACGCTCTTGGCTGGTATAGCCTCGCCCGTGATCCCTATCTGATTCCCTCCAACGGGACTCATAATAAGAGGAAGATCGGCGTACATTGCGGAGCCTATCCAAAGTGGATCCGCGACCTGACATCTCACCTGCGATAAGAAGGAACCGCAGTTTAGAATCCTACAAAAGTAATGTTCAATATGCGGAAATCATGTAGTGCTGTGGAAGTGTGTGTAAATGTGTAAACCCCCTGACCAACCGGAAGTGTTGACCGCACTCAAAGAAAAGGGATCGCTTATATCTAAAACATCTTGAAATTCTTCCAACCCGGGATTGTGATGAATAGATATATAATCCGGGATGGGAATATCATCAAGCCCTTTGAAAGTATCTCTCGATCGAGAAGGGGCGGCCTTGGAAATCATAACTCCGGAAGTGGGAGGAGACACATCTACAGACTTCCACCCCTTAGATTTAAGATTTTTTGAAACGACGGTCTTGCTTTTCCATCTCTCTCCCAAGTCTTCAAAATTTCCCGAAAGATCGGCCATCGGCTCTACGTCCTTGTGAGTCCTTTCTTCGTCGCTCACTTCAGTTATCACAACTCCGAGCGTTTTCTTTGATCTCTTCTTCTTCTTTTTATTCTTTTTCTTCTTCTTTGGAATGGGCCTTAGCATCCCTTCGGTGACTATGCTCTGATTCATTTCAATCAAGCCAAGAGCTCTTAAGTTATAATCAGTCAACACCAAGTCGACGTGTCTCACATCGCTCGGGATCTCATGAAGGCTCCGAACCATGCCCTTGTAATATCCGCCATCGGGTCTGGAGATAATGGCTGTAAGAAAAACGAGATGTCAATACCAATGCCAACAAGCCATTAGTCAAGGAAATCGTCGACAGGTTACGACACTTACGTCTAGACAACCATCGCCTAGCAAAACCTGGAGGACACTGGACATAAAACCATTCATTCTTGAAGTAACTAAGTCTGGTCCAGGCTCCAGTAATGACTTGACAGTTTCTCACTGCGTCAAAAAACGTAAAAGATGGGCTATCACCTCTGCTCTTGAAGTTAAATAGATATTTGATTTCCGTCGGCCTTGGAGGACGGAAGAGGTGCTCCATAAATACAATAAACGCACTGTTCAGTAGCGCGTGCCTGTTGGGGTGTAATTGAGAAGGAGCGATTCCAAGAAATGATAACATCTCCCTAATGTATTGATTGAATGGAGGGAGTGTTCCGGCCGAACATGCATGGCGATAGAAGGCGGTATACCCTTCCGGCGGACAGTGAGGTCTGTCACTAGGTCCCGGCAATAACGCATCATCCAAAGAAATGTTATGTCTCGTGCATATCCTGCCCAGAGAAATGTTGGACTGGACAGAGTCTATAGGGTCCTTAATAAATATGGCTTCTTGCAACTCGTCAGGAGCTGGATCTATTACCTCCGCTGGGATGTCTGGAATTACAAGAACCGGAGGAGGAGAACTCTGAACCTCCTGCTGCTGAGAGCTCGAAGACTCCATAACTGACTACTTATCAGAAATCAGTGTTAAGCATGTGATAAACCCGTTCATTTCCCAGTGTGAAGTGTGTGAAAGTGATGTGCAGTAAAGTACAGCTAATACTTGAAAAATTCAGCAAAATTGAAGAAAATATGCAAACAGCAAGAATATCAAAATCTGTTCGGAGTGACCGTCATCGCTGACCGTCATAACCATATCATCCGACCCCAAGGAGGTTAACTCATGTTACAGTTTTAGTTGGCAAGGTACAGTTCCATCGACGAGCTTCGAAGGGCAGTCAAATATGCAGTAAAAAAGTTCAGTCCAAATATGCAGGGATAAAGCTCGTCGGAATCGTGCCATTAATTGTGTGAAATTTTCGTATCCATGGAAGCTTGTTCGTATCGATCAGAGTTGGAATCAGAAGCTTCGAATCGATCATAAAGGCATGGTTTCGAATCGATCCTGATCGAATTGATACGGTTCGAATCGACCACACCTTAACCTTCGACTTGATAGGGAGACCTTCTCTCCGAATCCATCATTAGCCTATCTTTCGTATCGATCTCCGGAAATAAAACTTCGAAATAGTTAAGTGGCTTAAACTTCGTACCGGTCATATACACAAAACCTTCGAATCGATCGTCTAGGGGCAACTTCACGTATCGATCGTTATGGATCGATACGAGGAAGCGCCATCTATAATCGATTCGAACATGAAACTCCACTTCCTTCATCCAGATCGATACGGTAGCCATAGAAAAATCTCATCTCCCAGATCGATTCATTTGCCGTTATTCCAAATCGACACGAAGGGAAGGCTCTGACTTTCTCTCCCATACTTCTCCTCTATTTGGTTTTTCTTGGTGTTATCCCTGATTTCAACTCCATCAAGATCGATACGAACGCGGATGGAAATAGGGAGAATTTCAAATCTTAGAACTTCGATTACATAGTTGGGTTATCTACCTAGATGTGTAATTGAATCGAAGGAGTTAGACACTGGGTCGATATGAAGGCGAAGAGCAGTTTTCTTCTTGGTCTATGGAGCGATACGAAGGCGAAGACGAAGGCAAAAGTAAAAAAGTGAAAAGTGAATGGCGTCCCAGTATTTATAGGAACTCTAGGACGATTCGTATCCCAGTAGGCGAAACCGGTGGTAGCCGGTGGAACTAGTAATTGATTCGAAGCGCTTGATTCAGATCCATAGACTAGAGAACCATAGTCGATTCGAATAGAGGCAGATGCCTGCATAAGGGCCACGTTTCGAATCCATCTCTTCGACTCTACCAAAAAGCAATACGAAGAACAATGTTAAATAGGTCCAGAGATCATTCGACTACATCGATTCGAATTGCCCTATTCGAATCCATCAACCCGAGCATTTGACCAAGACGAAACCAACGCCTGCGCCCACCAGGTTGAAGCCACTATTCGTATCCATCGATTCAAATCCATCCAGTGTGCACTGAGTTCATCGATACGAACCAGGATTTCGTATCCGTCAAAGATTTTTCGTGTCTATCAAAGCAAAGCTCGATGGTTGAACGTTTGTTTGAAAGAAGATTACAACAAAACGACTAAAAGACGACTGTCAAGTAACCAATTGAATAGAAATGTTCAGCATGAAAGACTGCAACTTTTCAAAGCATGCCATGTTTACACAAGACATACTTTGGGGGGCAAATGTTATCCCACCTTTTGGCAAGGCCGAGATACCAAGGGACTGACTAAAAACCAGGAATCACTCGTCATGAATATCGATGAATTTTGTCCGAGTCCGGATCGAGCCACGATTAGCAAGACATAACAAGCAAGGCCAGGGAAGCCAACGTTCCAAATTTCAAGTCAATCCGAGTTCGTATACTCAAGATATGATCGATACAAAATGAAGGAGATAACCCTTATTCGAATCCATCGGCATTCCCTTGTTCGTATCCATCCAGCTCGGAGTTCTCTCGAATCCATCGAACCATCCCTCTTCGAATCCATCCAGCGACCCCCTGTTTGTATCGATCGGCTGAAGGCCATCGAGATCGATACGAATGAAGCTTTGCACCGAATCCCTAAACAACAATGTGCTCGTATCCACCAGAGCGCCTCACTTCGAATCCAGGGGTAATAGTATTCTCGAATCTATCCTACTACAACAGCTTCGTATCAATCCACCATAGCATGTCGCGATCGATACGACGGAACTCCTGTTCGAATCCATCTGGGAACGAAGCCTTCGAACCCATCGAGTCAAAGCGGCGAAGTCTCCGAGATGACTCGATCAAATAGGCGAATAAAGCGGATCAAAGCTAAACTTTCGCTCCACGTCATCATGAAGTCATATGCCATGATCGATTCGAAGTGATCGATTCGATCGTATCGATTCGAACGAACCATCCTGCCGAAAAACACCAATTCGAATTGATCATATCTTGAGATCCATAAGTCCAAATGCTATGAAATTTTCACAGAAGCTTGCACACATGTTGAAGAATGTCCACACCAAATTTCAGCTCGATTGGACAATTTCTTGATCGATTCGAATGGACTTCGAATCGATCCCAAAGTGGGCCTAGATTTCCTGAAAGCGGGCGTGTGGGCCCCCTCACGTGCCAGAAGTAGTCTCCCGAAATTTAGGTGAAATATCAGCCTCCCACACCTATAAATAGAGCCCCTGGTCATTCAGAAAAGGGGTCGGACAATTCTAAGAGCTAAAGAGCGCCCAGACTCTGCCAGATTTACTCAAAATCACCACTGCTTCTTTAGATTAAGACTTAGCTCATAAAATCAGTTGTACTACATCATAAGAAATTGTAATCTTCAAGTATCGAGCAATAAAATCATCAAACTTCATAGTGGTTGTAGGCGAAACGCCGAACCACTCTATATTGTTGTCTTCTGTGCAATTTACTTTCTATTATTTGGAGTTTTTGTTAGATAATCCACAGTTTTAATTTTCTTTCTTCACTTTTATCTCTTCAAAAACTTCTGAAGAGTGTTGTGCCCATTTTTGGTACAAACAGTGCCTTTGGTTTCGTTTAGTCCCAAAACGAACTTGTGTGGATGGATGCTGGCATTGCATTGCTGCTTGGAGGGCAGTGTTAGCATTCCAAGTGGGAAGTGCCATATAAAGATAAAACGTAGCCTCAAGCCTTATCAACCGGAAAATGACAAAAAATGGGCATTCAGTAGGGCCATGTGGGTCGCTCCTATCAGTGTACGGTCATCCAAAAATCTAGATCGATTACTATCTAATAATGTATGCTTCGGGGCCCATTAACGAAAAGGGTGATCATATTCAGTACTACTTGTCAAGTGGTAGGCCAATCCTATGTGGCAGGGGTACAAGATGTTCTTTTCAAACCCGGTGTATTTTATCTAGAGATGTACTATCGGAAGGTAGTTCCTTACCTTGTCATAGTATGGAATCCAATATCCAATACGTGCCTTTACGATTTTGATTGTAGAACCTAGTATGCTGGAATTTAATTAATGTAACAATTTGGTTATCGTAAGGTAAAAACCCATCAATGTTTATGTATGCCATGGTCTTACGAGATACCATTATTTTGAAAAGAGTTTGATAACTTTAAAAATCGAACTGGGTGTGTATTCTCATGCTGGTTTACCAGAATGACTAGTTTGTTATTTATAATAATGCTCAGGTTAGACCGAGCATATTTATAGATTTAGATTTGGATGCTTTGGAGCTTCAGCAGGTGAGCTGGAGGTCTTCAGGTCATGTTCACGTATATGTTTATTTTCCACTGCATTGTTGTTAAAATTATTAGCATTTGTGAGAACAGGTTATTATAACTCTCAAGGCTGATAATTAGTGATTTTTTGTTGTACTCTGATGGATGGGTGTATGTATATTACAGTTTCACTTTTGTAAAGATCATTGTATTATACTATATGTGTTCTACTGCGATTGTGAGATTCTGTGTTGTTTTAGTTTTCCTTTTCTTTTCATCTTCTTCTTCTCTTCTCTCGTTCTTTCTTCTTTCTTCCCATAACTATTCATGTTTCCGTTCAATTTGGGTTGGACATGTGTGGTTTATTATCAACTTGAATTGTGCAGATTTGCGGGTTGTTACACCTCAACTTGGAATGCTATAGTCCTTTTTTCATGGTTTTGTTCTTTCTGGCCCGCAAATTTACTTTATAGGCCATCAAATTACCGACTAACTCCTCAACCTTGAGTTGAGAGAGATCGTTACCTTTTTCAGTTCCTAATACTTTTCTCTCCCAATCATTGGTTAAAGAGTTTAATATTTTTGTAACAATGTCAAATTCAGATAAAATTTCACCCAATACAACTAGTGCATGTGTAAAGTCTTGTAAATGAGAGTACATATTAGAAATATTTTTATTTAACTTTACTTGTGCCTTGATGATTGAATTGTAAAGTGTGCCATAAATCATAAGCAGTTTTACATATCATAACTCCAGTAAATTCATTTTTATCTAAAGCACAAAAGAGAATATTCATAGTTCTTGAATTATTGGTTGCGGCAATCTTTTGTTCGAGAGTCCATGTATTTAATGGCATAGTTGGAATTTCATATTTAGTTTGTGTGGCATCCCAAATTTTAAGACCATTTGCTTCCATATAAATTCTCATTCTAGTTGACTAGAAATTATAATCATTACCAGTAAATAGTGGTGGTCGTACAGTAGATCGACCTTCTACGAAAGTGCTTATGAGTGCCATAAGAATATTTTCAATAAATTGTGTTACGGTTTATGAAAATAACCTTGCTCCCATACCAAATGAAACTGTGTAGGGTCGTATATTTTATAGCTAAACTATATAATAGTATATAAACAGTATTATAAGCTAAATGCAAATAAAAAAGTAAAGAGCTTGCACGCCAGAATTTTTATATTGGTTTAGAGGAACATCCTATGTCCAGTCCCAGAATCTCTTATTTTGGCTTTAACTCACTAAAGCCCTCGCTTTGCCTAAATGAATAGGCCTATACACTTGCTTGAGCCACTGAACAAGTCTTTTCACGCTAACTTGATAAAATACAAACTTTGGCATAAGTCGTGTCTTCAATACATATATATGTCCAATATAGTACAATCTCCTATAACTCAAAGGATTGATTTGTAGATGAATGTGCAGGAGTTTAGAAGGTAAGAAAATCAGAAAATTGATTATTATGAATGAATAATTGCTAATTTGAGAATATAGAGTATAATAGGGTTTTAGATAATAGATTAGAAAATTAGAGAGTAAGTGGTTAAGCTTGTTGAAATCAAAGCTATTTATAGATTTGAAAGATTTTGATGAAGAGATATGTTCGTTCACTATTGCAGAAGGTCACGTCTGAAGAAGGAGGAAATGCATTTGTTTATTTGAAAAGATATAAAAGTTTCATTTTCATATTTTTGAGAAAAATCTTATTCACCGGTGGCCCTCCACCAGTAAATATATGTTTTCAAAGATCTGAACTTTTTTGAAAAAGCTTTAAAAAAATATATAATAGTCTGTAAATTATTTTGAAAGAATGGAATTGTAATGTGTATGTCTTGTGAATTTTAACAACAAATATTTGAGACAGAATGACTCACTAATACACAATCTTTCAAAGCTTTAGCCTGATTCCTTCTCTCTCATTTGAGGCTTTGCTGATATTTCTTTGACTAGTCTAATTTAAACTCTATTATGGAGTTATCATTATTAAAACTGAGAATTCTAATTCTAACACCTTCATGTTGGTGGAAAGCGGACGAAAAACTGATACTCGAGCCAGATATGCTTGGAGCAACCTTGGAGAAGATTGAGGTCATTCGACAACGAATGAAGACTGCTCAGGATAGGAAGAAGAGCTATGCTAATAGGAGATGTAGAAATTTGGAAATCTTTTTCGGCAATATGGTGTTTATGAAGATTTCTCCATTGAAGAATGTTGTTAGATTTGGTAGTAAGGGAAAGTTATCAATGAGATTCGTAGGCTCTTTTTTGATAGTAGAGAAGATTGGGAACCTAGCATGTAGGGTCAACTTACCTTCGAAGATTGCAGGCGTGCACAACGTATTTCATGTCTTTCACTTGCATAAGTTTGTGCAGGACTAAAGCATGACGATTGTACCAGATCAACTTAATGATATCGAGAATGAACCAGAAGCTTCATGACCTCATAGGTAGGTTTGTATTATCGGACATGACATGAAACAACTTAGGAGGAAGACAACTGAGTTAATGAAAGTTCAATAGGGTGAAACTGAAGGCGATTGCACATGGAAAACTTAGGAGACCATAAGTGCTGCATATCCAGAACTCTTTACATGGTAAGGCCTACCGTTTACCGAATTTGCATTCGCTTTTGATATACTATATATAGCTTGGTATCTCGCATGCTACGATAGTTGTATCTACATTATCGATGGCATGACTGCCTGTTTCATATGTTTGATGGTAGCTTATAATTGTTAGAATGCAGGGTATTAGCAGCAAAAATTGCACAAACACCCCTAAGTTGATTGAAAGCACCAGATCTCATAAAATAAATGTAAAAGCAATAGATAAAACACATTATAATGGCTCGGCAAATACTTCGGCCTACATCCACTTTAATCATTTTATTTGGTCGATCTTCTATGAAATACAATGATTACTACTCAAATCCGACCGCAATCTAGTAGATCTCGGATTTGGGAGTACTAAGGAAGAAGAAGATAGAAAAGAATCAAAGCGTAAAAGGCTTTACCTGAAACTATAGGTGCGGTATTTATAGGGAAACCGCTTAGCAGAACCATAGGCTTGCAAAAACTCAAGTTTAGACCCAGATTTGAGTATGCAGGATTAAGTAATCGGGCACAATTACCAATAAAAACCACTCGGTACCGGGTGGTTTTGATTGGTATTGTAACGACCCCGAAATTTTAACGATTTTAAATAATTAAATTAAATATATTTTTTCTTGAAAATATAATAAAATTTTCGAAATGAAAATTTGATATTAGGTATGTGTTTATTTAAACATAGCAAATGGTAGATTTTCATTGGTAAATATAAAAGTTAGTTCTGTTGTGTAATTTCGATTTCAATTTAAAATCAGTTAAATTGAGGAAAATAAAATATTCTTGAAAGCTGAATATTTTTATATAATAAAAATGTAAATCATTTTCTGAGTGAGACGTCATATTTCGTTTCGTCAAATTTGGACTGCTCTAGCTTCGTTTATCTTATTTTCGACGATTTAGCAACAGTTTGGTAGCGAAAATTGAGTTTTGTTAGAAGGGTCGTATCACTGATATCTATGTACCATTCTGTTCGTCTCGTCGTGCTGATCTCCGCAGTATATTCATTTGTGTGTTTCGACGTCCGGTACGCGGTGAATCTGCAAAACGATTAGCCGTATCGGTACCTATTTCGGGCCTTTAGGGCTTTTCCTGGGCCATTCATATATCCAACGCGTGGAAACAAATAGCCACTTATATTTAGTATTACCATAAATTATTGTTTGGCTTTTACTATTCCTAATGGATCCAAATATATTTGCTGGTTGGTCATTCATTTGGTTTCTATGCTCATTCCCTTCTTTCTGTCAGTTTAGAGAAAAATATATACATATACATATACATATATATATATAAACATATATATATATAAAGCATTCCTATTTTTGCTCGTCCTCTCCCTGTTCATGCTCGGCTATGCCGCTATCACCGCCGTTCCACCCAAAACCCGACCCCGCGCCTCGGCCCACCACCAGAGCAGCATCGCCTCCTCCTCCGGATCAACCGCACCAAAACTCCACGCTGTAAAACTCCTTCACCTTCCCTTTTCCACCAAGACTACTGAAACCCATTACCATTATCCTCTCACCACCGATCAACAGACCATCCCCCCCTCAACCCACAGATCCACCAAACAATCTTCTTCCTGAACTCGCAACACCATGACAGCCTATCCGAGCCGCATATGTGTGTATTTCCACCATCAAAACCCATGCCCCACACTTGCACAGCCGAGCATGTCTCCGCCAGCAGTCCCCAACCCCACTTGACCCGTTACTCGCACCCATCCCACAGCGCCAACCCCATCACCGATCTGCAACCCCTCCATCGAAGCAACCCTATAGCCCATTCCACACTCCAGCCTGCACTTCCACAACCCTCCATCCCATGTCGCCACCCACCTCCTCTACCCTACAGCTCGGCAAACCTCTTTCCCCTAGCACTGACCCTATTACCAAGCACTACATCTTGCTTCTCCCTCTGACAGATCCACCCACACCCAGGCATCTATCTCCACCCTCCCCTATAGCCTCGCCGCACCATAGCCTACCCACTGCCATGCTCCGCCGCCAAGAACCCAAGCGGCTACCCTTGCAACCGAGCCTCTCTCCCATGTTTCCACTTCCCTAGCCTCGAGATTATGTTCTATTATATAATTGATACTTGATTTTTTTAATATTACATATTTGATTACATATATGTAATTGATACTTGATATTATAAATATATTTTATTACATATATATTATGTTTAAATATTTATTTGAAGAATTTTGGAAAATATGGGTTTTAATAAATATTGATTTTTTTAAAATAATATAATATGAATTTTTTTATTTTTGAATATGTGTTTTTAAATTGAATATTGAGTTTTAGAAAAAAAATATAACATATATTTTGTTTCCATTTATATCAAGCTGGTTTTGATTAGTTTTTATCGATTCCATGCTATCAACTTTGCTTGTCGAATTCATGTTCATCGTGGCGTGCTTTGGAATTTGTGTTTGGATTCATCTCATCTTGTTCTTAGTATTTCTCTAGCCTCGAAAGGTGAGCGATCACTCACGATTAACATTCTTGTGTTTAGTAAATTTATTTCACATGAAATGACGATTGAAATATGTTGTTAGATTTGAATTGTTAAATTGTTAAGTATGATATGTTATTATCTGCATTTGTTTAATCTATGTTATTTGACATATGACACCATAACCTGTTTGTATATATCTTAAATTTAATTTGTTAATGATTATATATGCTTGTAATTGATGGGTTATGCTATTTTATTTTATTGTTCTCACTCTGCAAGTTCCCTGATAGTTTAGGAAATCTCTATGGGTTGAAATGATACATACCCGAACGATCTTATAGATTAGGGAAAAATCGTTATAGGTTGAAATGATAAACCCAAGCGATTTTATTGATTTTGAAATTTGAGATTGCGGGTTGAAATGATATATACCCGTAAATATTAAATTATTGTGGATTGAATTAAAAATATCTATATCACTGGCCATAGGATAGAAAATTATATACGGACACCGTTGGTCTATTTTTGAAAAATGATTTCCAAAGTTTGAAAGGAAATGTATGAGTTTTGAATTTAAAATATAATATAAAGATTTTTATTTTAATATGTGTAAAATTTGGATTTTAAATTATATGTTTTGGAAATTTTAAAATTATAAGTTAAGTTTTGAAAATGTAAATTAAGATTTTACTTATATTTTATCTTTTTAAAAATATATATATATAAAACAAGATTTAAATAGATTTAATAAAAATGTTTAATTTAATTTTATAAATAATTTAACTAATATATATAATATGTTTAAGTACTTATTTAAAATTATATTAATATTTTAAAAATAGATTTTGGTAATAACTTAATAAATTAAGGTTGGAAAGATTAATTGAAATTGATTTGAAATTTTATTTGTTTAAGGATTATATTTAAATAAAAGAATTTATTTGAAACTTATTAATTTTGAGATTTTAAAGATACGATTTTATAACTTGATAACTTAATTTTGATTAAAAGTGATTAAATGAATATTTTCAAATTTAAATAAAATAGAAATTTAATATTTAATTTGATTTAAATTTGAATTTGAGATTTTATATAAATGTTTAATTAAAAACTATTAATTGAATAATTCAAAATTTTAAATAAAATTAAAGTTGAATTTTGAAATATAAATGAAATTTATCAAATTGAACTAATGTAAATGTTTGAATATTTAAACTTTAAAACATATTGAATTGGAAGTGGTTTAAATTTGTAGTTCAAAACTGGATTTGAAATCGATACAAATTAAAAATGGTTTAATGAGAATTGAACCTTTAACCTTTTTAATTAAAATTGTTGAACTGAGATTGATTTAGATTGAATTTTGGAACTAAAGTTGATGCGAATTGATTTGTGAAATTGGAAGAGACAATTCAAACTTGAAATTATTTTCGATATAAACTCTTTTTAATATATATAAACTATTTTAATTTATAACCTATTTTTAAATATAAACTATTTTTAATGTACAACTATTTTAATATATAAACCACTTTCAATATTCAAACTATTTAGGCTGGAACTGTTAGAATTTTGATTTAATGGATTTAAATGCAAATACTTTGATATGATGTTTTAACCTATTTTGTGGTTATGATTGTGGAAATGAATATGATTTTTTTAAAGTGAATAATGATTTCGAAAGTGAATATGATTTCGAAAGTGAAATGATTTCGAAAGTGAATATGATTTCGAAAGTGATACGATTTTGAAATGAATATAATATTTTGATACGAAGTATGAACTGTTTGAAATATAAAATGACCACGGTGTGAAATAAGCGTTTGGTTGTTAAAGAGTCCGGGATCGGATATTGTCATACTCTTTGCCAATACCGAAAACCACTTTAACAACTGTGTACGTGGTGGAGAATCCAGAATGAAGTAGGATGGTTTGGCGACGTCTATATGAGGTATGAACACAGCCCTGTCTCCTGCGAGTCAGCTTGATGTGACTAAAACAAGAGCTATACATGGGCCAAGTGAGGTCGCACCTCCGATCGAGCATGCTTCTTCAATACCATTCTTTTACTTTGTGATTTGATTGGGTGCACCTTTGATTATTAGAGTGTGTATCGAGGTGGGCGGTAGTAGCTTGTATGCATTACTACCAGCTCGGTTCTGCAAAACGGTAGAATCCTACACTAGGCATTGCCTCGCATGCCTTGTCACATGCCTTATCTCTCCCACTACGAGTTTGGTTTGTACCGTACCTATGGAGTGCTTCCTGAGTAAACCACCTGTTTGGTGGAGCTTACAGTATCTATATAGACTAAGGGAATATATGAAATGTGTTAAGGGGGATATGGTTAATCCCTTAACGCTATTTTAGTATTTTACTTTACTGTAGACATTATCTATGTAGCGTAGTGTACTATGTATGTAGATAGTTTCACGGATCCTTAAAGGATGGGAATCCCAATCATCCTTCAAGTTATATTGCATTTCACTTGACGTTTCACTTGAGTAGATTTACTTGCATAAGATTATTAATCCCGACTCGAGTGTTTTGTGTTTTGCTTTATGCTCGGGTCAGACTGAGTGTCACAGCATTTGGGACTCACCTTTGGAGTTTGGAGCTTTGCTTGAAGATCTGTTTCTTATCTATTCATCTTTTCAGTTATATCAGTTATTTCCAGTTGTTTATGTTCAGACTTGTCGATTGCTTTTGTATTTGAGACTTTTATGTACTTGAGATTCTCTGTTGTATTTTGTTCAGACTCTAATGTTTTATAGTAGCTTCATGAACTACTATTAATCTATTCCGCTGCTTATTGTTGTATTACTCTATGTCTGTGATTCCATGATTGTTTATTTACTGTATATGCTAAGTTTTGCCAAATATAAATTAACAATCTGTTGTTTTTGAGCAATTCAATTCTGACATGAGTGGATGATTGTCAATTTGAATGGTTCGAAATGCCAAGTCCTTACAAGTGGTATCAGAGCTTTAGTTTTGGCAAAACTTAGCATATGGAGTAAAACTCATTACAGAATCATCTTCGTTTGAGCTTGAAATTCTTTGTTAGGATCCTCTTTGATTAAGATTTCTTTTGAATTTTGGAACTTTCCCTTTGTTCTAAAATTCATTCTTGTCTTGTCCTATTCGTGTCCTTCTTGATGCTGGAGCATCCACAGCTCTATTTCTGTTGATCAATGTAATAAATTTGAGCACATCTTGCAACCTCAATTGGCAACTTCATCCTTTTGTGTGACTAATCCCATCGGCGGTCTTGCCAACCTTAGTATGATTTGTAAAAGGGTGAAACTCCTTTACAACAGGCGTCGAATCACCGGAGATTTCTATGTCCTCGTTTTTGTTGCCGTTATCTCTTGCAAAGCCCAAACCGTTTCTTTAGTAGACGACCAGGGTAATTCTCTAGTGATTGAATGTTGATTACCTCAGGATTATGCAAGCAGCTTTATCTGCTCGCTTGATTCTCAACCTAGTGATCTTGACTCCACCCCGATAGTCAGGGATTATCCTAATGTTTAGGGTAAAGTCACTTCTCTTCCCCAAGCAGAAAAATTGAATTCTGCATCGATCTTATTCCAGGAGCTCGATCTTGCTATTGGTTTCCACCATCCTTGGTTAGCTGAGGAGAGTGCTCCCAAGATAGCTTTTCGAACAGAGAATGGTTTCTATGAATGGTTAGTCATGCCCTTTGGATTAACTAATGCTCCTGCCTTCTTCGTCGATCTCATGAATCGCATTTTCCGTGACGTTCTCAACAAGTTTGTCTCCATTTCCTTTGATGATATTCTCATCTTTCTAAATCTAGGTTGACCCGGTTAAGGTCGTCGCGATTAATATTAGTCTATCCATCTTTCCTCTTTTGTAATTTAATTATCTTGTCTTCCTTCCAAGTCTATCGTCTTAGTTAGATTTCTCTTTGATTAGGGTCTCTCTAGATTTGAGTCTCTATCCTTATACTATAATCCATTCTTGAATCATCCTATGAGGGAGCGTATTTGTAATTGATATAAAAAAGTTTTATATTGTGTTGTTTGAGTTATTAAGTTTGAATTATGAGTTTCGATCGATTCGTCTGGCCAACGCTATCGATAGGAATTCCAAAATACTTGAACAGAGCAAACTAACACAATATTGTTTTCGAAATTGGTAAATGAAATAATTTGATGTATGATTACATTTATATATAAAAGTATAAATTTTATGAAATTAGATAGTTAAATGAATTGGTTGTTAGAAATGATAATACTAGATTATCATTTATTGTTTTGTCAACCTTCCTAAACCATTAACTATTATTGTATTTTATAAGGAGATGAAATTTTATAAACATGTTTTATAAATCTGATTTGTAAATGATATGAATTTAAATTGTGGATTTGAGAATTTAATTTCTGGTGCTTTTCAAAATTTGGTTTTCAAAGTTTTGGAGAAACAATATTAATTGAAAGTATTTTCAAATAGAAATTGTTTTCAAAGAATTTTAAAGAAGTAAGTCTGTACTCTCCTTTTTTATCGCTAGAAAATAATTTCGGTGATGACTGCATCATTATCGACGTTCATTTTCGAGTTTCAAAGTGGGGAGACCACTTAGTAGCTTTGCTACACTCTTGTTTTGGAAAATTGATTTGATTTGAAATACTAGAGTATGATTTGATGTATAAAATATATATAGTGGAAATTAGCCACAAGGGTCTCTTTAGCAAGTGCAATTAGTTTCTAGGACGCACAACTGAAATAATTACTTTTAAGGACAAAATGAAAAATAATTAGTTTCTAAGGGCTAAAAACCTATGAAATTATGTCCTTGAAAGTAATTGAACTGCTGACTTTGTCCTTAAAAGTAATTATTCTGCTGACTTTGGCCTTGAAATTAATTTATGTGGATGTGTGTCCTAGAAACTAATTGGACTGCAAAGTTTGTCCTTCTAGTGAAATGCCCCATATATATATATGTATGTATGTATGTATGTATGTATATTTCAAAATGGTTTGAAGTGATACCGGAAATTAAACTCTTAAATTTTATGCTAGGTGATGGTTTTCAATTATTGAAGTGAAGCAAAAAATTTGAATAATCGAAGTGTCTAAAATGAGAAATGAAATTGAAACAGTTGAACTAGGGTAAAATTTATTTGTATAATACTCAATTGCATTCTAAAATATATACAACTTACCTGAAATATTCAAAAAGTTAAAATGTAATGTGAATATGAAATTGAAAGTTATACAAGAGAATTTAAGTAATAAAAATGTTCAAACTAAATTTTGCTTCATAGAAATGTTGTAAATAAAAGGGTAAAGTTGTATAGTGCTCAATTACACTCAGAAACATTAATAAACTTACCTGGGAAAAGTTTGAATGTAATAAGAATATGTAATTAAATAGTATACAGTATAAATGTAAGAAATAAGAGGTCCAAAAATGAAATTTTTTTAAGGGAATTTATAAATAAAAATTGAGTGTTTATAATAGATGGTTATACACTTAATCTATGTTGCAGGATATGTTAAGTTGAATAAATTGAATAATAAAAAGAGAATGCTATTTAAGTAAATAAGGTGAATGCAAATAAATTGGATATGAATGTAAGTTAATTTAAAAGTAAGTTATTTAGAATAATAATAATAAATGAAATTTATATGGTTTTGAATTAATTGTTGTATCTATGTATTTTGAATCTATCTTTCTTTTCTGTTGTTTCTATTCTCCTATCTCGTTCCTTTTCGGGGACGAAAAGTTTTGAGTGGGGGAGAGTGTAAAGACCCGAAAATTTTAACGATTTTAAATAACGCAATTAACTATAATTTTTCTTGAAAATATAATAAAATTTTAGAAATGAAAATTTGATATTTGGTATGCGTCTATTTAAACAAAGCAAATGGCATATTTTCATTGGTAAATATAAAAGTTAGTTCTATTGTGTAATTTTCAATTTCAATTTAAAATCAGTTAAATTGAGGAAAATAAAATATTGTTGAAAGCTGAATATTTTTATGTAAAAAAAATGTAAATCATTTTTTGAGTGAGACGTCATATTTCGTTTCGCCAAATTTGGACTGCTCTAGCTCCGTTTATCTTATTTTCGGCGATTTAACATGAGTTTGGCAGCGAAAATCGAGTTTTGATAGAAGGGTCGTACCACTGATATCTATGTACTATTCTATTCGTCTCGTCATGCTGATCTCCGTAGTATATTCATTTATGTGTTTCGACTTCTAGTACACGGCGAAATCTGCAAAACGATTAGTCGTATCGGCACCCATTTCGGGCATTTTGGGTTTTTCCTGCGGCCATTCATATATCCAACGTGTGGAAACAAATAGCCTCTTATCTTTAGTATTACAAGAAATTATTGTTTGGCTTTTAATATTCCTAATGGATCCGGATATATTTGCTTGTTGGTCATTCATTTGGTTTCTCTACTCATTCCCTTCTTTCTATCAGTTTAGAGAATATATATATATATATATAATATACAAAGCATTCCTATTTTTGCTCGTCCTCTCCCTGTTCATGCTTTCCTTCCCTCGTCTCACTGCCGCCTATGCCGCTACCACCGACGATCCATCCAAAACCCGATGCCGTGCCTCGCCCCACCACCAAAGCAGCATCGCCTCCCCCTCCAGATCAACCACACAAAAACTCCACGCTATAAAACTCCTTCACCTTCCCTTTTCCACCAAGACTACCGAAACCCATCACCTTTATCCTCTCACCGCCGATTAACAGACCATCCTCCCCTCAACCCATAGATCCACCAAACAATCTTCTTCCTGAGCTCGCAACACCCTGACAACCTATCCGAGCCGCATATCTGTGTATTTCCACTATCAAAACCCGTGTCACACACTAGCACAGCTGAGCACGTCTCCGCCAGCAGTCCTCAACCCCACCTGACCCATCACCCGCACCTATCCCACAGTGCCAACCCCATCACCGATCTGCAACCCCTCCATCGAAGCAACCCTATAGCCCATTCCACACTCCAGCCTGCACTTCCACAACCCTCCATCGCCTGTCGCCACCCACCTCCTCTCCCTTACAGCTCGGCAACCCTCTCTCCCTAGCACCGACCCTATCGTCAAGCACCGCACCTTGCTTCTCCCTCTGACAGATCCACCCACACCCGAGCATCTATCTCCGTCCTCCCTTATAGCCTCGTCGCACCACAACCTACCCACTGACATGCTCTGTCGCCTTGAGCCCATGTGGCTACCCTTGCAATCGAGCCTCTCTCCCTTCTTTCCACTTCCCTAGCCTCGAAATTATGTTCTGTTATGTAATTGATACTTGATTTTTTAATATTACATATATGTTACAAATTTGATTACATATATGTAATTGATACTTGATATTTTAAATATATTTGATTACATATATATTATGTTTAAATATTTATTTGAATTTTTTTGGAAAATATGGGTTTTAACAAATATTGATTTAAAAAAATATAATATGAAGATTTTTATTTTTAAATATGTGTTTTTAAATTGAATACCGACTTTTAGAAAAAAAATATAACATATATTTTGTTTCCGTTTATATCAAGCTGTTTTTGATTTCTTTTCGTCGATTCCAAGCTATCAAATTTGCTCGTCGAATTCGTGTTCATCGTGCCGTGCTTTAGAATTTGTGTTTGGATTCGTTGCATCTTGTTCTTGGTATTTCTCTAGCCTCGATAAGTGAGCGATCACTCATGATTAACGTTCTTGTGTTTAGTAAATTTATTTCACATGAAATGACGATTGAAATATGTTGTCAGATTTGAATTATTAAATTGTTAAGTATGATATGTTATTATCTGCATTTGTTTAATCTATGTTATTTGACATATGACACCATAACCTGTTTGTATATATATTAAATTTAAATTGTTAATGATTAGATATGCTTGTAATTGATGTGTTATGCTATTTTATTTTATTGTTCTCACTCTGCAAGTTCGCTGATAGTTAGGAATCCCTATGGGTTGAAATGATACATACCCAAACGATCTTATAGATTAGGGAAAAATCATTATGGGTTGAAATGATAAACCCAAGCGATTTTATTGATTTTGAAATTTGGGATTGCGGGTTGAAATGATATATACCCGTAAATGTTAAATTATTGTGGATTGAAATGATAAATATCTGTATCACTTGACCATATGATAGAAAATTATATACGGCCACCGTTGGTCTATTTTTGAAAAATGATTTCCAAAGTCTGAAAGGAAATGTATGGGTTTTGATTTTAAAATATAATGTAAAGATTTTTATTTTAATATGTGTAAAATTTGGATTTTAAATTATATGTTTTGGAAATTTTAAAATTATAAGTTAAGTTTTGAAAATGTAAATTTTAAGATTTTACTTATATTTTATCTTTTTTTTAAATATATAAAAGAAGATTTAAATAGATTTAATAAAAAGGTTTAATTTAATTTAATTAAAATTTAATTTAACTAATATATATAATATGTTTAAGTACTTATTTAAAATTATATTAATATTTTAAAAATAGATTTTGGTAATAACTTAATAAATTAAGGTTGGAAAGATTAATTGAAATTGATTTGAAATTTTATTTGTTTAAGGATTGTATTTAAATAAAAGAATTTATTTGAAACTTATTAATTTTGAGATTTTAAAGATATGATTTTATAACTTGATAACTTGATTTTGATTAAAAGCGATTAAATGAATATTTTCAAATTTAAATAAAATAGAAATTGAATATTTAATTTGATTTAAATTTGAATTTGAGATTTTATATAAATGTTTAATTAAAAACGATTAAGTGAATAATTCGAAAATTTAAATAAAATTAAAGTTGAATTTTGAAATATAAATGAAATTTATCAAATTAATTTATTGTAAATGTTTGAACATTTAAACTTTAAAAACCTATTGAATTGGAAGTGGTTTAAATTTGTAGTTCAAAACTGGATTTGAAATCGATACAAATTAAAAATGGTTTAATGAGAATTTGAATTGAACCTTTAACCTTTTAATTAAAATTGTTGAATTGAGATTGATTTAGATTGAATTTTGGAACTAAAGTTGATGCGAATTGATTTGTGAAATTGGAAGAAACAATTCTAACTTGAAAATATTTTCGATATAAACACTTTTTAATATATATAGACTATTTTTAATATATAAACTATTTTAGTCTATAACATATTTTTAAAAACTATTTTTAATGTATAACTATTCTAATATATAAACCACTTTCAATATTCAAACTGTTTAGGTTGGAACTGTTAGAATTTTGATTTAAAGATTTAAATGAAAATACTTTGATATGATGTTTTAACCTATTTTGTGTTTATGATTGTGGAAATGAATATGATTATTTTAAAGTGAATAATGATTTCGAAAGTGAATATGATTTCGAAAGTGAAATGATTTCGAAAGTGAATATGATTTCGGAAGTGATACGATTTTGGAATGAATATAATATTTTGATATGAAGTATGAACTGTTTGAAATATAAAATGACCACAGTGTGAAATAAACGTTTGGTTGTTAAAGAGACCGGGATCAAATATTGTCATACTCTCTACCAATACCGAAAACCACTTTAACAACTGTGTACGTGGTGGAGAATCCAGAATGAAGTAGGATGGTTTGGCGATGTCTATATGAGGTATGAACGCAGCCCTGACTCCCGCGAGTCAGCTTGATGTGACTAAAACAGAAGCTATACCTAGGCCAAGTGTGGTTGCGCCTCCGATCGAGTATGCTTCGTCGATACCATTCTATTACTTTGTGATTTGATTAGGTGCACCTTTTATTATGGGAGTGTGTCTCGAGGTGGGCGGTAGCAGCTGCTATGCATTACCACCATCTCAGTTCTGCAAAACGGTAGAATCCTACCTAAGGCATTGTCTCGCGTGCCTTGTCACATGCCTTATCGTGCCCACTATGAGTTTGGTTTGTACCGTACCTATGGAGTGCTCCCTGAGTAAACCACCGGTTTGGTGGAGCTACAGTATCTGTATAGACTATGAGAATATATAAAATGTGTTAAGGGGGATATGGGTAACGCCTTAACGCTGTTTTAGTATTTTACTTTACTGTAGACATTATCTATGTAGCGTATTGTACTATGTATGTAGATAGTTTCACGGATCCTTAAAGGATGGGAATCCCAAACATCTGTTAAGTTATATTGCATTTCACTTGACGTTTCACTTGAGCTGATTTACTTGCATAAGAATGTTAATTCTAACTCATGTCTTTTGTGTTTTGCTTTATGCTCTGGTCAGACTGAGTGTCACAGCATTTGAGACTCACCTTTAGAGTTTTGCTTTAAGATCTATCTCTTATCTATTCAACTTTTCAATTATATCAGTTATTTCCAGTTGCTTATGTTCAGACTTGTCAGTTGCTTTTGTATTTGAGACTATCATGTACTTGAGATTCTCTGTTGTATTTTGTTCAGACTCTGATGTTTTATAGTAGCTTCATGAACTACTATTAATCTATTCTGCTGCTTATTGTTGTATTACTCTGTGTCTGTGATTCTGTGATTGATTTATTTACTATATATGATAAGTTTTGCCAAATATAAATTAACAATATGTTGTTTATAAGCAATTCAAGTCTGACATGAGTGGATGATTGTCGATTCGAATGGTTCGAAATTCCAGGTCATCACAGGTATTGATTAGTTTTTCCGAGGGTGAACCTCCCCTCCTTTCCCTTGGCCTTCTATCTCCAATCCATTGTGTTTCAAACAGTTTTCCATTGAGATTGGGTTATTTCTGAGAGTTTCTGATATTTCTTGTATTTGTCTGTTTTTCTTTTGAAAACCCTTAGATTTGTTCTTCTATTTCTTGAGAAAAGCACTCCATGATGATCACTCAGGCTAGTTATTTGTGTATAAGGTTTTGGGGGCCCATATAGAGAAAAAGTGCTCGGTATCGAGAGGAAGTGCTTAGTATCGATTGGTTTCCTTTGCTCCAATTCCTTTGCAATTTCTTGAGTTACTTCATATCATCATTCTACATAGTTTTTAATCATGTTAGAGTGAATCATGTCGACGAAAATCAACTCAAGTGGTTTGTGTGTTTGCTTCGGGCCTTGCTTGGAGTCGTTCAAAGGTTTAAGTGCTTCGAGTACTAACTGCGAGTTTTGTATTACCGACCTGAGTTTCATTCGTGCCGATCGCTTGGAGTCTGACCTAAGAGTTTGATTTGCTCGACCCGAGTTCTACTCAGTACCGAGCTGAGGACCCCGACCAAAAATGCGACTTTCCAATTTTTCATCTTTTTTCGACTATTTTTTGTTGTTATTTTTTTGCCTTTTGATGATATTTCTAAAGTCCTTGGGTCATTTCTTCATTGTTTGTTCATCCAATTCGCTCGTTTAAGTTCGTTCGAAGACCTCAGAAAATTTAGTTATAACACTTGCCCCCAAAGTATGACTTACGAATTTAAGGTGTGCTTTGCTCAAGAACAAGTTTATGTAGTTATCGACTTCTAGTAGTCAAGCTTTTCAACTATCCATTGATCCAAGCTGCGGTGAATCATCCAGTTCTTTCGAATTCTCCTGCAAATCCATGCTCATTCCATATCGATATAGATAAGGACTCTAGTCCTTTCTAAAGTGTTAGTCATAAATCATAATCGGTCCATTTTGATTTGGAGTTATCATATCGTATATAAAAATCGTCTGGGATTTATCAATTTTAGTTTGATTATGAGGCATTCTAATCCTAAGGTCAAGTCAACGTCCACTCTAGAGTCCAATCTCTCTAGATCGTTTAACATCCAACCTAGGGTTTGACCTCTCCGGATCATTTAAATCCAATCTAGGGTTCGATCTCTCTGGATCATTTAACATCCAATCTAGTTTTCGATTTCTCCATATCCTTGCTAAGTCCAATCCGCTCGCTCTCTGGCAAGGGGACTCAACATCCAAGCATGTCCATCCGCTCACTCTCCGGTGAGGGGACTTACTCTTGTATAAGCCTAATCTACTTGCTCTTCAATAAGGGGACTTGCACCTTATGGTCATTTCCATGTCTCTCTAGACAAGACTACCATGATGAATATCAATTATCGTGTTTAAGTGGTTTTCAAAAGTCAAATGTTCAAATCTATGCAACCATGAAAAAATCCAAAATACTCATCTCAGGTAACCTACTCAGAGCATGCGTAGAGACAAATCGAGGTCACATACACGTGTAGATAGTTTGAGATTATTATTAGTTTATCTGTTCAAAATGGAAAGAAAAAGGTGGGAAATGAACCTATCTCACATCCATCCTGATCACGGGATTACCAATATCGACCCAAATCCTTGGTCGTGTCTTACTACATTTGCTGTAGACGGTGGCTGCTCCAACTACAGCATTGTAGTTCGGTTCCTTACGTACTACTATAGGTGGTTACTCCAAATCAACCCTTCTATCAAATCGCAAATGGGTCTGCACTTGCTCTTTTCATTTCCATCCATCTCAAGGAAAATATAGTATCTTACGGACCTTTTCTCCCGAGCCGTTGGCTCTCTCTTTATTGGCTTTCGATAGATAATCCACCACCTTGTATCAAAGTAAATTCTCATTGGGGTTTTAGTTAGGTCACTGTATGAAGAGAATTTTGATTCTCTCCTCTGTCGCTTTGAGCCTTTGAAGCCGTCTTCAGCTTTTTGCTTTCCATTATCTCTACTATATCCTTCTCCTAATGATCCTCCATCTTTTATAGCATTTACTTCAGTGTTCTTAGCTGCAGCATCCTCCTGATGCAAGTATCTCTCTGCCTTATGATAGAAATCCATAAGATCCATTGGTAGATCCATTTCTAAAGCAATTTTAAAGTTAGTCTTACTGGCAACTCCTAAAACTACGGTCATAAGAATCACTGATGGATCCACTTATGAACTGCAGCGGTTGCCACAATAAACCCTATCAAGTAACTCCCAAGGTCTCCTTGGCCCTTTACTTTATACTTGACAGCAACATCACATTCTTTGGTCATGAAATATGAACCCTGAACTGTCTCATGAACTTATTTATTAACTCGGTCGATGTGCTTATGGATCCGTCTCTAGGTGTCTGAACCACATTGTTGCTAAATCTATTAAATATAATGAGAAGCACGGCCACATTAACTCCTCAGAAGCACTCAACACCTCATATATCGGATGTACCTCATTAGATGAACTCTTGGATCTATCTTTCCATCATACATTTACAACGTGGGAAGCTTGAAATCGATAGGAATCCTCACATACTATATGTATAAGGTAAATGGATTCATGTTTACGTCCTCCAATCTCTCGTATGAGGGTCCACCTCTCACTGTCCTTCTGATCAGCTCAGCTATTCTTTTATTACCGTCTAATGGAAGTCTTCGATCAATAGCTGTATTTTGTCCTCCGTTCCTATGAGGAAGCTCTGGGACATACTTCTCTGGCTACAAACCTGCATTTTGATTTGCATTTCTAACTTCGTTCTTCCCTCCTTTCCTATGGGCAAACTCTGGCACATACTCCTCTAGTTGTTGTGTATTCACGTTTTGATTTGCGTTTCTGGCTCTAACATTGTTTCCCCTCGATATTCCGTGTCACCCTAAGTTCAAACCAACACTCCCCCGAGTAAATTTATCTTGGTACCGACCTGATTCAGGTTGTAACTAGCTGGTTCTAATCGTGGTGGCATTACGTCAGTTTGCTCTGCTCCAACCCCAGATGCTCCTGCATTAATTTATAGCCTTTGGATTTGAATTCCAACTACTCCGGCTGTTGTTTGTTGATCCATCCTTCTAAAGAATCCATCTTGCATCTCTTATTGTCGAGCCATTATTCCATCTTGCATGTCTTTCATCATTCTCTCCATCTCCTCTCTGTTCATATAAATGGATTGATTATAACTTACAGACACGTTATGGCTGGCCCCATGCTCTGATTCCCTTTAATCATGGATATGCCGTTAGGCCTCTTTATCTCTTCCAAACTTTAGATCCAAGCTTTATATTTTCAAATCTAGCTCTCTCTCAATAAAAGCACCAAAAATTTTAGCACCAAAATTAGCACAAACACACTAAAGTTGATTGAAAGCGCTAGATCCAATGAAATAAATGTAAAAGCAATAGAAAATACACAATTTTTATAATGGTTCGGCAAATACTCCAGTATACGTCCACTTTAATCTTTTTATTTGATTGATTCTCTCTCGAATACCATGATTATAACTCAAATATGACCACAATCTAATGGATCTTAGATTTTGGAATGTTTAGAGAAGAAGAAAATAGAAAAGAATCAAAGACTCAAAAGTCCATTTCCTGAAGCTAAAAGTGATGTATTTATAGGGAAACTGCCTAGTAGAACTAGAGGCCCATGAAATACCAAGTCCAGACCCAGATCCAAGTATGCAGGGGTAAGTAACTAGGCCCAATTACAAATAAAAACCATTTGGTACCAAGTGGCTTTGATCAATATAGACTAGTTTTTCCGTGGAAAAACCTCCCCTCCTTCTTTCCATTGGCCTTCTATCTCTGATCCATTATGTTCCAAACACTTTTCCCTTCAAATTTGGTTGTTTCTGAGAGGTTCTGATATCACTCGTACTTGTTTGCTTTTCTTCAGAAAATCCTCAGAGCTGCTCTTTTATTCCTTGAGAAAAGCACTCAATGACGATCTATCGGCTGGTGCTTAATATAAAAGAGTTTTGGAGGGCCCATATGGAGAAAAAAGTGGTCGAGGATGTGCTCGGTACCAAGTGGTTTCTTTTGCTCCAATCCCTTTGCCATTTCTTGTGTCACTTCATATTATCATTCTAGATAGTTTTTAACCATGTTGGAGTGAATCATGTCGGTGAAAATCAACTCAGTGAAAATCATGAGCTTCAGCTCGGGGTTTGATCTAACTTGGTGTCCAATCCAAGTGGTTTGTATGTTTGCTTTGGGCCTTGCTTGGAGTCATCTAAATGTTCAAGTGCTTCGAGTCTTACCTAGGGTTTTTTATGTTCGACTTGAGTTTTACTTAGTGCTGGTCGCTTGGAGTCTGATCCTAGAGTTTTTTGTCTAACCCGAGTTCTACTCAGTACTGACCTAAGGACCCAACCAAAAATGGACTTTCCAATTTTTCAAATTTTTTGGTAATTCCTTTTTCTTGCCCTTTAATGATGTTTTTCAAAGTCTTTGGGTCACTGTTTCATCATTTGTTCATCCAATTTCTCATTTAAGTCCATTGAAAGACTGCGAAAAATTTGGTTATAACACGAGATGACTATGGTTGGCCATTCCTTGATTTAATTGGTGGTTTCAAAGGCAAAATTTCTAAGGAGGGAGAGTAACTGTTGACCCGCTTTTTAGCAGAGCAGATTTCAACTAAACTTAGAAGATTCAAATGAGGACGAAACGACTTGAAAACTTAGTGGCACACTTAAAAGGACTAGAGAATGGAGCTTAATAAATTTTGATGAAAAATACATTAAGAAGAGATGATTGTACCGACCTCTCATGTAGGTACCGACTTCTTATATTCACTCCCCAAGTGTTGTGACTTCTTTGGACACCTCCATATGGAATTAGAAGAGCGCTGTAAAAATTTCAAGTCATTTCGAGCTAAGGAAAGAGCCACCACCGACCTTTTAGGCAAAAAAGGCTAATATCGGGCTATTTTGGAGAGAAGTAGACGACGACTTGTTTTGGATGACCAACGATCAATGAAAATAGCATGGGACACCTTGAAATCAAGTTAGATGAATCATGCAAAAGGAATCAACCCACCTGGGTTTAACCACATATGTCGGCATCGACTTTAGAGGTCGTTACTGACATGTGGTGTTAACCCAGATGGGTTCATAACTTCATGCACTATCGTGGGCTTCTATCTGGACCCTGCTCCAACTCTTCTCTTGGCCCAATATGATTGCTACCCCTATAAATACAAACCATAGAGCAACCAAAAGAGGATCAGAGTTCTTTGACTGCAGGGACTCTACCATTTCTTTACCTCTAATCTCTCCTCCAATAGAGTCGCCTAGGGAACAACTATTTGTTGTTCTAGAACTTAGATAAGCAAATCCTTAGTACTGGTGCCTCATAAACACACTTAATACTCATTGTAAATTTGGGATTTACTAGATTATGGCCAGATCTAATACAACTAGTTGTAATCCAGATAGAAAACAACTAATAAAAAGAGTGGAAGTAGGCCGGAGATTATGCCGAACCATGTAAAAATTATGTCCTTTTTACTGCTTTTCTATTTATTTAATCTAAACTGGTGCTTTCATCTTGATTCTGGATGTTGATCCATTTTTTAAGTTAACATTTTGGTGCTTTCACTGAGAATAAAGCTAGATTTAAAAACTTGAAGCTTGAATATGAGATTTGAAGAAGATGAAGAGCCCTAATACTAGATGTAAAACTAAAGCAAGTCAACCAGAGCCTGGGGGCAGTCTAGAGGTGTCCATCGATTCTCATCAATCCATCTACGTGACCAGAGAAGAGATGGAAAGAATGATGAAAGAGATGAAGGATGGAGTGGTAACTAGACAATATGAAATGCTTGAATGATTCTTCTAAAGGATGATACAATAAGGAATAACTAGAGTTGTTGGAATCTAGAGCCAACGAAAAGGAGCCAATGCAGAAATATCTGGCGTTGGAGTGGAGCAACTGGAATAATGCCCCCACAAATAGAATAGCTAGGTACCAGCCTATATCAATGTGGTATCGAGAGATCTATGCTTGGGGGCAACGTTGGTGTGATTGTTGGAACACTGAGAATAGATAACGCTGGAGCTAGGAACGCAAATCAGGATGTGCAACAGCAACGACCAGAAGAGTATGTGCCAGAGCTTCCCCATAAAAGCGCAGGACAGAATGAAACTAGAGGAGTGGATCAGAAAGCTAATGTGCAGCTAGTGGAGTATGTGCCATATTATGTACTGGGATTCCCCAACGGGAGCAACGGGCAAAATATCACTTTTAGAGAAGACATTTATTAGACGATGAAAATCAAATTGCTAAATTGGTAAGCTGAATAATGAGAGAAGGACACCTAGATCAATGTTTGGAGGATGTGACAAGAAATCCATTCACTTCTAATATTCAGAATAAGAGAAATCCTCCTAATTTCAAGCTTCCGACGTTGGAAAGGTACAAGGAAAGACCGATCCACGATACATCCGATGAGATACATCCGACATATGGAGGTGTTGAGTGCTTATGAGTAGGTAATGGGCTGGTGTTTCCTATTATACTTAATGGACTTAGTGACAATGTGGTTCAGATAGCTGGAGAATGGGACCATAAGCACATGGACCGACCTAGTGAGTAGATTCTTGAGACAGTTCAGAGTTCGCGTCTCGTGACCAAAGTATATACCGACACTGTCAAGCGTGAAGCAAAGGCCTGGAGAGACCTTGAGAACCTATTTAACAAGGTTCAATGCAGCAGCAGCTATTGTTGACATGCTAGATCCATCATTAATTCTAATGGAGGAGTCGTGAATAAGAACAACTTCAAAAGTACACTGGAAATGGATCCAGCTATGGATCTGGTGGAATTATACTATGAAGCCGAGAGATATTTGCATCAAGAAGATGCTGAAGATTAGGATGAAGTAAAGGATGTAGAAGTTAATGCTATGGATGAGAAAGGACTGTTGGGGTGGGAAACAGATAAGACAAAGGAAAAAAGCAAACCGATGACAATTTAGAGGAACTGAATTGACATAGATGAAAGCCGAAATACACTTCCTACACTGACTTGATTGAGACCTAGTGAGGATATATGTAGAAACTAGAGGAAAAATCCTCTATAGGAAGCTACCAAGAAGAGAACCTATCGATCAGGAGAAAAGATCTGAAAAGTTTTGCATCTTCCACTAACTAGACGGACATGAAACGAACGAGTGTTGACACTTTCGTAATATGATAGAGGAACTGGTTCGGAGCACCCAGCTGCAATAGTAGATGAGGTACCGAAATGAAATGGTACAGCTGGAGCAACCACCACCCGAAGAGAATGCGCCAAGGAACAACCAGGGATCTAGTCCAAGAATCAAAATCCCATATCGGTATAAACGGGAGTCGAATTTGATTCCCGTGCTTTGTTTTCTCATTCCTTTTCCCGCACTTTGCTTTTCGTATTTAGCAACAAAGACAATAATAACCCCGGACCACTTTGACATGAAAAAAACCTAGATTGGTCCATTGTCATGCTCTAAGTTGGATGTCTAGGGTGATTGCTTACGATAATAATAATCTCAGACAGCTTATACATGTACGAGACCTAGATTGGTCTCTAGGCATGCTCTGAGTCGGATGTCTGGGATGGACACTTAGGATTTCTGCTTGTTTGCCTTGATTTTATTTAAATATTTGAATTTTGAAAAATCCACATTGAATGTGATAGCTGGCATGAGACCGAAGTGCAAGGTGCAAGCTCCCTTGCCGGAGAGCATGTAACAACCATGATTTTTGGGTTGATTAAATAAAACAAGTAATGACTTAAATTAGAGAATTTAATTCTTTAATTTGGAGATTGTATCTTTTTATAAAAGATAATTTTTTTTAGAATGTTTAATTCTAAATAATTGTGAAATTAGAAAATGAAGGAATTTTTAAAATGTAAGTAATCATTTTAAAACCATTATTTGGATTATATTTCATTTATGAAAACTATATTTAATTAAAATATAAACTGGATTTAAATTAAAAAGCGTAATATTCTCTTTTTAGATCATTATTGAAATTTATCTCAATTAAGATAAATTAAGAAGTCTTTTTGTTTAAATGGGCTATGATTTAAATACTTAGGCTTTTGATTCATGAAGCTCCTTGTAAATAATTAAAATACAAACTTAGGTTTATGAGATAATTAAAAGAGAAAAGTTCTTTTAGAATAAATAAAATTTTATTTTCTTATTGGGTTCATAAGAAAACCAAGCCCATTTAGCTTTGAGAAGCTCTCCTTAACAATATTCAGTACGTTCATTTATAGTAAGTAGAAAACAGAAACCAAAAAGAAGAAGACTAAGTTTCTTCTTAAAACCTAAAAAAGCAAATCAGAAAATCAACTGGGGAACCAATTGCTAATAAATCCGATAATTAAGGTAATGATTTTATAACCTATTCTAGCTTTTTGATAGCTCAATTCTAGTTTTACAGTGTTTAATTTAGGTTGGTATTTTTTTGGGTTTGAGTTGTTATAGGGTTTGCTGAAAATGAAAGGGTTTGGAAAATATAATTGGAGACTCAAAGTGATTTAATCCTCACACAACCTATCTTTGAATATCAAATTACATGCTGTAGACTGATTGAATTTAAGTTGAATTGTTGAGTGCTTGCTAGTTTATATAGTCTGTGGATAAGTTTCTAAAGATTTTAAAACCCTACCTATTTGCAAATTTAGCAACCAAATTGACTTCAATTTGATGATTGTGGATCTATATGTTATGAGTAGTTGCATGCAAGTTTAGCTGTGTAGTAGAGCTGAAAATATCATGAATTAATGACCGGAATTGATGAAAATCGTCACCTAAAATGATTTAAACAACCGCCAGAAGTTAGCTACCAGTGTTCGTTCAGTCGATTGAGGGGAGTCTTTCAGCCGACTGAATGAGTGTTTTTCGAGCGTTCTAGGTATTTGACCAGTCGACTGAAGTGACTTTCAGTCAACTGATCGTGAGCACTCTCGTGTATTTTCTGTAAATTTAATTTTTCTAGGTTTTTTTTATGGTTTGATGCCTTTTTTGTTTGGCAATTTCTAATGCCGTACTTTCTGATTTTCTAAGGTTTGATTCTCCTATTTTGATAATTCTTTGATTCGAGGTATTTGACGTTTATACCTATCTAATATATATATATATAGTTCAAATAAAATAAATTTGCGAAAGATAGTTTATTATAATATATCGATTTCAAACTTGTTTTCGATTCAAATTAATTTCTTTTATAAATGATTATAAAAAGTAATTGTATTAAGTATAGTTAGTATAAATGGTTTATGGATTAAAAGTATGGTTTCTAAATATAAACCCATATTGTTTAAATTAATAGTAGTATACCAATACACGACTTTTGAAAAATAGTTTGCTAAACTTTATTGTGTTTGTGGAATTTTTGGAACAATTATGGAGATATAAGTATGTTTTGATATTTATTCGGATTTATAAGTATACATTTATAAAGTTATAAATAAATAAATAATTATATACACACATACATATATGTAGTCAAATAATAAATGATTTTATGGATTTAAAATTAGAAGTTTGAAAGTAATGGATAAATAAAGTGTTTTAGAAATCATTTTCTATTTGATTAAAATTTTATTATTTACTTTCAAGACCTTAAATTCTTATCGAATATTATCGTGCTTAGCCTTTGGTTATTTTATGCTATTTTCAGCATTCTCGTGTGACTTTTGGATTTATTGCCTTCATGCAATTTTGCCTTCATTTGAATAAGAAATTTAATTAAATGATTTAGTAATACAAGTAGTATGGATCCTTTGTATTACTTTATCAGTTAATTATTGGACTTATTCGATTGAATATTTTAGTCAAGTGGGATTTACAATCGGTTAATAAATATTTAAGCATCGCAAAGTGGTTATTGGACATTAGGCAATACTCTTTTATTTACCAATCGAAAATAGATTACACTTATCAAGTGGAGTTTACTAACTTATCGTGAATATCGAGTAAACCCGAGTGGTTTTGGGACACATGGTCCTTGCTCGAATGATTACTATTCATGAGTTTATGACACTTAATCTATGTTTTATGGCTTTCATGTTCATCTGTGTTTATGGATTTTACGCTCATCTATTGTAACAACCCGGGGTTTTGTTGTTAATTTATCTTCGTCATTAGACGATTAAATCGTTGTTAATCGCTATTGCAGTTTAAATCGATTTGAGATTCTTTTGAAAGTTTGTAAAGGAGATATGCAGACTTTAAAAATTTAATATGGTTGCCCATATTTCTTTAGTTGCTTTGCTGGGTTAATTACCAAAAGGAATGTCGTTCCCTTATACAAATAAATCGACCCGCCCCCTTTTCATTCATTTTTCGCTTTAACCCTAAACGTAAGAAAACAAACGAAAATAAATGGCGGCTTCCTTCTTCGTTCCCCTTTTCTTCAAAAGAAATTAGGGCAAGCTCATCTCGTTCTCAAATTGGGGCTTCGTGATATGTCCATCGCTTGCGATCGTGTGTAGCAGCTCCTCGATTGATCGAGTCGTCTTCGCTTCGAATGCTAAGGTGAGTAATTAAATTACTCACATCTTGTTCAATTCGTAAGTTGCCGGGTGTGAACCCCTGTTTTCTAGTTCGTATAATTATGTTTGAATTCGTCCATCGTTTTCTCTGGCCATTCGTATATGCTATGATTTCTTGGTTGGATTGATATTGATTTTTGTATATACGTGTCGGCTTGAACTTGTGACAATTGATTTTTGATTTCGTGATTTTCTCTGATTGATAAATTGGTATGCTTCCCCGACTACGACACTGACATAGTTCACCTCGACTTCATGCCTAATTATACTGTGTTGACTTTGTTTTGAGTTTGGTCTCTGGGGTGACCACGGCTTTGACCTTTTCTGACTTAGTTGCTCCTTGATTTCTCGGCTCTGTCTTTAATCTGTTTATTTGATATTGAACTATTTTTGTGAAATCCTGATGACCTTGGCTTTACATTTTCTGTGTGTATCTTCACTGTATCATGTGTGAGATAAATTGCATTCCAGTTGCGCCAGTTGCCTTCATCTACATGTATCTTTGTAGTTGCTTATGAGTTATGTATATTTTGTGATATTTTGTTCCACGGGTGCCCGTACCTTGTATACATGATGCAGTGCATTTGTTTGAATATTGAGTTGCATTTGTTTCTTTTTGATTTTGGGTCGAGACTGCATTGAGTTACATCTATACTGTCCAGTGAGCTTGTTTTGGTATGGTCAGTGATGCACTATTGTTTTGGTGGATGCAAATTGTGTGTAGTGTATTCTGTACTTCGGGCACTGTCGTGTACTGTGTTTTGGACTTGAGCATTTTGGTAGACTCACTGCAACTTCAGTTTGCATGTTTAATATGCAGATACACTTGAGTATTTATGTTTGTGCATATTTCCCCATAAAGTTTAGAAAACAAAGTTGTAATTTAGTTTGGCAACTTATGTTTGCAAATTGGTCGTTTTATAACCTGTTGCATACTTGACTCTGGCCATTCTTGTTATTGCCTCTGTACATTCGTGTAGCCTGCATTTTTGAGTACTCGAGCCAGTTCATATATGTATTTCCAGTCTTGAACTTGTCTGGCCTTGATTTTCACTCTGTAAGGCAGTCTGCATTTCAGTGGTATTGTGGTATCTTGAAGTCTTCATGTTTTGTTACTTTTAGTCATCCCACTGTGGCAGGCATGTTCAGTTGCACCTTTCTTTGGTCACTTGGTTTTCGTGTAATTGTTAGTTCCTGGGTTTGAGCATCACAAAACTGATAATACTTGTATCAGTCGTAGGTGTAGCATTGGGTACATGTGCGCTTAGCATTGTGTACATGCGTACTCGTTTGTTTGGCCTCTTAGTGGTTTAAGTCAAAGTTGCCGTCTGTTTATTTTACTCCTTGGTCCTTGCTTTCTAGACGGCAATTGTTACAGACAGTGTTGTATTATGATGCGTACATTGAGTTGAATCCAGTCTTAAAGACTTGGGTTCGACCTTGTATTCGGATGTAAACTTTCATCGTGTTTCACTTGCATTATTGTGGTGGCGAGGCAGAACACGCGTGCGTGTACTGCAGCCACATAGAGTTTTGTGTGATTTAACCATTTTGAGATTTTCTAAGTATTTATTTAATAATTGGATTTGGTTGTTAATTGCTATTTAAGCAATTCTGTTGTTTTCTAAAATTATCTTCAATGATAATCTTTTTATCTATCTTTGTTGATGATTTGGATTTGCTGATATGTTGTTTAACACTGTTTAGTGTTATATCTGCTGATATCCGATTCTCTTATCGAGGAGTCGGATATACGAGATTTCTGCGACTGTCGTCTATCTGATTATTTGACTATAATTGCTTCTATGCACTAATAACTGAGTTTGAATTAGACTGACCCGTGTATTATTTTCTTTTGAATGTAATACTCGGGTCAGACCCGAGTTATTTCAGGTTGTAGATTTTCTTCTTTGAGTTGCTGTTCAGGATATGAAGACTTTTCACATCTTCTGAAGTTGTCAATGTCATTTTGTTGTAGTCGTGTCATTGTATAGAACGATATGTATTCATGTATATTAGTCGATAATGTACTTGTATATATAACTTCTAGAGTCGATAGTTGTAGTTGTATCATATGTATTGTGTCAACTATGTATTAACTGACACCAGTTATATATATATGAGACTTTTGTTTTATCTGTGTTCCGTATTTATATTATCTGTGTTATTGTTATATCTAATGTCCTAAACTATTATGAACTATCGTAGTTTGTTTTATACTGATAATTGGGTGTGTCGATGGGAGTAAATAAATGATAGATGAAAAATAAAAAGTATATACCACTCCTATCGAGATAACCAATACTAGTGTAAGGTCAACTACGGATGGTCGCTCCTATCCAGCCTTATTCTTCGTAATAATAGACAGTATTTCTTTTAATACTCTTTGTTATTATGAGCATAGAGGTGGGGCGTCACAGTTGGTATCAGAGCTTGGGGTTTATGGACATAATATAAAACATAACTTGGATGGAACATATGTTATAACTATTGGTCGATGTTTTATCTGTGATTTGAGTCAAAACTAAAGTTTTGAAATTTTGATGAAATTTTTAAATAACTTTATTTAAAAATAATAGTGAAATTGTGTTTTGATGATTTGATTGATTTGTGTTCTGTTTATCAGAGTGCGCAGCGGAAACAGTGAAACTGTCTTCGCTGAGTACAACTGATAATCTTTTTGATTTAAAAATCAAAATACGAAATTGATATGAATTTCATTTGTTGTTCACATAGCTGTAATTATTTTATTTCTTTGAGAACTTCGAATCCGAATTGAGGATTCGAAGAAATTGCAGATATGTGATTTTTGTTGAAATTTCCGCTGGCTTTCTTTTGTACTAATCATCTATTGATTAGATTTTTGCTGTTTTAAATTATCTTCATTGAAGATACATTTGAATGATTCTTTGTTCATTTTGTAGTACGTGCAAAAAAAAAAAAATTAAATTGCACGTTATTGCATTTATTTTACGTTGAACCGATGCTTGGTTATGAAACGTATTTTGTTGCCGTTATTTTTACAACGGAATTTTACACCAATGCTATATTTTGAAGTACGGTGTTTTGTGGCATCTTGATGAATGAGAATTCACTGACATTACATTTTGATGTAGATTGTTTTGATGTGATTTTGACATTTTAAAACTACTGTCGCTTTGGCTTCCGTAACCGTCAAATTTTAAAAAGTGGATTTTCAAGCGGTTATTCCGCAATGCTGATTTGTAACCGTTTTTACGGTATTTTGAGAAGTACAATTTCCTTATCGAAATTGTCACTGATTTGCTGCTTTAATCACGTGATTGGAAAAATCGTTTTAAAATGAAAATTGTTTTATAAATTTTTAACAGTTTGCGTTTTCAAAAGAATGAGAAAGCGACTTAAACGATTCAGCAAAATCGAGGATTATGACCCCTTTCTTTTACTGTTTCTCTTAACTCCGGACTTGTTCAGTTGAGAATGCGAATTGTTATTTTTACAAAATAAATAAATTTGTTTTCAAAAATCTAACAGTTTGCGATTTCAAAAGAATGAGGAAGCGATTTAAACGTTTCAGCAAAATCGAGGACTATGACCCCTTTCTTTTACTGATTCGCTTAATTCCGGACTTGTCCGTTTGAGAATGTGAAATGTATTTTTACAAAATACACAATTTTGCACTTTCAAGGAAACGATGAAGAGAATCAAACGATTTAGTAAAACACGTGGTATGGGACATGTGCGTTTGCTATTTCGGTTAATTCCGGACTCGTTAATTGAAATATTTGATGATTTTGTGTGCTTTCGAGCCACTCTGCGGACCTTCGGGTCATTTGTTGGGCTTTCGGGCCACTCTGCGGACCTTCGGGTCATTTGTTGGGCTTTCGGGCCACTCTGCGGACCTTCGGGTCAAATACCAGTACTAGACCTTCGGGTCACTCTGCGGACCTCCGGGTCAATCTAATGGGCGCCAAAATTATGTTGAGTACTTGGTAGGCTTCGGCCACTCTGAGATGCACGTGCGGCGAATTAAAAACTCGCCATCTGATGGGATCGATCCAAGCTTTTATGTTGATTTTCTAGTCTTCTTAATTGATTTCTAGATATTTGTTGCTTCCAATTATCTGCAGGTAATTGGATATTTGTGGATATGAGTTCTGATTATCGTTTTTGATAATCAGATATTTGTTGTTTCTAATTATCGCTTGTGATAATTAGATAATTGCTGATATGAGTTCTGATTATCGTTTTTGATAATCGGATATTTTTTGCTTTAGATTTAATTATCGCTTGAGATAATTAAATAATTATTGATTTGAGATTTAATTATCGCTTCAGATAATTAAATATTTGTTGATTTTAGATTTAATTATCGCTTGAGATAATTAAATAATTGTTGATTGGAGATTTAATTATCGCTTCAGATAATTAAATATTTGTTGATTTTAGATTTAATTATCGCTTGAGATAATTAAATAATTGTTGATTTGAGATTTAATTATCGCTTCAGATAATTAAATATTTGTTGATTTTAGATTTAATTATCGCTTGAGATAATTAAATAATTGTTGATTTGAGATTTAATTATCGCTTCAGATAATTAAATATTTGTTGATTTTAGATTTATTTATCGCTTGAGATAATTAAATAATTGTTGATTTGAGATTTAATTATCGCTTCAGATAATTAAATATTTGTTGATTTTAGATTTAATTATCGCTTGAGATAATTAAATATTTGTTGATTTGAGATTTAATTATCGCTTTTGATAATTAAATATTTGCTGATTTGAGATTTAATTATCGCTTTTGATAATTAAATATTTGTTGAATTTGAAATTTGATTATCGTTTGTGATAATCGAATATTTGTTGATTTGAGAAATTTGATTATCGTTTTTGGTAATTAAATATTTGTTTCTGACTATCGTTGAGATAATCAGATAGTTGTTTTGTCTTCTGATTATCGTTTGAGATAAGTAAATATTTGCGATTTGAAAATTCAATTATCATTTTTGATGATTGAATATTTGCGACTTTTGAGATTTGAGCTTCGTCTTTTTCTCTGGCGATTCAGGTGAGTAATTTGATTTACTCACATTCAATTCGTGCTCTGTATGGAATTTCTGCTCTGTTTTTCCTTCTCTTTTAGTTGCTGGAACTCGATTGTTCTTGCTTTTGTTAGTCGTCTGATTTTGATCCCTGATTCTCACGATGTTGATTCTTTTGATTTGAAGCAGTCGAACCTTTTGATTTCTTATCTAATACTTCCCCGCTGACACTTGCTTTGCTTGTACATTCGACATTGCCATGCTCTTTTGGTTGTTACCTTTTATCCATTTATTCCCTACGATTGCGTGGACACAATTTCTTTGATAATTGTGTTCTCAATTCTTATTTTTCTAGCATAACTAGTTTAGGTTAGAAGAAAATTATTATAGACAATCTTGATTAGGAAAATTGCGGGGACGCAATTTTTATAAGGAGGGGAGTCTGTAACAACCCGGGGTTTTGTTGTTAATTTATCTTCGTCATTAGACGATTAAATCGTTGTTAATCGCTATTGCAGTTTAAATCGATTTGAGATTCTTTTGAAAGTTTGTAAAGGAGATATGCAGACTTTAAAAATTTAATGTGGTTGCCCATATTTCTTTAGTTGCTTTGCTGGGTTAATTACCAAAAGGAATGTCGTTCCCTTATACAAATAAATCGACCCGCCCCCTTTTCATTCATTTTTCGCTTTAACCCTAAACGTAAGAAAACAAACGAAAATAAATGGTGGCTTCCTTCTTCGTTCCCCTTTTCTTCAAAAGAAATTAGGGCAAGCTCATCTCGTTCTCAAATTGGGGCTTCGTGATATGTCCATCGCTTGCGATCGTGTGTAGCAGCTCCTCGATTGATCGAGTCGTCTTCGCTTCGAATGCTAAGGTGAGTAATTAAATTACTCACATCTTGTTCAATTCGTAAGTTGCCGGGTGTGAACCCCTGTTTTCTAGTTCGTATAATTATGTTTGAATTCGTCCATCGTTTTCTCTGGCCATTCGTATATGCTATGATTTCTTGGTTGGATTGATATTGATTTTTGTATATACGTGTCGGCTTGAACTTGTGACAATTGATTTTTGATTTCGTGATTTTCTCTGATTGATAAATTGGTATGCTTCCCCGACTACGACACTGACATAGTTCACGTCGACTTCATGCCTAATTATACTGTGTTGACTTTGTTTTGAGTTTGGTCTCTGGGGTGACCATGGCTTTGACCTTTTCTGACTTAGTTGCTCCTTGATTTCTCGGCTCTGTCTTTAATCTGTTTATTTGATATTGAACTATTTTTGTGAAATCCTGATGACCTTGGCTTTACATTTTCTGGGTGTATCTTCACTGTATCATGTGTGAGATAAATTGCATTCCAGTTGCGCCAGTTGCCTTCATCTACATGTATCTTTGTAGTTGCTTATGAGTTATGTATATTTTGTGATATTTTGTTCCACAGGTGCCCGTACCTTGTATACATGATGCAGTGCATTTGTTTGAATATTGAGTTGCATTTGTTTCTTTTTGATTTTGGGTCGAGACTGCATTGAGTTACATCTATACTGTCCAGTGAGCTTGTTTTGGTATGGTCAGTGATGCACTATTGTTTTGGTGGATGCAAATTGTGTGTAGTGTATTCTGTACTTCGGGCACTGTCGTGTACTGTGTTTTGGACTTGAGCATTTTGGTAGACTCACTGCAACTTCAGTTTGCATGTTTAATATGCAGATACACTTGAGTATTTATGTTTGTGCATATTTCCCCATAAAGTTTAGAAAACAAAGTTGTAATTTAGTTTGGCAACTTATGTTTGCAAATTGGTCGTTTTATAACCTGTTGCATACTTGACTCTGGCCATTCTTGTTATTGCCTCTGTACATTCGTGTAGCCTGCATTTTTGAGTACTCAAGCCAGTTCATATATGTGTTTCCAGTCTTGAACTTGTCTGGCCTTGATTTTCACTCTGTAAGGCAGTCTGCATTTCAGTGGTATTGTGGTATCTTGAAGTCTTCATGTTTTGTTACTTTTAGTCATCCCACTGTGGCAGGCATGTTCAGTTGCACCTTTCTTTGGTCACTTGGTTTTCGTGTAATTGTTAGTTCCTGGGTTTGAGCATCACAAAACTGATAATACTTGTATCAGTCGTAGGTGTAGCATTGGGTACATGTGCGCTTAGCATTGTGTACATGCGTACTCGTTTGTTTGGCCTCTTAGTGGTTTAAGTCGAAGTTGCCGTCTGTTTATTTTACTCCTTGGTCCTTGCTTTCTAGACGGCAATTGTTACAGACAGTGTTGTATTATGATGCGTACATTGAGTTGAATCCAGTCTTAAAGACTTGGGTTCGACCTTGTATTCGGATGTAAACTTTCATCGTGTTTCACTTGCATTATTGTGGTGGCGAGGCAGTACACGCGTGCGTGTACTGCAGCCACATAGAGTTTTGTGTGATTTAACCATTTTGAGATTTTCTAAGTATTTATTTAATAATTGGATTTGGTTGTTAATTGCTATTTAAGCAATTCTGTTGTTTTCTAAAATTATCTTCAATGATAATCTTTTTATCTATCTTTGTTGATGATTTGGATTTGCTGATATGTTGTTTAACACTGTTTAGTGTTATATCTGCTGATATCCGATTCTCTTATCGAGGAGTCGGATATACGAGATTTCTGCGACTGTCGTCTATCTGATTATTTGACTATTATTGCTTCTATGCACTAATAACTGAGTTTGAATTAGACTGACCCGTGTATTATTTTCTTTTGAATGTAATACTCGGGTCAGACCCGAGTTATTTCAGGTTGTAGATTTTCTTCTTTGAGTTGCTGTTCAGGATATGAAGACTTTTCACATCTTCTGAAGTTGTCAATGTCATTTTGTTGTAGTCGTGTCATTGTATAGAACGATATGTATTCATGTATATTAGTCGATAATGTACTTGTATATATAACTTCTAGAGTCGATAGTTGTAGTTGTATCATATGTATTGTGTCAACTATGTATTAACTGACACCAGTTATATATATATGAGACTTTTGTTTTATCTGTGTTCTGTATTTATATTATCTGTGTTATTGTTATATCTAATGTCCTAAACTATTATGAACTATCGTAGTTTGTTTTATACTGATAATTGGGTGTATCGATGGGAGTAAATAAATGATAGATGAAAAATAAAAAGTATATACCACTCCTATCGAGATAACCAATACTAGTGTAAGGTCAACTACGGATGGTCGCTCCTATCCAGCCTTATTCTTCGTAATAATAGACAGTATTTCTTTTAATACTCTTTGTTATTATGAGCATAGAGGTGGGGCGTCACATCTATGGAGCTTTAGGCCCATCCGTGAAACTATGAGCTATATGCTAATCCATGGAGCTTTATGCTTATCTATGGAGCCTAGTGCTCATTTGTATTTTATGGGTTTCATATCCATCCATGGGTCCTCTGGACTATTTTTGTATACACCCATGTTCGGTGAGCATTCATGCTCACCAATCTTTGATAGGTCTCCCTCCATTTTTTTCTGGATTTTTGTTACTGATTTCTGGGTTCTATGAGTTTTGTGTTTTCACTAACTATTTCTTGGGTTTTGCTTTTATGAGATAAAAGTGATTTTGGGTTTGGTGAATAAATTTTAAGGATAGTAATGTCCTGTTGTGTTTTGCCACTAAGTGGCCATGTGTTGCTATTGAGATTCGATTTGGGATTTCACCATAATTCAAATTTGCCTATGAAAGGCTATATTTGTGTTTTACAATTGGTAATCATGTGATGTGTTTCCATTTACTTTCTTATGGCTATTTCTAGAATTTGGAATCATTCACTATAATTTATTATTTTGTTAGTTAAACTTGTTTAGTTTAATTTACCGTACGAGTTTGTATACCTTTGTTATATATGCATGTTTATTATTGCGATTTCATCCTTTTGATATTTAGAGATAATTTGACCCGTTTATTATATTTTATAATACTCGGGTAAGCCCGAGACTTGACAGGTACAGGGATTCAGTGACTTTGGATATGGTTGGCTATAGTAGATTTATGCAGTGTTATCTATATGAGAAGGTTTATTTTGAGATGTTAGTCTTACATGTGTTCATGTTGTATATTTGATGTGGTGTTGACTTGAGTTGTTATGTATGCTTTTAGACCCGTCATAGTCTATGTATGTATATTGTTGTATATGTAAGTATAGTTTTCCTTTTTGTAGACTTGTGATTCTATATTGTATATTATGTGATATATTGTTCTAAATTTTTAGCGAGCCACCATATTATTGTTTTGCATCTTTATTGTATACGTTGAATCCCTTCTTATAAGAAAATGAAAAAAAATGTAGTCATAATATTCGACGTATCAATACTCGTCCAAAGCAATATTGTGGATGGTCGCTCCTAACCAGCCTTATTCTTCATATTACTTATAATATTTTCAGGTAATATGGGTATAAAGGTGGGGTTTTGCATTTTGATATCAGAGCTGACGTTCAGATCAATATAGAACGTAAGAAATACGAATCTCGGCCTAGATTGACTTAGAGTCTCGTTCCTTGTGTTTCGAGTAGAAATTAGGATTTATTTCCTTTTTAGAGTAAAAGTATAATTGATTTTGGGAATAATCATTGGTACATATTTATGAAAATTTTGAATTACCGTACAAATTATTTTTTCAAATTGATTTTAAAAGTTAAGTGATGTTCCAATCCGTTAGTGATCAGAGTTGCACAACGGAAGCTGATAGATGTTTTTGCTGAGCACGGTAATTAGTAGATTTGCATTTGTATGAGAATTTAGAAATTTATAAATCTTGGGATTAATTTTGTGTTAAATTGCTCATTGAGTATTTTATGAATTCTGGTCGAGACATGGGATGTGACGGTGTCGATAGGGATTCCTAAACGGTTTGACGAGACAATCGTATACATAAATTTTGAGTTTAATATTTAAAGTATTATAGATAATTATGAATGAGTGATAAATAATATTTAAGAAGGAAATAAAGCTTTAAGTGAGTTAAATATTATTTTAAGCTGGGATAAATGTTTTGGAAAATACAATTTTATGAATATGAAATAACTTTTGGATGTGAAAAGTTATCTTGTGAAATTGTATGTATAATTGTATATATGAATGTGATAATATTATAAACAAGTATCTTGAAGAATAGTAATATTTTAAAAGAAAATATTATGAGTTATAAGGTTATTTGGAAAGGAAATATTAATTGAAGTTTTAATAATAATATTTAGTTAATGATTTGAAATTGAATATTATCATTTGTGAAAATAAAGTAAAATATTTATTTTGGAAAACAAATTCAGAAGAAAATTTTATCTATAGGCATATACAAGTTTAACATTTTTATGGTTTAGAAAATTATAATAAAAATAGTAAAAATGCAATTTATGTATTAATTTTAGGCGACGTGTGCAGACACCAAACCTTAGCAATAACAAAGATCAGTAGAGAGGCCACATTGACTTCAAGGTCAACATCACAACATTGACATAACGATTCGCTATAAATAATGGCAAGGCAATGACATTAAATTATTTAATATTTGTAAATTGTGAATGTTTATTTTTAAGGTATATGCTAAGAAGAATAGTGTGTGATATTTTGATTTGCTATATAAATCATTTTATGATTTAAATAGATGTTATCTTTTATATTTACGCCCTAATTATAAGAAGTTAATCACTTTAAAGAAGATGTTGAATATATATATATATACACACACACACATATACATACACACACACACACACACACATATATATCCTTTTTGAAATCATTTCATACGTAGTTGAATAAAAAATATTTGCTTTTAAAACTACAAGCTTGCTTAGTATTTCATTATTCTTATCCTTGGCTATAAAAGCCGTTTTGATATTTCTTTTGATGACTTTTGAATTATTGCTTCATGCAATTTTTCATCGTGTTGATTTGCTTAGGTTCTAGCATTGTTTGGATTAGTTTATGTCTTTTTCCTTGCTTAACTTCTGGGTTGTTTCTAACCTTCATTTGATGCTCTTGTTTGGATGTTTCCTTCTATGGAAAATGCTCTATGGATATAGCACAATACACCTCTTCGCACTATTTTCAAACCAGATTCTTTAAAGAGATATATTTTAAACCAAATTGTTTTCTCAAAACAAATATATTATTTGTAAACCCAATTTTGGAAACATATAGCTATTAATAGTTTTGAATTTTTTGAAAAGCAAAGATTTATATATATATATATATATATATATAACGAGATTTATTTTCTAATAGCTAATATTAATTTTGATAGAGCAATATTTTCAAAAAGAAAAAAATACTACTTTAATTATACAAAAATTGCACGTTCTCGATTGAATGAGAAATTGAATTAAACGGACTAGTAAAATAAGTGGTATGAAACGCTTGCATTTATTTCTCCGATTAATTCCTAAACTTGTTGGATTGAACCCCCATACATATAAGTATAGTTTACTAACTTGTAGTAAAAGTTCGAGTAAACAAGTACAGTATGGGACGTACGACTGTTGCTTAAACGGTTGCTATTTGGGAGTAACTGACACTTATTCTGACAAGTTTTAGACTTTTTCTTAGAGTTGTAGACTTTTATGTCTATCTTGGAGATTTGTAGGCTTTCATGTCTATCTTGGAGTTTACGCATATCTATGGTGAATTTTATGTTCACCAAACTTAGAGTATATTAGGTGCCTCTCTTTCCCCCTTGTGATTTCTAGATTTCCCTTTTGACTTCTAGATTCTATGTGATTTGAGTTTTTACCAAAATCAACTTGAGTTTTACTTTTAATGAATAGTGCAATGTTTGATATTTTTGGTGATTTGCCCTTTTTGTTTTCTAAATTTCTAGTATTGATTTTTAGGTTCTTGTGATTTGAGTTTTCATCATAATTTCAGGGGTCTGGCTCTTTAAGCTAATTTAGATTTTTGAAATTTGGTGAATACACTTTTAAGAATGTTGATATTCTTTTGTGATTTGTCATTAAAGGAAATTTTTTGGGTTTCGTGAGTCTATTTCTGTAGCACTGTCCATATATTTCTTGTATACTTAATAATTGTTATGATTTTTAAGTTGATTGTCATTTTGATTGAGTTGACTGTTAAAGTTAGCTTAATAAATTAATAAGAATAACTCAAATTTAAATAGCTTTACAAAATAATAATGAGATTATAGAAGTTTTTTATAAAGCAAGAGAAGAGGTCTTATAAATAAGTTGATTTTTGGTATAAGAATATGACTTATACTAAATTAAAATTTTCCTTAAAGGCATAGGAAGTCTATAAAGATTTGACAAATTAAATATTTTACCGAAGGGAAGAAAATTATATTAGTTTGCGCATAATGTAACGTTTTACTAGGAATTAGCTTTCCTAATTTATGAATTTCCAATATGAAAATTTGAATTAGTAGGAATTAAAAGTTGAGTTTTGGTTGAAAATCTGTAAATTTTCACACTATAGAAAATTTTTCACACTATAGAAAATTAATTATTGAAGAAATAATTTCTTTTTAATAACAAAATAAAATAATGGGATTTAAGGGTAAAAATAAAGGAAGTCTTCATATTGTTTTCACATTCTTACTCTATGAGATTTAAAAAAGATGAATATATTTTTAACACCTTAATTATTTAGTATTTTAAACTATAAAACGTGTTGTATTTTTAAAAAGAATGTGAAATATTAGTGTGAACTTATTTTCAATGTAGAAAATAAAGAGGAATGTCATGTCGACTTTTGTAAATTAACGTGTTTAGTTAAATTACTATTTCATATAAATGGAGTCTAGTTAAAACAATGTTTTATTCTAGAGATGTTTGGTTAAATTTAAATATTGAAGAAGAATTTGAAAGAACGAATTTTTGAAAATACGTTATAGACTTTTCTCTGAATTGGAAATTGCACGGAAGCAATTTCTTGGGATAAAGTATATAACAACCCGGATTTTTGGATTGATTAAATAAAATAAGTAATGATTTAAATTGGAGAATCTAAATCATTAATTTGGAGTTTGTATCTTAAATAAAAGATAATTTATTTTAGAATGTTTAATTCTAAATAATTGTGAAATTAGAAAATGGTGGAATTTTCAAAATGTTAGTAATCATTTTAAAACCATTATTTGGAATTTATTTTATTTATGAATACTAAATTTAATAAGTGTGTAAATTAGCTTTAAATTAAAAATGTAATATTCTCTTTTTAGATCATTGTTGAAATGTATCTCAATCAAGATTAATTAAGAAGTCTTTTTATTTAATTGGCTATGATTTAAATACTTTGGCTTTTGATTCATGAAGCTCCTTGTAAATAATTAAAATACAAACTTAGGTTTATGAGATAATTAAAAGAGAAAAGTTCTTTTAGAATAAATAAGATTTTATTTTCTCCTTGGGTTCATTAACAACTTATGCCTATTTAGCTATGAGATGTTCTCCTTAACAATATCTAGTATGTTCATTTATACTAAGTAGAAAACATAAACAAAAATGAAGAAGACTAAGTTTCTTCTTAAATCCTAAAAAGCAAATCAGCAAATCAAATGGGGAATCAATTGCTAATGAATCCAATATAATTAAGGTAATGATTTTATAACCTATTCTAACTTTTTGATAGCTCAATTCCAGTTTTACTAATTTAGGTTGCTATTTGTTTTGGGTTTGAGTTGTTATAGGGTTTGCTGAAAATGGAAGGGTTTAGCAAACCTAATTGGGAATTCAAGGCGAATTAATTCTCACACAACTTGTCTTCGAATATCTAATTTCAAGCTATTGATTGATTGAATTTAAGTTGAACTGTTGAGTGCTTGCTAGTTTATACTGTTTGAGGATAAGTTTCTGAAGATTTTAAAACCTTACCTATTTGCAAATTTAGCAACCAAATTGACTTCATTTTGATAACTGTGGATTTTATATGATATGTGATGTAATAACTTCAAATAAAATCGGAATGATTATGCTGTATTTAGACAGAGTCTAGAGTTTTAGGTTATAATACATTGGAACGACTCGTGATTGACAAGAGAATCCAAAGGAACTAGATGATTCATGTACATCGAAATAGCCGAAGAGCTCAACTATCAAAGACTGATTACTGGAACCTTTATTGAGCAAAGCATACCTTACATTTGAAAGGCGTACTTTGGAGGGCAAGTGCTAACCCGCATTTCAGCAAAGCAGATTTCCATGGGACTTAGAAGATTCAAATGAGAATGAAATGACTTAAAAACTTGGAGGCACAATTAAAAGGACTAGAGAATGGAGCTCAAGAAATTGGATGAAAATACACTAAGGAGAGATGGCGGTACCGACCTCTCATGTAGGTACCCACTTCTCATATTAACTCCATAAGTGTTACGACTTCTTGGGATGCATCCATATGAAATTAGAAAAGTGCTGTAGAAATTACAAGTCATTCCGAGCTAAAAAAAAGTCACCACCGACCTCTTAGGCAAAATGGCTGATACCGGGTTGTTTTGGAAAGAAGTAGATGACGACTTGTTTTGGATGACCAACGATCAACGGTAACCTCATAGGACACCTTGAAATCAAGTAGGATGAATCATGCAAAAGGAATCAACCCACCGGGGTTTAACCACAAATGTCAGCACCAACTTCTAAGGTCGGTACTAACATGTGGTGTCAACCAAGATGGGTTCAAGACTTCATGCACTACCTCAAGCCTCTATCTAGACTCTGCTCTAACTCTTCTCTTGGACCAACATGATTGTTACCCCTATAAATACAAACTATGGACAACCAAAAGAGAATCAGAATTCTTTGACGCGGAGATTCTGCCATTTCTTCACCTATAACATCTTCTCCAGTAGAGTCACATAAGAAACAACTATTTGACGTTTTAGGACTTAGATCAGCAAATTCTTAGTACTAGTGCCTCACAAATACTATAAATCCTCATTGTAAATTTAGGATCCATTAGATTGTGCTAATATAACTAGTTGTAATCCAGAGAGAAAACAACTAATAAAAGATTGAAGTGGACGTAGGCCGTAGATTACGCAAAACTACTATAAAAATTGTGTCTCGTTTTCTACTTTTTTATTTATTTAATCTGAACTGGTACTTTCATATTGGTTTTAGGTGTTGATCTATTTTTTGGGTTAATAGTAATGACCCATATTTTACTTATGGAAGAATCATAAAATATTAATAATTAATTTATATGAGATCGTATGATTTTATATTTTTGGAAAATGGCTACTACAGACATTTTCCATCATTAGAATTTTCATTGGACAGTTTAGACCTAAAATTCTTGTAAAACCTATAAATTTTGATAGGGGTTGATATAGGATCTGAAACAACTTCCATTAGATTGAGATGATGGTTTCTCTTTCCGTAGAGTGGTCATAGTATGAAACTAGACTTATTATTTTGGAGATATGGTCGTTTTAAGTCTAGGCTGGTGTTGGCTAGATTATTGGGCAATTAGTTTCACTATTTGGATATATAGATTCAATTTTTGGCTGCTTTGAAACCCGAATTCTTGCTTCCCATTTTATATTTGGGGATAAAGTTGGTAATTTTGGGTATTATGTGATTGATTCGATATCCTTCGCTATTTTATGCTTGTTTTTATAGTTAAAAATGACGATTTTGATGTTAAAATGTTTTAATACTCTAATCGAACCTTAATAGCACATCTATAAATGTTTATGGATGTTTTTTATTAATGTTTACCCTTGCTTATATTGTCTTGATGTGTTTGATTGTCCTTTTTAGTGTGCTTAGGATGTGCTTATCAATTTGGGCAAAACGATGTCAAAAATGCTTAGAATCGAATGCGACATGGATATGTTGTTAAAGGGAGTTTATAGGGTCTACATTTCTAGTCGCAGGTGGTATGTAGGGGATGTGGCATGTCAAATCATGTTGGTGGAAACTGTAGTTCAAGTCGGTGGAGTTGTAAAATCAAGTCGGTGAGGAAATTGCTTCAGGATTTATGGCTAAGGGACTTCGAGCAAGCCTCAGGCAAGGCAATGGAAGATTTCGAAGGACTTAGTTTTGGAAAAGAGAAGTAAAAATAACTCGATATCGACATCTTTTTGGTCGATACCGCTATCTATTCTTGTAAGTTAAGTAGGCCATAGGACTTGGGGAGTTATGGCATGAGAAGGAGCACCAAACAAGCAAAGGAAAAGGAGGTAGGGACATGAAGTAACTAGCCAACATTTGGCTAAATAATTTTTGTAGGCACAGACATGAAGTAATTCATGTCGGGATCGACATGAATGGATTTGGTCAATTTTGGCCAAATTCCTAGGGCGTGTTGAGCAGGTCGTATAGTTCATGCTGGAGGTGTTCATTCATTTGGAGTTCGGTTACGATGTGGTAGCACGATGATGGATAATGATTAAAGGATAACGCAATGTTGAGGTGCTTCGATGTGACGGTTTCGAAAGTTTGATTTGCTAACCTTATGACTTATGTATGATGTCCAGGGAGGTTCCGTTAATGAAGATGACTCGTAGAACGAGAGCCAAGATGGTCAAGGGCGAGTTCAAGGATGAGAGCTCGTGAGTAGGACCAAGGATGAATTCTACTATGGATAAATGGGAAATGATAGAACGATGATGGATTGGGAGACATGTGCAAAGGAATGGTTGACACTCGAAGGTTTTCGAAGGGTACTCATATAGTAGGTGTATATGGGAATGCCCATTCGGATTTATGCTGGATTCGAATCCTTATGTAGATGGATTACCCTAGACTTACGTGGATGATCTAGTATGTGGTTGTATAGAGTGGTGAGAGACGAGTATCAAGAAACTAAGACTTCTCCATTGGTCTTTGGTTTGTGTGGATGCCTCGAGCCGTCTTATATCCAAATCATATTGAGTGACAGTAAGGTTTGCTTTATGGATTCTATATTTTCTATAATTGCTTTTCTTATTGTCTATTACTGTAGGGATGTCACATGATGTAGATACTATGGATGTGGATACCTTGACACCTAGCATTGTACGTAGGACGTAATACATATTTATGATGATAGTAGAGTAGCATGTTGTAGATGTTAGGTGCTAACTCTTTGAATGCACGGACTGGTCAGGTATGATTCTTATATCTTTGTTCCTTATTATATCAACTTGTATAGTATTTTGAGGATTTCTTATCACTCACGCCATACTATTGTCTGACTCGAGGTTTTATGCTTTGCTTCTTATTATCATGGGTACTCTTAAATGAGTAGACTAGGTAACAAGTCTAGGTGGTACGAGGCGGCTGTGTAAAGGGCAAGCAGGAGTGGAGCTTTCTCCTATTATATATGAAATTTTATTGCTTATTCTGTTGTGCAACATTGTCGAGCCTATATAATGTCTACTATATTATTGAGGTAGTTATATCTAAGTTTTCTTCATCTGTATAAACTCTTTCATTATCTTGTATACTCTGTGGATCTGGGCTTCGATATTTGCTTCACTTAGTTATTACTGTCTCTCCTATATATATATCTGTGTGTGTGATGATTATTATATTTTATTCAATGCACTATGAGCTATACGGCCGGTTCTGTGGTTATTTTCTTTACTTTTACCCCTTGACAATCGTCCTACATCAGCCGAGCATCATAGCAATGCATTCTTCAAATGCATTGGCTGTTGGAAGTGTCGGTCGGTCATCATAGGCAAGTTCAATTTTGATTATGGGCGAGTATGGATTCCTGGCATGGACAATGCTGGAGTTGGGAATCCGAATAAGAATGCAAACATATCACCACAAGGATTAGGACCAGAAATTCTCCGTAAGAACGGGGGACAGGATGAAGATCTGAATCAAGGGCATGATGTGCCCTAAAGATATCCTCTAAATGATAACGATAGAATTGCTGATATGAGAAGACATTTGATGAGAGGTGTGATAGACTTAAGGGTATACCATAGGGGAAACTCTGTAATTTATTCTAAATTATTATCTCTATAATAAAATCTCGTTCGAAATAAAAGTTTTTTTTCTTTCTATTATATACTAAGTTATAATGAATTATATTAATTAGTTATTTAATCTAATTATATTTAATAGAAAATTCATAAATGGTGTGTTTTGTTATAGCAATTACAATGTGTTTTAGTCATAAGCAATCTATCACAATACAATAAACACATCGTTTAAATTATTCCTAGTCAATATGTATCAAGACTTGATGTCAATACATCCATTAAGACTAGAGTATCTAACCCTCTCCAAATGTTGGGCAGTGTATTACTAATGGCTACTAAAGGCACCATGGGGTAACGTAAAGATAGTTATTGGATAACTATGGAATGATTCATTCGACAGTTTTCAATTGGTTAATGTAACTAGGGTTAAACAAAAAATATCGATGTGATAATATTACACAATTCTCTCGACTTGAGAATACCGTCAAGCTTCAATGTGATAACTCAGCTTTAATTCTAGTAAAATCATTGCATGAAATCCATTGAACGACTATAGTTAGGTCGACTGGAAGCATGTGATACACTATTCAATAAAGAATTTGTCTCCTCGGTTATGAGTTTAGTATCACGGTCAACTGAAGTCAACTAAAAGTCAAATTTTATGGCTGTATCCGTGTGGTTAATAATAATTATTGTTATTAAACCAAGGACTTTGTGTTTGGACTATACAAGGTTAATAAGGACGATATTGGATTTAGACCACTACCAAATTCCATAAGTCCTAATGTGATACTGTTTCGACAAAGAGAATTGGGATAAATAATTGTTACTACGGGAGCTACTTAAAATAAGTAAAATTAGATTTTACCGAAACTATATAAGCGATAAATTTGGCCATAATGTCACACCGCTAGTTGAGATGATGTGTAAACATTAATATTCAAATTATTTGACATTAATCACCTACCGAATTTACACCTAAGAGTCCCAAAACTGAAATGTTAAATACTCTGATTACCACATGATTTAATAAAATTATAATTTTTCTAAATTAATTAAACTAACCAATATTCATGAAATATTAATTATAGAATTTTATTTGATTTGCATGATCAGTATTGAAAATAGTGCATATATAAAAGTTGTATACATTGTACCGAGATATGATGTACATTTAAATTTGATTTAAACGTGCTTTATCCAATTAGGATTGAAATGTAATGGAGGCCCATATAGTGGCAAGTATAGCCGCCCATAGGTTTGGGAAAAGAGGGAATACTTTAGAGATTAGTGAGTTTTAATTAGCAAAGAGAATAGTGGATCCGGATCCACAATTTGCACCTTACTTCCTCTCCTATTTAAACTCCTCTAACCCCTCATTTTGGAGTCTCTCTTTTAAACACCTCTCTTAGTCATTTCTGGATGAACATATTCCTTATCCCTCCACCATTATTTCAAGCTTAGAAAAAACGTATTTAAAAGAAACAGTGCAACAATATGTGCATCTTTTAATCAGGTAGCGCTTATTGAAAGATTTTGGATTTAGATCCTAAAAGGAGTCAATCAGATTCATCATTCAAAATGTTACTACTAGGCAATAGTCAAGGCAACATTCTCATTTTTACACACAAACATAGAGATATATAATTATTTGGCATTATTAATATTTATATGTTGTTAGGTTAGATGTATATCATGAATCTTTATACATACGTGCTGTCATAAACACACATACATACATACATATTGTGATTATATATATATATATTATATGCTCACAGTCAGAGATTAATAATAATAATAATAATAATAAATTTCAGATTAAAAATTGATTTATGAAGTTTTAAAAAAAAGTTGGTTTTATAATTATACAAACATATGTATATAATATTAGTAAATTTTATACTGAATTATAAACGTAATAATAATTCAAAAAACACATTCGATATATTTTTATATATATTTTATTAAAATTTCTATGCGTGTGTGTGTATAATTTTATTTTTAAATATATTATATTAAGTTAATTCTAATGTTCATGTATATATTAATTTACATAAAATTTATATACATGCTATAACTTTTTTTTTGAAAAATAATTCAAAATTTTCATAATCTCTGTATAGAAACTTAATTCAATAAATAAATCTAGTTGTTAAATCAGAAATGGTTTAAATAAAAAATTAATTTTGAATTTGTCAGAAACATGATTTGGCTGAGGCATATATATATATATACATATTATTTATTTACACATTTAGTTATAGATAATAACATTTTATATTATAAACTATTTTTATTATTTTATTACATACATATATATATATTTATTTATATATATTTATTTATATATTTACATTCATGCACACACACATACATTGTACATTAAAAAAAATATTCTCGTATACATAAATATTATAATATAAATGATTTTAAATTTTAAATTTAGATCTAGTTTTAAAATTTGAAATCTGAAGTTGAATTTAAATATCTATATTTATTCTAAAAATTGCTTTATGTTTGTATGTATGTATATCTAAATACATACATACATATATATATATATATATATTTATATCAATATTCCTTTGCATTATAATACACACACGCACACGCATACGCACACGCACACACACATTTATTTCAATATGAATTTTATTTTATATTGCATCAACACACACACATCAGACAATACATATGTATATGGAGGGCCTAACATGTTTGTTACGGTGTAAATCGCAACACTTATATATGGGCATGTTAAACCAAGCACGTTGCATATGCATGTGCACGTACACATACATGTGCATATGATACACATGCACATATTATATAAAACAAATATTATACCAAAATAAAAAATTAAATAAAATGTGATTTAAAAAAAAATTAGATCACATCTAAATCTATTTAAACTTCATAAGCCCAATAAGATTCAAAATGGTAAAAAAAATACGTACGTGTTGGTTCAGATCCAACAATGGTATCAGAGCTCAATAGCCTATATGGTCTAAATTAGTCATATTAATACTAAATAATAAAGCTTACCCATTTAGTAGGTTGTCTAGAAAAGTAGTGTCAAGGTTGGGTTGGGTAATCAAGTATCCTGCCCTGTATGGCTATTAGCATGACCCGAAAGATGAAGTGAGTCCAAAGGTTGTCCATAATAGAAAAGACCCAATTTGAATTTGGGCCTTGGGCTAATTTCCAAAAATTTTCTGAAATTAAATAATTTTTTTAATTTAAGGGTAAAATTTGAAATAATATGTATATTATAAATGATATAATATGATTTTTAAAATTGTTTTGAAAATAAACAAAAAAATTCAATAATTTATATAATAATAAAGAAGATCAATAAATTAAATAAATTAGTTAAATAGTTAATTAAGTGAATATATATATAACATATATAATGATGTATATTACATTATCCTGAATTATGTAGATGATGTAAGTGTGTATATACATAAGAATTTTCGAAATTAATAATTAACTGAAATTATTTAATTAAATAAGTTATTTAAGTGTTAATTAATAATATAAAATGCACATAAAAAAAGATATATGTGTATAACTATCAATGTTATAGTATACATATTCAATATAAAATATTTAATTAAATAGTATAAAACTAATTAAAATATTAATTAATTAAAATAATTAAATAAGATTTAATAAATAATATTAATATAATCCTACGCATAAGACTATTATATAAGTTAATTAAATTATAAAAGTTATGTAATAATTAAAACTTGTGTACTATGAATGTATAATAAATGGAGGAGCAATAAGAAACCCTAAATAGAATAAAGGGATAAATACATATGTATAGTATGTGTACCGTGATTTCTGATGTATTCGATACTTAACTAACGAGCCTATTTCATAAAAAATACGTTATTCTATAAGTAGATATCACTCGGTTAAATATAATAAAGATTATTAATCTTTAATATAAAGTTGTCCTCTAGCATATACATGTTAATAAATTACATCCATACTCTCTAGCTGTTAAGCAAAGTCAAGCTAGAGATGTTATGTGTAGTATTATTAAGATAAAGAATAGATGAGGTAAGATAGCAATATGTATTTATTAAGCAAAATCAAGGTACATATACTATACTTAGTTCATCGCAAGATGGTAGGTATGAGTGAATAATCTCATTCGATTTGTTGAGCAAACTCAAGGTCGAAATGAGATTAGGACAAGAAATATAGGTTAAGAGCTGTATATGATACAACTGATAAGGAGTTACCTATCAGTTATAAGGCTATGACTTGTTGAGCAGATTCCAAGTTAGGATCCAATGACTAACGAGTCCTAACACCCACCAGCGAAGTCGAAATACTTCTATGTTTCGTCTTAGGGTTTTGAGAAACATAAAATACTGGTAGAAGCTTATTAGTAAAATGAAATGTAATGTTTAACCTACATAAATTCGAAGAACATTTACTATGAAAATGTCCTAATCTACTAAGTCAAAATTTGCAGAAAAATGTCAATGCCTAAGTTATTTTCTAAGAGCGACAAACTCCCCGGACCTAACTACATAGACTACTAAGGGGAAAAAGGCAACATTAACTTATGATGTTTTTGGTCATCAATAGCCAAACCTCCTAAAGTTAGACCTGCTGATGATGTGGAACCCAAACATGGACTAGCCTATAACAAATGGGTCTCAAACCTTGAGATTGCCTAAGTTTACGTGTTGTCCATGTTAGACAAGCCATTGCAGAGACAAATCAAAGACATGAATGTCCATCAGCTATTCAATAGCCTCAAAGCAATGTTTGGAGAACACTCTCATTCCAATGAACTTTCAAAGAAACTCTTTAATACGAAGATGAGAAGGGCATGAAAGTCAATGATTATGTCCTATTAATGAAAGGATGTATTGATAGACTTGCTCAATTTGATGTTACAGTAGGCAATGACCTAAAGTAGATTTGATCTTAGTTCTCTTACTCCTTCATTTGAGCCATTCATATTAAACTATAATATGAACAAGTTGAACTTAAGACTCATGGAGCCACTTAATATGTTGAGGTCAGCTAAGTCTTCGTCCAAGGATTAGAATGCAATGCTCGCAGTTATGGTGAAAACATCATCTTTGAAAGGTATGAAGAAGTGGAAAAGGGTTAATATGAAGAACAAGAAGGCTGCTCCAGCTAACAACGGTGACTCTTACCACTGTCACAAGAAGGGTCACTTGAAACAGATCTCCCAGGATTACCTACAAACCGTCAAAGAGAAGAAATAGAATAGTTTCACTACTCCTACATGTATATTTATGATTCAAAATTGTTTTAAAATTGATAAATTATCATGGATTTTAGATAATGGATTCGGAACTCACATCTATAACTCGTTACATGGGCTTAGGAACATGCATCATGTGGCAAAAGGAGAGATAAAGCTTCAAGTTGATGATGGATTTCTAGTAGATGCAATGACAATTAGAAATTTTCATTTAAGTTTGCCTAGTTGATTAATTTTGATATTAAAAAATTACTATTATGTAAAAGACTTTATTTGTGGTATTATTTTGCATTTAGATTGTCTGAGACTACCTATATTTTTTAGTATGCTAATAATGTTATGAACATTACTTTAGATGGTAGTAAATCTGTGATGATATTTTAGTTAATGGCATTTATGTGATCAATACTAATTATGTATGTGATGTGAGTAATTCTTAGAACGATGATATAAATTAAAAATATCATTGGCATCGTAGGCTGGACCACATATGTGAGAAACGAATACACAAATTGAAAACCGAGGATTTTCTACCACAATTTGATACTTAATCATTTGATACGTGTGAGTCATGTCTCAAAGGTAAAATTACCAAACACCCCTTTAGTGAGAGCAATGAAAGAGTTAACAAACTCTTGGGTCTTGTACACAGTGATGTATGTGGCCGATGCTTACAATTACTAAAGATAATTGTTCTTGTTTTATAACCTTTACGGATGATTTCTTAAGACTAGAATATGTATATCTTATGAAGAACAATTACTATGTTTTTAACCTTTATGGATTTTTTCTCATATTACTCTACCGTATACTCCGCAACACAACGGCGTTTCAGTGCGGAGGAATCAAACCCTATTAGATATGGTTTGTTCCATGACGAGTAAGACCGAGTTACCTCTATTCTATTGGGGATATGCACTAGAAACCATAGTGCATATGTAAAATTTTATGCCCACTAAATTTATGCCTAAGACACCATATGAGATGTGGTATGAAAGAAACCCCAACTCAAGTATTTGAAGGTGTCGGTTGTCCAGCCTACGTTCAGAATGTTGGTCCCAATAAACTCGAGGCAAGATCGACGCTGTCTAAATTTATATGGTATCCTAAAAACTTGATGGGATATATTTTCTGCGATACCAAGGAACAAAAGGTTATTATTTCTTGATATGATATCTTTTTATAAAAGGAATTTTTGTCAAAAGAAATTAACAATGAGGTTGTAGACTTGGATGAGATCCAACACATTAACACAGAGGCCGAACAAATGGGAGAATCCAATTCACATGTATACGAAATCAAGAAAGTAATTAGAAGTTTTAGCAAGGAATCTCATGCTCTAGAGAGATACTGCAGTTTTGTCATGGACGGTTAGAAGGAGGACTGTATCTTAGATAATGACAGTTTTCTATCAGTCCAAAAAGCCTTATTGAGTAAAGATTCTACACTTTGGCTTGGAGCTATGAAAACCGAGATGGATTGCATTTATGAAAATAAAATATGGACTTTGGTGGCCATACCCGAAGGGATAAAACCCCCATTGTCTACAAATGGATTTTTAAGAAGAAACTAAATGCAAATGGACAAGTGGAAACTTATAAATCAAGGCTAGCTGCGAAAAAATTTCATCAAATTCAAGGTGTTGATTATTGAATATTCCGACTACCAATTAATTTAATTATATTATAATTGTTATATATTAATTATATTAATTAATATTTGTGAAATATTAATTATAGATTTTTATTTGATTTGTGTTTATCAAGCTTGAATATAGTGCGTATATAAAAGTTGTATACATTCTATCGATATACGATATCGATGTATATTCAAATTTAATTTAAATGTGATTTATCTGATCAGCCTTGAAACAAAATGGAGGCCCATATAGAGGAAAATATAGGTGACCATAGGTTCGAGGAAAGAGGGGTTTTAGATATTAGTTAGTTTGAATTGGTAGATAGAATAGTGGATCTAGATCAATAATTTTCTCCTTACTTTCTCTTCTATTTACACTCCTTTAGCCCCTCATTTTTAGCCTCTCTTTCAGCACCTCCCTTATTCATATCTAGATGAACATGTCCCCTAGCCTTCCTCCATCATTTCAAGCTTCAAAACACATATTTGAATAAAACAGTTCAACGGTGCATAGATCTTTCAGTTAGGTAGCGCTTTGTGGAAGAGTTTGGACTCATCTAAAAAGGAGTTAATCAGATTTACCATTCAAGGTGTTCCTACTGGGCTAAGGTAAGTTCTCATTTATATATAAATATATAATTATTATATTTATATATAGTTAGGATAGGTGTATATCATGAATCTTTATATATACATGCTTTCAACATAGAATGTTAATATATATATATATATATAGACATATATATATATATATGCTCATGAGATATTGATAATATGAATAAGAATAATTTTGATTTAAAAATTGATATATAAAGTTTCAAAAATAATTTGGTTTTATAATTATACAAACATAGGTATATGATATTAGTAGATTTTATGTTAAACTATATACATGATAATAATTTGAGAAAAAAATTCCATGTATATATATGTAGATTATTAAAATTCAAATTTATCAAATTATCATCTTTCTTTCTCCCCCCTTTTTCATTTTTTCAATGGCCACATTCCCTCCCACACCCGCACTTCTCCCCTGCCCCAATTTGAATATTATGCCCTTTGTGTGTGCCTCCTCCCTCCATTTCTATCCTCTAGTTCGTCCTGCCCCCTTATCTCTCCTATCCCTCCCACTATCGAACCTGACCCTCCTTCCCTCTCTAACCTTTCATACCTCTCCACCCCTTCTTCCTTTCCCTCTATTCCTTTGCCTCCTATTCCTCTTGATGCAACTCCTCGTCAACAAGCGTGGATTTCACTTTTCAAGTGTAAACCGTGCAATGTGGGGAAGTACATCCATGCTAATATAGTAAATGAGTTCTTTGATGATGGTTTAGTCCCTCCCCAAGCAGTTCTTGAAGCTGGAAGGGATGTTTGTCAAGAATATCTAGTGGGATTCTTCCTCGACAAATCGCTATCCTATACAGCCGTGATTCAACATCTTAAATATTTATGGAAGTTAAAAGGAAGCATCAAGGTAAAATCATATGGAATTGTATTTTTGTTTCTACTATCAAACAGTGAAGATAGAAGAAAAATTATGGTAGGCAACCCAATCCTAATGAGAAATACAATGTTTATTGTTAAAGAGTGGGACCCTTCTGTTAACAATGAATGTGGCACAATTAAGTCTGTATCGATATGGATTTATTTGTCAATCGTACCTTTAATAGCATGGTTGCATATACGAATTAACAGGTTGGCTGGAAGGATTAGTAGACTGAGGTGTTTGGATGAATGTGCAGAGAGAATGGAAAGACTAACTTATGCTAAGTGCTTGGTTGAAGTAACACCATTGTCTGATACACTGACCGGTTTCCCAATGTTGCTTGACGACGGGACATAACAATATGTGCAAGTGTATTACTAGTGGAAGCATGAAGCTTGTAGTTCTTGTAAAGTGTTTGGTCATTCAACCGATTGTGTTTAAATGAAAAGTGCGAGGAGGTATAAAATGCAGAGAAGAAAATTAGTATGGATGAAACTTTGAAGAAGAAAGGATTAGCTGGCAATGAAGTGGTAACGAAATCAGTTCGAACTAAAAATGTTTGGAGGAAAGTTGGTAATGCAACTAAAAGCAACGCAAGTAAGGTGAAGGAACTGAAAATAGTAATTAAAATGACATAGTGAGGGATAGTGAAAAAGCGAATGTAGTGGAGTATGTACCAGAGGAAAAACAAACGGAGGAAAATGAAGTGGATGATTTAGCGGAAGTAGAGATAGATGAGGTTGAAATACAAAATGAGAATGAGATTTTGACATCTAATAAATTTCAGGCCCTACAAGATTTAATGGAGATGAAGATTGGCACGACGAAGCACCAAATGTTGTGCAACAGATTAATAAAGTAGTAGAGCATGCATTTTGTCTCAAGTATGTGAGGGTGAAAATGATAGTAATACTTCTGTGCTAAACCATCTGGTTGAACCCATGGCTAAATTGGTAGGAAGTGTAGAGTGTTTTGTGCTGCATGGTGTTGTTGCTTTTCAGTCTGATATCCCACTAAAAATAAATCTGGAAACCGTGCATGTTTCAGAACATGCACAACATGCAGCTAAAACTATGCATGATCAACCTTCATTAAATGCCCCACCTAATTTCACTAAAACCAATCTATCATCTTTCGTTCTTCCTAATTCATTTTCTACCCAATCTCCACCTTCCAAATCACTTTGAATCCTTCCCACTGATGACATAGTAATGAATGTGCTTGAAGAACCTATCCAGTCCCCTTACTCTCACATCCCATCTTTCCTGGTTGGATATCATCTCCAAATAATCTCTCCATAAAAAACCTACCAATTGATCTAAATGAAAATTCAAACAAGCAAGCAGCTTGGTTGTCTTTTCAAAGCAACACCTTTAACAAGAACAAAGCTAACAATAAACTGAGAAATAAAAACTTCAACCAAGATCATGACAAAGGTAAAACAATTGCCTTTCATGAAACTGTGCTTGAAAGTTATTCATTCTACTCATCTTCTTCAAGAAGTCCAAAGACATTCATGAGCCCTACCCCCAATTAGTTTAATCATGTTAGCAAATATTGGAACTTGGAACATCAGAGGAGCACACAAGAAAATCAACTTGTTTCAAGCAAAGTAATTAATCTATAAAAATAAACTTGGCATCGTAGCTCTTCTAGAGACAATTAATTTATAACTTACTATTAAAGCTACAAAAACTATAAATCCATCCTGGGAGTTCCACCTTAATTTAAAACATGATCCACATGGCAGAATCATGGTCCTATCAGATCCCTTAATCTATACTCTCAAATGAATCATAGTTCATGGACAATTCATTAACTTTCATGTCCACCGTCTTCCCTCCTCCTCTTCAATTTATATCACTTTTGTTTATGCTAATAACCACCTTATTCCAAGTAAGGAAATGCTAATTATCTTCCCCACCTTAGGCAGGAGTCACACCCATGGTTAGTGTTGGGTGACCTCAACTATATGCTCATAGCATCAGATTGAAGTGGTGGCTGTTGTAAAATTTTCAAATATAGTTTTGGGGATTTGGGTTTTGATTTGGAAGAGAAGAAGTAAAGAGGGAAGAAGAAATCAATTAGTCCCACATGCTAGAAAATTATGCAATATATTTGTATAAATATAGATTTCTCATGTGGATGTTGGGGCCTTGGGGCTCCCACATGTTTGCTTTGTTGTGAGGAGAAAAGTCATGCAACACCACACGCGCGCACTTTAAATAAAGGGCGGGAAATTTGTAACATTTTCTGGACGTTGAAAAATGAGTAGATGCGACATTTCAACTCAAACGTATGTGACCGTTAGCAACGGTTTTGAAACGTTGGGAAGGGACGCAACCCTCCACGAATGGATACCTCTTCACATCTATAAATAGCAACGCCCAGAAAATGTTAGAGATAATTCTGAATCTTCTTCTTCTTCAAAGAGCAGTTTTTTGCGACGCCAGAAAGTGTTACAAAACACTGCGCCACCATTACTCTGTTTTGTGACGCCTCCAAGGTGTTGCAAACTCAGAAACATCGCAAAATTACTCTCTTCTTCCACTTCATTCTATTCTATACAAATTGCATCATCAGAAACCATTACTAAAGTGTTCTTGGTCGGATCAAAGGCGTACCAACTTTGAATTCGATTTCGCTTTATAGGGCTTCAATGAATCCTGAAAGTCGTTAGTTCGGTAACCCGTTTGTACCTGGTGGGTTGAACTATTGTCTGAAAGAATATATTCCATAGATCCTTGAAGTCGGAAGTACAACATTATTTTCTTCGCAATCGCCATCAAATTTGTCTCGAACCGCAAAATCCCCAACAAATTTCAGACAATACTTTTCAACCATGGAAGGTTCGAGCGCTCTACAAGTTATGAATCATCATCTAACTCGATTAGAGCGTTTTGATGGCAACAATTTCACTCGTTGGCAAGAGACGATGAAATTTTTCTTGGTCACCGTCAAGTTGTTCTACATTTTGGAAGATGACTTGGAAGAAATCCCGGAGGAAAGTGATAAGGATGATGCTGCTCTAGAGGCTAGACGTGCAAAGCGCAAAGAGGATGATTTTCTATGCAGAGGCCATATTCTGAATGCGCTATCTACCCCAGTCTACAATGCTCATAGGACCTTGGAAACAGCGAAGGCACTCTAGACTGCATTGGAGAATAAGTACCGCATATCCGAGGCAAGTAATAAAAAGTTTCTTATTTCCAATTTTATGGATTTCAAAATGGTCACCAATAAGTCCATAATTGGACAAGTAAGAAAAATCTTACTATTGATGAATCAACTTAAAGATGTTGGAATTGATCTCCCTGAATCTTTTGTTGTTGGAGTTATAATTTCTAGACTTCTGCATAGTTGGAATGATTATAAGAAAAAGATGAAGCATGCGGAAATAGATTATAATTTAGGCAGTTTACAACGTCATCTTCGTATTGAAGAAGACTCTCGCAAACGTGATCTAGATGATAATCCGCAAACTGAGTCCCATTCTAAGGCAAATAATGTTGAAATTACTGATAAGTTAGAGCCAAAGAATGAGACACAGTTTAAGAAGAAAAATCATTCCAAAACCAACAACAAAAAGAAAGGTGCTTGTTATTTTTGTAACAAGCCGGGCCACTATGCCCGAGATTGCCGTCTGCGGAAGAAACAACAAAAAGTGAATGTGGTCGAAGACTCGCTTGTGGCTGTAGTGCAAGAGGCGAACTCCGTTAGCGGCAATGATAATGATTGGTGGTTCGATACTGGAACAACCATTCACATTTGCAAAGACCGTAATCTGTTCAAGAGTTACGAAGAAAATAAAGGAGAAGCCGACGAAGTTACTGGAGCAAATAAGGTTCCGAGCAAAGTTCTGGGAAAAGGCACTATAGAACTTCCTTTCACCTCTGGAAAAGTTCTTACATTAGTAAATGTATTTTATGTACCTGATATGTGTAAGAATTTGGCCTTTGGATACCTTCTTAACAAAGGAGGATTCAAGATGGTGTATGAGTCTGATAAGCTAGTGTTGTCTAAGAATGGTAGATTCATTGGACAGGGATACTCTTGTAACGGCATGATTAAGTTGAATCTAATAAAGAAATCTTCTGTTTATATTGTTGATTCTATTAATTTATGGCATGGTAGATTAGGACATGTTAATTATAATTCCATTCGAAATATGCATAAATTAGGATTAATTTCTGATTGTGATTTCGATACCATCTCTAAATGTGAAATATGTGTTCAAGCAAAAATACACCGAAAATCCTTTAAATCCGTAGAAAGGAAAACTGGTTTGCTTGATTTGGTATATAGTGATGTGGGTGACTTAAAAAGTCATATCACCTATGGTGGTAACCAATACTATATAACATTCATTGATGATTATACTAGATATGCGCACACACACACACACACACACACATATATATATATATATAATGAAAACTAAAGATGAGGCTTTTGATAAATTCAAAATTTACAAAGCAGAGGTCGAAACACAATTAGGAGTTAAAATTAAAATATTACATTTAGATCGTGGTGGTGAATATTTCTCAAATGAATTCACCTTGTTTTGTAAACAACAAGGTATAGTTCACCAATGTACTGCTCCATATACACCACAACAAAACGGTGTTGCTGAAAGGAAGAATAGAACTTTAGTAGAAATGGTTAATGCCATGCTCATAAGTTCTAGTTTACCTTATAACCTATGGGGTGATGCTATGTTATCTGCATGTTATATTTTAAATAGAGTACCACTTAAAAAGAATAATATTTCTCCTTATGAATTATGGTTTAATAGGAAACCTAACCTAACTAGACTTAAAGTTTGGGGTTGCTTAACATATGTTAGAAAACCAGACCCTAAACGACCAAAGTTAGGAAATAGAGCATTTAAATGTGTTTTTATAGGATATTCACTTAATAGTATAACTTATAGATTCCTTATTCTTGACACCCTAGAAGTTATAGAATCTGTAGATGTAGAATTTTTTGAAAATCAAACTGTTGAGATCCCATTGAGATCATCTAGTCCAGAACCTAGTTTGGCTAATGATATCAATGACGATGATTATGCTCCTGCTCAAAACAACAAGGAAGTATCAGTACCAGATAATAGTACTGAACAATGGAGAAGTAAAAGGGCGAGAATAGAGAAGGACTATGGTCCTGACTTCATTACATATCTTGTAGAAGGCAGTAAGGACGAAGTCCTTAATGTGACTAAATATGTAATGAACGTCGATGACGATCCCAAAACTTATTCTGAGGCTATGAGTTCCAGAGATTCCAATTTCTGGAAAGAAGCTATCAATGATGAAATGAATTCCATACCATTAAACCAAACTTGGGTTTTAACTGATGTACTCCTGGTGCTAAACCTATAGGATGTAAATGGATATTCAAGAAAAAGTTGAATACAAATGGATCCATTGATAAGTTTAAAGCCAGATTAGTTGCTAAGGGATATAAGCAAAAACATGGAGTAGATTACTTTGGTACATATGCTCCAGTTGCTCGCATATCTTCTATACGTTGTCTAATTGCACTTGCATCAATTCATAAATTAGTTATACATCAAATGGATGTAAAGACTGCTTTTCTAAATAGATATTCAGATGAAGAGATATATATGGAACAACCTGAAGGTTTCAAAACCCTAGGCCAAGAAAAGAAAGTTTGCAAATTAGTGAAATCTCTTTATGGCCTGAAGCAAGCTCCCATGCAATGGCATGAGAAATTTGATAAAGTTTCACTGTCATATGGATTCATTGTTAATGATGGTGATAAATGTATTTATAGCAAATCGGATAACAACGGTAGTGTTATAATATGTTTATACGTTGATGACATGCTAATATTTGGTTCCAATATATCTTGTGTGAATGAAACTAAAAAGTTTCTAGCTTCTAAATTCGATATGAAAGATCTAGGAGAAGCTGATGTAATTTTGGGAATTAAAATTGTTAGGAAAGAGGGGGAGTTATTACTAACTCAATCTCATTACATAGAGAAATTCCTACAAAAGTACGGTCATTACGATGACAAACCAGCACCAACTCCTTTAGATCCTAGTATTAAATTAGAAAAGAACGTTGGACGTACTATCTCTCAACTAGAGTATTCCAGTGTTATTGGGAGTCTTATGTATGCTATGCATTGCACTAGACCAGACATCGCACATGCTATAAGTGTATTATGTCGATTTACGAGTAATCCAGGTTTCGAACATTGGAAAGCTATTTCTAGAGTTTTAGCTTATTTGAAAGGAACCATTGAATATGATTTATCTTATAAAGGATATCCTGATGTAATAGAAGGATATAGTGATGCAACCTGTAACAATGTAGAATCCAAATCCAAGTCTACTACTGGATGGATCATTACATTAGGAGGCGCTGCCGTGTCTTGGGCTTCCAAGAAGCAGACCTGTATTTATGACTCAACAATGTTGTCAGAATTGATTGCATTAGCAAATGCATGTAAAGAAGAAGAATGGCTTAGGAATTTATTAAGAAAATCCCTTTATGGAAGAAGCCATCTCCAACAGTCTTGATTAACTGTTGCAATCAAGCAACGATATACAATGTGTCTAATAAGACATATAATGGAAAGTCTAGACATGTGAGTCTAAGACATCAAATGGTGAGACAGTTACTCAAAAGAGGAGTTATAACCGTTGACTACATAGAAACGAAGAAAAAACTTGGTTGATCCACTTACAAAGAGTCTTCCAAAGGCAATGGTTTCTATAAAGTCACAAGAAATGAGACTAAGGTATGTGAATGAAGGTTGATCATCCTTAACAGAAACCCAACTTATGTCTTGAAAAGGATAGACAAAGTTCAAGGGGTACCAACAAGTTAAGAGAATGATATGAAACACTAAATCGATAATCCCATAATATTTAGTGTTGGATTCTGCAAGAATAAAGGATGGATATATATCCTTAATAAGTCTAGAAACCTTAAAAGGTGAATCGCAGAAACACCTTAAGAGACTTACCTATATGAGTATGGAAATCAGATCATTTCCTAGGTTAGTAAGACCGCTTTCTAAGTAGACTCATGAACCAGGATTTAAGCACATGGCCATTAACATGCCGAGCAATACAGAACACCTTACCTAAGGAAATCAACATGTGTAATTGTTCCAGTTTTATCATTAGGGATACTTGGTTCAAGATTCGTTCACCATAGAATCTAGATAAGGCCTTGAATGATCTACACTAAGTAAAGGTTCAAATCCAAAAGATACCTTTCATTTATGTGTTGGTTTTCACGATGATGCAAAACTTGATCTTAGAACTACATAGGCTTGATCCCACTTGGGTATGTAGGAAGTCACTCTAGTGATGCAGCCATCCTATTTATTAATTTTTCTTATTTGAAAATTGGAGGAGATTGTTGTAAAATTTTCAAATATAGTTTTGGGGATTTGGGTTTTGATTGGAAGAGAAGAAGTAAAGAGGGAAGAAGAAATCAATTAGTCCTACATGCTAGACAATTATGTAATATATTTGTATAAATATAGATTTCTCATGTGGATGTTGGGGCCTTGGGGCTCACACATGTTTGCTTGGTTGTGAGGAGAAAAGTCATGCAACACCACACACGCGCCACCACTGTCCGTCCGACCGAACCGGGCCAGGTACGGGTTTCGGGTTCGGATCTGAAAAATATTTTTTGGATCGAATGTAAACAGTAACGGGTTAGATTTCAGCCCGTTAAGGACCCAGAACCGAAATTTCTGAATTTAAATAAAGGGCGGGAACCTCTTCACATCTATAAATAGCAACTCCTAGAAAATGTTAGAGATAAATCTGAATCTTCTTCTTCTTCACAGAGCAGTTTTTTGCGATGCCAGAAAGTGTTACAAAACACTTCGCTACCATTACTCTATTTTATGACGCCTCCAAGGTGTTGCAAACTCAGAAAACGTCGCAGAATTGCTCTCTTCTTCCTCTTCATTCTATTCTATACAAATTGCATCATCAGAAACCATTACTAAAGTGTTCTTGGTCGGATCAAAGAGGTACAAACTTTGAATCCGATTTCGCTGTTATAGGGCTTTATTGAATCCTGAAAGTCGATAGTTCGGTAACCCATTTGTACCTGGTGGGTTGAACTATTGTCTGAAAGAATCTATTCCATAAATCCTTGAAGTCGGAAGTACAACATTACATTCTTCGCAATCGCCATCAAATTTGTCTCGAACCGCAAAATCCCCAACAGTGGCAACCCTCTTTGGCTAAAAGATACTGCTCCACTTAATGAAGCAATATCTCTCTCTAACCTTCATGATACTAAATTTGCTGGATCCAAATTCACATGGAACAATAAAAGAATACCTAGAGTCAGAACTTTGAGCTACAGTAATTTATCCTTTATTAATAGCTCAACTCTTCTGAAATGCCCTAATATTGCTTCACATGTTCACCTCCTGCTACCTAACCACTCCCCTATCCTTATCTCCTGTGGGAACCGTGCCATTGAAAAAAAATCACGTTTTAAATTTTTAAATACATGGATTTAGGATCCTAAATTTTTAACCATTGTACTTACTCTTGGTCTACTATTTTTTACGGTAATAATATGTATATTTTTCTACAAAAGCTTAGGGTAACTAGAGAAGCACTCAGTGTATGGACCAATGGAAAATATGGGGATGGGGATGAACAATCTAAGACCATCAAAGTCTAGTTAGAGAAGGTGCAATTAAGTATGCTTAATTAGCCAACTAGCATTCCATTATCTAACCAGAAGTACAATGAAGCTCTATCAATTGAATTGCAAATGAAGAAGTAGAAGTTAAGGAAGGAGTGGGAAATCAATAGGGACAAGAATATAAAGACTTATCATAACACTTTTAAACTAAGGCAGACTAAAAGTAATATTTGCCATATTTTAGATGAATCATGCATGGAGCATGATACTCCCACTTCTACAGACAAAGCATTCTTAGATTATTATACTAAGTTGTTAGGAGCTTCTGCTGCATACAACCCTAATCTTGATGATCTTATTACAACTCCTCTACCTAGCTTAAACACCTAAGATATTAATGTTCTATCTGCTAAAGTAACAAATGATGAGATTAAATTAGCTGTCTTTGGGATGAATAAAGCTTCATGTGGGGGACCAAACGGTTTTAACGCATTGTTTTATACTCACCGTTGGTCCATTATTGCTACTGACCTATTAAAAGCTGTTCATAATTTTTTCAATCATAGTAAAATGATCATGGGAATCAACTCTATCAAACTGGAAATAATTGCCAAAACAAATCAAGTTGCATCAGTTATGACCTTCAGGCCGATTGCCTTTTGTAATATTATTTATAAGTGCATATCTAAGGTAATTACTTCCAAGCTTAGGCTTGTGCTTCCTAATATTATTTCAGCTAACATGCAGCCTTCCTACCTAACAGGACTATTTTAAACAATGTGTTGCTCACCCATGAATTAATAAATGGCTATAATAGAAGCTACATATCTTCTAGAGCTATGATGAAGTTGGACATTAACAGTGCATATGACACTATCCAATGGAAGGAAATTATTGCAGTCATGCCAAGGGCGAACTTTCCTTGTCATTTTATAAGTTGGATCTACTCATGCATTTCTACAGTTTCATCCTCTCTTGGATTTAATGGAAATAATGTGGGGTATTTCAAAGGTACTCAGTGAATAAGTCAAGGGGATGTTGTGTCCTTATACCTTTTCATTATTGTAATGGAGTTGTTCACTTAACTGATTAATATGATTATAGCTTCCAAGGACTTTGTGTTGCATCCAAAGTGAAAAGAGCCACGCATTACATCACTATTATTTGCAGGTGATTTTATTTTATTCACTAAACCTACAAAAGTCTCAATGTAATGAATTTCCAAATTGATAAAATCCTTTCATAGTATTACAAGCCTATGGATTAACCATGAAAAATCCTTCTTATCTGTTGTAGGACTTCTAGAGTTGTAGAGGAACCATGTAATACCCCTAATTTTCAATAACATTATTCAGGAGATTTAATTAGAATATATTATATAGAATAATGTAGATAAGGAGATTGAGATTGATTAATAAATATGTAGTGGCCGTGCTTATTTAAATTAAATGAACTTATAAATGGTTAAGTGTTAGCTAAATAAATATAAGGGCATTAGGGTAATTGCTGCCCACAATCTCCACCCTTATACTATTTCCTTTGTCATACACGTCCATTTTATCCTAAACAAAAATGTAAGAAAAAGAAAGAGCAAGGCCGACCATTAGGAAAAAAGAAGAGAAGATAAAATCAAAGTAAAGCTAAGGATTCAATCTAGAAGAAATCAATCTTCAATTTATTTATCAAATCTAAGGTGAATAATAATCACTACATCTTTATTTTTGGTTTTATAATCATATGGTTTCGGATTTAAGGGATAAATTCGTTTTTATGATACATTGAATGATGATATCCTTGGTTTATAATTTATATGGTTTAAACAAGGATGTTTAAATGGAGATATACATGGTTTTGGGGTAAAACTGAAGTTAAATGATTTTTAAATGCCATGGGAAAATTATATGTTATGGAAAACATGATTTTGGAGTTGGGTTTCAATTTTTATAATTATCCAAGCCGTGGAGAATTAGTTATGAATTTTCAAAGAAAAATATGGTTATTTGGGTTTATAAATTTATTTTGGAAAATATATTAAGAATTTAGGTCTGAAATTGTGATATGTTAGATAACATGATTAAAGTGAATTTTTGGGGATTTATACTAAGTGATTTAGTATGGAAATTAAATTATTTTGGAAGGAGGACCTAAATGATTTAATTGTTTTGATAATAGGAAGGGCTTAATTGTTAGAAGTTATCATGTGCTTGGATCTGAGAAAATGCAAAAATATTATCCAAATTACTTGAAAGTTTATATCATCCAATCAAATGTTTACAAGTAGGCAAGTTTGTTACAAAAAGTTTACTTTATTCGGTAAAAACAGCCTTTTGCTCATAAAAAGGAGTTCTGCCTTCTTTAGAAGGACCCTTCGACTCAGGCCTTCCGCCCCAACCTAGTCGAAACCTTCTAGGCCGAAACCAGTAAACCAATACGCATGGTATCATTTCGATGGTATGTAGTGGATTGGAGAAAGGCGGATGGTAGGGTGTCGAGAGGTAGCTTTCGAAGGGGCTGGTTGCTTTGTTTTATTTTGATTTAAAAGAAAAGCACTTGTCTGTTTATAAATGGGTTTCGAAGTAGTCGAAACCAAAGCTTTCGAAAGGGTATTTCAAAGAGGCTTTCGAAAGAGAGCTATCGGCTATGTTTTAAAGAGCTTCCGAAGAATTTACTAAGATTTTGGTTAATGCTTTTGGAAGGGGTAGTTTCAACCAAGTCAAAACCCTTCTTAGAATTGATGACCTTCCGATGGTATTGAAGAAATCAATGTTGCCGAAAGGTTCAGTTATTTTTATAAATTCAAGGCACTTCCTAAAGCTTTCGAAAGGGGTTAGGGGTTTCGAAGGCAATGGTTTCGGAAGGGGTTTCGAAGCTAACCTTCAATTGTTTTACCCAAGTGTTTTATTGCTTTCGAAAGGATGGTTTCAACACCATCAAACTTCCCCAATAATTTTTGAAATAAAGAATGGTTTCGAAAGAGATGCTTTCGCCAATGTTCACTTTGACCCAAAAATAAGGTTTAAGTATAAACCCAACACTTTCGAAAGAGGGTCTTTCAATGGTTTCGAAGGGTAACCTCCATTGGTTTCAAAAGGGTACTTTCAAATGGTTTCAAAGCTATACTTTTATACTTATGTTATAATACTTTAACAAGGTCGAAAGGTTTTGAGAGGGTTGTTTTAAAGTATTTGAAAGGCATGGGCCTGATGTTTTAAAGTTAGCTTTTAATGCTTTCGAAGGAGTCGAAAAGTTTTAAGACCCAAACTCAAATTTTTAAAGGAGAAACCCATGGCTTATACAAAGGAGTGTTGAAATGACTTTAAGTAAGCAAATTTTAAGTAGTATTGCCTTGATGAAAATATAAGTTAAAGGGATTAACTATGTTTTATATGAAAAGAATTTCAAGGACCTTAAACCCACATGAGTGGTATTGTTAAATTGTTTTGTTTGCTTCTTCAAATGTGAATATATTCACTTAATAAAGAACCCATAACTGTGGATAAAGTGGTAGAAGAACCGGCTAGGTTAACCCAGTAGTGAATATAAATTTATTAAACTCCTGAAAGAGTAGAATTGCATCCAGGAAGTCATGGAGACCAAAAATATAGGATGCTTAAACTTTGAAGTTGTCCAGGAGATAGGTTCATAGTAAACCCATGAAAACTATGATAAGGTAGTTATGGGTGGTAACCAACAGGTCCATAGTAAACCCATGAAAACTATGTATTAAGGACAGTTGGCAGGGGCTAATTGGTTTGTAGTGAACCCATGAAAACTATATCCAGATTAAGAATTGACATCAGTCAGTAGGTTACTATTCAACCCATAAAAACTAGGATAAGAAAGAAGTTAATGGAAACATCGGTAGGTTCCTAGTCAACCCATGAAAACTAGGATAAGAAGGGAGTTACTGGATAAATCTATAGGTTCCTAGTCAACCCATGAAAACTAGGGGAAGGGATTAGTTATTGGAATTACTAACAGGTTCATGGGGAACCATGAATTAATTAAGTTAATTGGCAGAAGTCTATAGGTTCTTAGTGATCCCATGAAAACTATGAAATATGATATGAAAAAGGTTGTTAGTAAACCCATGAAAACTAATAGGTTAATAGTGACCATAAAAACTATAACTATGATGGGTGTCAATCTAAACTAGGGATGGGAAATCCTAAATGATTTTATATATGCATATCATCCTAATATTTTGAAATGTATGTTTTAACCATTGTGGATGCAGGAGCACAGTGTATGGTTTTATAAAGGTTTTAGGATACTAGTGTGGGGAAAAACCCATTCTGCTAAGCGGCGTAGTCTCATTAGATATCTAAAAGGATTGAGATGTTAGATTACTATCATACCAGGCTTTATGTCTAACTCGAAGGTTTTGTTTTCCCCTTAAACACTCGGGTACTCAATTGATTTTGAGTAGTTTAAGGTTTAGAGTTTTCAGGTTTTCTTCTTAGACGAATAAAGCTTCCGGAGGCATGTAGGAGGCAGTTAGTTATTTAGAGTTATAATTTTCCATTGTGTATTTGGATGTAAAGGAAGATTTATTAGCCTTACTATATACTCTGATCAACCAAGGGGGCATCTTCATATGTCGCTCTTGCCGTATGTGTAATAATTATATTTTGCTGAACGTGGTTAACGTTTTGGGATTATGTAACGAACATGAAATTTTTTGAATGGAATATGGAAATATGTTTTTGAATTATTAATTTTTTTCCATATTCTTGTGATTTGTGTATAAATGAATCTAGCACCGCCGTATTTGGTTGCCGAAAATTAATAACTATGGATGACTACAGCATCAGTAGCCGTTAGTTTTGGGCCTCCAAGTAGGGGGATGTTACAAACATTTGCATGCTCTGCCTTTATTGCCATCTTTGAGCAACATCATTTCTCATATGGGCATTCCTATGTCTACTCAAAAAATATGTTACAAAGACTGTCTACCCTTATATGAAAAAATAACCAAAACAATAAATTTTTGGGTTAATAGACACTTGAGTCAAGATGGAAGACTAATAATTATTAAATCCATAATTCATGCCATAACTGTTTACCGGAACAAGACCGTCTTATTGCCAATCAAGCTCATAAATTAGGTAAGACAAGCCATGAACAATATTATATGGACAAGAAATATGCACTTAAAAAACAGGTTCCCTTAACCTTCGGCAAAGTGGAAAAGCCTAAGAACTTTGGTGGTCTAGAAATTAAGTGTATGAAAATATGGAATATGGCTGCATTCTCTAAGACTTCGATAACCTATTGAATTACAAGATAATATATGAGTCCGGTTTGTTAGAAAATATCACCTTGGAAGGAAGCACTTTTGGACCATGGACATGTCTCCTTTATGTGGTTGGGTCTGGAGGGCAATTCCAAAGCTCAAAGATATATTGCAGCCTCATGTTGAAATGACTTTATCTCCTAACAGCACAGTAAAATTCTAGTTTGTTCCCTAGGCTAAGCAGGGGCTAAATCTGGCAAATGTGGTATCTTATGATGGAAGAAGTCAATCTAGAATTCTAGTGGAGGCCAAAGCATGTATGTGATGAATGGTATTATTTCAGTTCCTTACATAAGTAATGTGAGAGTTTGGGCTGTCTGGAATTTAATTCAAAGTGTTAAGTTAATAGCTGGAGAAGATTATTATGTTTGGATAGGCAAGAAAAAAGCTCATTCTATATCAATTATTTACAAAGCTGTATCATCTTCAGAGATTGATACCGAGTTTTGGTGGAATAGTAGACTCCGGAACAAATTTTATTTGGAGAAATAATTTTTTTTCCTTGGAAAGTGCTCTGGAATGGTCTTCTAACTAAGTCTAATCTTCAATTTAGAGGAGCTGGTGTTGTTAACATCTATGAATTTTGTAGTAACCATGTTGAAGCATCTCTTTTTCAATTGCAAGGACATATATAGTATGTGGTGCAACTGTATAGGTGCAACAAGCATAGGCCTTTGAGAATCAGCATAGATGAATGGATTCGTTTATTCAAAGCTAATAGGTTGAGAAATCATAATACTCTACAACTCGTGTTGATTTTGAAGATATTTGTAGCTGAAATTTGGCAGGAAAGGAACATTTGGGTTTTTGAAAAAAAAAGAAAGCATCAGCTCAGGCCCTATGCAATGCAATTTACAACAAGTACTTACAAGGTGGTAGTGTGCATGGTTTGATGAGTGAGCATGATGATTCTGGGATGTAGGACAGAAGCCTTGTTGGCTTGTGCTTTGTGGCTGATGTGCATTACTTTTTTTTTCTTGTTTGTTTTTCATTTTTTCCTTTCTATTCTCAGGGCTTCATTATCTCTTTTTTTATTATGGGGTTAAGCTTGTTTAATCCTTTTTTTTGTTAATAAATTTAGGAAGGGCCCGGTAAACCTTGCTAGCTTTACTAAAAAAATAAAATTCAAATTGCTATATATATACACACAATTTTATTTTTAAATATATCACATCAAGTTAATTCCAATGTTTATGAATATATATATATATATATGAATATATATTTATATATATGTGCATATATATACTTATTAACATAAAATTTATTTACATGCTGTAAAAAAATTTCAATTTTTTTAAAATATTTTCATATTATTCGGAAGGAAATTTAATTGAATTAAAAAAATAATTGTCAAATCCAAAATGGTTTAATTAAAAAAATTAATTTTGTATTTTGTCAAAAAAATAATTTGTTCGAGACACACATACACACATATATGATTTATTTACACAATTAGTTATATATAATATCATTTTTGATTACATAAATATATATGTATGTATATATACATTTACGTTAAAAAAAATTATTCTCGTATACAAAAATATTAGAATATAAATGATTTAAAATATAGAATTGAAAGATATTTTAAATGTAGGTCTAGTTTTAAAATTTGAATTTGAATTTTAATATCTCTATTTATTTTAAAGATTGCTTTATTTACATACATACAAACATTCATACACACACACACATATCTATATATATGAACCTTTGCATTATAATATATATATTTTGTTAGGGCTAAATTTAGTTCAATCCAATATGCACTAGTCATGAGGAGTCCAGGATACTTGAGTACGTTAGGATACTCAGTCAAGTATGTTTTTGTTGAGTTTGCATGAAGTCATTATGCAAATTCTTCTTTGTCAAAGTCCTCAAACAAAAAGTCATAAACTCATATAAGCCCAAGCAGCTATTAAAGTCAAAATTTAACCTTTCTTTATTATGCTAAGAATAAAATGAAAATGAAAAAGAAGATCAATTTGGGATCCGCACTTTTCTAGTAAGGGGTACAAGCCTACTTATAGAAAAATCGTGCCCTTATATCGTTGACACTTGGCACTCAAGAAAGATGAACGTTAAGATTCTTCTGACGTGGCCCTTTGATGATATGTTGGCACAACATTTCATTGATTCCTCTATGATGACATGGCTTGGGTAGACCGATCAAAAGTTACTATGTGTATTGTAGGGGTGTTTTATACAATGATTTCTTAATAGGTGATAGCAATCAATAGAGATAGCTCCATAATTTCAATATGCTAGGTGATAACTCCATAAACTCAGTATGTAATGGCTTGATGAACTCAATATGTGGTAGCTTCTAAATTATCATTAGGCGAAGGCTCTCTTTAGTCTTCATCATGTGGTAGGTTTGAAGTGTCATCCCGTAATAGCTTATTGGTCAATATACAATAGCTATGGGACATTAACTCTCGATAGCCTATCTGGTCATCGTGTAAGAGCTTTGGGATATTCAGTCTTCGCTAAATCATTGGTCAATATGCAATAGCTTTGGAAACTTTAACCCTCGATGGCTTATCTTGTCATTATGCCATAGCTTTGGGATCTTCATCCTTCCACGGCTTAAGTAGTCAACTTATGATATTTCTTAAACAATGGTCTGCAATAAATCCCCTTTTAATCTCATCGCATATTGGCCTTTCCCACATCAACTTTTGATGGTTTCAAGGCGACAACCTTCATCATGTAATAACTTGGTAATCTCAACATGCGATGGCTCCTCACCTTAAACATATGATAGCTTGGTAATGTTAATATGCAATGGCTCCTCGCTTTCAGTATGCAATAGCTTGATAATCTCAATACGCAATGACTTCTCACTTTTAACATGCGACAGCTTGATAACCTCAACATGCGATCGCTCCTCACCTTTAACATACGATTGCTTGATAATCATAATATGTGATGGCTCCACACTTTCAGTATGCCATAGCTTGATAATCTCTATATTCAATAGCTCCTCACATATAACATTGGACAGCTTGATAATCTCAACATGCTATGGAACCTCACCTTTAACATGTGAACTTAAATCTCAACATGCGATGGCTCCTCACTTTGAGCATGCGATGGCTTTATAATCACAATATGCGATGGTTCCTCACCTTCAATATGCGATAGCTTTATAATCTCAATCTATGATGGTACCTTACCCTCAATATGCGGTGGCTTGATAATCTCAATGTGTGATGGTTCTTCCATACTCAGTTTGCGATAGCTTTTGTCATAGTCCATTTATGATAGTTATCCCTGTTCAACTTACAACAACCATGTTATTATTGACTTGCGATATCCCTTTTGTTAGAACCTCTTCTATTGGATTTTAATGGCAGAAACTATAAAATCATACGATACAATATCTTAACTAATATACATGATTATCAAAGAAGAAAGAGCTGTAGATTTCGGATAATCAAAGGAAGACTAGAGGAAAGAGCTACAGCAAGATGGATTGAAAATAAGGTCATATACATGTTTAATATCCTAGATCATCTTGTACAATCTTCCTTGAGTGACATGAGTACAAAAACACATATCCCCAAAGTTTGCACAAAACATGCTTTTTTATTTGTTGAGAAGATCAGGTAACCAGACTTCTGAGAACATATATCAGACGTTTGGCAACATATATGTTTATATTTAAATACTGCCAATTTATATTTCGAATTCATAAACAACCAGACGTCTGATCGACTGAAACTGTCATATTATGAAGAGACACCTCCTTCTTCTTCATATAGATAACTCTTATCAATAGGTTACAACTATAGATGAAAAGGAATAAATTCAACAGTTGCATCTATTAGACAAAACTCTTGATAATCTATATATACAATCAAGTTTTGTGATTAAAAGTTCAACTTAACGATTATTACTCTTGCTCTTGATCTCAATCTCTTACTTTCATAGCAATCTCAAAATATCTTTATACATCATCAAATAACATTTGGTGATAAGCATTCCTACAAATCTGTGTGTACACACACATACTCAAGGAGAGATTATAGGAATACTTATATCAGTAGTCAATATCAGTGTTGTATAGAACACAAGCTTATCAAAGAAAATACTTTTGTATAAGCCTATTCCTTCGGGCGATGTGAGGATTATTGTTTAGTGAAATACTAAAGTGGAGCTTCAGGATTGGACATAGGATGGGAGGTCCGTACCCGTATAAAAACTCTGGTGTGCTCGTTTTTATACTTTACTTTCTATACTCTATTACATTGTTATATTTAGCTTATATATAAGTATACACCGACATACTAATACACAAGTCATATTAGATACGACCCACTAGACTTTCTTTTGGTATCAGAGCATGGTTATTTCAATTTACAGTAACACATGATTAAAAACTTTTTAATATGGAAATTATATTTCAAGAAGGTCAATAACCTACTCATACCCCACTATTTACCAGTTCTAATTATGCTTATTGGTCAACAGGAATGCGAATTTTTATGGAAGCTAATGGTTTAGAGACTTGGCAAAATACTCATATCAAATATGAAGCACCTACCACTAACATAAGAATTTGGACCGACGCATAAAAGAATACTGCAACTAATAATGCCAAAACCATGAATATTTTATTTTGTTCACTTGATAAAACTGAATTTTCACAAATTATGCTTTGCACTACTTTATATGGGATATGGAGCACTTTGCAATTTACTCATTAAGGCACGACAAAAGTTAAGCAAACAAAAATTTCTATTTTGCAGCTAAATGAAAACAAATGAAACTATATTAATATGTATGCTATATTTCAAACTATACAACACGATCTTATGGCACTTGGGGTCAAATTCACTGATTTTGACCTAGTTACATGAATTTTAAATTCATTGACTGTCGGTTGGGAAAGAAAGGTTTTAACCATCGAAGAAGCTAAGTCAAAGAACTAATAGGGAATCCGATGTCGTATGAAGCTAATTTGTAGGAAGAAAGGAGCAAAATCATGAAAAGAAGAATATTGCCTTTCAAGCAAATAATGACGGTTCTGATTTGGACGAAGAAGAAATTGTATCGATAGTTAAGAACTACAACAAATTCAAGAAATTCAAAACGATGACAAAATTTCAGAATGGTGGCAATTCTAACTCATTAAACCAAACATCAATTAAATGTTATGGATGTGACAAGTTCTGCTATATGTAGAAAGATTGTCCATAACTCAATAATGACAAAAAGAAAAGCAAATTCGAGAAATTCAAGAAAAAACAAAGAGCCTTTCAAGTGACTTAGGATGACTTCAATACGTCCTCTTTCTCTGACAATGATAGTGAAAGCGACTCAGAACAAGCTAATGTCTATTTTATTGCTAACATCAATGAGGTACATCCTGAACTAAAATATGATGAAATTTTGGAAACTAGCATAGAACTAGATGATAAATATAGAGAATCTAATAAACTAAACAAGGAATACATTGGAAAACTGAATAGAGCAGAGATAGAAATTAGATTATTAGAAGATGAGAATACAATTTACAAGAAGAATTAGAAATAGCACAAAAATAATGTAAAATATTATCTTCTCAAAATGAACCCGATTTAGAAAATCGCAAACTAGATAATAATAATCTTGAAAAAGAAATACTTGAACTGAAAACAAGTTTGGATTCTATCAATTTTGAAATCCCTGATCATAAAACTAAGTTATTACCAATAATGTATCAATATTTAATAGAGGAAAACAAAACTTATAGAATTTGATCAAAATATCACAACCGTCAAGAAATCAAAATGGACTAGGATTTAAAGCTAAGAAAAATATAGAAACTATAGTACACTTTATACTAAATTCAAAAAGCCAATATCTAAAATTAAGATTAATACGCCTAACACAAATAGTGTCATAATATAGATTCCTAAATCAAATAACAAGTTGATTAGGCAAAAACATATAGACGAATACTTGAAAAATATTGCTTATAATAATAATTATGTTTTAAAGGTCCCAAATCCAGTTGAGTGTAACTACTTTAATTCACTAACATATGGGACCCTAACAGAGGAAGTAGGTACCAATTAAACTTCTATTATTTTGCAGGTATCCAAATACAAAGCTAAAAGCAAGGAGAAATCACTACACCAGAAAAGGCCTTTCGTAGCGCTGAAAAAATGCTACCAAAACTTTTATTAGCGTTTCGATGAACGCTACAATAGGACATGCAACTAAAAGTCTGTATCTTTTTGTAGCATTGTAGAAAACGCTACCAAAACTTGATCTATTGTAGGGTTTTAGAAACACTACAAAAAATTGCAAACTTTTAGTTGCATGTCGTATCGCAATGTTTACCGAAACGCTACTAAAAGTTTTTGTAGCGTTGAAAAAATGCATCAAAAGCCATATTCATCTATTTACATTTATTTTAGTAGCGTTTTTAAACGCTACTAAAAGTTATTAACTGTTTTGTAGCATACCACACACGCCATTATTTCATGTTAATGGCTTGTACCATTTCCAGACATCGCTTACATAATAATCTTATTACAACCGGCAATCAATCACATAATCGTCGTATTCAACAATCAAACAACCAATCACATAATCATCATATTCAAACAATTAAAAAACACGTTAATCACTTAATCAAATATAATATCCATAACCATTTCAATAATAGTTTTTCACGAGAAAATTCACATAAAATCCATAATCATTCATAAACAAGTTTACACAAGTAATAATACTTTTCGGGGAAATTTTGGGATTGTGAAGAATATTGTGAATTTGCTAGCTAAGGATTATAAGAAATGGCCTGTGGAATGCTTGCCCGGTTGCTTGATGCACCAGTATATCCTTGAGGAAGCATAAACGCGTTTACTGCAAGAGGCAGCAAAACCCCAGAGCCATGTCGAGACCCACTTTGATACAATTGAGAATGCTGACCTAAACATAGACCTGGACCTGGAGATTGTTGGCCTGGACTTCCTGGAATTTGCTGGCTTGGACCTGAATATTGCTGGCCTGGACCTGGAAAATGCCGGCCTAGACCTGTATGAGCTATGGCTCCAACTGAAGTAGCCCCTTTGTATTCCATGCATTATGACCATTGGATTTGATAAATAAATGGTTAAATTTCATGATGACATAAAAGAGAGGGAAATGATATAGTATGAGGGAGCATCATGAAATCCAACCATTTGTTTATCAAACTCAATCACCATACTAATTTGACCCAAATGCGGAAAGGTCTGATTTGGCACTTCTTCGTTCTCTTAGAAACTGTAAAAAAAGAAGCATGACTAAAAATTTCTTATGTTTTGAATCATTTTCAGACATTTCCGCCAAATTCTACTCTTTACATTGTTCAGCCAAATGGCTTCGGGACTTTTCCGAATTGTTGCTGCAATTGGTAAATCAATAGTTATTGCAAACACATTTGGTTCCTTTGCTCAACTAGTACTCATAGTACTTGGTGGTTTTGTTATATCAAGAGGTATGTATTTGTATAGCTTTAATCAATAATACACGTACACAAACTGTTAACCAAAATCTCAATCCAAGAAACTAATGTTCTACTAGAACTAGATATTCATTTTATTTACCTTATCCCACATTTTGTAGATGATATCAGAAGTTGGTGGATATGGGGTTATTGGTTATCACCTTTGATGTATGCACAAAATGCAGTAGCAGTAAATGAGTTTCTTGGAAACAAATGGCAGCAAGTAAACCTAAAACCAGTATTAGTTGATTGTTACCTGAAATGAGAGATGGGGATTAACATCTGATGTTCTCCGCTGCAGGTGGTCAATATAACTGTAAGTTCGAAAACAAGAAAGGTATACAAACAAGTTTTATTTATATCAGTGAATGGGGTTATTATAGTTGTCAAAGTTAAGCATATCATATAAAAATAAATATACATTGGTTATTTATTGTAGAAACCTGAGAACTAGCATGTACTGCACTCAAATGCAATGTCTTTGGTTTCTAAAATTCAGTAAAAAAATGAAAATAGAACATCTGAGTCAATTTTTTTACCCAAATATTCATTATTCAACAAAATTTAATTGAATATACAAATCCTCCACCTTGTTACTTTTCTCAATGTCATTTCACTACTATTGTCATTTTCACGTTATCTCCACCTCAATTAGCAGTGGATGGCATGGATAACATATAACATTTACAACATAAGTGAAAAGAAAGCCTGTCACTAAGTACAAAGGTATAAACTAATAAAAGAAAATCAACTAAAATTTCATTTTCAGTAGTCAATATTACCAACCCCATTAATTAGTAATATCTAAAAATTATTGTGTTCCAATCCAGTTTTGTTAGATACACTAGGTGTTTACGGTGCTAATCATGTAATATCTAATGTTTTCAGTAATCAATATAACCAACCTTATTAAAGTTTTATTTAAGAGAAAAGTGTTGAATAATAATAAATTTAAAGAATGTGCATTAATAGGAAAATACCTTAAGGAACTCAGTGTCTGGAGGTCTTTCTTGAAATTGGACACTGGGTGCATGTTGAAATTCTGCACTCTGATTTTGAATTCATGTAGGGAAACTATAGTCTGTAAATATAATTTCAATATAATATTTTTCTGTTATAGATAAATTTTATCACATACTAATTATTGCACTGTTTATTTGAACTTAAGACTATATATAAACATTTTACTCTTACAGGATGTTGTGTTATCTCAGGTTGGATATGCATAAAGCAGTTTATTGCCTATGTGCGTCATTCATTCAAAATATATTTTGATCAATGTACCTTCACAGTCCAGCAAATACATTGCTGATGTAATTTTTTTGCCACAAAGCAGTTAGAGTCATCCAAAGTTGGCACCTTGTATTTGTGCTGCTTGAGATATATGTCGTATAATTGTTCTATATATGCTCCCCGGTTGAGGTTGCAAACGTTAGTATCACTTTCCTATGTTTTTCTTTTCCTTGAAGGTTTACAGTCAACAATAATCCCAACTGGAGTTGTAATTATCTCTTGGATGCAACCGATCCACTGTTTGTGGAAATTGGGAAAACATTTACCGAAGAGCAACTTAAAGGTAAAACGGTCATATCATGTTACTTATATTAATAATTATTATATGGTGTAAAGTACCAATAAGATTCACTTGTTCCTGTCAATGATAATATTTTCTTATATGTATCTTATCGTTAAGAAGCCGATTTTTGTCAAAAACCTATGCATTTCTTCGTAGGTTACAGTACGATAATAATATATCAGATAGATTCTAAACATATAATTAAGATATTATATGACTGCTTCTTTGATCATGATTCAATAAGATGCACTGAATGGTTTGTTTACATTAAGATCTTGTGAAGTGCAAGATAAGATAATATGATTTATCAATGTTCCATGCTTGATAGCTATGCTAGCTTGTAGCTTTATGGTGATCACTACAGGTACCCTCTGATAAATGGAAGGATTGTCTTATCATACTAGCCTTTAACGAAAACATAGATTGTCAGTGCCAATGACTCAAAAGGCAAAAGTTTTGTGGTAATTTATCATTTAATTCAAAATATAAAAGATTTTTGGAACCTTTGTTTTAGGAAAATATGACAGTAAGGTAACATAAAATATTAGAAATAAAATAAATACCTCATAGCACCAACAACGAGCAACGTTGCAAATTGTGTAACCACCTCCACCAAATAGCAGAATTGGCACACTAAACCATCGCATGTACCTCACGCAATCTCCATGTCCTTTGATTGAAAGACTAAAACAACCCAACCGATCTCCAGATAATGAGTCGGCGTCGTATTGGAGAACAACAGCTCCAGGCTTAAAAACTTCCATCACTTTACCCATTATTGGTTTAAAAAGAGAATGAGAAAAAGATATTAAAAAAGAAAAATATTAATCATTTTTCATAAGATAAAAAGAATTTATTTTTTGACGAAAATATTAAAAAAAATTAAAAAAAAAGATAATTATATGTAGCATTTTGTCAAAAGGAAAATGTATATAATTTTTTAAAAATAATAATAATGCGTTTAGCATTTCCTAAAAATGATAATAAGTTTTCTTTTGTATGATAAGTTAAACTTTTGCATCATGACAGTTAATAGAACACAAGCTTAAACTTGTTTTGGAAATAAACTAACATACGGTACAATACTTGGATATTATTGTAGCTAATTTATTTATGAAATATAGTAAGTATATCCACACATAAAAAACTAACAAACCTACATAACTATGATTTTGGAGTGTTCACCATCATTATCACAAGCATTCAGACCACTTTCGGTTCATAGATTAGGAATAGATTGCTATTATAGTTAAATAGAATAAAAGTTATCATACCGTTAATTTCCACCATTGTCCCTATCTGAAAACACTGACATCGATATCTTTTATTCATGATTGAACTCTCTTATAAAAGTTGTCACCTCGTCTCTTAAGAGCAAATCCATCAGGATTCATTGTAGGAAGAATCTGAAGATGTATGTTTTTAACAATCAATGCTACCTACATGCACACAGGATGTATAAGACATAAAATAAAGATTGGCTATAAGAGAGTTCATAGAACATGCAACTTCCTCTGAATACATCAATATTTTTTGCTACAATGTGCAAGTAGTTATAGGTTCTAATTAAATTCACTTAAATACATAATCTAGCACACTAGATCACTTCTTCTTTTAGAAATAAAAAAATGTAGATTGAATCAACCATCGTTGAGTGAAAAAGGAGCCAACCTGTAACACGGTGTGTTATTGTGCATTCAAGTAGGAATAAACTTCATGATTTTATAAAATTACTGCCTAAGGGATACTGTAAAACAAGAAATACTGCAGATTAGATACATTGAAGACATCTTAGAACATATCAAAATAGTAGTTATTCAGTGTAATGGTTTTCAACTTTTGAGTGTCATAATACTTATTGAAAAGGTTTTACATTCAATGAAACCGCAAGTTAGCAACATCACAGGGTTTCCTTGTTGTTCTGTGATGTATCTTGACTGATCAAAGGTTGCAAGTTCGAGCCACGGGATCTGGAGTGTGTATTGTGGGTGCAGTGCATACTCACTCAAAGTTTACAAAACAAAGTTTGGTTCTCTTGGTATTAAAAAACCTTAGATTAGCTTGTGTAGGGGTGGTGTAAAAGTCAATGAAAGCATTACAAGTAATATAGGCGACAAACAATAGTAAGTAACTGAAATTAAGGGTGCTTTGTGTACACAAATATATCTATCTGGTATATTGAATATCTGATTTCCCTAAAATGTTAAGACACCTAAGAATCTAAATAAAAAAGAAGGGGAAAACATTACATAAACAAACACGTGTGAAGGAAATTGTCCACAGGAGTACCTGAGAATCCCTCATATAATTATCACACAACCAATTTGCAAGAAGTATGAGCAATGCTCGACCCATTGGCTCACCACCATGCACATTCCTAATGAACTGCATAATAAACATAATATTTTTTAGTTTCATTTATCATACAAGTTATTTATAATTGAGTAATGATAGAGTTGCTTTTAAGACATTAGAACTATGAAGAAAAATTAGTACAAGTAAGCTTTTACATTGTGCAAACAATTATAACGAACAAGATATTAGCCAAAGAATCCAACTAGCTGGCAGGAAACAGTAATTGCAAGCACAATAATTTTTGGGTAGGTTTCTAATAAATATTTTCTTAAAATTATACTATTAGGCAGTCAATTTCTCCACCGTTGTATTGTTATACCAGTAACCTCTAAGGTTCTCTACATGCTATAGAATAATTTACAATTTACTTCATATTAAACAACAATTAAAACCGACAAATATATCCAACATAAATGCATAATGCACATGTTTCACTATCTTTCAAATTTCAATAGTATACCAAAAGGTTGTGACTTGGACAGGAACTTGAAAGAAACTAGTATAGGTTGTTTGCTATGAAGATGAAAAAAATAAAATGTAAGCTTTCTTCAAAATCTAGACAAATAATAATAAGCCAACAGTACTTATCTTCTTTAATCCATTACAATATACATAAGCAAGTAGAGAGATTGCAATCGTACCTGCATATATTCACACACCAATGTGACTAAATGCATCAATTGATCTTAACCATTGAACCTTTTCATCTATATACGCAAAGCTGACAAATATGGAAATGAGATCGTCTGATTAAAACACGGACAATGAACAATGTGGTTCAGAGCATTTTATCATCTTTATTTCAGATTAAAATGCAGTGAAAAATTACCCAAAAAAGACATCAGCAATAAGCAAAAAAATAATAAGATATCAATATGAAAAAACATCCATTAAAAAGATATCAGCAAACTTATATTTTTTTCCAGAAAATTCCACCAGTATGGTCCCAAAGAAAATTTCCCTAAGATTTTACAGTTTCCATATAATCAATCCTCAATCAACCTTTTTGAAAAAGCCAAACTAATCATACAACAATATCATTTATTCAGTAAACATGTCAGAAGAAAGCAAATTGATGAAGTCACAAATGACCAATATATCAATATCATATTTAAAACCACAAGCTTAAACTCTTTACCAATGAACATAAACATAAAAAAAGTATAAAAGAGTAAAAAGAAAGGATAAAAAGAAAGGCATAATTAATATACCTAATCTATAACCATTTCATTTATGCTTAATCTCTGATTAATAAACCTAATTAATATACCAAAATTCTATGTTAATTTAGACATGTTTGGTCACCAATGATAATGGTCCGGTGTTCTATGTGTTCTAATAATATCAGTTGTCTCACAACTTCCTCATTCTGAGTCATTACTTTGAGTATAATGAGAATTTATACTTTGAATTTGGTTTCATATGTAAAACTAAATTAAAATTTGAAGTTGGTTTCGTAACTCAATAATCTGTTAATAAATTTTATATACATAAATAAAGAGAGAATAAATTCATTTTGTTTTATTTCATTGATACATTAAGGATGAAAACATAATAACACATATTTTCTCCTCAGGGTAAAACCTGGATCATTCATTTTATATAGCACATTTAAAAATATATATTAAAGGACAATGTTTAGTTTATTTTGGATACTCGAATAAATGAAGAACGTGATTATTAACTTATATATTCCATTATCATAGTAGCATAAAACCGTACATTGATAATAAACCAATGGAATTAATACCAAGAATCACTTAGAAAACATATCAACATACAATTATTTTCCTTTTCATAATTCCAATCTCTTGTAGTTTAGTGTTATGGTTTCAAATAAAAATAATCAAAAACCAATATAACAAGCATTTCAATTAAAATGAACAATGAATCGTGGAAGTGATATTTAGGCTATTGGAACTGTAAAATAATCCAACATATAAATAAATTATAAAAATGTTTACCTTTTTTGGGATACAATCACCTGTAGTTTAGGGCTTGTATTTCGGTTGAACAAATTGATTCAAAACGCTGGTAAAAAACAAGGGATGTAGAGAGTGAGATAAAGACGGGCTGAAAGGAGAAGAGGAGGACATGTGTGGATGTCAAGATCCATCCGTAAATTTGTATATGAGGACGAAGGCACATATAATGGAGGAAGCGTAGACAGGACATAAACTAAGATAGGAAAAAGCAGCGACAAGGTGGAAGCCGATACGAGGCAGAAGAGGGAGGCAGAGAAGGAGGTAGAGTTAGATGAGAACTAGGGTTATGGTGGAAGAAGTGAGAAGAGGGAAATGAAAAATAGATAGTGTGGAAATGAAAAAAGTGCGGGAACTAAAAAAATTAAGGGCTGGTTGCGTTTCTTTCAGAGGAAGAAAGGAGGAGAATTGTCAACCGATGCATTTTCCTAACAAACGCAACCATATAGTTCAACTAATACCTACTTTTCTTATAGTGAATGGGATACTCGACAGTGGATGCTCTAAGCATATGACAAGTAATGCACACCTATTATCAAATATAACATATATCGATGGTGGCACTGTGACATTGGGAGATAATTCAAAAGGATTTGTCATCGGCATTGGAGACGTCATCAACGTCGGTATATCTACTTCTTATCTTATTTATTACTAATGTTTTGTTAGTTGAAAATTTAAAACATAACTTATTAATTATATGTTAATTATGTGATATAGGATTTAGGATTGATTTCGGAAAAGATAAATGTAGTATATTTGATCAAAATAAAAATATAATATTTGAAGGATTAAGAAATCAAAATATTTGTGTTTTAAATATAAAAATAAAAAACAATAATGATTTATGCTTAACTGCAAATCATAATGATCCATAGCTATGGCACAAACGCTTTTGCCATATAAATTTCAAATATATAAACAAATTAGCAAAGAATGATTTAGTACGAGGGTTACCTAAAACCAATTATAAATTAAAAATTTATGTGATGCATGTCAACTTAGAAAATTAAGGAAAATTTCATTTAAATCTAAAAAGGAAATTTCTACAAAACAACCACTCGAACTACTCCATCTAGATTTATTCGGTCTGACTCAACTACGATCGATAAACTATAACAAATATGTTTTTGTGATTGTTGACGATTTTCCAAGATACATTTGGACATCGTTTTTAAAAGTGACAGATTTCAAATGTTTAAAATTTTTGCTAAAAGAATTTATTGAATTATAAAATTAAAAGTATCAGAAGTGATCATGGTGGAGAATTTGAAAATGAAATTTTGCAATCAAATAGGAATTAGTCTTAACACCACAACAAAATGGTGTAGTAGAGGGAAAAAATCGAACACTAAATAAATGTGTACGAACATTACTAAGTAGCAATAGTTTATCAAAAAAATTTGGGTTGAAGTCGTTGCTACCGCATGTTATGTCTTAAATCATGTAACATTTAGACGAATGACTAAAAATACATGCTATGAAATGTTTTTTTGGTAAGAAACCTAAAGTATCATATTTTTGAGTTTTTGGTTCTAAATGTTTTATTTTCAATACTAAAGATAATCTTGGAAAATTTGATCCAAAAGCCGATAGAGGAATTTTTTTGGTTATTCGGATCATAGTAAAGATTATAAAATATTTAATAAACGAACTAACACTATAGAGGAAAGTCCTCATGTTTCTTTCGAAGATTTTAAGAATAATAAAAACAATGTTGATGATAAAGAAATTCTCGATAATAATAATAACAATACTCTTTTACCTAAATATAATAATGCCATAAATAATAATGATAATCTTTTAAGATCACCATCTCGTATCTTAAAGGACCATCGATTAACAATATAATTGGTAACATAAACACAAAGTTTCAACTAGAAATCAACTAAATCACGCGAGTTATGTTTCTTTCATATGTAATTTCGAACCTAAAAACTATAAAGAGACTTCATATGAATGAAATAGTGTGTAGGAACTCATATGAAGACCAAGTGATTAATCCGTAACAGGAATAAAATGAGTTTCCAAAAATAAATCTGATGAAAATGGAAACATAATTCGTAATAAAGCATGGTTAGTAGCTCAGTGATATAATCAAAGAGAAGGAATTGATAATGAAGAAATATTTGCCCCTGTAACACATCTTTAAGCTATAAGAACATTACCCGCCTTTGCATGTCATTATAATTTCAAACTATTTCAAATGGATGTAAAAAGTGCATTTTTACACGGCTTTACAAAAGAAAATGTTTACCCTGAACAACCACCTTTATTTGTTCATGAAATATATCTGGATCATGTTTTCAAACTTAAAAAAACATTATACGGGTTAAAACAAGCACCCTATGCTTCGTATGAGAGATTAAAACCACATTTAATAAATACTGGTTTTCAAATTAGTAAAATTGATACAACATTATTTATAAAAGGATAAGATAATGATATATTGATTGTATAAATATATGTTGATAATATCATATTTGGATCAACTAACAAGAAACTATATAATGATTATTCTAACATAATGAAAAACGAATTTGAAATGTCTCATATGGGAGAATTAAATTTCGTTTTGGGTTTACAAATAAAACAATCGGATAATGAAATTTTTATAAATCAAGAAAAATATTGTAGAGAATCGTTAAAACAATTTTGAATGGATAGTACTTCAAGTAAATCAACTGCAATGAACACGAGCTTACATTTAGATAAAGATGAACCTGTAAATGATTTCGATCAAAAATTACATCAGAGTATGAAAGAATATATATTATACTTAACGGCTAGTAAACCGGATGTAATGATGAGCGTATGTTTATGTACAAGGTTTCAAGCACAACCTAAGGTGTCACATCATCGACCACTTAAAAGAATTTTGTGATACCTAAACAACACCAAAGAGTACGGTCTTTTTTACCCGGAAGATAGCTCTTTCGAACTCATATCATATAGCAATGCTGATTTTAGTGGATGCAAAATGGATAGAAAAAGTACAAGTGGCACATGCCATTTTATTGGTCAATCTCTGATTTCTTGGTTTAGCAAAAATCAAAATTGTATTTCTCTCTCGACATGTGAAGCCGAGTATATCTCAACGGCCTTCTCTTGTGCACAAGTAATTTATATGAAACAAACGCTTCAAAATTTTGGAAAAATTATTACTAAATCTCTTATATATTGTGATAACACTAGTGCGATAAATTTGTTTAAAGATCCAATTAATCATTCTCGGACAAAACATATTGATATTCATCATCATTTTCTTACAGATAATGTAGAAAAAGGTATCATCTCTCTCGAATTTGTTCATACTGAAAATCAAATTGCCCATATTTTCACTAAACCATTATGTGAATCGACTTTTATAAAGCTAACGCGCGACCTTGGTATATGTTCATTTAATGAATTAATTAATTAGTATATGTCATGAAAATTTTATATAAAATTTTGTTCTCTATTTTTCTAATAGGATTTTAATTAAACTTATTTTTATTTAATTTTTTAAACAACCATAACAAAAACCGTTAACAAATTTATTGTCAAAATAGTTCTAACCTTACAAAGCTTTTACTATAAATAGCTTATATATTCTATTCATATAAAAACACTTGGTTGAAGAAAAATATAACAATATTATAAACGTAAGAAAAATAAACATGTCTTCCGATCACAACTTCACTTACTCAACTATCGATTTTAGCTCACCGTCATCTCATAATACCTATGTCTCACCAACTAAAGTCACCCTTCCTTCAACTAAATCCACTTCACTACATATTATGCCATCACCTATTGATCACACCAGCTATTCTCAATAGGAAAAGAAAGTTAAAAGAGCAATTAATCTTGAATCATCGTCAATCAGTACGAAAGTTGATGAGATTTATCACTACCAACAAGAGATAATAGGACTTCAAAAGGAATGTACCATAAGCAACGAAGGCAGGGATCTCATCTTAGCTTTTTAAATGATGTATTCTGGAAATCTACATTCATTCAATAACAAAAGATTATTTACATAAAAATATCCTCGTTTAATAGAGACTCCTGCCAAACCTTAAAACATTACTCAAGAAACTTATGGGAGGCAGGGCCATCAAACACTCCAACTCATCCAAATTGGTTTTAACTTCAGCCCGAGCAAACTAAAAATAAAACAAATTCATGGGATAGTACTGAGCATAAAAGCTCAGATTCATTATATATATGACATTGACTATGTAAAAATAGAATGTATATAGTTTAATAATAAATAAATCTATCGTGCTTTTAATAAATGAATATATAAATAAAAGTTTAATAATAATAAACATTTTTTAACTATAAATATTTTTTCATACAGTTCAGACGTTTGGAACCATAAATCAGACATCTGACCACCTATCTTACAAAATCAACCCACGGAAAATCAGACGTCTAACCAAAGCAAAATTTAGCCTACGTCCTTTCTGCTTGATTTTTCACTTCATCCAAACGTCTGTTCCTCTTACTCAGACTTTGATCTGCATTTACAAAGTAAATCTACATATAATAAGATGTCTGACCCTTAAACACCAGACGTTTGAACAAACCTAATTTTTGCCTAATTCCTTTCTAGCTGATTTTTCTTCTGATTCAGACGTCTAATCCACTTGCTCAGATGTCCAACCCACTGTCTGCTCTCTCTTTAAGAGAATGTTTCAGCACCCAAATCAACTGAAAAACCCTGGATTATCAAAACAAATCAAAATCATCAGAAGTGGCACCAAAATCAATGGCAAAGAAACCAAAACGAGGACAATCGTCTTCTTCCGCTCAAACTTCTTTAGCAACTGAAGAAAATATCTTTCTTTGGCTTCATGATAATCCTAGGGTCAGGACTAGATTTGATGATTTGAAGCACAAAAAGATCCATGAAGGTCCATTCTATCGATTAGGAAATTTTGAAGAGTATCGTATTTAAGAGCTAACGAACACTGCCGAGATTTCTTCCTTAATTGAATTTTCTCCAAACGAGGTAACAGTTGATTCATTAGCTGTTTATCTCTTCTATGCTAATTTATGCAATAAGTATATTTTCAAACTTCATAATGAAGAGGGATGGCTGGGGACAAGTGTGTTTGGGAAAATCATCAAAATTAATGTCAATCATCTCTTTATAGCACTAGATTGTGGAAATGGAGGGATAGAATTAGAGAGTTCAACTGACTATAGGAACTTACTAAGAAACTGTATTACATATGAAATTTGGCAAGACACCATGACACAATGGAAAACGAGCTCTCTTCGTCCTTATGCTAGATTACTGAATTGAATGGTTATTAATACTGTTATACCCTGACTAGGCAGCCACAAACAAATCTATGATAATGATCACTAAGCTTTGTATGCTATTTTTGGGGGAATTAAGGTTAATTGGGCTAAGTTCATCCATGATGAGATAAAAAACTTCTTGATTCTTTGTCGTTCCACTGTCATTTATGCTACTTATATCATGAGAATTTTATCATTTTTTAAGTTGATATCATTGTTTCAAACTATGAAAAGATACCGATCAAATATAGCGGAAGGAGATTTTTTTTCTCTGATGCATTTACCTAAAACATTGCCTCGTCATATCACCTTTGAACAATGGACAGCTAATCGTGCTCAAGTCTCTTTATAACCATCAATTCCTCCTTTATATTCTACCCAAGCTCCTACTCTGCTTCCTACTTCCCACCAAGATACTAGTTATGACTCTGACTCTGGCATACATGACATTCGGCTCGATCCTAACCCCAAATAAATCGATTGGTTACTTGACAATTAGAAATCAACAAGTTTTAGCTAGGAATCAGAAAACTTTGGCTTCGAAAGTTAGCGGTCTCGGAAGCTCTTTCTCCACTAGAATGAGAAAAATGGGAAAAACTTTAGATAAAATAACTTCTTCTCTATCCAAGATTATGATAAAGGTATGTAGGCGATCTAGTTTAAGTTATGCATCCTCTTCCCCAAAAAGACCACCTCCTTCAAGACCTCTACCAACAAAGCATGTTGGAGAATCTTCTCCACGTAACAAAAGTAAAAATATTATTCAAGAAACATTCCTAAATGTTGAAGAAGAATCTTAGTCCGACCCTTCATCTCAACTACCAACACAACAATTTTATTATGACTCCTTTCAATGCATGACCATCAACGAAAATAAAGAATTCATCACTGCATAACACCAATGGCCGGGCGATTATCAATCCGACCCTTCTACATATTATGAATACTATGAGAATTACGGTTGGCTTTCTTACAATCAACATCGGTAATTTCTGCTTCTTTATATCTTGTGTTAATTATTCTACTATGTTAGTATTTTGAAGATTTTACATGTATTATGTTCTATCCATCACTCTTGTGCTACTTATTTTGTTATATTGGTATTTTGTCATGTATGAATAAAGTATTAGTTCATCACTATGTATGTTATACTGTGTTTTTCAAGTTATCTCTATTTTTTTTAGAATGGAAAAGGGGGGAAATATGCACTTATATAAGGGGAGATATCAAATTAAGGGGAATATTATTTCAATATATTGTATAGTTGTCATCATCAGAAAGGGGGAGGATGTTAGAACCTCTCCTATTGGATTTTAATGACAACAATTATAAAATCATACTATAATATATATTATCTAATATACGTGATTATCAATGAAGGAAGAGCTCTAGACTTTGGGTAATCAAAGGAAGACTAGAGAAAAGTGCCACATCAAGATGGATTTAAAATAAGGTTATATACATGTTTAATATCTTAGATCATCTTGTACAATCTTCCTTGAGTTACATGAGCACACAAACACATATCCCCAAAGTTTGCCAAAACATGCTTCACTATTTATTGAGAAGATCAGGTAAGCAGATGTCTGAGAACATAGATCTGATGTCTGGCAACATATATGTTTATATTTAAATACTTCCAATTTATATTTCTAATTCATAAAGGACCAGATATCTGGCCAAAATTTCCAGACGTCTGATTGACTGCAACTGTCATATTTCTGAAGAGACACCTCCTTCTTCTTTACATAGATAATCACATCTATGTTACAATTATAGATGAAAAGGAAATAATTAAATAGTTGCATCCATTAGACAAAACTCTAGATAATCTATATATACAATCAAGTTTTGAGATTAAAAGTTCAACATAACGATTATTAATCTTGCTCTTGATCTCAATCTCTTACTTTTATAGCAATCTAGAAATATCTTTATACAGCATCAAATAACTTTTGGTGATAAGCATTCTTACAAATCCACGTGCACACACACACACACTTATACTCAAGGAGAGATTATAGGAATACTTGTATCAGCAGTCAATATCAGTGTTGTAGAGAACACAAGCTTGTCAAAGAAATTACTTTTGTATAAGCCTATTCCTCCGATGAAGCGAGGATTAGTGTTTAGTGAAATATCGAAGGGGAGCTTTAGGACTGGATGTAGGACGGAAGGTCTGAACCGATATAAAACTCGGGTGTGCTCGTCTTTAAACTTTACATTTTATACTCTGTTGCATTGCTATATTTAGCTCATATATAAGTATACACTCACATACTAATACATAACTAATACATAAGTCATTTTAGATACGATCCACTAGACTTTCACCTTTACCATCATCTTGCAATAACTCATCATTATCAACTTTTTGAAAATTTTGGACGCAACACTTGCACCCTCCCCATAAGATATTTTCTTATGCTTCAGCTTAAGTAAACTTCTGTTCTTTCTTCACTCCTTCTATTTTTAAAGTTCCTGATTTTTCGTTACTGTGGTTGGATACTCTTTATCCTTGCTCGTTCTATGCTTGGTTGCTTATTATTCTAGGTGTTCTCAAGGTTCTATTGATCATCTTCCATACTCAGATGCTTTAAACAGGCCAGATGACGGGATTAAAGGCTTAATTGATCATCACTCTTTGGCCGGTTGCTACGTCAAGGCCTTGCGATAGGACCGAGGGCTTCTCGCATATCTCCTTTGGATGGGTGCTCTGACCAGGTTGGGTGGAAGAATCAAAGGCTTAATTGACCATCAGTTTTTGGTTGGTTGTTTCGGTCAGGCCTTACGATGGGAAAAAGCTTTCTTGTGCATCTCCCTTGGATGAGTGCTTTGACCAGGCTCAGTGGTGGGTTCAAAGGCTTAATTGACCATCGCTCTTTGGGTGTTTGCTTCGGCCAGGCCTAGTGATGGGATTGAAGGCTTCTCGTTCGTGTCCCTTGAATGGTAGCTTTGACCCATCCTGGCGGGGGGAGCAAAGGCTTCATTGACTATCACTCTTTGGATGGTTACTTCGACAAGGCCTTATGATGGGACTAAAGGCTTATCATCCATCTCCCTTGGATATGTACTTTGATTGCGCCCAATGGCAGGATCAAAGGCTTAATTTACCATCACTCTTTAGATGGTTGCTCCACCTAGGCCTTGCAGTAGGACCATACGCTTAATCATCCTCTTCCGATTATGAGGTATTCTTCTGCCCAATGAATCTTGCTAACGTCGATGGGTTAGGAACAACGTCAAGCATACCGCACCTCAATCCGGGGGCTATCATTTGGTAAAGATCTTTTATTAAACCACATTATTCATCCAATGTTGTGAAATATGGTCCCAAATGTTCGGCGTTGCATGTCCTTGATAACACATTTCCATTGGCCTACTTAATCGATAAGTTTCTAGGGGAATAACTTCATGAATGACCAGTGGTCCTTCAAATTTTGGCCCCCTGAACTGTCCACTGGATTTATATTTGCCACTACTCTACTTAGCACAAGATCTCCCTTCTGACCGCTCTTCCTTTTACTTTTGAATTATAATATTTTGTGATTCTTCATGGGTATTCTGCCGTCCGTATGCTAGTTTCTCTCTTAATTCATTAAGCAAATCGAGGGACTCTTTCTTTATTTCTCGATTTGATTCTTATGTTTATGTGATTCTTGGGCACGAAGGAACTTTGAACTCGACTGGTAGTATGGCTACAAACCCATGGGTTAAATAATTTGGGGTATGTCCAATAGTTATCCTTGGAAGTTCTATATGACCATAAAATGAGGGAAAATTCTTTCACCCAATTCCCCTTTGCTTTACCAAGAGCATTTTTTAGGATATTCTTTATGGTATTATTTACTGCTTCTACCGCCCCATTAGCCTTGGGATGAGCTACTAACGAAAATATTTTTAATATTCCACTCCTTTCCCAAAAGTGGTTGAATTCTTCACTTACGAATTGAGTCCTATGGTCATAAATAATCTTATTTGGTAGTCCAAACCTAGTAACTATATTATTTATGACAAACTTCAAGACCTTTCCTACCGTGATGTTTGGCAAAGGCTCAGTTTCTACCCATTTGGCAAAGCAATTGATGGCTACTATGATAAATTTTGCTCCCTCTTTTAAGACTCGAAGAGATCCAATCAAATTCCCTATACGTTAAAAGGCCATGGGCTTGCAATGATGGTCAACCCACTTGGAGTTAATTATGGAATTCTAGAAAAAAAAATCATTTATCGCACCGTAACAACCCGAGGGATTTCGAGAAATTGAATTTAATTTTTTTTGATGTGTAATCAATTGATAATTGACTTAAGTAATAAGAAATATAGTGAAATAACTCCTAAAAATATGTTTTATGATGTTAGAAAGAAGTAAGCGGGTGGTTAAATAAATCAATGAAGTATAATAATTTTTGAAAGTGGTTAAAGTGAAGAAAACATAATGAGTATAGTGATTAAGTAAGAAAGGAAATGAATTGAAATAAAATGGGTTAGAACTTTTGAGAGGCCCAAGCCCAAATTCACTTCATGAAAACCTAAATCTAGATGATTCTAAGTCTAGAAAGTTCATTTTGATTCATGAACACAATTCACATTTCATTTTCCTTCTTATCTTTTTATTTTCTTCTTACAACATGAAAAGGCAAACCAAACCATCCTCTATTCTAAAACCAAAATAAAATCAAATAAATATCCAAAAATCATGGAACTTTAAATATAGATTCTCAATACCTACATGCACTAGAAGGAGTTGTCAAAGTCTAATTTTGATCAAGTTTGGATGGTGAAAGAATTGATAAATTGAGATATATTTTTTGGTTTATAAACAATGGAAAAGATGCTTGTTCAAAGAGTGATTTTGGGTATCAATTCAAATTATTTTAGCTTTAAATTTTTTAGGTGAGTTCCATAGATTTTTATTTCAGTTTATTATAAATCTCTTGTGGTTATATAGTTTAAAACATGATTGGTGGTGATATTTGTTTATGTGGTTGAGTTTTAATAAATTCTGTGTTTTAGAATTCTCTTCACTATAAAATTCATATTGAATTCATATTAAATTTAAATTTTTACAAATTTTGATATGTTGTTCCAGACATTATCCAGCACATCTATTCCAAATTTCATGAATTTTCATGGAGTTTTGATGTGTTAAATGTTGTGATTTCCGCAAACTTTTCCTGTCAGATCTGGACAACAAACGTCTTTTGATTAGAAATTCATAACTAATTGCAGAAAATTCCAAAAATTCTAAAATTTGGATATGTTATTCGCAACTCATTTTTGAATAATTGATAAAAATACCATTAACATATTTGTTTTGATCCTCCAAGTAGTCAATTTACAGAGGTTGTTTCCTTAGTATGAATTGTCTGCAAACGTTCAATTATTAGAATTTGCTTTCAAGATGATTATTTCTATTCTTTACCCATGATTAAGTTTAATTAACCTTTGAAATATGACAGTTGGATTATTTTTTGACTTCTTGTGTTATGGTGAATATTATAAAGTTTTATGGCGGTATATGAACTCACAGCTAGAAATAGCCTATCTCGGGGTTTGTTTTTATCGACAATCCTCGGGTCAGACCGAGGATTTATTGCAGGTTTAGCTGATATACTTTTGGGTACGAGGTGGTGGATAGACAAAGTCAACGGTGTTATGTATCTTTTGTATTAGAAATTGATGTAGTTATATTGACTTGAAATGTATAAAATAAATTCGGATATTGTATAAAATATTAAAATGTGTAATACACATTATTTGCGTCAGTTAGAGTACGATGTGATCTATTTATATGTGATGATGTTATTTTTGCATCGTTCTATCTTAGAAACAGCGACATTGCCTCATTCTCCATATTACTCCACAGTGTTACACAGCAATACTCTTGGGTGATATGGGTATAGAGGAGTTGAATACCCTTTTGATGTAGGACAATGAATCCTCGATCATATGAGGGCAATAATATACTTGCCTCGTTACTTTCTTTGCAAGTTTTATCCCATTAGAGTGATCCTCGTAGAATGCCTCAAGGGTTTATTTCAACGCTCTTTCCCATGTTTTTAGGGTGATGCATCATAGGTAAAGTGTTGAATACCCTTTCCTATATAATATTCCCTCGATCATGGAATATAAAGGGGCTTGGTATCTCAACTTTTGCGACTCATTTTATCCCTTGGGAAATATCCCTCTTTCTAAGTATTTGATTATGTGCATCATCTAACTATTAGTGCATTGATCCTCATAAGTGTCATTTTCATTATCTCGGAGCTCTCTCATGACTATTCACTCCTCGAGTTTCTTCTTTGTCATACTGCGGTTGTTGAGCTTGGAATTGAGTTATGGCTAAGGTTTCATCCTTTGGTCCCTCTTCTAAAATGTTGTCATTTAACCTTCTTTTCCTAGTTTGACACTAGGGTACCATTGGAATCGAACATGAATGATTCTAACTTTCGCTGCTTTTCATGAGCTTGCTAATTTTGATAAAGAATCTGCTTGCGCATTCTTTTCTCTTGGTATTTGATGAATAGAAAATTCTACAAACTGAACTAGCATTTCACGAATCCTTTTTATGTGATGGGCCAATCGACTATCCGTGGTTTGGAACACCTTTCTCAGCCGGTTCACCATCAAATGCGGATCGCTAAATATTTCAATGGTTGGGATTTTTAGTTGTTGAGCTAAGGCTAACCCTGCTATCATAGATTCATACTCGGCCACATTATTTGGTAAAGAAAATCCCAATTTCATTGCATAATGTAGTCTATGTCCATCATGCATAATTATCACATAACCGAGCCTAGTTCCTTGTTCATTTGAAGCCCCATCTACATATGGATGCCACGTTGGCCCAATCTTCTTTTCCTTTTCTAATTGCTCTTCAATAAAACATGTCCACTCCACTATGAATTTGGCAGAGCCTTTAATCAATATTTGTGGTAAATACTCAATGCTATTCTAACTTAACTCCATTCCCCACTTTATTAATCTTCATGAACTTTCGGGTTTACTAAGGACTTGCCTTAATGGGTAATTGGTTCACACTTTTATTGGGTGGGCTTGGAAATATGATCTTAACTTTTGCATTGTCGGTAACAAACAATAAGCTAATTTCTCTATAATTGAATATCTAATTTCGGAATCCTTTAACCTCTTGCTTATGCAGTATACCGAGCATTTAATTCCACTTTCTTCCCTTAATAAGACTAAGCTAATAGTGTGTTCTGATAGGCCATATACAAGAACTAGTCTTCTACTTCAATGGGGATAGAGAGCATCAGTGGCTTTTTTAGATGGTCTTTTAGCTCTTAGAAAGCTTTTCGACAGTCTTATATCCAATCAAAGGTTTTTTTCTTTTTAATCACATCAAAGAAAGGAATGCATTTGTCAGTTGCCCTTAATATGAATCTATTGAGTGCTATAATTCATCCATACTATCCGATTACTTGCTTTGTTGTTTTTGGTTCTGTCGTATTCCTAGTTGCTTTGATCTGATTTGGATTAGCTTCTGTTCCCATGCGCCTACGATGTAAGCTAAAAAAATAACAGATTGGTTACCGAATGAGCACTTTTGTGCGTTTATTTTCATTTTGTACTTCCTTAGTATTCCAAACGATTCCTTCAAATCTCCTACATGATTTGCCTCCTCCTTAGATTTTACTAACATAACATCCAGATATACTTCCATATTCTTTCCAATTTTTCCTTTAACCATTCTATTTACAAGTCGTTGGTACGTGGATCCAACATTTTTTTAATCCTAATGACATTACATTGTAACAATAAATTCCCCAATCAGTTACAATGCTTGTATGTTCATTATTAGGTTTGAACATAGGAATCTTACTATACCTTGAATATGCATCCATGAACGATGACAACTTATGCCCACTTGTTGCATCGACTAACTTGTCAATCGTGGGAAGTGGATAATAACAGTCCTTTGGGCATGCTTTGTTTAAATCCATATAGTCAACGCTTGTTCTCCACATGCGATTGGACTTTTTGACTAAGACCAGATTTGCTAACCATTTTGGTAAAACATTTCTTTGATGAACCTGTTTTCCAATAGCTTTTCTATCTCTTCTTTCAGTACCATGGTGTGAAGATATCAAACCGCCTTTTTTTATCTTGCTGGTGTAAACTCTGGATCAATATTTAATGCGAGGCATAATTTGTGGGGTTGATTCCTTCCATATCGGCATGGATCCAAGTGAAGACATGTTTGCTTGATTTTAAAAACAATACCAATTCTTTTCTCGTGTTCTCATCCTTTCTCCTTCCTGTTTTTACTACCTCATTACAAACTCGAGGATACAGACTTATCCCTTCCAGGTCATCAATGGATTGTGCATTTCCTCGGTCGTCTTTGGAATCCATATACAGTACTATCTTCTTTAGAATTTTGTTCTTATCTTGATCGATCTGATTCAATTCTATGTACTTCCTTTTTCTTCCTTTTGATTTGACCTTCTTGCTATGCATTTGGTGCACTCTTATTAGAAAACTTTATCTGTTTGCCTTAGATATCATGCTTAAGGATTTATATGCAAGGGATTAGAAGTTTTAATTTCGTTTTGTCTATTTAAGGAAAGCCCATAGAAAGTTTCACCCACTTTATTAGACTACTCAACTATAGCGTAATACATTTCACAAGAACCAAATTGATCTCCATGAATGGTTCGCCATCCCATCTTACAAAGGAATTTCAGAAGTAGGTGGTTTGGGGAGACAAAGGCTTCAATCTCATCCAACATAGGCCATTCGAAGAATGCACTGTAGTACGATGGCTGGTTTATCACAACAAACAAAGTTTTTAAACATCCTTGTAAAATGCTGGGTTCCAAATTGAACAAACAATTTGATTTGCCCAATCGGCGTGGAGCCTTTATAGTAGAATCCAAAGATTGGTTCCTAACCAAGTTCAAGCTTCACTTCTGGAATACCCATTTGATTAATGCACTTTTAAAAATGACATTAACTGCACTTCCATTGTCAACTAATATCTTCAATACAAGCAAAAGTCTTATTTGGGCAGTTATTATGATCCGGTCATTTTTTGGGTGCCTAACTTCTCTTTATTCTGATGGAGTTATTAGCAGATTTGGCATTTGAATGGAACATTTGAAATTCTTTGATGGTGGTTCCTCGCTTATCGAATAGATTCCTTCCTTAGCTTGTTTTACATAACGGTTTCTTTCTCTTTTACTCATCCTAGCAATATGTGCCCCTCCATAAATTAAATCAGCGTTATTAATTGGTTACAACAGATCCTGGGGAAGCTCACTTTCCAAGTGTTGGTGTTATTATCTAGAGGTTTCTTATTATGAAGAATTTTTCAATCGGTTTTAACAACTCTTTAAGACCCCTCTTCTAGTCATATTTTGAATTATTCCAACTAGAACTTGACAGCTATCGATCTTGTGCCCATTACTTTATGAAAAGCATAATGATCTCATATTGTGTTTAGTTTGGGATTTTTCCTTAACTTAAATGATGTTGGATATTCGAGCTTATCTTTAGTCACAACATATATGTAATTGATAGGTTCAGTTAGTTTAACAAAGTTAGCCTTAGCAAATTTGTCCCATTTACCTCTTTTGTCTTGGACCATAAAACTACCCTTTCTCTTTAATTGCATTTATTGTGGAAATTTTCATCCATCCGAATGAATTTATCAGCTTGAAAGTGAAAATGTTGTAAATCTTTGCAATCGAGCTCATAGGTGTTTTAAGTCAAAGCAGATTTTACTACCATCAACTTTCTTGATCGCTCACTTTTTTAGCTTTGTTTGCTTCAACGTTGAATCTTTTCACATAATACCTTAACAACTCTCCTAAATTTTGGTTTATGTCGGGCAATACACTTGCATCGATAGTTGGCTCCTTGGAGGTGCCGAATTAAGCTGAGAACTCGTAAGTAAACTGTTCCTACGAGTTAATCTCACGATAATGTCGGTTCCATTTTATAGCTGCACCGAAGAAAGTACTCGAGAATAACCACATCTTACTACCCCAGGGGAATCATATAAATCCATTTTGCTCTCAAAAGCCATCAAACGATCATCATGAGTGGTTGTTCCATCATATTAGATTAATAGGATGCATATAACGTTAATGGGACCATCATAATCTCTTCCCTGAACTGAGCTCCCCTAGATTTTTTATTTGCCTTGGGATCCGTTGTCCTCTTCCCCTTCAGATTTTCTATGTCTCTTACCATCTTGTTGGCCAATTCTTTCAAATATGCTCCATTATTTTGATAGTATCTTCCTTTTGGCACGTACTCCTTTCCTAGAGCTGAGCTTGTGAATTATACTTGTGGAGATTTTGATTCTTTACTTGATTTTGAATTGGATGATTTTCAGTTTTCTTTACAGTCCTAGATTGTTATTTTCAATGTTCTAAATTCTTAAATTCAACCCTTCATCTTTCCTTCGAGGAGACGCGGCCTCTTTTTTTTCTTTTTCTTTAATTCTTTATGACGTTCTTGAAGATTTTTGAGAGACAGGTAATTCGATTAGTTATTACATAATATGTAGTTGTCTTCTCATGGTCTTAAGGTCATTTTCTTCCTTAGATGTTTCCACAGGTATTGATGCTTGACCTATCTCAGCATTCTTTATGATGAATCGAGGAATCACACATTCCTCAAGGTTCGCGTGTTGCATTGTTTCCCCTTGAACTTGAACATTAACCATCTACGGATCTGACCATTTGCAAAATTTACTGGTAAAATAGTGGTTATTTAATTATCATCGCTGAGTTCAACTTTTACTGAAAGCACCACTTAATATTTGGCCGAAATTTAGTTCAACCCAATATGCACTAATCACGAGGAGTCAAGGGTACTTACTTTGGATGACGTTGTAATGCCCCACCTTTATTCCCATATTATCTTAGAATATTACAAGTAATATTGTCGAGTAATATAGAGAATAAGGCTGGTTAGGAGCGAACATCTGTAATATTGCTTTAAGCGAGTATTGATACATCGAATTTTGTGACTATATTTTTTTCCTCACGTGTAGGGATTCGACATATACAATCCATAAGCAAAACAATAATACAATGGCTTAATATAATTCAGAATAACACATCCAATAATAATACAACACAGAATCAAACGTCGCAATGGAAATATAATACATCAAATATCTCTCCAAAGTGTAGGTCTACAAAAGGAAAAAGCAAGACTTACATATAAACCATATACATAAATAGACTATGACAGATTAAAAGAATATACATGACAACATATGCCAATACAACAACTAAATATACCACAAGTATATATAAGACTAACATCTCAAAATGGAACTCTATCAAATAGATAATACTGCATATGTCTACTCTAGCTAGTGCACATCCAAAGTCAATGAGTCCCTATACCTGTCAAGTATCGGTCTGACCCGAATATCATAAATCAATAAATGGATCAGACTATCTCTAAATATCAAAAAAGTGAGATCATATTATAAGCATGCATAAACATCAAAGGTAGAAACTCGTATAGTGTATTAAACTAAAGAAGTCGAGGTACTATAAATATTACTCATAGTGAATGATCCCATCATCTAGAAATAACCATAAGTAAGTAAATGGCAATCCATCTCATATTTCACCAAATCATGAAACACAAACATAGCCCTTCGTAGGCAAAACAGAATTTTGGTGAAATCCCAAATCAAATCTCAAATCACATCCTATATTTCACCAAATCATAAAAGACAAATATAGCCCATAGGCAAAATAGAATTATGGTGAAATCCCAACTAAATCTCAAATCTCAATGTTTAAATCAATAAACACATAATTGGTGCCAATCCCTAAAGATAGGATGATACTCGATGCAAATGCATGCCACAATGAGGTACAGTCCCATCTAGGGCAGAAGTATAGTCCTCCCTTCGATAGAGGTACAGTACCCTTTCAGACAGAGGTACGTTCCCCACTTGGACAACCAAAGATGAACCCGAAGGTTATGCTGAACATAGATGAGGCACTATCCCCTCTTGGACCAACTAGAGACGTACCCGAAGGTAAGGACTAACCAGAGACGGACCCAAAGATCATGCCTTCCTAGAGATGAGCCAAAGGCTATACCTAACAAGGATGAGGTACTATCCCCTCATGGACAAATAGGAGATGTGCCCGAAGGTAACGCCAAACTGGAGACAAGTACTTCACAAATCCAATCTAAAGGCAAGCATATTGCAAGCCTACATAAGATGATCATTTCTGATAGATAAGTGTAATATATCTCTAGATAGTAATTATCCGAATAATGACCGTGTGTCCCATACCACACGGGTTTACTTGAATATTTACTATAAGTTAGTAAACTCCACTCGATTAGTGTAATATACTCTCGATTAGTAACTAAATGAGTATCGTCCAATGTCCCATAACTACTTTGCGATGCTTAAATATTTACTAAATGATAGTAAATCCCACTCGACTAAAATATTCAATTGAACAAGTCTAAGAATTTACCGATAAAGTAATATAACCGTTCCATACCATTGTATTGCTAAATCGTTTAATTAGATTTCTTATGAAGGCTGAAATTGCAAGATGGCAATAATCTCAAAATTCACACAACAAATGCCAAAATAGCATATAAATAGCCAAAGGCTAAAAGTTTGTGTAACAACTCGCACCCCGGTAGGCTTAAATTTTCGATGAACCGAAAATCCAAGTCCACTAAAGCATGAATTGCTGGTTTGGTATCCTGTAAATAACAAAGGCAAGTCAGAGTAATGTTTATAAAATCTCACAACGGAATAATGATAAAGTATTCAACATATGGTTACTAACCAGGATTAGGCTACTTTCCCTAACAGTGTTGAACCTTGGAGTGAAACTTGCCTTTTTACTAAATACCCATAGTTGCTAAACCGTCTTCCTGTGATTTGGGGAAAATAGGAAAAATAGGAATGGATCAGACATAAAGTCCGGTGAATGAGAAATAAAATGAAGCAGAAAGAATAAAACAATATAATTCCAGGTCTTCCCCGGATATCGCAGAGGGTGAATAGTATAATGCACCGAAACCTTTTTAGATATAGTTCCTAAGAAGCCAAAGTCCATGGTCACTCTAAGGAAGTCAATCATGCAGTAATACTAAACATCAATCGGCCTATCGGATCTGCTGTCCTTACCTATCCACGTGCTACAGCGTGAAAGTCATGCTCTTCACCCATGCACTTTGACTGTCTATCCACGTGCTACAGCGTGAAAGTCATGCTCTTCACCCGTGCACTGTGACTAAATGCCTCTTACGTCTTACGGGCACAGACTTAAACAACCTCGCAAGACCCCGAAGTTGCGCTCAGGATCCGCCAAATTGGACTCCTATCCTCCTGTCTCCTCGATCACCAGCGTGGACTTGCCCCTATCCAAAGTGTCGGTCCTCCGAAAGAGCCCCCGCAGCTGGGTCGGCTATGCAAAATCCTCCAACGATCTGCCTGAAGAAGCCTACGTCGAAGCACAACTTGTCATGTTCCATCCACGTCGATCTGCCTGAAGAAGCCTACGATTGCGGATGCTACCTATCCTACGTACTAGCAACCTATATAAGGTAACAACTATCCTTGCAAATCTACTTGCTCGCTATCCTAGTACGTACAGCCAAAATTATATTTTGATCTTAACTGCATGAAACATCTGTCCAGACCTTTACAAGGTCTGCCTACCAAATCGCTCCCAGATTAATTAATTTTACAATTATAGTTTAAATACCGTCTCTTTCCATTAATCTGCCTTATGCCATTTTTACTTCCGATTTGGTTATTTCACAATTTTCCTTTTGCTTAAATAAATGGTGTTTCAATTTGACGTCCGTTCAACCCGTATGGTTTGTCTGTACTTTATACCGTTTTGTAACAGATTTATACTTGCCTTCTGGGTCCATTTAATTCACATTTTCCACCCTAATTTACGTTCTCCTTTTTATAGATTTAATCTGTACAAAAATTTATCTAATAGCCACAAACCATTTAATTGCATAAAATACCACTTTTTACATTTAAGGCCACATATGGAATAAACACATATACCAACTAAAATTCCAAATTTTGTTCCATAACCATATTCAAAATTATGTAATTATACCTACCAAATTTCCAATTTTATTCAAAGAACATATTCTAATTTACCCAACTAACTAGTTATGCCATTAAAAATAGAATAACAATTCTAATTCAATTTAGTTAACCAATCTCATTTACGCTATCAAACGTGAATAAGCAATTTATACGTTCCATATTTTAAACCAAACATGAATTATAATTGAGAAGTGGTAGAAGAAGAAGTTACAATAATTTGCATCAAACCTCAATTATTAACAGAAATTAATTCATATTATCGTGCTAGAAAAGAACTAAAATTAAACTACTTTATTTTTCTATTTCATATTAATTCCCACTCACCTGGCACTTGAGCTTGTATAAATTTGAAAAGCTTTCTTCTTCTTATCATCATCTTTTTAAATTCTTCAGAATCCTTCAAATAACTCCCATATATATATTTATTTAATTGGATTTGGTAGAGAATTATTTATTTAGTGGAGAAAAGGAGGAAGAAGAATACACACAAATTTTTCTGTAGACTTATGGCGACGGCTGAATAAAAGATTAGGTTTGATGTTTATTTATAGATAGTGTGAGTGCATATAATCCATTAGATTTTCCTAGGTTAAATCATGTTCATCTGAACACCTCATGGTTACCCACTCTGGCTCATACACGTCACTAGACCAATAGAACGCTAGGAAATCAAAAACCACGTTACTCAATCTAGTAGAAAACCGCCACGTCAGAAAATAAATCAGCGTTCATTGATTATTCCCGTTAATTGATTGCAAGTAAAATTTCCATTTTTGTTGTTTGTGTGTATACAGTACACATTTTTGAGAGATTATAGTCTCTCTCTTAATTTACTTTTCAAATTATTTCCCATTGTATAAATCTCATTAGATCTTTATTTTAAATATTTGCATTTATTAGCAATCAATCCATCTTTGCCAAATTTACATCCATAATAATTTCCTTTGTTATACATTCTTATTAATGTCAATTATGCCATTAATTCAGCCAATCAATTTATTCCCAATCCCTCTCTATTCATCAGTTGGGTATGTTACACATTTATTTACACTTTTGAATGTGTACAATTAATTAGGATATATGTATATATACATATACAATTTAAACTAATCAATCCCTTGGTTAATTTTATTCATTCATAGTTAATTTTCTTAATTGATTGCTTACTAATTTTAACCATTCTCCATTGATTCTTGTCCGTCACAACATTTATTTGTTAATGCTTTATCCTCCTTTCTAAATCTTCTGTTTATAAACATTAAAGATTTAAACTTCAATAATATATATTTTATAAACAAATTTAGTTTCCTCATCTGACATGTTAACAATCTACGTTAATTTTCAATTAATGCACATTAGTAAATGTTGTAACGCATGTTAATTACAATTGTAACGTACTTTAATTAATAATAATGTGCATTTATTGTCAATAAATCTTTTTACCATTTCCCTCCTTATACATATGTGTGTGTGTGTGTGTATTAATACAATACTCTTATTTCCAGTTAATTTCATTAATTAAATTCAAATGTTTAAATGTGCGCATAAACGCGTAAGCTATTGAATAATTCCAAACTTTGTGTATATAATGTGTTTCCCTTTTAAATAAATTCCACTGACTTATTGCTGACTATGTAAATATGTAATTTAACACACATTAGCAATCAATCAATCAATTATAATTAATGTAAGTTACCAATTTCATACGTGTAATTGTTTCTGATGCCAAAACTTCCAACGGTCATAACTTCTTCGTTTGAACTCCGTTTGGAAAACATTATATATGAAAATTAATCAGAAAATTGCCACGAACACAATGGTATAAGTTTCATGGCCAAATTCCAATACTTGCAAAATGTTCATTTTTCACAGTTGCTAAGTTTATTAATTATATTTCCATTAATTAATTAGTGTAAAAAACGTGAGGTTTACTTTAATTTACACGTGTTCTTTAAATTTTCTTTTAATAATAAATCTTCTATTTTAATTCCTTTTTAATTATTTTTTACCAGAAATATCAGGGTGTTACAGTTTATACTTTTGAAAGCAATTAATACAAATTTACCATATAGGAAATGATTTCTAAAATACTTTATGTATGTACTTACTTTCAAATTTCTCGTTTTTAAAATCCATAAACTCCTTTGTTATTTAATTATGTGTGTGTGTGTATTCAACACTTGGTAAAATAAACTATAAATCTGAATAAATATCAAAACTTATTTATATGTATAGTTGTTCCAAAATCCCATTAAAAAGATATATAGTTCAACAAACTATATTTTATATGCTATATAGATATACAAACATTTGTTTTAAAATAACACAGGCTTATAATTCAAAACCACACATTTAAAACATAAACAATTTCTACTTACTATACTTAATATATTATAACTTATTATAATCTTTTGTAAAAAGGAATTAAATTGATTTGAAAACAAGTTTGAAATCAGTAAATTATAATAAACTTTTTATTATAAATTACTAATTTTAAAACTACATATATAATAACTAAATAAATTCAAAAAATTGAATCAACTGAAATCATTTAAATTAGAGAGTCCAAACATAGAAAACTAGAATGCAAGAGGCATCAAAACCACCAAAACAAAGCGCGAAAACCCAAGAAGCAAAATCGATAGTCAAGAAGGAAGAAATGCACCTGGAGTAAGCTATAGGTGCCGATCAATCGAGAGGTCATTAATGATCGGTCGACCTATAGGATGCCTAGAGCGTGAGCTCTAGGCCTATATCTTCCCCATCAACGACCATTGTCCGGCATTAATTTCAGGCATTCAAAACTTGAAACTTGTAGATCTTGTGATATAATAATTAGATTTAGAGATAATCAACCAATTCAGCAATCATTCATTATGAAATCAAATGCATGAAATCAGAAATTTAGATATAGATCTTGTGAGGTTTAACTCACCTTGAATCTCCAATTAGATTTGCCAAACACTTTCATTTTCAACAAACCCTAGAAATTTGCCTCAATCACTGTTTGCGCCAAAAATGGTCACAAACCAGAAATGTCGTGAAAGCACCAGTATATGAACACACATCAGCAATAAATGATCACAGATCACAGATCTAAGTAATGTAGAAGATAAAAAGTGAAGAATAATGAACTTAAAACGGAAAGAAATAGACAGAGACACAAGATTTATAGTTGTTCGGCTATCTCCGGCCTACGTCCACTCCAAAAGATAATCTTTTATTGATGTTCTTCACTGATTGCAGCATATTACAATAGTAATTTTCGAGTACAAACAATAAAGTTGAGTTCAATCTTGATTTTGACAGAGTCTGCACGTTGCTGGATCCAAAAGTCCTCTTTTTGTAGGCCCTGGGGCCCTATTTATAGGCGCTCCATGCAAATATCTCGCTCAAACTTAGGGAGACTCCTTCTGGTACGTGAGCGGGCCCACGCGATCGATCTCATGAAGTTTCGACTCGATCCATGATCGATACAAACATAACTCGTATCAATCAAGATTTTGTCCATTGGAGTCGAAACTTGGTGTGAACATTCTTTAGCATGTATGTAAGCTTTTGTGAAAATTTCAGAGCATTTGGACTTATGGTTTGCGAGATATGACCGATACAAGTTCGTGTTCATTGGTTGGCTGTTTTGTTCGTATCGATCCTCTTTGCGTCGCTCCTGTTCGTATCGATACATTTCGTATCGATCCATTCGACTCGATCTTGAGCACGTGTATGCAAGGTGACATGGCATGAAATTCCTAGATCGATCCATTTTTTGTGCCGAGTTGACCAAGTTATTCGTACGCAATATCGAAGCTTTGTTCGTATCGACAATTGAAGGTATATTTCACATCCACCCATTTCAGCCCTTATTCGTATCGATAATTGATGGTCTACTTCGTATCGATCGTTGTAATACAACCGATACATAGTGACTTCGCTTGAGCATGATGGGTACAAACAAGGAACAAAGGCTCTCGGGTGCTATCGATTCGAACAACCGTGAACTGGATGGATGCGAAGGAGGTCTGCAGAGTGGACGGATACGAACTAAGCTTACCTGTGATCAATACGAACTGGGTCGGTCCTTGATCGATACGAAGTAGTACGAATACAAGGTGGACTGATGGATTCGAAATTGGTGGTCATGAACATTGGGCTTATGTGATGGATACGAACAACAAACATCTGATGGATACGAACTAAATCGATACGAAAGTATAGTTTTTCCTTAGTTTGTATCGATCATATCTTTAGCATATGAACTCCGATTGATATGAAATTTGAAACATCATATTTCATGGCTTTGATTGTCATTCCTTATCAATTGTAGCTCATTCCGGATTCAGACAAAATTCATTGACATCCATAGTGAACCTGTGATGTATAATCGATATCTGGGATGAATAATCATCGGTTTTCAGTCAATTTCTTGATATCTCAGTTTTGCTAAAAAGTAGGATAACACTTTGTCCCCCAAAACATGCCTTTTGGCAAAAGGCGTGTTTTGAATAGCTCCAAATCGAATGTTGCGAGCTCATATTTTATTCATAGCTATAGTATCGGCGATCAAGTTTGCGGCTGTTCGAAGCTGGATCAGTATCCATTTTCACTTGCGGAGGTCTGTAATCAAATCCTACAGCCTCTCCAGACTATCGATGGTCACTCCGGACCCTTGCTAAGTCCATTCCAAACCTACCGATCGAATAGAAAGATCCTGTTGCGCTCCGGCGTTGCTTTCTATCCCTTGCCCTGTGGCCCTAGCGAGGGCATATAGCGATGTCTTGGTCTTTCTGGACCGATCACAGCCTCTCCGGGCTCTTGCTGGATCCCATCCTATCACTCTCCGGTGAAGGGGAAACAGCGTCGAGTGAGCCGATCCTGTCGCTCTCCGGCGAATCGGAAACACCCCCTGCACTCCGGTTTAGTGTTTCTGAACATTAAGCGATGTCTTGGCCTAAATCCTAGGCCGATCACAGCCTCTCCGGGCTCTTATCGAACCCCGATACAATCACTCTCCGATGAATGGGGAACGTTGTTAAGTGAGTCGATCATGTTGCTCTCCGGCGAAGCAACTCACTTCCTGCACTACGGACCCCGCCTCTCCGAGTAGGATCATAAAGCGATCATTTTCAAGCTGGTTTTCAATATTCGACCTTTAAATCTCCGGCAAAGGTTTATTTCGAGAAATTCAAGTTCATTTATTAAATTCAAGTTCCGAATGTTCAATCTCAAATAACAGGAAAAACTAGGCATTGCCTCTCCGGGCAGAGCGGTCTATTACCATCATAGAGCATGCTTGGGGATCTCTCCGGTTCCCGTACATGTGTAAGTGGAATAGCCGTTTTATTTTGAAATCAAATCTAAGGAATCTAATCGACCAAAGTCCAAATCTTGGACTCGGCCCTTGCCATCATAATCAATTGATGACGAGTCGTGATCCTTATCCAGGATTAGTCCTGTTAGGTGGAGGTGGTAGTTGCTCAGGTCCTACGGCCGCTGTCCGATCTCTGGTGTATTGTGGCAGTCTACCACTTCTGATATGCTCTTCTACCTCATCCTTCAGATGGCGGCATTCATCGGTTGGATGCCCTTCCAGCTCATGAAATAGGCAATACTTTCCACTTCTACATTCCCGTTCTGTGGGATCTCTCCTGGGTGATTTTCGATAAGGGAGCTGCCCCCGAGTCTCCGTGTAGATTCGTTCCAGGCTCGCCGTCAAGTCTGTATACTGTTTGAATCTGGGTTCTCAGAATTTCTTTCGTTTATCAGGACCATCGTATCTGTCATCCTGCTTTCGCTTTCCTTTGTCCGCTTCGGACTGTTCTTTGGGTGTTCCTTCGCCTTGCACAGCGTTTGTTTCCCGTCTCTCGGCGTGTGAGTCTTCTAGCCGAATGAATCTCTCAGCCTCATGATAGAATTCTCCAAGATCTTGTGGTGGATCTCTTGCTAAAGAATCCTTAAACTCTGTGCCTTCCGCAACTCCTGCTACCGCCGCCATCAAAATCATCGATGGATCCGGGCGATCCACTTAAGCCACTGTCGCGTTGAATCGTAGTAAAAAATCTCTTATGGACTCTCCGGTCCTTTGCTTTATCGAAGCTAAGGTCATCACACTCTTGGGTCACGTCACGTGGACCCTAAACTGTCTCATGAAGCATTCCACTAGCTCGCTCCACGTTCTAATTGATCCATTCTCTAGCTGCCTGAACCAAAGCGCAGCCAAATCTGTCAAATATAGAGGGAAGCATCGAGCCATCACTTCCTTGGTTGCCCCCAGCACTTCCATATGCCTGATATACCTGGTAATATGCATGGTTGGGTCTGATTTCCCATCATAAGGATCCGACGTGGGTAACTTGAACTTTGGAGGATTCCTTGCATTTATGATATTCGGAGTGAACGAACTCCGACTAACTTCTTCTAAGCCTCCGCTTGACAATCCTCCTATCATAATTCGTCGTACTAGTCCAGCCATTCTTTCGTCTCCGTCCAGGGGTTACCCCCTTAGCATGCTTCTATCCTATCCCCCAGGTCTCGAAGGGTATTCTGGGTAATATTCTTTGTGTGGTTCATTAACATTGGCGTTGGCTCTAGCCTGCTGAGCTCCATCTATGGGTCTTCCAATGTCAGATCCCGAGGGTCTGCCCCCAGGTCCTTGTTGATTGCCTTCAAGTTCTTCATTCTGATCTTCGATTTGACCTCCATTGGTCTCTGGGAATCTAACTCCTTGTCCTACATTCGCAGTCACTATAGTCGGTCCAAAGTTATGTGCTCCAGCTGTTCTCATCTGATCAAAGAAGTTTTGCATCATTTCTTGTTGACTCCTCAACAACCTTTCATGAATTGAATCCGCCATAGCCTCCATTTCATCCCTGGTAATGTAGATCGAAGTCGGTCCTTCTCCAGCTCCAAAGGACGCCTCTTGGCTTCCCCCTTGTTGGCTTCTCTGGGCTCTTTGTCTTCTACTTGTTTGTCGTGTCATTGTCTTTCAAATCTGAATTCCTCAAGCTTTCGAATCTGAACTCCCAATCTGGTATAGCGGGCTTGGGTTCAACTCTCAGTGAAAGCACCAAAGTGTTTGCGCCAAAATTGGTCACAAACCCCAAATGTCATGTGTATGAACACAAATCAACAATAAATGATCACAGATCACAAATCTAAGTAATGTAGAAGATAAAAAGTGAAGAATAATGAACTTAAAACGGAAAGAAATAGACAGAGACACAAGATTTATAGTGGTTTAGCTATCTCCGGCCTACGTCCACTCCAAAAGATAATCTTTTATTGATGTTCTTCGCTGATTGCAGCGTATTACAATAGTAATTTTCGAGTACAAATAATAAAGTTGAGTTCAGTCTTGATTTTGACAGAGTCTGCACATTGCTGGATCCAAAAGTCCTCTTTCTGTAGGTCATGGGGCTCTATTTATAGGCGCTCCATGCAAATATCTCGCTCAAACTTCGGGAGACTCCTTCTGGCACGTGAGCGGGCCCACGCGATCGATCTCATGAAGTTTCGACTCGATCCGTGATCGATACGAACGTAATTCGTATCGATCAAGATTTTGTCCAATGGAGTCGAAACTTGGTGTGAACATTCTTTAGCATGTATGTAAGCTTCTGTTGAAATTTCATAGCATTTGGACTTATGGTTTGCGATATATGATCGATACAAGTTCGTGTTCATTGGTTGGTTGTTTTGTTCGTATCGATCCTCTTCGCGTCGCTCCTGTTCGTATCAATACATTTCGCATATCGATCCATTCGACTCGATCTTGAGCACATGTATGCAGGTGACGTGGCACGAAATTCCTGGATTGATCCATTTTTTGTGCCGAGTTAACCGAGTTATTCGTACGCAATATCGAAGCTTTGTTCGTATCGACAATTGAAGGTATATTTCGCATCCACCCATTTCAGCCCTTATTTGTATCGATAGTTGATGGTGTACTTCGTATCGATCGTTGTGGTACAACCGATACGTAGTGACTTTGCTTGAGCATGATGGATACGAACAAGGAACAAAGGCTCTCGGGTGCTATCGATTCGAACAACCGTGAACTGGATGGATGCGAAGGAGGTCTGCAGAGTGGACGGATACGAACTAAGCTTACCTATGATCGATACGAACTGGGTCGGTCCTTGATCGATACGAAGTAGTACGAATACGAGGTGGACACATGGATTCGAACTTGGTGGGCATGAACATTGGGCTTATGTGATGGATACGAACAACAAACATCTGATGGATACGAAAGTATCATTTTTCCTTAGTTTGTATCGATCATATCTTGAGGATATGAACTCCGATTGACATGCAATTTGAAACGTCATCTTTCATGGCTTTGATTGTCATGCTTTGTCAATTGTAGCTCTTTCCGGATTCGGACAAAATTCATTGACATCCATAGTGAACCTGTGATGTATAATCGATATCTGGGATGAATAATCATCGATTTTCAGTCAATTTCTTGATATCTCAGTTTTGCTAAAAAGCGGGATAACAATCACAAAACAAATAGCAACCAAAATTAAACACTGTAAACTGAAATTGAATAATCTACAAGCTAGAATATGGCTAGAGAACATTACCTTGATTTTCCTGGATTTTCTAGCAATTTATCCTTGTTTTAATTTGATCATTTTGCATTAGGGTTAAAGAGGAAACTTGATTTCCTTTTGTTTTATGTTTTTTGAACTTAGAGTATGTACAAGCAATAGAAAACGAGAAGGAAAACTTCTCTTTTGATTTCTCCTAAACAAGCTTTGGATTTCATTTTACAAACCAACACAAATATAAATACCTCTATTAATTTACTTAGCCAAAGGGCTTGGGTTTGAAATTAAACCCAATAGGAGAATTAATACATTTTCCCCCTTCTTTTATTCCTAAAGCCATGATTATTTCTACATGAATTTCAAAACTTAATACAACACAATACTAAAGCACACTTTTATTTAGATATCATTTTAAATACTAATTATTATTATTTTCTATTTGCCATAAATGAAAAAAAAATCTTAGTATTAATTATAAAGTGATTTCTACCACTTTCTAATTTCATAATGATTTAGAATTAACCATTATAAAACAAATTATTCTTTAAAAATAATACAAATTCCAGATTAATGATTTATATTCTCCAGTTTAAATCATTATTTTTTATTTAATCAACTTAAAAAAATCAATATTGTTACAGACTTCCCCCCTTAAAGAAATTGCAACCTCGAAATTCTAATTCGGAGAAAAGTCTATAATAGAAATATATATATTTTTCAAAAATTCATTTTCTATATCCTTCTTTATCCTTTAAATTTTAACTAAGCGTCATTAATATAAACATCGATTTGACTTAACATATTAATCTACAAAATTGCATATCATTCTTTCCTTATTTTGTAGTTTAAAATAAGTTTACACAAGCATTTCACATCCGTTAAAATAATATAACACCTTCTATGTTTTAAACACTAAACATTTAAGGTATTTAAAAGATATTTACTTATTTAATTTCTTAAAATAAGAATGTTAAATGATTTAAAGACTTCTTTAATTTTATATCTTAACCCACTATTCAATTTCATTTTATTGAAAAGAAATCATTTCTCCATGAATTAATTTTCCATAACCTGAAAAATTACAAATATTCAACCAATACTCAACTTTACTTCGAATTCAAATCTTATATTTGAAATTCATAATCTAGGAAAACTACTTCTGATAAAAGTTATATATAATAACCAAACCAAAAGAATTTTCTTTCTTTTTTTCACTAAAATATCTATTTTATCAAACTTCAATTTTTTAGACTTCATTTCATGGTTATATAAAAATTTAGTTCTTTGCATAAGTCATATCCTTATGTAAAATTCAAAACTCATTTCTAAAATCTCTTTTCATGCTTTACAAAAGAACTTCTATAGATATCATTATTATTACGTTGTAAAGCTATTCATATCTGAAATATTATTTGCTTACTAAAGTTTGAATTTTTTAGTTTCTAAGATGATGGTTTTGATGCAACAACCTTAGGACTTGTTATAAAATATAAATACTAATATTCTTGTCTAGATATATATGTATATGCAGGATATATATGCAGCTACTAAGGAGTAAAGACTGTATAGTATAAAGATTTAAGACCGACGAATCCAAGGTTGAAGAAATCAGGATTGAAGACTCATGAGTATCAAGAGTTCAAGATTTCAAGAGTTCAAGATATCAAGATATCAAGATAAGTAAGAGTGTCTAGATTTACATTAAAACTTCATAATAGCACTAAAATCTTTATTCAAATTTTAATTGTGGAATGGAATCCACCTTCTCGGTTTAATAGTGAGATGGAACCCATGACCTCTTTAACGGGATGGAACCCACGACCTTCTCTAGTGGAATGGAATCCATGAAATTTTCAAAATGATTTATTTTAAATATTTTTCCAAAAACTTTTTAAAAGTCATCTCTCTCAGTTTAAATATTTTAGCCTTAAACAATTTTTATCTTTTATACTTTGATTTCAAAATGATCTCTTATTTTTAAACTATCTCCTGGTTTTAATATTATAAGCTTTAAATCTCAAAAATATATTCTATACTTAGTTTTTAATGTTACTTTTATATTATAGATTATATATTTTTAAGATTACTTTTTAAATCTCTTTTATAAATTTAAACTATATTCAAAATGGTTTATAAACTTTAGAAATTGTTTTGAGAAGTTGTAAAAAGAAAATCTCTTTTAAAAACAAAAATAGATTATCAAAATTTACTAGGGAATGTCGACATACCCCATCCCCCCATGTCGACATGGTAGCCTTTAGAATTTAAAATTCAATTTTTCAAATGAAGTGTCTATTCATCATAACCTTTCACGAATGGACATGATTGTTGTTCTTCTATAAATACCAGTTGTTTTCAACGAATTTTAAGTTAGTTTTTCTTCATTTCTTCACTCCTTCTTCGCCACTAAAATATTCTCTTATATTTTAACAAAACTCTGTCGAAATCCTAAGTGAATCAAACTTGATAATCTCTTGATAATCTCTAGTTTGATTCTCTACCACTCTCTCTCAAAGATCTCAGTGCTATTTAGAGTTATAGGATCATTTGTAATCAAAAGAAGTGTATCGAGTCTCTCTATCTATTAAAGTGATATTAGAAATGGTGTGATTGTAGCCTATAAATCAATTGGGTCTGATTGTATCCCGTAAATCAATTAGGTGAGCTTGTAGCCTGGTTAAATCAAGAGAGTTTGCCCTGGACTCGAAGACAGAAGGGTGTATCTCGTGGCCTTGAAATCAAGGTTGTAATATTGACATTATATTTGAAAAGAAACATACATAAGAATTGTGTGGGACTGGATGTAGGGTAACTCCGAACTAGTATAAAATTCCAGTGTGTTCTTTCCTTTACTACTTTTATTTACTATTTACATCTCTGTCTGATTCTGTGATTGTTTCTATGTATGTGAATTGCATCTGTTTGAGTTTAATTTGAAAAGATTTCGAAAAGATTCATAAAATTAATTAAACACTATTCACCCCCCTCTAGTGTTAATTCTGCCTTAAGATCCGTAATCCACATTTCCTACATTTGGTATCGAAGCATTGGTTTTCAAAGTAATCATAATCTGTATTTTGAAAAAGTTTAAAATGGCAATTTTTGGACATTTTGTAAACACTAGTTCAAAACTGTTCATATCATCATTGTTTCATAAGTCTACAAAATGTTATTTTAGAAAATCAGGTTATCTACCAAATTGGTGTGTTGTGCGGGAACATGTGTGTTATATGGCTTTTGATGAATCAACACTCAATGGACAAATGGTGCAAATCAAGAAAAATAAATGGATACTTTATAGTGGATGTTTGAAACACATGACTGGCAATCCGGAGATACTGAATGACATAATTTATGAAGATGGTGGACTGGTCAACTTTGGAGACAACTCAAAAGGAAATGTGATTGGCATCGGCAATGTTGGTAACTCTAAAACTCCTACTATCTCTGATGTTTTGTTAGTTAGGAATCTAAAACACAATTTACTTAGCATAAGTCAACTATGTGATAAGGGGTACAAAATTAAATTTGAAAAGGATAAGTGTCACATCGAAGATAATAAATCAAATATTATCTTTGAAGGAATTAAGAAGAAAAATATTTATATACTTAGTATGAAAATATCAAATGATAACCTATGTCTTTTGGCTAATACAAGTGACCCTTGGATTTGGCATAAAATATTTGGGCATTTGAATTTCAAACTTTTATCTAGACTATCAAAACTTGATTTAGTAAGTGGTCTCCCTAAAATGGATTATAAAGTAGATAGTATATGTGATGCTTGCCAATTAGGAAAACTTAGGAAGAGTTCATTTAAATTGAAAGATATGATTTCAACTTCAAAAACTCTTGAGTTACTTCATTTAGATCTGTTTAGCCCATCTCAAATTCAGTCAATAAATCACAGTAAATATGTTTTTGAAATTGTAGATGATTATTCTAGATTTACATGGACAATTTTTCTAAAACGTAAAAGTGACGCTTTTGATTTATTTAAAACTTTTGCAAAAAGAATTCAAAATAACTTTCTTTAAAAATCAAAACTATTCGTAGTGATCACGGTGAAAATGAAAATTTTGAGAATTTCAGTAAAAAGGAATAACTCATAATTTTTCCTTTCCAAGAACTCCACAACAAAATGGAGTGGTAGGGCGTAAAAATAGGACGATTCAAGAGTGTGCAAGAACTATGCTTTCAGATAGTAAATTACCAAGAAATTTTTGGGCTGAAGCAGTCGCTATAGCTTGTTATATTTTGAATAGGATTTTAATTAGACCACTAACCAATAAAACACCATATGAACTTCTTTTCAATAAGAAATCAAAGGTATCTTATTTTAAAGTTTTTGGAAGTAAACGTTTCATTCTAAATACAAAGGACAATTTGGATAAATTTGATCCTAAATCCGACAAAGGAATCTTTATCGAATATTCTTAGAAGTAAAGCATACAGAGTTTTTAATTTAAAAACTAGCATCATTGAAGAAACAATGCATGTATCTTTTAATGAAAATTTCAAAGATTTTGTTCAAATAAATGATGAAGATGATTTTGTTACTTTAAATAATGAATCAAATGAAATAAATTGTGAAACTATTCATCCTAATAAAAGGATCAGGCTTTTAAAAGATCATCCTGTAGAAAATATACTAAGAAATATTGAATCTGTTGTTAGAACTAGAAATCAACTAAACAAGATGAGTAATGTAGCTTTTATAACATATATAGAACCCAAAAATCCAAAGGAAGCATCATCTGATGATTCATGGATTCTTGCTATGCAAGAAGAACTGAATCAATTCACCGGAAATGATGTATTGGAACTTGTTCCTAGACCCAAGGACATAACTATAATAGGAACTAAACGGGTTTACAAAAATAAAATGAATAACAAGGTGAGGTCGTTAGAAATAAATCTCGGTTAGTCGCGTAAGGTTATTGTCAAGAAGAAGGAATAGTCTATGATGAAACATTTGCACCTGTAGCAAGATTAGAAGCCATTAGAATTCTACTTGCTTTCGCAAACCACAACAATTTCAAACTATTTCAAATGGATGTTAAAAGTGCCTTTTTAAATGGTTTTGTTAAATAAAATTTTCCAAATCTTGTTTACAAATTAAAGAAAGCTTTATATGGTCAGAAACAAGCTCCTATTGCCTAGTATGATAGACTAAGATCTTACCTATTACAATCAAATTTTGAAATTGGTAGATAATAGTCTTTTTATTAAAAGAAACCAAAATGATATCCAATTAGTACAGATTTATGTAGATGGTATAATTTTTGGATCAACAAACAATGAAATGTGAAAAGAGTTTTTTGAAATAATGACAAAAGAGTTTAAGATGAGTCATATGGGTGAACTTACTTTCTTTTTAAGATTGCAAGTAAAACAATTAGATAGTGGATTTTTCATTAGTCAAGAAAAGTATGCTGGGTATCTAATTAATATGTTTGGTATGACCACTACGAGTGGAAAACCCACTCCTATGGCAACCAATGAAGCCTTGAATAAAGAAGACATGTCAAAAGATGCCGACCAAATACTATACAGGGGAATGATTGGATCGCTACTCTATATAACTGCGAGTAGGCCTGATATCATGCATAGTGTCTGTCTCTATGCAAGAAACCAATCTCAACCTAAAGAGACTCATTTAAAAGCTATTAAACGTATCTTAAGATATGTTAAACACACTTTAGACTATAGCCTATTTTACCCTAAAAATGATTCATTTGATTTGATCTCATATTGTGCTGCTGACTATGCTGGTTGTAAATCAGACCGAAAAATTATAAGTGGAACTTGTCAAGTTTTAGGACATTCTCTGGTTTCCTGGTTTAGTAAAAAGCAAAATATTGTCTCACTATCAACAATTGAAGCAGAATATATCTCTGCTGCTTTGGCTTGTTCTCAAGTTATCTATATGCAACAGACCCTAAAGGATTTTGGATTAAATATTTCAAAATCACTAATTTATTATGACAATACAAGTGCATTAAATTTATCCAAAAATCCTACTCATCATGCCAGAACCAAACATATTGATATCAGACATCATTTTCTCAGAGATAATATAAGTAAAGTGATTATTTCTCTTGAATTTATCAACACCGAGAATCAAATAGCTGATATTCTGACCAAACCCTTGAATCAATCAACCTTTACTAAATTTAGAAGAGAACTAGGTATTTGTTCTACAACTGAGATATAGAATATAGATATAGTAACATATATATTTAAATAAATAAAGAAAAATGAAATTGTCAAAATTTTCATAAGGATGTCGACATACCCCTACCCCCCATGTCGACATACAACGGTAAAATTTGAAATTTTGATTTTCCCTCTAAAATTAGTTTGGTAGTTATATATTCTCTGTATTTCGAATTCTTCTGTCTTCTACTTCATTTCTCTCTGTAATAAACTTCTGAGAATATAAAATAATGGCCTCCACTCCTAAATCAAACCAAAATGCGGCATTTTCTTTCCCTTCTCCTACTACTGGTCCATTTCAACGAACTACACTGGCCCGATTCATGAAGATAAAGGAAACTTTGAAGGACTCTTCAAATGATGACTGAGTTGCAAGTCATGAAAATAAAGATGGCAAAGGAACATGAGAAACAAGGCAAAATCCATAGAAAGTTGCAAAAATTTCTAATGGATAATCATGCATACCCGATTCTGATTGAAGATGACTCCTCAAACATTCATATTCATAATCCATTAGAGGAAGACGATGAAGAAGAAGAAGAAGAAGAGCAAATGGACGAAGACGATAAAATTATTTGCATTGGAGAAGTCTGTTTTGGTAAAGATGGTAATTTGGTCGAACAATGTGGAACTTTTTCTCTCCATTACCAAAATTGTTCGATTCACAAGTCACCAATTATCAAAGACTCTCATTAGATTGTTTTTACCATAATGTTTTTATATATTGTGTGTATTTGTATATATTTGTGTTTATATGTGTAATATAACAACATAATAAAATTATATTTATGTTTCACTTAATTATACTACGTTATTAGTATTTAGTTCCATAATATTAGTTTAAGGGGGAGTTATGTAGTTTAGGATTAGTTTTTGTTGGTGACAAAGGGGAAGAATTATAGAATAGGTTAAATAGGCTTAGATTAAGGGGGAGTTAGTAGTTTAAGGGGGAGTTGTTGGAGTAAGGGGGAGTTAGAGTAGAACCAAAGTTTTGTGGAGTAGATTTTATAAACAAAGGTTGTCATCGTCAAAAAGGGAAGATTGTTAGTTCCTGAAATGATGGTTTTGATGACAACAACCTTAGGACTTGTTATAAAATATAAATACTAATATTCTTGTCGAGATATATATGTATATGCAGGATATATATGTAGGTACTGAAGAATGAAGACTGTACAATATAAAGATTCAAGACTGATGAATTCAAGATTGAAGAAATCAAGACTGAAGACCCATGAGTATCAAGAGTTCAAGAGTTCAAAATATCAAGATAAGTAATAGTGTCTAGATTTATGTTAAAACTTCATAACAGCACTAAAACTTTATTCGGATTTTAATTATAGAATGGAATCCACCTTCTCGCATTAATAGTGGGATGGAACCCACGACCTCTTTAGTGGGATGGAACCCACGACCTTCTCTAGTGGAATGAAATCCACGAAATTTCAAAATGATTTATTTTAAACATTATTCCAAAAACTTTTTATAAGTCATCTCTCTCGTTTTAAATATTTTAGCCTTAAACTATTTTTATCTTATATATTTTGATTTCAAAATCTTCTCTTATTTTTAAACTATCTTCTGGTTTTAATATTATAAGCTTTAAATCTCAAAAATATATTCTATAATTAGTTTTTAATATTACTTTTATATTATAGATTATATATTTTTAAGAATACTTTTTAAATCTCTTTTATAATTTTAAATTATATTCAAAATGATTTATAAACTTTAGAAATTGTTTTGAAAAGTTTAAAAAAGAAAATCTCTTTTAAAAACAAAAATCAATTTCAAAATTTACTAGGGCATGTCAACATACCCTATCCCTCCATGTCGACGAGGTAGCCGTAGAATTTAAAATTCAAAATTTCAAATGAAGTGTCTATTCGTCATAACCTTTCACGAATGGACATGACTGTCGTTCTTCCATAAATACCAGTTGTTTTCAACGAATTTTAAGTTAGTTTTTCTTCATTTTCTCACTCCTTCTTCTCCACTCAAATATTCTCTTATACTTTAACAAAACTCTGCCGAAATCCTAAGTGAATCAAACTTGATCATCTCTAGTTTGATTCTCTACCACTCTCCCTCAAAGATCTCTGTGTTTTTTAGAGTTATAGGATCATTTGTAATCAAAGAAGTGTATCGAGTCTCTCTATCTATTAAAGTGATATTGGAAACGGTGTGATTGTAGCCTGTAAATCAATTGGGTGTGATTGTAGCCCGTAAATCAATTAGGTGATCTTGTAGCCTGGTTAAATCAAGAGAGTTTGCCTTGGACTCGAAGACAGGAGGGTGTATCTAGTGGCCTTGAAATCGAAGTTGTAATATCGACATTATATTTGAAAAGAAATCTGCACAAGAAATTGTGTGGCACTGGATGTAGGGTAACGTCGAACCAGTATAAAATTCCGGTGTGTTCTTTCCTTTACTGCTTTTATTTACTATTTGCATCTGTGTCTGATTCTGTGATTGTTTCTGTGTTTGCGAATTGCATCTGTTTGGGTTTAATTTGAAAAGATTCATAAAATTAATTAAACACTATTCACCCCCCCCTTCTAGTGTTAATTCTGCCTTAAGATCCGTAATCCGCATTTCCTACAGAATTTTAAATAATTCAACCATTAATTTTAAACATAGCCACAAAGTTCAGTCTTTTAATATATCTATTATAAGTGAAATGAATTTCTAACCCTTTTTACTATATGCTCACAATTTGATTATCATCACTTTTATTTTTCGAACAACTCCAAATTATTTTTCAAAATTTAAATAATTTGATTCTGGACAAAATAATTTTCAACTTTATATTCTTTGAATAATACAATGGCTTCTTAAAGTATTTATTTATACCAATTCCTGTTTATATAATTTATCCTTTAGATTCTATATCATCAAAGTATAAAATTCTATTTTGTTTTTCAATTAATTTCTTATTTTGAAAATCCAAATTTTATTTACACAATTACTTGCATCTTTTATTTTAACTTCTTATAGACTAGGGCTCAAATGCAACTATTAACTTTCATTCAAATCATAATGGGATATACACAACAATATATAAACACGCATAAATATACATACATCAAATAATATATTGACATTGCCTTGCCAATTATTTATAGCGAATCGCATTGTCAAATAGCAGCGATGTTGACCGTACAATCAACACTGCCTCCCTATTTACCTTGCTATTGCTAAGGCTCGGTGGCTGCACACGTCATTTAAAATTAATACATATAATGCATTTTTACTATTATTATTATTATTTTCTAAACCATCAAAATTTTTAAACACATATATGCATATGGACAAATTTTTCTTCTTAATTTATTTTCCAGAAATATCTTTAAATTATTCTATTTTCTCAAATAATATTATTCAATTCCAAATCATATACTTAATATTATTATTATAACTGCAATTAATATCTTCTTTCTAAATAATCATATAGCTCATAATATTTTCTTTTAAAATATTATTTATTTTCAAGATACCTGCTTTAAAAATTATCACATTTGTATATGCATGTATACATACTTTTCCTCAAAATCATTTCCAAAATTCATTACATATACATATACATATAAATATATTTTCAAAATATTTAACCCATTTAATTGAATGAGCCCAAGAATTAATTGATAAAGTGATACAAATGTTCCATACCACTTGTATTATACTCGGGTCAGTCTAGCTAAACAAATCAGTTAACAAGGATAAGCGATAATATGAGCATAAGGATAATGTGATAATATTCTCGAGTGAGAAGGGACAACTAAAGTGTATGATTACACCAAGTGATAATATGGTATCCCTACACAAACATATAATCTCAAAAGAGATAAAATAACCCATAAAACGCTAAAAGTGGCGAGCCTCATATCATCGGCATATCACAAATCATCAATAATGGTTTAGGGAAAATATAACTCCTAAAAAGGAAAGATCCCGAACCCGCCATATCGGCGAACTCAAAGAAATCCCAAAGAAATCACAAGTTAGAGTCATTCAAAGAAGCAACATAAAACATCAAATATGGTACCACGCCCGAAGACAAATACGCCGCAATGGCAAATACGCCGCACTGGCAAATACGCCGAAATGGAAAATATGTTTTAGTATGACTGGGAAATTGGCTCCTCTCTTTATAGGATCATTTCCTATATAGCTAAATCATTTATTAGATTTCTCATTCAAGTAAAAGCAGAAATTGCAAGAAGGTAATAATCTCAGAAGTCACACAATAAATGCCAAAATAGCATATAAATAGCCAAAGGTTAAGCACAATAAAAGCCAATAAAAGTTTATAGTTTTGCAAGCAAATAATACAAATTTATCAAATAGGAAATGATTTATAAAATACTTTATGTATATACTTATTTCAGACTTCTCATTTTTAAAATCCATAAACTCCTTTGTTATATATGTATGTATGTATGTATGTATGGATATATGTTTATTTTCATCACCTGATAAAATAAACTATAACTCTGAATAAATATCAAAATGTATTTATATATAGTTGTTCCAAAATCCCATTAAAAAGATATAGTTCAACAAATTATATTCCAAAAGCCATATCGATATACAAACAGTTGTTTTAAAATAACATAGGCTTATAATTCACAACTATACTTTTAAAACATAAACAATTTACTTATTTTACTTAAAATATAATAATTTATTATTATCTTTTATAAAAAGGAATTAAGATTTGAAAACAAGTTTGAAATCTGTAAATTATAATACTTTCTATTATAAATTGGTTGTTTTAAAACTCTATATATAATAGGTAAATAAATTCAAAAACTTAAATCGATTGAATTCATTTAAGCTAGAGACTCCAAACTCAGAAAACCAGCACGTAAGAGGCAGAAAAATCACCAAAACAAAGCATAAAAACTCAAGAAGCAAAATCGATAATCGGGGAGGAAGAGATGCACCTGGAGTTCACACTCCAGGTGCTGACTGGTCAACCGGTCATTAAAACCGGTCCACCGGTGGGATGCCTGGAGCGTGAGCTCCAGGCACGTATCTTCCTTACTGACGACCATTGTCCGGCATTTATTTCTGGCATTAAACACTTGAAACTTGTAGACATTTAACTAGAGAACTTGCATGCAATAAGGGACCCAACATTTATAAGCAATACACAACAATTTGAGGATTTTACAAGATTCTGTAAATGTTTTTACTAACATAAATGGCTAAGTTCATACTTTGCAATCATAGACATATAATCACCCAATTCAAAACTCATTTATTATAAAGTCAAATGCATGAAATCAGAAATGTAGAGATAGATCTTGTGAGGTTTAACTCACCTTGAATCTCCAATTAGATTTGCCAAACACTTCCATTTTCAGCAAATCCTAGAAATTTGTCTCAACTACAAAACAAATAGTAACTAAAATTAAACACTGTAAACTAAAATTGAATAATCTAAATGGTATAATAAGCCTAGAGAACATTACCTTGATTTTCTTGGATTTTCTAGCAATTTATTATTATTATTATTTGATCATTTTGCATTACGGTTGATCGATTTCCTTTTGTGTTTTGTTTACTGAACTTAGAGCATGTACAAGCAATAGAAAACGAGAAGGAAAACTTCCCTTTTGATTTCTCTTAAATGAGCTTTGGATTTCATTTTACAAACCAATACAAATATAAATAGCTCTATTAATTTACTTAGCTAAAGGGCTTGAGTTCGAAATTAAACTCAATAGGAGAACTAATACATTTTCTCCTTTCTTTTATTTCTAAAGCTATGATTATTTCTATATGAAATTCAAAACTTAATAAAACATATACTAAAGCACACTTTTATTTAGATATCATTTTAAATACTAATTATATTTTTTTTCTATTTACCATAAATGGAAATAAAATCCCAATACTAATTATAAAGTGCTTTCTAACACTTTCTAATTTCACTATGATTTAGAATCAATCATTATAAAACTATTTATCTGTTATAAAAGCATAAAACTTCCGTATTAATTAATTAAATTCTCAAATTTAAATCATTATTTATTTATTTAATCAAATAAAAAATCAGGGCTGTTACAGGCTCAGTCACATATGTTTTTTGTTGAGTCCGCTGAAGTCATTATGCAAACTTTTTTTTATCCAGGTCCTTAAACAAAAAGACACAAATTCATATAAGTACAAGTTGCCATTAAAGTCACAATTCAAGCCTTATTTATTATGCTAAGAATAAAATGAAAATGAAGAAAAATATGATTTCGAAATTCGGTCCATTCTAACGACGGGTATGTGCCTATTTATTGAAAATACATGCCCCTAGATCCTTGACATATGGCACTCAATAAAGATGAACGATTAAGATTCTACTAACGTGACTCTTTGATGATCTATCAGTATAACTTTCCATTGATCCCTCTATGATGACGTGGCTTGGGAGGACCAATCAAAGGTTACCGCATTGCTTTGTTGGGGATGTTTTATACATTTGAGTTCTTGATGTACGATTGGAGCCAACATGCGATCACTCCAGAAGTTCAGTATGTTATGCCCGACTCCATAAACTCAATGTGTTATGGCTTGATGAACTCACTATGTGATGGCATCTTTATTCCCATTAGGCAACGAATTCCTTATGTCTTTATCATGCAGTAGAATTGAAGTATCATCCCTCGATAGCTTATTGGTCAAGATACAGTGGCTATGAAGACATCAACACTCGATAGCCTATTTGGTCATTATGTGATAGCTTTGGGATATTCAGTCTTCGATAACTCATTAGTCAATATGTGATAGCTTTGGAAACTTCAACCGTCGATAGCCTATCTAGTCATTATTTGATAGCTTTGGGATCTTTGTCCTTCCCCAACTTAAGTAATCAACTTGCGATAGTTTTGAAATATTGGTCTGCAATAGATCCCCCTTTTAATCTTGCCATATATGGACCTTACCGATATCAACTTTCAATAGATTCAAGAAGACAACCTTTAACATGTGATAGCTTGATAATCTCAACTTGTGATGGCTCCTCACCATTAATATGCAGTAGCTTGATAATCTAAATATGTGATGATTCCTTAACTTCCATATGCAGTGGCTTAATTATCTCAATGGGCGATGGTACTTTCATTCTCGGTTTGTGATAGCTTTTCTTATAGTCGGTTTACAATAGCTATCCGCGGTCAACTTATGACAACAATGTTATTTTCAACTTGCGACATCTCTTTACTATTATCTTGTGATAACTCATCACTATAAACTTTTTGAAAATTTTAGATGCGAAATATATACACACATTTACTTCAATATGAATTTAATTTTATGTATCTCATATATATACACACACACATACAAACACACACACACACACACACACACACAAACACACACATATGTGTGTGTGTGCGTATTAGATACCACATATGTATATGGCGGGGCTAACAAATTTTTTACAGTGTAAACCCCACTCAGATACGGGCATGCTAAACCATGCACGCTATATATGTTGCATGTGCAAGTACACATACATGTGTATATGTTACTCATGTACATATTATATAATCACAATATTCACGACAGTAAGTTGAGCATCAAAACCGGCAACCATAACTTTTAATTATCTAATCTCCTTTGCTCGGTTGCTGCTATGGACGTGGACTTGTTAACTTGCTACCTCAAAAGCTATATCCTTCATTGGGCACTCGAATGTCTTCTCTATTCTTTTCTCTCTCAACTTCAAAAGCTTTTATAACAATCTGTATCTTAATTGGCCTAAATTTCGACAAAAAATGAAACCCAAGTCCATCAAAGCATAGATCATTGGATTTGGTACCGGCAAATAAGCATGAGCATTATCGGAGATTAATGGAAATCTAAACTCACAGTGGAAATATTAATAGGATAAGAATAATGATTATGAATACTACCTAGGAATTAATGGTATTCCTTGGATATCAAATTGTCACATTAGCATCAAGCATGAGAAGAAAGGATAATTCTCCAACAACTAAACACATCCAGCTCCGCTAAGCTGTTGCTCTAAATGTATCATGTGGGTTGTAATGATGAGAGGGTTAGAACAACGTTCCGGTAGCCAAAAAATCTATAAACTGTCCGTAACATAAATTTATACCAATTGGTTTCCATTTAATTGTTATTTCTATTAAGGTTAGCAATTCTAATCTAACCTTGCATTGCACACCCGATTACTTACCTACCCATTCCCAAGGTACAAAATAATGATGAAGCCTTATCAACCACCCAATACTTCCATACCCATTTATCACTTAATACTTCTAAATAGGAAGCAGGCTTCTACTATCACCGCATAATACTTTTAAAATAGAAATAGGCAGACTCTGCCATTTAAGACCTCAATCGAGGTAGACTCCATCATGTAAGACCCATTCCAAAGGTGTTCTTCTAGCATTGTCATTATCGGTCTATTCGACCTAGCTGCAGAGACCTTTGACCACTATCTATGGCCTTATAATTTATAATGGCCATACTTCTAGCGCATCTATCGTTATTAAAGTCTTAGAAATGCGAGAGACTGTACCCAAGCCCCTTAATACCTCAATAATAAGGACTAAGCATGCCTCTGACCATTTAATACCTATTTATAGGTAGGCCTTAGCCATTTAATACCTAACCTCAAGGAAGACTCCTCACTAGTACTATCTAGCTGACTTTGCTTGGAAATCTCAATGGGCTACTTAGTACTTCTTTTATAGTAGAAAGGCGAACCATAGATCAGTCACTTAGTACCTTAAACCTGAAGCATCTCGAGATATCCGTCATCATTCTTAATTATAAATATGGAATCTTAATAGATTACTTCTTTCGATAGGGAGGCTGGCCCTGTAGTAGCCACTTAATACCTCAACATTGAAGTGAACCTTTTTGGAGATATTCTTATTTATTTAGAATCTCACTAATTTACTTAGCACTTTCTTTTAAGAGAAAGGCGGACCCTACAACCACTTAATAGCTCAAACCAAAAGCGAACCCTTATGGTGATATCCCTCACCGCTCCTAATTGCAAATTTTGACTAGTTAATACTTTTCAATTAAGAATGCAAGCCCATCCTCCCACGCTTTCAAAGGTCCTAAGATTAGTGATATTTTACATCAGTAGTAAGTTCATTGGAGTACTGGTAGCCTCAAAGTGAAGGACAATTTTTCATCGAGTGGCCTTACTGAACTCGCATCACTAATCTACTAAGTCCAATTAACCATCATAAGTCTTTACTTATATTATCTTAGTTAGACATTGAACTTAGCTTACTAATTCCCTTTTATTTAAGGAAATTAGATTTACCTTTATTACTTATCTACCCATAAATCCCCCTTTTATGCTCATAAATGTCAATTTGTCCGTAAAATCCTAGCGGACATTTCCTAAAACATTTATATATGATTACTAATTTCAAATTAGTAACTTTTTTATATCTATTCCATTTTTATCAATGCCATTAATCCACTTGTCCCTATTAAGTGTAACTCCTGACTCATTTCCATTAATTGCTCGTTAATTAGGGTTACAATATTTAATAACCAATTGCAACCCCTAATCTAATCCTATCCATTATTTCCCATTAATTTCCCATTAATTTGGTTACAATCTTTTATTTCCTATTAATTTTTGGTAGTTCCTTATTTCTTGCGCATTAAAGGAATGACTTCATTTCCTAATTCCACCTAGTCACTTCCCTAAGTATAATAATAACAAACGAACGTTACGTATAAGTAACGCATGAACAAATGATGCGTTTCTTTATTAATGCAATAAATACGTATAAACTGCCTAATAAAACTACCTATTTGTAACCAAATATATTCTAGTCATAAATATGTAACTAGAATATGTTTTCATTATTTAATTTGATGGAATTAAATTTCTTAGGAAGATTTTCCGCTATGATTTCCATAAATTATTTTGACATAAAGAAGAAAGATTGACTTCGTTTGAAATTACAAGGAATGGATAATTTGGGTATTCCTTGTTAAATCAAATGTCGTCTTTTGAATGAAAAGTGGAAAATGCAAACAAACTTTTAAAAATCAAACGGATGTTCTTCCCACAAATTAAACTATGGAAAATCTACAACCTAGTACAAATTGGGAAATAATACAAAAATCCTATTTTACACCCAAATAGATCTAGAATAAAATATACAACATTCAAATTTTACAATCTTAGGGACTGATTCTCAGATCTAGGTGTAAACATATTTCAAACTAGATCTAAAAAAAGAATATATAGGCAATAGTTTTCTACACTAACTTAAGCCTAGAATTCACAAATAAAATTGATTTAGGCATAAAAATCAAACTTATGCCAACGGAATTGATTTAAAATCATAAACAATATATAAAATTTCCCACTCACATTTTAAAGGCGATCCAAATCTCCAGATCTAAAGTAGAACCTTAAATTCATCTCTAAATCCTTTAAAATCTAAGAAATATGTATAAAAAGGGTATATACATACATTAGAATTACATATCTGAGAAGTGATTTGGATTGGGAGAGAAAATAGATATAAACATAAGAATATATATATATATATATATATATATAACCTCGGATACGCGTATTGTTGATTCTCTTTTCTTCTCCTTTTTTATTTGATTTCTATTCTTCTTCGATTTATATGAATATATATACAAATATCTTATTTTTATAATTTAGAAAGAAAGTGGAGAAGAAAAAAGGGCAGAGCTTTGCTGCTACCTTCAAAAAATATGAGAGGAGAAGGGAGGGTTTGATTTGAATTTACAGACACAGGAATCAATCTCAACTGTCAGATTAAAATATGTTAAATCTAGACTGTTGGACCTAGGCTAACCCTAGCCACCATAAAGGAAGCAGCCGACCGCCCCTTACCTAGGAGTCGACTGCCTCTGGTCGACCACTCATATTGGCGGGTCGGCCTATGGGCCCGGGGTAATTATAAAATGTTAATTTTCCTATTCAAATTATTTCCGTTTCGAATTCGTTTCGAATCCATAACTTCTTCATTTTGGACTTCGATCGTAAAATTTCAAATATGAAAGTTGCTCGGAATTTCACCACGAACGCAATGGTGCAAGTTTCATGGTCAAATTCCATCGTATGCATAAATTTTATTTTTGGAGCCTAATTAATTAACTAACTAACTAAATAACTAAAGCTAAATTACGGGATGTTACATTCTTCCCCCCTTAAAAAGAATTTTTTCCCCAAAATTTCACCAATGACTAAGTCATGGTTTTGGCTTCTATTTATCCTAAACTACACACCAATGACTGTACAATCAATTTTTCAATTAATGTGCGCAAGTGCATAGTGTGTTACCGTATAACCACAAAGAAAATATGTATGCAAAATGATTCTAAATCTCCTCTTATATGAATGCATTTCTTTGAAAACAAATTTGGAAAATATGATTCAAACAACCTATATATACTGGTAGTTCTATAGGTATGTAGCTTTTTAAAAAATCTTTTCAACCGAAACCCCCATACTCCTACGAATAGAAGTATGAAGCAACTAATTTTGCATCTAATTCCTACCATTCAAAAATCTAATGCGTCAAAAAATCGCTTCTAAACATTACTCCTATGCTGGAAAAAGAAATTTAGGTGGAGAATTTATCATTCTTACCACCCTAAAAATTTCCCATTCCCGTAGTACAGTGGTATTTTCCCTCCCGGCCCGGATTTACTCCAAATTTTCCACGTACGAAAAGAAAAAGGAGGCTTATCTATAAAATGGAACCGAGTCTAAAATAGACTCACATGCTTCGTTGACAAGGTATGAAATAAAAATTCCAAGGCTAAAATAGCTTTTTCCTTGTTATCACTTGCATTTAAAGCATTGTTGATCCTAATGCACCGCTAAATCCGCAAATTCTTGCGCTATTTGCCTTCCTTACACTTAACATGTGGACTTCAAAATCAAATATTTCACAAAAATCTTTCTTGCTTTTCAAATTTGTACGTCATTAAAATATTTAGACGTACAGTTTCTATTGAAATCAAATTTTGAACAAAACTCCAAAAACAATTTAAGAGTCAAAAATAACTAAAACACACAATTTTTTTTTTCGAAAGAGCAACTTTTCAAATCAAGGGGAAACTTTCAAAATATTTTCCTTCTCAGAATTTTTGATAAATCAAGCCGCAATTTAGCGTAGTCGGTTATGCGCTAAATGCATAAACAAAATTCTAAAATTCTACAACTAACCTTTACCAATAAAACTTAACATTTTTTTAAAAAATAACATCATGTCTAATTACCCAAAAAATTTAGATTTTAAGGAACATGAGCAATGAATCGTGATACCAACACAACTTTTATCATGTCCTTCGCTAAAATTTTCCAACTATTCTAAACTTCCAATCTTATATTGCATTTGCTGTCAGTTATGTGTCTTTTATGAGATTTTCAAATTTATACTGCTTCTTCACTATGCACATATAAGAGTGGTTTGTATGTCCAGAAATAATAACACAGTAAATAAATAGGAACTCATAATATCGTGCATGCCTTTTACAGGAGACAACTGACAGTTACAGCCCAAAATGGCTAAAAGAAAATAACAAATGGTGGAAGGGAAAAAGACAACAACACCATAAATCCGAAATTAATGCCTACAGACTATGAGATGCCTTACTCCGTGGCTGGAGCTTGATTCATTGCCGTGACCCTTGAATGGTCGTAGCATGGCGGCTATACACCTAATCTCGTGCCGCTGGCGCCGCTGGTGTTGCTAACGGCTTTGAAATTGCCATCTTCCTAAGGAAGGATCTAATAATGGCAGAAGGACCCTTCTACTAAACCGCCTCTCCGTATAGGTTCACCGTATTACGTAAACATAAGAATGGGTATGTTAAAATAAGTGACTCTATGGAGTGCTAATCCTTGATCAATAAATTGCATCATAAGGATGCGGGTCCAATTAACGGTGATGCCATTAATACTAGCATCGGAGGTCTTCCACACTATGGGATAAATTCGGTCGTAACTTCCCGTCTTAGGGATGACGTTATGCTGAATGACGCACACAACCTGACGGGCTGTCAGACGGTGATTATCCGTCTTCCAAACACTGACATCCTGGAAAAAGATCTGCTTGAAAATCTTTGAGTCGGTCACTTCAAAATCATCTAAGCCTACTTCCTTCATGGAGGCCTCCAAAATCTCAGCAAAATAATCATTAGTCAGCTCAATCAAGACACCCTTTACCTCCGAACAAATTAAACTATCGCCTCCATCGAAATTTTGTGCCTACAGGACATCGAAAAGGCAGATGCAGCATGGGTAACATTCCCGCTCAAAGGTCTCAAAGCTGAGAATTGGTGCAAATCCTACCATGACGAATAGCTCTTCTTTCCAAAAAGCGGTGAAACCCTCTGCTCATTCTAGTCCATCTAAGTGGCCTCTTAAGAGTTGAGACCCTAATTATGCGATGGAAAATCGACATTGTGGAAAGGTGTCTTGGGATAAGATCTGGTCGGAGGGAGGAAATAGGTTTTAGATCTGGAGTGGTGGTGGGTGAGATATAATGTGTAAAACCAGCACGAGGCTGCTACTTTTGGAGAAAAAAAACATCGCCTAGGGGAGGGATGGAAGAGAGAGGCTGATATTTGAAAGGGGGGAGTTTGGAGATTGGATTCAGCTTGTTGAGGAAGGAGGAACGAAAGAAGGCAACTGGGGAAATTCAGCGTGACTTTTATAGTCATGTTCCAGGTTCAAGTTGTGCTAAAACTCGTTAACTGGTGGACCACTCTAGGTTTATCGCTAGGTGGTCAACCGTTAGATGGGCTTTTGGCGTTAAATGAACTTAGACCTAATTACGGTCGGACTAAGTAATAATAACTGCTTCGCGCCATCTCTTTCGATTCAACGCGATTCGAATAATCCCTTTCCTCATCACAATGGTGTCAAAGCCTACCGCCTAATCCCGAACCATGCTCCAACAATTCAAAGTAGTCCCAACAAAACTGTTGTGACCAACTACAGTTCCAAAAACCTAAAAATATTCAAGATGTTATTTCCTGCATGCTTCGCGTGGAAATATCTCTTCCAATAGCTAGTGGTACAACAATATTTCAAACTACATACCCCAATAAAATTGGATGCCATTTATATTTTGTTTGTGCCTTAAAGAGAGAAGATTTTATAAACCTCGATTTTATAAATGGAAAAATCACTGAGCTAAATGTTTGCTCCTTTATACTTGTTTTTAAATAATGGAAACTTTTTCATACTAAAAGTTCCCTTAAAAATCAAACTTATATCTATATAAATATTTTAGGGTTTCCAAGGACCTTTTTTATACACAAATTTCCTAAATTGGAAAACAATTTCTTTGCCAAAAATCAAAATCAAGCCTTTACTGATATATACATATAGATAATTAAGGATTCAAAAATTAATCTTTTATAAACTAAAGATTTCTTAACACGACCAAAGTAGTAGTATACGTGTTTCTTTGAAAATTAATATTTCAAAACTTTCCCAAAACAAAATTTCCAAAATAAATCCTTGAGAAAAGAAATCCTTTTTAAACTCTTTTTTTCAAAATCTAAGGCATTTCCAAAACATACTTTATAAAAACTCTCTCACAAGTTTAAAGCTAAGGAATTGGCATTAATTCTCCAAATAAAAATCCAGTTTACCATCAAAGAGGCGATCGATGGACAATCTTTTGCCAAAAGTAGTTCCCAGATGTTTGCGACATACATACTCTAATTTCCCATCCATTTGTAAAAAAATGTGTGTCTCCAACTAGAACTCATCATCAAAATCCAAAATCACAAGGTAGCTGGATCTCAACCATCAAATCGAACACCTCCAGTCTTTGGAATTCGGCCATATGTCGTACTTATGCTCTTCATCATCAGCGCCTTACGCATCGCCAGTACTCCGTAGGGTACTTTAGAGTCGGCGTGAAAATTCTAACTGTAAGATATTTCAAACCCACAGTTTCTTTGTCTATTCCTTTAGAGTAGAACTACAACTACTTCTATAGTCGGACTTCTTAGAATCTAACGTAAAATATAATAATAGTAAATAGGAAAGTAAGAATACGTTCTCTCAATTTCTCCTAATTCCTCTAACCTACTAACCTACGCTCTGATACCAAATGTAACAACCCGTACCTTAATGGGCCTAAATTTCGACAAAATTCAAAACCCTAGTCCATTAAATCCCAGATTGTTGGATTTGGTACCTGCAAACAAGCATGAGCATTATTAGAGATTGATAGAATTATAAACTCATAGCGGAAATAATAATTGGATAAGAATACTGATTATGACTACTACCTTGACACTAATGGTATTCCTTGGATAGCAGATTGTCACATCAGCATCTAGCATGAGAGAAAAGGTGACTTCTCCTACAACTTAACACATCCAGCTCTAGTGACCTGTTACTCTGAATTTATCCCGTGGGTTGTAATGAGGAGGGGGTTAGAACAACATTCTGGTGACTGGAAAATTTATAAACTGTCTGTAACATAAATTTATACCGATTGGTTTTCATTTAATTTTTATGTCTATTAAACTTAGAAATTCTAATCTAACCCTGCATTGCATACATGGTTACTTACCTACCCATTCCCAAGGTGCAAAATATTGACGTAGCCTTGTCAACCACCCAAAACTTTCATACCCATTTTCCACTTAATTCTTTTAAATAGGAAGAGGACTTCTACTATCACCACATAATACTTTTAAAATAAATATAGGCAAACTCTGCCATTTAAGACCTCAGTTGAGGTAGACACGTCATTTAAGGCTTATTCCTAAGATGGACTTATAGCGTCGTCATTATTGGTCAATTGGTCCTAGCTAAAGAGACCTTTGACCACTATCTATGGCGTTATAATTTATAATGGCCATACTAATAACACATCTATCATTATTAAAATATTAGTAATGTGAGAGACTGTACCCAAGCCACTTAATACCTCATTAACAAGGACTAGACATGCCTCTGATCGTATAACACCTGTTTATAGGGAGGCCTTTGCCATTTAATACCTAACCCTAAGGCGGACTCCTCACTGGTACTATCTAGCTGACTTTGCTTGGAAATCTCATTGGGCTACTTAGTACTTCTTTTATAGGAGAGAGGCGAACCCTAGATAAGTCAGTTAGTACCTCAAACCCGAAGCGAACCCTTTCGAAGATAACCATCATCTCTCTTAATTATAAATATGGAATCTCATTAGGTTACTTCTTTCGGTAGGGAGGCGGGTCCTGCAATAGCCACTTAATTCCTCAAAATTGAAGTGAACCTTTTTGGAGATATCCTTATTTATTTGGAATCTCACTAGGTTATGTAATACTTCCTTTTAGAAGGGAGACGGACCCTACAACCACTTAATATCTCAGATCAAAAGGGAACCCCTTTGGAGATATCACTCATCGCTCCTAATTCCAAATTTGGACCATTTAATACTTTTCAATTAAGAAAGTAGGTCCAATCTCTCACCCCATCATAGGCCCTAGGATTAGTGATATCTCACATCAATAATAAGTGCACCCAACTGCTGGTAGCTTCAAAGTGTGGGGTTGTCTTCTGTCGAGTGGCTCTACTGACCTTGCATCACTAACCTACTAATCCAATTAACCATTCTCAGTCTTTACTTATATTATCTTAGGTAGAAATTGGACTTAGCTTACTAAATCCCTTTTTATCTAAGACAGTAAGATTTACCTTAATTACTTATTTACCCATAAATCCCCTCTTTATGTTCATAAATACCAATTTGTCCATAAAATCCTAATAGACATTTTCTAAGACATTTATGTATAATTACTAATTTTGAATTAGTAAACTTTTTTGTAGCTATTCCATTTTCGTTAGTTCCATTAATCCAATTGTCCCTATTAATTATAACTTCTAACTCATTTCCATTAATTGTCTATTAATTGGAGTAACAATTCTTAACTAACCAACTGTAACCCTTAATCTAATCATATCCATTACTTCCCATTAATTGCCTATTAATTGGGGTTACAATTTTTTTATTCCTATTAATTATTGGTAGTTCCTAATTTATTTTTGATCAATATGAATTACTATATTTCCTAATTCTACCTTTTCGCTTCCCTAAATATAAAGATAACTAACTAACGTCATGCATAAATAACGCACGAATAAACACTATTCTTCTTTATTAACGCAATAAATACGAATAAATTGCCTAATAAAACTACTTATTCGTAACCAAATATATTCTAGTCAGTATTACGTAACTAGATTATGCTTTCCACATTTAACTTACTGGATTAGATTCCTTAGGAAGATTTTCCGCTATGATTTCCATAAATTAGTTTAACATAAAGAGGAAAGATTGACTCCGTTTGAAATTGCAAGGAATGGATAATTTCGATATTCCTTTTTAATCAAACGTCGCCTTTTAATGAAAAATGAAAAATGTAAACAAATTTATAAAAATCAAACGGATGTTCTTCCTACAAATTAAACTATGGAATCTACAACGTAGCACAAATTGAGCAATAATCCAAAAATCCTATTTTACACCCAAGTACAGATCTAGAATAAAAATATACAACATTGAAATTCTAAAATCTTTAGGACTGATTTACAGAACTAGGTGTAAACTTATATCAAATTACATCTAAAACAATAATATGTAGGCAATAGCTTTCTACACTAATTTAAGCCTACAATTCATAAATAAAATTGACTTAGGCATAAAATTAAACGTATGCCAATGAAACAGATTTAAAATCGTAAACAATATATAAAATTTTCCACTCACCTTTTAAAAGCGATCCAAATCTCCAGATCTGATGTATAACCTTAAATTCATCTCCAAATCCTTTTTAATCCAAGAAATATGTATAAAAAGGATATATATGTACATTAGAATCAAAGATCTGAGAATAGATTTGGGACTGGACGAGAAAATAGATACAAATATACAAATATACAAATATATATAAATGACCTCGAATACATGTATTGTTGATTCGCTTCTCTTCTCTATTTGAATTTGATTTCTATTCTTCTCAAATTTGTATGAATATAGATACAAATATCTTCTTCTTATAATTTTGAAAAGAAAGTGGAGAAGAAGAAATGACAGAGCTTTCCCATTGTCTCCAAAAAAATGTGAGAAGGGAAGAGAAGGTTTGCCCTGAATTTATAGGCGCAAGAATTAATCTCAACCGTCAGATCGAAATATATTAAATCCAAGCCGTTAGGCCTAGGCTAATCCTAGCCACCACACAAGGAGCGGTCAATTGCCCTCTACCTAAGGGTCAATTGGCCCTAGTCGATCACTCATTGTGGTGGGTCGACCTGTGTGCCTAGGCTAATTAATATAAAATTTAATTTTCCTATTCGAATTATTTCCATTTGGAATTCATTTTTCAGCCGTAATTTCTTAGTTTAGACTCCGATCGAAAAACTCCAGATATGAAAGTTGCTTAGAATTTTACCATGAACGCAATAGCGTAAGTTTCATGATTAAATTATATCGTTTGCACAAATTCTATTTTTGGAGCCTAATTAATTAACTAACTAACTAAATAACTAATGCTAAATTAAGAGGTATTACAGCTTTATCCTTTTCTTTCAATGCCTACTCGGTAGAACCTACCTATTACTTTAGAGTATCAACTAATTTTCGATCCTCCGCCATGGCTTTTTCTCATTCGGTTAAGACAAGGCAATTCTAGGAGTTAATACCACTAAGGTGTCGAGCTACCTTTCTCTGTGCTCGAAATCTATCAACCATCACATCAAAGGCCGAGCGAGCGTTTAGAATTTTGTCCATGGAAACATCATCCGAGTAAAAATCAAAGTTGATCAGGATAAAATCAAGATCTGGGTACTTTAGCTGCAAGGATGTCGATGGTGAAGTAGGATAAAAATAAGCTAAAGAAGTTGCCAGAGGAGTGGTCTCCTTGCCCGTGGCCATCAGAAGAGGTGGCCAATGGGTGAGAGAGGTCCTTGGTTCGTAAAAGGGGACCATAGAAATAGAGAATGTGTGTCCTACGGACTAAGGCCAAGAGAAGCAGAAGAAGCAAGAGTAGTGCTCATAGTAAAACTGTAAGGAGCATTCACTTGGCAAGGGGGACTACGCTTTGATGGAGAGCAACTCCTTTAGGAATGTGAGCTTTTGGATCGATAGGGTAGAGACTAGCACCAAAAATAATAGGATTTTGAGTTATGAGGTGAGTATAGATGCTCATAGTACTCACGATCATACTCCCGATGCTTGGAGTCATACTGTTGGTCTATATCATCTTTGTTGCAATGATAGTCGCTGCAACCATCTCTAGGATAATAGTAGTTGCAATGTTGGACCGATTTGGATAAGGACTCATCCTAGGAATATTTTTGCGTAAGAGCACCAAAATATCCGGTGCTACCCATGGTACTTGAAATGACAAAGAAATAGAATTTACTACTGGATGAAAAGACGAGAAAGCAAGTGTTAAGCACTTGAGTGTGTTTCTAGGTGACGTGAGTGTAGTTTAGCCACTTATAGTCTACATACCATGCTCTATCGGTAAGGGCATGGGAGAAGCTTTGTCATCGAATGGAATAACATTGACATTGCCCATCTTACGTAAAAGGTCATCAATCTCAAGATCGTCAAAATTGAGATGAAGTGGGTATACGGAGCCAAATTCAAAAAATGGGACGACTACTTCGACATATCGATTGGTGCGGCTTACTTCCTTGGTCCGACTAAGATTTGGATCAAGAATTAATACTGGAAGCCCTCTCCTAATACACTTGAACCGAGGACCAAGAGTGTACGTGCCTTCTCTTTCGATGCTCACCCCGGTTAACTTAACGTCAATTGCTTCTTCTCCACCTTCAACTTCTTCATTTTCTTTGTCATATTCTTCTTCCTTTCTTCCTCTTCTATCTCTACCATGACATCTTTGCCTTTATCATCTTTATCAATTACCTAGTGGTGGGATGGAGCGAAAATCCCAACCTTTGGAGCACAGAGTGTAGTAGTTACGAAGAGAATTCAATGGCCATTATGGAGGAGATGCTATTGATGGAAGCATTGGTAGATGAAAAAGTAAGTTGTGTTTGCGTTCCACCTCATGAACGACTTGAAAAGTGGCAACCATGTTCCTTGGGTTGTCATTACCGACCATCGTGGGATAACTACAGCAAAATATATAAATGTAAGCGATTTGGATGAAGAAAATCCAAATAAGATGGATATTAGAATTAGAAGTATGGAACATACATCCTAATAGCCATTTCTCGATAAAGCTAACCGGGCATTTGACAAAGATGTATTATTCTTTGAAGTAGTCGTGCTTGTTGTGTAAGTCGATGACAACCTTGTAGCTGTGAAAAGCTTTAAAGAAAGTCAATGAAGGAATAGGGAAGCGATGCTTGAGATTATATAAATATCTAATATCGGCCAGCTTCGGATCTCTACCTAGATGGTAAACCAAGATAATGTGGAGGCTTAAAAGCATCGCACAAGAATTGTGTGCAATTGAGACGGAGAAAGCTTTATCGATTGGATACGAAGGGATTAAATGGTGGAACAACCCAAGAAAGACATGTACCGGTTATAGGAAGTGTAACCAATAAGAGGATTATGAACCCTTTCATATGGCAATGGAAGCCTAACCTCATCTAGTGGAATGTCGTGCCTATCACAAAAGCATTGGTTCTTAGGATGGATAAATAAGAAGCAAGAGAGTCAGGGGGAGAGGGTTATCTAGAATCTTGACCCCATTTAAAACCATGTCGTAAGGAATTTAATTATATGATTTCTCAATTATCATAAGAGGAGACGATAGGTGATGTAGAAGTAGATGTAGCTGTCGCGGCTGTATAGAGATGTAAAGAGCGTTTGGAATCCATAACTTAACTAGAAATCTGGAACGATTGGGTAACTTTTATTTAATTTCTATACTACTGTATACTTGTGTAGCCCAGGTATGGTTGATGTATCGCATCTAAGGGACATTGATGTGTGTCGACCAATCAGATTTTATACAACGACTGGATGCAGTGTTTGTGTTCCACATGGTGTGCGTATCATGTGTCTTATGCATAGTGAACATAAGAACTTTATGTAGAAAGCCTGCTCGTGTTGGAAAACAAGCTCTAGCATGTGATGGAACTCTATGTTGGGTATTACCCGCTAACATAGAAGTTAGGTTAATGACACTGATTGGATCTTAGCATAAACTAGAACTCTGGCTATCGATTGCCATTTCCTAGGGAGCCAGTGCATTCTTCATAGAATAAAAGATTCTTGACTAACGAATATGAATGTTAGTGGGAATCATGTCCTGGTATGTATTAAAACTCAAATTTGCTGAGGAGCGATTACAACTTCATGGAAATCAACTTAAAGTTGACCCATCTATAGCCGAATTTTATTTCGCACCAATCCATCTCCACTTATGGCGATCATTAAATGATAGTCTTCTTTGTCCCATTGCTACCTCGACTTTATCACCCAAGTCGAGATCAATCAATGTTGATTGAAGAAGAGTAGTGGCAACAGTTCCAATCGAGGGGGGGTTATCGATTGATAATTGGCTTATAAGAACAATGACGACAATGGCGATTTTATGGGATGGAGTGCTACGGCCAGCAAGAACTATTACCTAAGATCGGTGGTTGGTTCGATCGATGGTTGAAATGATGTAGCTGGAGTTATACATATTTTCTTTTATGAGGGAGTAGGAGCAAGGAACATTAACGATCCATGTATTAATAAGTACCAATCCATGTATTAATAAGTACCAATCCATCAAAGTATTAAAAAATGAATGAAATGAAGAATGATGAATGGCATATCTACTAAACCATGAATTAGAGCTACTCTTAAAAGTGTCTCACTTTTATACAAAGTTTATGGATAGCAAACTGCAACATTTGTATCTGCAGAGAAGATGTCACTTGATTACTATTTAGAAATGATGTATCCTAAATCTCTAAAAATGTAGGACGTTCCAAGGAAATACGTCAATTAATGAAAGCATTTGTGTAGATTTGGATTTGATCGCTTGTCTCGATACAAAGCATGATTTGAATCATAGAAGTATATATTAAGGGGAAAAGATTTATTAGGCATTTTTCTAAAGCGACATTTTGATGAAATTGGACTATGAAATGTTGAAGGGATGGATTCAAAACTCAAAGATAATCAAGTATGGAGAGCAAAAGAGGAATGTGAGAAAAATTGGCTATGTCCGTGGATTAAAACCAATCCATGGATGGATCAGTACTGGGCCGTTCCCTATACCATTTCCCCCCTAAACTTAAGAACAATGAATACTCTAGTATGGCCAAAGGACAAGTTTTTAGGCCAAAGCCATAGATCAATACCAATCCATATATTAATTGGTACTAATCAATCAAGCCTTGAGATTTGGTACTTTTTACTTGATCTTTTTCCTACCACAACATATTCGATTGATTGACAAATTGAAATAGGATCTGAAGAATCTAAAGCCTCCAAATAACCCAATATAATTATAAATAGGAGGTTATTCCTAATAGAAAAAGGATGTGGACTTTGCTTATTCTAACCTTGTGGAAACTATCTCATTTTTCAACTTGAAACTGAATTTTGAATTATCATTGTAATCATGGTAGATCTAGTGAGAACCAAGCAATAAAATTTTGATAAAGTGAACAGGACACAGATTTTTCAAATAACTATAAAAGATTTTGTCTTTGTTTTTCTTTAATATTTTTTTCTGTTTTTCATTTTATGCGTCGATTTGATATCCATAGATTCTATGATATAGGACAGTTGTCTCTGTTAAATTCTATCATTTAGCGTGTTAGACCAATTTATTGGCTAATATATACATATACATATATACAAAATCTTAATTGTATATATGTTTTAAAATATAAGAGATAATGAATATATGCAGCTATATACATACATACACACATACACACATTGTTTAATTCATAAATAGCATTTCGAAATTACTTTATTTGTACAGCCAAGAAAGAAAATTCTATTATTAAATGTTTTATGTTTTATACATACACACAGATATATTTATTTCGATATCTGTGTTTATGTTTATGTGTGTGTTTTTAATTTTGACTTTGCAAAAAAATTATAGCCGAACACAATATGTTTATAATATTATATATTTTATGGTAAATTTTTATTTAAATTAAATTCATGTGTAGATCCTAAATATTAGGAATTATATCTTGACTAAATGATTAATTGTTTATCATGTGAAATTTATAAATATACAAAGGTTCCATATAATAAGATAGATATCTTAATAAACATTATCCAAAATATATCTTATATAAATAAGTAAATGAATAAATAAATGAATATATGTGTGTTTACATCTTAATTATGGCCAGATATAATTAGTATACGTATATGACTGTATACGTACATGTAGTTATATATATATTTATTTATATCTATATGTATACAATTTCCTTTATAATATGTATTTTTATTAAATACTATATATATAGTGCTATTTATTAACAAATATATAGTTGTAAATCCTAATAACCATGTGTGTGTATATTATATCATTTATACATATATTTATATTATCATACTGTCTTGTAATAAACTTATGCAACTATTAGATATATTGATACTCTCATTCAAAATTAAATTTAATAATGAAACACTGTTCAAACTAAATCAAAACTGAATTTATATTAAACATGATTTAATATAATTTGCATTTTGTTCATGTAATCCAACCTTTTGACCAGGCAATATTCGGACAAACAGGATGAATCGAACTTGCGATTATTAAGGTAGGAAGTATGGAGAGATAGTCTAAGAATCCAAAAACCAAGCACAAACAGAACCAAAAGGTGGAGTCGAAACCAACCACAAGAGAAAACGAATCACGATCCCCCTAAGTGGTGCCTCTTGGATCAGTACCGATCCAACCTCCTGGATCGGTATTTCTTTAACCTCTTATTCCCATCTTTTGCCTACCTATACTACTCGATGCTAGAAGCCTATTCCAAGTGTTGTTTTGCCGATCCAATGCGATTCTCTATTGATCTCCATGAGCACTCAAAGTCAGCAATTCCATTCTTCCATAGATCCATCATTCGGACTTAGAAACAAGTTAATAATGGTGCAAACAAGTTTGGAATCATGAAGCTTATCACAAATAGAGCCAACATAAAGAGTTCATGATGACCATTTTTGCTATCTAATGGATCCGCACCGATCCAAGCCCATGGATCCATACCGATCCATGTATTTTCCCCAAGAAACTTGGTTTTGGCATGGAAAACAAGGTGAGATCATAAAGGCGATATTTTAGGCTTCCCATATCTATAAGTATAGGAGCAGGGTTCATTTTTAGGGATCTCTGGCTCTTGCTTTCCCTTACTCTAATTTCTTGTGACCACCGTCGGATTATACCGGTTCATAAGAACTCCTACTTGTAATCAGCAAGATAATTAATAAAATCACTAGGTGGACGTAGGCCAAGATTAGCTTAACCACTATAAATTACTGTTCGTTCTTTTCTACTTGTTTTTCATTTAAATTACTTCACTTTTTATTCTCTACTTAATCTTCTGGGTGGTTGTGCCATTTTTGGTACAAACATTTTGGTACTTTCATTGAGAAACTCCTTTTCTCAGTCTAATTGGATCCATTATCTATTATTCGTTGTCATAGATCCATGAGATGGATCCAATTTCCCAACCTTAATGTTATACTATTCATATTTTCATTAATATAAGAGAAGTTATTCACCATGGCTCCATCAAGTAGAGATCGTGCTACAACATCCAAAGCTACTAACGATGTTGAGAACCAAGACATTCACTATATGGGTGGAGCTACACAAACAGAACAACCGAAGATCTAGATGCAGCTGGTGCTATGAACAGAGTGGAAATGAATCGTATGATGAAATAGATGGAAGACAGATTTCAGGAGAGTGATAACAGTAGAAGGAGGAGCATAAGGGATTCAAGTTTAGATTCTGAAAGTTCCTCATCATCCCACTAGAGATGGAGGGATAGAAAGTAGAAGAGGATTCAAAACACTACTGCGAAATGATATCAAGTAGAAGTCAAACTAACAGCCCAGGTTTATGGATCGGTACCGATCCAAGTGGATGGATCGATACCAGTCCAACTGATGGTGGGCTCAGAGCTTGCCCTCTTGATGGCGACGTGGATCAAAAATCTGATTATGTTGTGGAAGATCGAAATGTTAGATATTGAGCTGCTGCTATAATACTGATACAGCATACATGAATCAAACGGGGGGATTGCTGGACGAAGGGATATCCCGAGTCTAGAGAATCCAGGTATCTAGGGTATGCCCGAGAGCATTCGCCAAGACGAACACTCAGAATATATCTCGATCATTGCTATTTAGCCGAACATTTAGACTTGGAGTAATTGGAAGACATGGTCAAGGGACTTTTAAGTGAAAACCAATTTAGAAGTAATGATGAATGGGGTAATTCTCCTAGTCGTAATCCATTTACTGAGAACATTCTACACATGAAGTATCCATGAAGGTTTGCAATGCCAACGTTGCCACTGTACAGAGGAAAGACAGATCCAAGGCAGCACTTGATGAAGTAGGAATGACATATGGACTCTGTTAGAGCGTATGATGCCATTAGATGTCATTGTTTTCTAATTTTCCTTGAAGGACTAGCGACGATGTGGTTCACTTAGCTCCCACCGAGATCCGTATTGCATTTCACCAAGTTGTCGTGATAATTTCTAGGGCATTTATGTTTTACACAATGCACATCCAAAAGATGTGATGTCATTGTTAAACCTCTTCCAAGGAGCGGGAGAGTCGTTAAAGGATTTCTTAAGTCGGTTCCATACAGTTGTGACTGAAGTAATAAATCCCAGTGATGACATGGTGTCGATGACGCTGATTAGGGGGATTCATCTCGAGACTGATTTTAGGGAATTTTTCGAAAGGAAACCCTTACTGACGGTGGATTCTTTCTATAGAAAAGCTAATCTGTACTTACGCTTGGAATAAGCGTGCAATCATTCCGGAGTAGCGATGCTGGAAATTTAGATGAAGTGATACAAAGCAACATTGCTATAAAGCAATCTGGAGGACATTCCGGAAATGTAGATATGAATATTGGTAATAAGAATGATGGCCAGAAAAAGAGCAATAATGAGGCTAGAAAGCTAAAGCCTGATAATAGGAATCTCCCCATGATTCCTAAGTATGATAATTATACTAACTTGGATAACTCAGTTGAGAACATATATCTAGCAACTCAAGGAACCGAGCAATACAGGAAGCCGGCTCTGAGAGAGTCGATGGAGAAGAAGTAAAGGTCTGGCAAGTTCTGTAGTTTCATAAGATACATGGTCGTAATATCAATAAATGCAGTCACTTGCGCGATATGATTGAGGTGCTTAGTCGAATGAAGAAATTACAACAATTTGTGAAAGCACGCTTGATGGCGGGTACGGAAATTCCAACCCCCATGGGTTGACATCTCAGCAGGGGGATGTCGGGCCTAGTAGTGAGGAGCCTATGCGACATGGAAAACAATTGGTAATTAACACATTCATCAGTGGTCCCCATCTAACCGACAAGAGTTTGAACGAGATGGATGGGTATGCTAGTGCATTGAAGCATATTGAGAATGAGATGGAGCTCCTGCAAAACAGTTCAGAACCATAACATATGACTTTATTTTTCAAAATAGAGATGTTGATGTGGTGGAAGCCCCGACATTGACCCGTTGGTTATAACGGCCACGATAGACCCTGCTATTGTACGAAAGGTGTTGGTTGACTTTGGGAGTTCGGTCAACATTCTAGACAAAAATGCAAACGGCCAGATGCTTCTGGAGGGCAAGAACTTGAAACCATGTAAGTCTAAGATTCAGGAATTTAACGGGACAGCTATGGAGCCAGTCGGATGTGTAATTACCGGTGGTACTTGGAGCAGGCGACCATAGGAGAGTGCGAGTCGTACCTTTTATGGTATTGGATATTTATTCTGCTTATAATGCATTTTTGGCCCAACCCACCCAAGCCGAGTTTAGAGGGGCTGGGCAATGAATGTTATGTCACCGAGCTAAGGAAGGCGAGGAAAAGAGAGAAAGGAAAAGGGTAACACCCCTAATTTTTATTAGCATTATTCAGGAAATTTAGTTAGATAAATTAAATAGAATAATGTCAAGACTAGAGTGATAAGGGGATTGAGATTTGAAAACTAATTAAGATTCTGCCTTAATTAAATGAATATATAAGTGTGATTTATAAATTAGAAATTTAAGGGAATAAGGCAAGAGCAAAAAGGAAATAGCCGCATACCATAACCCCTAAACCGCTTACCTCATTCTCATTCACATTTTTATAAACCAAAAACATAAGCAAGGAGAGTTGAGGCCGGCCATAACCCTAAGAAGAAGAAGAGCAAAATCCAATTAGAAGCTAAGATTCAAGCTAGGAAGATTAAAGCAAGAACAAATCTCATGTTCCATTTCCAAACAAGGTGAATAATGATCTAAACCATCTTATATAAGTCATTTTGAATGTTTTAATTCGAGTTTAAGGTTTGAAACCGTGTGATTGGATAAATGATGATATGCTTTGATGTATATGCCATGTTATAGTTTAAACAAGGATTTTTGTGGGATAATATAAATCTATTTTAAGGTTAAAATTGTGCAAATTAATTCCAAATGCCATGATGTTTGAATATACTATGTAAAACATTATTGTGGAGATGGGTTTAAATTTTCATAATATTCGAAGCTATTAATAATTTATTATGAATCTTTAATGAAAAGAAATAGTTAATTTTGGGTGTAAATTATTTAAGGCATTTAGGTAATATTTTCAGGTTAGAAATTTATATATGTTAGAAACATATTAAAAGTGAATAATTGTGATTTTTTTGGATATTTCCTAAGTTTTTTGCTATGGTTTTTAAATTATTTAAGTTAAAGGACTTAAATGTTTTAATTGTTTTGTTAAGGAGAAGGGCTTATTTTCTAAAATATTTTTAATTGTTGAATTCGGCAGTCTATTTAGAAAAGAATTTTGATAAATAATTGGCAACCAATCATATTTTGACAAATAAGGCAATTTAGGTAAAAAGGAATTACTTCGAAAGACATAAAATCAGTTTTGTTTAGAATTACAGCTTTGCCACTTCCATTTGCTTGCTTTCGTCACCATGCCTAGTAGACCTTTTGCACCCATCTGAAACTAATGCATATGGTATCAATCAATTGGTATGTAGTGGATTGGAGAAAGGCGGAAGGGACTGTGTCGAAGGCATGCTTTCGAAGGGGTTGAAGCCACTTTTATTAGACGTCGAATCAATCAATCAACTTGTTTTTTTTAAAACAAGCTTTCAAAATAGTTACCGCTTTTAAACCTATTCGATACCTAGCTACCGCATTCATACCTTTCGAATCAGTTAGAGGGTGCTTTTAAATTTTAAAGTTGCTTCCTCAATGCTTTCGAAAGGGTTGTTTTAACCACTTTAATAAGTTTCGGAGGCAATGGTTTCGAAAGGTTGGTTTCAAAGCTATCCTCTTCCCCGATTCTTTTATTTGAGATCAATGCTTTCAAAAGGGTTGTTTCGGCCACTTTTAATAAGTGTTTCGGAGGCAATGGTTTCGAAAGGTTGGTTTCGAAGCTATCCTCTTCCCCAATTCTTTTATTTGATATCAATGCTTTCGAAAGGGTTACTTTCTCTTTTGTTCTCTTTGACCCTATAGTTATACTAAATGTTAAACCCAATGGTTTCGAAAGGAATACTTTTAAATGGTTTCAAAGCTATGTTTCCACAAACCCTTACTTCAACCCAATACTTTCGAAGGGTATGCTTTAAGTATTTCAAAAGGTATATTTTCCAGTGTTTCGAAAGGAACAGTTCCAATATTCGAAAGAGTTATTGGATGGTTTTGAAAGAGAACATCTGAGGTTTTAAGTAATGATACAAAGGATATAGTCAAAAGCCTTAGTTTCAAATTTGAGAACCCAATCTCATTTTTAAAGTACATACATAACAATATGAAAGAGTTTTGAAATGGCATTTAACTATGGAATTTTAGAGGAAGCTTTCGTTGATAAAGATAATGAGTTAAGGGTATTAACCATATATCATTAGAAAAATAATTGTAAGGAATTTAACCATGGATGTTTATATTGTTATTTTATTAGATCAGTTATCATTAATGCTTGTGTAACTATATTCAACTCATTTATAACCCATAACTGCATCTTGGGGTAAGGGAAGAATAATAGGCTAGGTTGGCCTAGTAGTGAATATGTATATATTGAATTTAACTCCTGTGTGAGTAGATGCATCCAGGAGGTCAGACAAACCAGAATATAGGATGCCCAACACTGATCAAAGGATTATTGGTAGATAGGTTCTTAGTAAGTCCATAAAAACTATGTTATGGAAATTGTTTTTGGCAGGGCCAATAGGTTCTTAGCGATCCCATGAAAACTATGTTGGAAATAAGTTATTGATGGAGATCAATAGGTTCATAGACAGCCCATGAGAACTATAACATAAGAGATGTTATTAGTGGAAACCAATAGGTTCATAGTGATCGCATGAAAACTATGATTGGATGATAGTATTGGTAGAAACCAATTGGTTCATAGTTATCCCATGAAAACTATAATTGGATGATAGTACTGGTAGAAACCAATAGGTTCATAGTGATCCTATGAAAACTATGAAAGTGGATAGGAATCCATAAAGAATTAAATCAGTTATTCAACCCATGAAAACTAATAGGTTAATAGTGACCCTAGAAACTATAACTTGAGATAGATAATCAGGCGAATGGGAATGGGATATCCAGAGTATATTGCATGTTTGCATATCATCATGATACATTTTATTATGTTATGTCTTAGCCATTGTGGATGCAGGTGCATAGTATACGGTTATTATAAATTGGTTTAAGATACTAGTGAGGGGAAAACCCATTCCGCTAAGCGGTGTGGTATCACTAGATATCTTTATTGTTTGGGATGGTAGGTTATTATTCACCCACACTTTTTATCTAACTTGAAGTTTATGTTTTCCCCTTAAACTGTCGGATGCTCAATTGATTTTGAGTAGTATGAGGGTTAAGGTTTTCAGGTTCTCCTTTAGTCGAATAAGCTTCCGGAGACGTGTAGGAGGCAAGCTGGCTATTAGGAGTTCTTTCTGTTTGATTCCGCTGTGTTACTGAATGCAATGGCAAAGTTGTTTAGTGCCTATATTTAGACTCTGATCAACCAAGGAGGTATATTCATATGTCGCTCTTGGCGTATTTTTTTATAAATTGTAATTTCTCTGAACGTGGCTTACGTATGGGATTATGTAATGAATCTGAAATGAAATGAGAAATTTGTTTTATATTGAGTTTAATTTTTTTTTCATATTCATGTGTTTCTGGTATATCAATGTATCTAACATTACCGCATTTGTTCATTGAGAATTAATAACTATGGATGACTACAACATCCGTAGCGGTTCGTTTTGGGCCTCCAAATGGGGGATGTTACAAGTTGGTATCAAAGCACAAGTTTATGTAAATTTAAAAGAAATTTGCACCTAAAAGATTTTCAAAACATAACCTAGTGAATCCGAAAATAAGACCGGGGTTTGGGTTAATGCAATAGTAACGTACTTGCATTTGTTATATGTTGGCGTCAAAATTGACCACCAACACCCAATTATGTGAAAGCACCAAAATCCAATCCAGTCATAAAAATATGAAGAGAAATAAATGAAGAAAAAAATTAAAACAATTAGAAAGCAAGTAAATTGAGACACAGATTTATAGTGGTTCGGCTGAATCCGACCTATGTCCAAGATTTTCCTTTTATTAGTTTATACTGCTGATTACAGTTACAAATTCATGAAATTCAAGAATAAAAAATGACAGAGTATGGCCTAGGTAGAAGATGAAGAGAAGCAAAATGAAGATACCTTTTATGAAGCCATGCCTGTTGTATTTATAGGTTAAACTTCGGCTATAGGACCTTCTTATCCATATGGGCCCACTATAAGGGTTGCTAGGCCCAATTCCCCATGAGGAAGGACCAGTACCGATCCCTTCCTTAGTTGATTTTTGGGCAGCGATTCTTATGGTGGACTCTACATACTAAAATATGTTCAAGCTCCAAGTTTCATGTCATTTGGATCAACAGAGCTCGAGTTATTGATTGTTGAATGCAAGAATGCATGTGGTTTTTTATGTATGCCAATCCTTCCTCGTATGTCGATCCATCCATCTATATGCTATGCCGATCCTTTCCTTCATATTCTATACCGATCCATCTTTCATAGGCTATGCCAACCCTTTGTCCATCCATCCATACCGATCTCGTATTTGAGAACAGAATTGTGTCGATCACTTCTAGCCTACAGTGTCGATCCCTCCTTATGGATTGAAACATAACTTCCTAAACCAGTAAACCATGCCGAACCATGTATCTCCATTTATGCCAAACCCACCATTATATCATCCATGTCGATCCATCTGGCCATGAATTACGCCAATCCATCTTACCTTAACTTACCCCGATCCATCTCGCCTGGACCATGCCGGTCCAACTACTTTCGCCAATGCCAATCCCTCCTTTGTTCCGACCATGCCGACCCCTTGCCTATCCAAACATACCAAACCCTCAGCTTTTACCTTTACCGATCCCTTTCTTCATGAAGTATGCATATACTGATCCCTTTGAAACATGCTGATCCTTTCAACATAACTTTCCAAACCAATAAAACATGTCGATCCAAGCTATATCCTATATTTATAGTATCCTGCATCGTTTTCTACCAACTCCATCCAATTCTAGCTTCGTATAACCATTTGTACATTACCTTCGGGTCCTACAACCGTCGCTCTGCACTCATCGGTCTTAATAATTATGAAGTCTGTTGGGCTAAATCCACCTGTGTACTGCCTTGCCAAATGGCTGGTTAACACTTTGCCCTACAAAACATGCCTTGTGATAGGAAAGTGTGTTTTGAATTGCCATAAATCCAAAATTCGAAGTCCATAATCCATTGATTGTTAAATTATCAAATCCATAATCCAATCCGTTTGTAATCAAATTCATTGATCTCTCCGGATCATTAGCGAAATCCATGACTATTCAGAGTCGATGTCTAATTCCGAATCCATTTCAAATTCATTAACCAAATCCACGATCTCTCCGGGTCGTTTTATCCAAATCCACGACTGCTACGGGTCCATATCCAAATCCATAGACCTCCCCGGGTCGTTTTATCCAAATCCAGGACTGCTCCGAGTCTATATCCAAGTTCATAGACCTCTCAAGGTTATTTTATCCAAATCTGAGACTGCTCTGGGTCCATATCCAAGTCCATAGAACTCTCCGGGTCATTAGCCTAATCCAAATCCTTGATCTCACCGGATCCTTACTGCGCACAATTCGTACTAAACGATCTGAGTAGGCTGATCCTGTCACTCTCCGGCAAAGCGGCCTACCCCTTTCTAGGCATAGTCCATATCCAATGACATTGGTCTCTCCGGATCCTTGCCAAGCACAATCCATACTTGACAGCCGGTTAGGTTTTATTCTCCGGCCTCGACTCTTCGGTTGAGGGCTTAATCCATTGGTATACTTCTCCGACCTCGCTTCTAAATCGTGGACTTAAACCATGTGGTATCCTTCTCCGATCTTGATCCCCAGTCTAGGACTTAAACTATGGGGTATTCTTCTCAAGCCTCGATCCCCTATCGAGGACTTAATCAGTATATGAATCCATCCTATCGCTCACCGGCGAAGGGACTCGTGACTCGAGATTACTTATTACACTGACCCAGACTTAAGTATCCCTAAGTCCACAAAATTAAATTCTGTACAACCAATAAACCAAAGTTTGAAGCAAATAAGGAAAAACAAAATTTCACAAACCCGAGCACTATGGTTCATCATCATCTCAGAGCATGCCTAGGAACCGTCCTCGATCCCGTACATGTATAAGTGACTTAGTCGTATTACTGCAGAGTTTATTACTTATTCCATGCCATCTCAATCAATTGATGACAAATTAACGATGATGCCTTGATTCAGTGCCATTTTTGTTTGAGGTGGACAATGGCTGCTCCTGTTCCACCATTATAGCCCGAGTCCTTATGTATTGTTGTAACTGACAATTCCTCGCGTGTTCCTCAATGATATCCTTCAAATTCCTACAGCCATTTGTAATGTGCCCATCTAGCTTATGGAATAGGCAATGCCATCCTGATGCCCGCTCACGTTCGGAGGGTTCCCTCTTTGTCGGCCTTCGATACTGAAAACGTCCTCGAGTATCCAAATAAATCCTTTCCGAAGATACGGTCAAATCTGTGCATGAAGAGAACTTTGGTTCTCTCCATTCCCTCTTTGACACATTAATGCCATCATTCATTTTCCATTTGCCTTTATCATTCTTGTTTACATCTCTTAATTATCCTCCACTCTGCACAGCATTCACCTCCGGTTTGTTTGCTCAAGTGTCTTCCTACCGCAGGAACCATTTTGCTTCATGATAAAACCCCCGAGATCCATAGGAGGATCCCGCGCCAGTGAATTCTTGAACTCTGTGCCATCAGCAATTCTAAATACAGCTGCCATCAAAACCATGGATGGATCTGGACGATTCACCTATGTCGCCGTGGCATTAAATTGTGTTAAGAAACTCCTTGGGGACTCTCCGGTCCTCTGTTTCAGTGTTGCTAAATGTTACACCCCACGTTAAATTACAATTATATATGCAAATGATTTAATTAAGTTATATACGTTTGAAATTTTAAAACAAAGGAATGTTTGTAATGGGGCAACTAATTAATATTATTTGGAATACATATATATTTGTGTAACAAATAAATTAGAGAGATAAATTATACAAAATCGATTTATAGGGAATATTAATTGATGGTGTTTGTTTAAAAGGGAAATTAATATTCAATTAATTAGTAGAGGTGATTAATTGACAGGAACTGACAAGAAAGGGAATATATATTGTGGCAACAAATTTATATGATTAGAAACATATATGTTAGTGCAAGAGAATAAACTAGAGGAAGAGTAATTTATGAAAGTAATCAATTGTCAGTTAATAAACATGGAGACTTATGTTAACATATATAATTAAGATTATGATTCAAAATTCAATTATAGAATATATGCATGCAATAATTATGGGAATAAAATAAATTAATATGCATATATGTGACAAATTAATATGGTGTTGATTGGCATATTAATTTGGTAAGAAATCACAGTGCAGGCAGGGATTAATTGGATAGTAAATTAATTCTAGGTATATATGAAATCTATTAATTGGGTGATTAATAGGGGAATCTTATTTAAAAGAAACGTCACATTTAAAAATATATGTTTCCATAAATTGCGAGAGAGAACGGGAAAGTGATTACTGAAAAGATTATTGGAGAATCAATTTGAAATTAAAAAAACGCAGAAGAAAACATATTAATTTAATGACTATAGACTGAGTGTACGCTTTACATTTTAGTGTTTTATATCTAATGGTTAGCACTGATTTGAACCACTATAAATATAGGTTCAGAGCCTCATTTTTATTCTTATTATTTTTCTCTTGCCTACAGAAGCTCTGTCATTTTTCTATCTCTTCTACACTTTCTTAATAACAAAATTTTAGATCTAATTCACACGAATTTAGATCTAAATAGAAAGAGAATAGAATTAATTGGGGAATGAGGAATTGGTTCAAATCAGAAGACTATGTCAAAAGTAAAAACCTAGATCTGAGTTTTATTTGCTATTTCTAATCCAATTCTCTTCCTTTTCTCTTTCAAATATTATAATCTGTAAATATATCGTTTGTAATTCCAAATAGGGATTACAAAGGAGGTGAATATAGATGTTAGGGACAGATCTGAAATAAAAACATGGAGACTTGGAAAGCTAGCAATGTGAGTGGATTTAATTATATCTTTTACGTTTATGATATATTATCGTTAAATTCCCGTTAAATAATTTTATTCAGTATTTTAGTAATTAATTCTGTTAATTAGTTATGATGAACTATAGAACTGTAAGAAATTTACAGTTATTTACGTCTAATTTGAAGTTATAATTTAGCCTAAATGCTAATTTCTTTTTATTCTCTTTGTACGCGAATAATATAGTTAAAAGGAAAATTCGCGATTATGGATTAAAATGGGAAAATACTAGATTAGATGTAAAATAAGAAAAGTTGAAATACAGCTAGAAAAATGGAATTCTGCAATAAATTACGCTAAAGCGGGAATAATAAATTAATCTTATAACTTGATTTGGAAGTAAGTAATAGATTAATTGGTTGGGTTAGAAAATATGATACGTTTCTATAATTTAATATTTTAAAGATAACGATAAACGTAACTGCAAGAATAAAAGAAAGAAAAAGGGAACTAGTGTAAAATAGAGAAACCACTTATTTCACACTATTACAAAAATAATAAAAGGAATACCTTGCAGTTACGAATTATTGTTTATAGTATTATTTAGTATTAAAATATGGAAATGGATTTTTAGTATAGTTTCCATACCCAACCAAATAAAATAGAATTACTTCCTAGAATAGAAGAAAATAGAGTAAAGTAAGAAAGGAAACAAGTAAATTATTAGAAAAGAATTTGAAGCTGTAAACGATAATGAACCTAGATCTGCATTTACTGCGCAGACTATAAAATAAGACAGTTATTATGATAAGTGAATTATATAATATAAGAGAATTAAAGAGAATTCTATATAATAATAAAAGAAGACAGCCTAGAACAGAAGAGAGACACTTGTAATCATATACATATTACAAAAGAAGATAAAAGTGACAATTACAAGTAAAATTATAACATAGGTTATAATTAAAGTAGAAAGAACGGAAAGGCTTATTTAAGATTTAAATTAAGTTAATAAGAAAATAGAACGAAGATAATAGAATATGCTTATTTAATAAACTTAAGACTTAAATTGAGTTAAATAAGCAAGGTAATAGAAGTGGCAGTACCAACAGCATTCCCTATAAGATCAATGATGGTCTCACAATAGCCAGAAGCGAGACGAGGGCAAGAATTTGCTAATTATGGTAAATAAGTAGCCAACAGAATAATAAAAGTAAACTAAACGCAAATTAAAAGATTGGACTAAGGGTCTAATAAAAGAGTGAGATGCGTTTGGAGTAGCCCAAAGGATGAAGAGCCTAACGAAGCAGTTCATCACAGATCTCAGCAAAGGAGAAGCACGTCCAACTTAGTTATTTTGGGCTAGAAGGAAGTACGAGACTTCGACGGGACGTGAGGATACTCTAGGATGGCCCTCTGGGTAGGCCTAACAAAGCTGCATCCCTGGAGGCAGGTCTGTAGGTGTTCCATCAAGAGAGTATGCCTTGAGTGCTTTTTGCATGGTAGGACCATTTTAGGCAGTTAGAAGGGGTTGGTGTTCGGAGTAGGATATTCGTATGCCCCAGTACTTGCAAGTAAGTTTAGTGGGCAGGACCCAAAAGGATAGTTGCATGTGGATATCGGCTAGCATCAAAACCAAGGGCGAGTTTGGGAAAGACTAGAGTTAAAACTAAAAGTCCAATGATTCTTACACCATCGAGACATTGGATGAGGGGCACTGCCAATTCGATGTTACATTGTTTGCAGTAGGGCATGTCCACTTAACTCTTTAGAGGTTTTCGATTAGTTGAGGGGTGGTTGCATGGGGCCATAGCCACGATGAGAAAAGGGACAGACCAACTAGAATATCTGTATTGTAGGCCTAACAAAGTTGTCCTTTACAGATATAGAAAATCCCCGACTGAGTTCCGTACAAGGTAGACCTTGTTGGAGGGATTCAAAGAGTAGACAGAACGATTGCGTATAGTCCTCAATGTACGCACTGGGTGGTACGTTGCGGATTTCCAAGCAATAGTATAGACTAGTGCGAATGTAGTTTTATGTTTTCATAGTAGATGATGGAACATCTGTATTGTAGGCCTCACGAAGCTGTCCTTTACAGATGTAGTCACAGAATGCTATAGGAGCAAGACGATGGAGTCCTTTGCGAGGAGGATACGAAAGGTACTATGGGTAGTACCTAGGACCAATATGGTCATTGGGAATATAGCTACATATATATATATATATATATCTCAGTTATTAGATTTTAATCTACTAAGGAATATATAGGCATGATTCAAGCACAGAGGCAAGAGTATGATAAACCTAGTGAACCTAATATAACAGCAAATGGAAATAAAACGATATATGTAGAATTAAGCTTAAAAGTGTATAATTTATCCATTCACCAGAACTTTAGTTCTGACCCCCTCCTCATAACATCCTACAGGTTAGGTAGATGGCAAAGACTTCCCAGCTTTAAGACACTTGTTTAGAAAGTGTTATTATATTGGTGAGTATTTACTTACTATTATATTTTAGTCAATTCCGCTATGAGATATTTAATTGAGTTCTGATATATTTGTCTTTGCCTATTTGCAGGATACTAGATTCCCAACTTGGGTTTCAGTGGGCTTGAGTTTTAGCATTTTTGCGAAAAACCCGGACCCACTGGAATTCGGGTTGTTACACCAAACTTATCACATTTTTGGGTCTGGAGATGTGAACCTTAAACTGGCTCATAAATCTTTCGATCAATTCCATCCACGTGCTAATAGAGCCGCTTTCCAACTGTCTGAACCATAGTGCAGCTTTATCCGTTAAGTTCAAGCGGAAGCACCGTGCCATGACTTCCTCTGATGCCCCTAGTACTTCCATGTGTCTCATGTATCTCGTCTAATGAACAACGGGATCCGTTTTTCCATCATATATCACAAGCGTTGGTAGTTTGAACTCTGGTTGATTCCTAACTTGCTTGATATTTGGAGCGAATGGACTTCTATTTACAACCTCGAGATCCTTGTTCACCAATCCTCCATGCATAACTCGCCTTATCATATCTGCAAACTTGTCGTTGTCTTCCAATGGTAGTCTTCAATCGTCATGCCCAAGCTGCCCCCGATTCTATGAGGGAATTCTGGAACATAATCCTCCGGACGAGCATCCAAATTCTGATTCGTACCAAGCTCCACAGATTGATCGTAGGTCCTTCAGCATCTCGATCAACCAAACCCGGGGGCATACCCCTTGGCCTTCGTGGATCGGTACCTATCCCTCTGGAGGGATCGACGTCGATCCCTCTAGGATGGCAGTGGACTGCCCCCGGCAGCTCTGTTCCATACCTCTGTCTATTAGCTTCATTTCCATGATCCCGGTTCTAATTTTGGTTTTTCACTCCAGCAGCTCCTGCATAACATCCATCATTGCTTCCATTTCATCCCTTGTAATGTAGGTAGATGCTTGATTGGCTCCAGCTCCTGAGGAATCCTCTTGACTTCCTCTATGGTGACTCCTTTCTGGTAGCACTCTCCTTGTCGATTGCCTAGCCATTGCTTTCTAGATCCAAGTATCCAAGCTTCAACATCCGTCTTATGCAAGCCTTCTCAGTGAATGTACCAAATGTTGGCGTCAAAATTGACCACTAACACCCAATTATGTGAAAGAATCAAAATCCAATCAAGTCATTGAAATATGAAGAGAAATAAATTTAAAACAAAACTAAAACAATCAGAAAGCAAATAAATTGAGACACATATTTATAGTAGTTCGGCTGACTCCGGCCGTCCACTCCAAAGATTTTCCTTTAGTTTATACTACTGACTACAATTACAAATCTGTGAAATTCAAGAATAAAAATGGCGGTGTATGGCCTAGGTAGAAGACAAAGAGAAGCAGAATGAAGATCCTTTTTATAAAGCCATGCCTGTTGTATTTATAGGTGAAACTTCGGTTACATGACCTTCTTATCCATATGGGCCCACCATAGGGGTTGCTAGGCCCAAATCTCCATGAGAAGGGATCAGTACCAATCCCTTCCTTTGTTGATTTTTGAGTAGCGATTCCTATGGTGGACTCTACATACTAAAACATGTTCAAGCTCCAAGTTTCATGTCATTTGGATCAACAGAGCTCGAGTTATTGATTGTTGAATGCAAGAATACACGTGGTTTTTGACGTATGCCGATCCTTCCTTGTATGTCGATCCATCCATCTACATGCTATGTTGATCCTTTCCTTCGTATGCTACACCGATCCATCTTTCATAGTCTATGCTGACCCCTTTTCCTTATATCCATATCGATCCCTTATTTGAGAACTGAAGTGTGCCGATCCTTCTAGCCTACAGTGCCGATCCCTCCTTATGGATTGAAACAACCAGTAAATCATGTTGAACCATGTATAGCCATTTATGCTGAATCCTACATTATATCATCCATACCGATCCATCTTGCCTTGAACTACGCCGATCCATCTTGCCTTGACTTACGCCGATCCATCTCACCTGGACCATGCCGATCCAACTACTTTCACCAACGCCATTCCCTCCTTTTCTCCAACCATGCCGACCCCTTGCCTATCAAACATACCGATCCCTCGGCTTTTACCTACACCGATCCCTTTCCTCATGAACTATGCCTATATCGATTCCTTTGAAACATGCCCATCACTTCAACATAACTTTCCAATCCAATAAAACATACCGATCTAAGCTATGTCCTATATTTCTAGTACCTGCATCGTTTTCTACCAACTCCATCCAATTTTGGCTTCGTATAGCCATTTGTACATTACCTTCGGGTCCTACAACCATCACTCTACACTCATCAGCCTTGATATTTGTGAAGTCTGTTGGGTTAAATCAGCCTGTGTACTGCCTTGCCAAAAGGCGGGTTAACACTATACATATATATACACACACATAAGTACGTATTGCCCTTTCTCTAAGACCGTTCTTTTGTATCTTACTAAGGCTTGTATTCAGTTTTACGAGAAAGGTAGATATGGAGGCAGGAAACAAAAAAGGAAATCTAGGTGGAGGAAGCACCACAACTAATGGGAATGCTCGACCAAATACTAGAAGAAATGCGGGTCGACGGGAAGACGCTAATCCAAACGCAAATGCCACTGTAGGTGCTGGAACCCTGCCAGTAGATATAGAGGTGATGTATCAGTTCTTAGTCAATCTGATGCTAGCTGCAGCAGCTGCAGGAATAGCTAGGGGTAATGTCATTAATGCTGAAGGAGCTAATCCTGCGTCCCCAATTGGTAATAACTATGCCAAGCTTAGCATGGATTATACAAGTCTTGGTGGGAAGTCGTTTTTGGGAACAGAGAATGTTGTTGAAGTAGAAAACTGGTTATTGCACTATGAAAGAATTTTCACCGACTTGGGATTAGATGATGAGACGAAGAGGAGACTTGCTTCACGAGAGTTGCAGGGAGCAGCATTTTATTGGTGGAATGGTATTATTGTGGGAGTTCCCAACGAAGAGTTTACTTGGGCAGAGTTTTGAAGGAGATTCGAAGAGAGGTTCTTGTCTGAAGTTGCCAAGTCAGTATTGCTAAGAAAGTTCATGGGCTTTGTGTAAGGTGAGATGTCAGTAATTGAGTATGCTACAAAGTTTGATGAGTTGTCTAAATATGGATATGCTACCATTGACACCATCATTAAAAGGAACGAGAAGTTTATTCGAGGATTAAGAACCGAGATTGCCATGGCAACTATGACATACCTCCGTGATCCAAGTACAGTTGTAGTGGAGATGCCAATCAGGAATGAAGAGATGGCAATCAGGGAAAGAAGAGGAAATTCTTTAAGAAGAAAGGAGCTCGAAAAAGAGGAGCTGCCAAGAAAGGGAAGGCCGATGTAGTTTGATACAAGTGCGACAAGAAAGGACATTATGCTCATGAATGTCGAACTGGAAAAGGGAAAAAGGTTGCATATAAGAAAGGAGTGAAGTGCTTCAACTGTGACCAGATTGGACACTACAAGAATCTGTGTCCAGAACCATCAATAGTGGACAAGGGAAAGGTTTTTGCTTTGGAACCATCATCTCTAGACCAACTGCTACTAAGAAAGGACAGACTATGGTGGAAGGTATGCTTTTGATTCATAGTATACCAGTTACGGTACACATTAATACTGGTGCATCACATCATTTATATTTCAATGTTTGGTAGATAAGTTATGTTTAGAACCCTCATACCTTATTACTTCCTTAAGGGCTGCGAATCTGATAGGAGGGTATGTAACTCTGGGGATGAGATGTGACCAGTTAGAACTTGAATTGTTAGGTCATAAGTTTGCATGCAGTTTGTATGTTTTTGATTTCGTAGACTTTGGGATCATTTTGGGTATGGATTGGTTAAATAATACGATGCTAGGATATTTTGCTAAGATAGGGAAATATAGCTAAGACACCACAATAGTCATGACTAAATTATATACTCGGTGGAGAAGTCAGACTCAAGTGCTTGGGCTTTGCTGAATGCAATGGAAGTAGAAGAAGAGTTGAATTAGGTTTTGGTAGCAAGAGCATTTGCATATGTTTTTGAGCCAGTCACAGGACTACCACCGAAGCGGGCCATTGAGTTTCGGATAGATCTTATACTAGGAGCAGAACCTGTAAGTAGGCCACCTAGCAGGATGACACCTGCCGAGATGAAGGAATTGAAGGTGAAGATAGTGGATTTAGAAGGAAAGAATTTTATTAGACCAAGCAGTTCACCTTGGGGAGTGGCTGCTGTGTTCGTGAAGAAACCAGATGGGTCGTTAAGGATGTGTATCGACTATCGTAAGTTGAACGAGAAGACGATAAAGAATAGGTATCCTTTGCCAAGAATCGATGATTTATTTGATCATTTGAGTGGAGCCAGAGTATTTTCCTAGGCGACAGGTTTCCATCATCTAAGAGTGGCAGAGGACAGTATTCCATTGACGGCGTTTCAGACTAGGTACGGTTCATACGAGTGGTTAGTGACACCATTCGGATTAATGAATGCGCCAGCTTTCTTCGTGGATTTGATGAACCGAGTTTTCCGGGAGCACTTGGATAGGTTTTTATTGGTATTCATAGATGACATTTTAATATACTCTAAGGATGAAAGAGAGAATGAAGTTCATCTTAGAGTAGTGCTTGAGATGCTAAGGCAGCATCAACTGAAAGCGAAGTTTTCAAGTTGTCATTTCTGGAAGAAAGAAGTTAAGTTTCTTGGTCATGTGGGTTCATAGAAGGGTTTATCAATTGATCCAGATAAGATCGAGGCTATTAACAATTGGAAGAGACCAGAGATGGTGACTGTGATCAGAAGTTTTCTTGGGCTTGCTGGTTACTACCAGAGGTTTATTAAGGGTTTCTCGCGGATAACAGTGCCTTTGATTAAGCTAACCAGGAAGGACGTTGAATTTGTTTGGTCTAACAAATGTGAGGAATCATTCATTAAGTTAAAGCACTTATTGACCAATGCACCCATGTTAGTAGTTCTAGATGGGAATCAAGCATTAGTAGTGTATACCGATGCATTTGGAACCAGATTAGGGGCTGTGTTGATGCAGAAAAGTAAAGTTATTGCCTATGCTTCACGACGGCTTAGACCGCATGAAGAGAGATATCATACTCATGATCTAGAGTTGGCAGCGGCGATCTTCACACTGAATGTATGGATACATTACCTCTTTGGGGAGAGATTTGAGTTATACACTGATTATAAGCCCTAAAGACATTTATTCTCTAAGAAGAAGTTGAATATGAGGCAGCAATGGTGGTTGGAGTTTTTGGCAGCTTATGATTTTGGTATAGAGTATACACCTGGAAAAGGAAATAAAGCAACGGATGCTCTTAGCAGAAAAAAACCCAATGTGGTGTTGGCTATGTTAACAGAATGGAAAGACCTAAAGGCTTTGACAACTTGTAGAGTGCAGTTCAGATCGACTGCTAGTTCTAGTCAAAGCACTGCAATGATATCCAACTTGGAAATTCGACCAGTTCTGATCGAAAGGATTGCTTCTAAGCAGAAAGAGGATCCACTGTTAGCCAAGAAGATTAAAAAGCTTGAGGTTGGATTGGAGGTTGACGATCTAAAAGATTTTAGTCTTGACCAGAGGGGATGGTTGAGAAAGAAGGGACGGTTGTGTGTTTCGAAGGTGGGAGACTTAAGGAGAGAAGTTCTTAGGGAATGTCATCGATCAAAATTTACGATTCATCACGGGGGAACCAAGGTGTATCAAGACATGAAAGGAGTTTCTACTGGGAAGGTATGAAGAAGGATGTTGGATTGTGGGTAAAGCAGTGTGTGAACTGTCAACAAGTGAAAGACGAACATCATAAGTCGAGTGGGTTGCTTCAACCTTAGGAGATACCAGTTTGGAAATGGGATTCGATATCCATGGATTTTATAGACGGGTTGCTAAGGTCGAATCGAGGAAATAAAAGTATATGGGTCATAGTGGATAGGTTGACTAAGAGTGCCCATTTCGTTCCAATTAATTCAACCAGGACGACGCCTGTTTTAGCTAAGTTGTTTACGAAGAACATAGGTAGATTACATGGGATTCCTAGTAGTATAGTAAGTGATAGAGATACTTTATTTACTAGCAAGTTCTGGAAGAGTCTACATGATGTGTTAGGTACCAAGCTCAAGATGAGTACTGCTTATCACCCTCAGACAGATGGGCAGATAGAGAGAGTCAACAAGGTACTCGAGGATTTGTTAAGAGCTTGTGTGCTAAATTTTGGTGGATCATGGGAAGATCACCTACACTTAGTTGAGCTTTCCTATAATAACAGTTATCAGACTAGTATAGGAATGGCGCATTTCAAAGCTTTGTATGGAAGGCCATGCAAGTCACCAGCATATTGGTTGGAAATTGGAGACAGATTAGTCTTAGGTCCAGATCTGGTAAGAGAGGTAATGGAGAAAATTGAGTTGATCCTAGGTAGGATGAAGGAAGCTCAGTCTAGGCAAAAGAGTTACGTAGATAAGAGGCGTAAGGATCTAGAGTTCTCAGTGGGAGATAGGGTTTTCATTAAGATTTCACCGATGAAAGGTGTGGTGCAATTCAAAAAATCAAGAAAACTGGTACAAGGATATGTTGACCGTTCTCAGTTATAGAGAGAATCGAAAAGCTTTCATACATAATAGAGTTGCCAAGCAGTTTGGCATGTGTCTATAATGTGGTTGATGTGTCTCATCTTCGTAAGTATGAGCATGATCCAAAGACAACTATTCCTCCGACTGCATTGGAGGACTTAATAGTAGAACCAGATCTGACCTTTATTAGGCAACTAGTTCGGGTTGTAGCGAGAGATGAGAAGAGGTTAAGAAACAAGACAGTCAAGTTGGGGAAAGTTCAGTGGAGCGACAACGAGAAGGAGTGTACTTGGGAGACAGAAGATAGGATTAGAGATACTTATCCTGATCTGCTTTAAGGGTATGTTCTATATTTACTTTATATAGACTATTTCCTAGTCAGGTAGGCTAGTATGGTAGTTAGGAGATGTTATAGATGATTGCTATGATTTGTATTTAGTCCTTGCTAAATTTCGAGGACGAAATCATTTAAGGAGGGTAGCATATAACACCCCTAATTTTATTAGCATTATTCAAGAGATTTAATTAAATAAATTAAATAGAATAATGTCGAGACTAAAGTGATAAGGGGACTGAGATTTGAAAACTAATTAAGGTTGTGCCTTAACTAAATGAATATATAAGTGTGATTCATAAATTAGAAATTTAAGAGAATAAGGCAAGGGCAAAAAGGGAATGGTCGTATACTACAAACCCTAAACCCCTCACCTCATTCACATTTTTATAAACCAAAAACATAAGCAAGGAGAGTTGAGGTCGGCCATAACCCTAAGGGGAAGAAGAGAAAAATCCAATTAGAAGCTAAGATTCAAGCTAGGAAGATTAAAGCAAGAACAAATCTCAAGTTCCTTATCCAAACAAGGTGAATAATGATCTAAACCATCTCATATAAGTCAACTTGAATGTATTAATTCTGGTTTAAGGATTAAAACCGTATGATTGGATGAATGATGATATGCTTTGATTTATATGCCATATTATGATTTAAATATGGATTTTTGTAGGATAATATAATTCGATTTTAAGTTTAAAATCTTGTAAATTTATTTCCAAATGCCATGATGTTTGAATATATTATGTAAAACATTATTTTGAAAATGAGTTTAAATTTTCATAATATTTCAGGCTATAAATAATTTATTATGAATTTTAATGGAAATAAATAGTTAATTTTTGGTTTAAGATATTTAAGGAAATTAGGTAATGTTTTAGGGTCAGAAATTTATATATGTTAGAAAACATATTAAAAGTGAATAATTGTGATTTTTAGGGATTTTTCCTAAGTTTTTTACTATAGTTTTTAAATTATTTAAGTTTGTGAACTTAAATGTTTTAATTGTTTTGTTAAGGAGAAGGGCTTATTTGCCAAAACATTTTTAATTATTCAATTCGACGGCCTTTTTAGAATAGAATTTTGATAAAGAATTGGTAACCAATCATATTTTGAAAAATTAGGCAAGTTAGATAAAAAGGAATTACTTTGAAAGGCAAAAAATCAGTTTTGTTTCGAACTATAACTTCGCCACTTCCATTTGCTTGCTTCCGTCACCATGCCCAGTTGACCTTTCATGCACATTCGAAACCAATGCATATGCTATCAAGCAACTGGTACGTAGTGGATTGGAGAAAGGCGGAAGGGACTGTGTCGAAGGCATGCTTTCGAAGGTGTTGAAGCCACTTTTATTAGCCTTCGAATCAATTAATCAACTTGCCTTTGTTTTTAAAGAAGCTTTTGAAATAGTTGCCGCTTTTGAACCTATTCGATACCTAGCTAGCGCATTCATACCTTTCGAATCTGTTAGAGGCCGCTTTTAAATTTTAAAGCCGCTTCCTCAATGCTTTCGAAAGGGTTGTTTTAGCCACTTTTAATAAGAGTTTTAGAGGCAATGGTTTCAATAGGTTGGTTTCGATGCTATCATCTTCCCTAATTCTTTTATTTGAGATCAATGCTTTCGAAAGGGTCACTTTCGCTTTTGTTCTCTTTGACCCTATAGTTATACTAAATGTTAAACCCAACGGTTTTGAAAGAAATACTTTTAAATGGTTTCGAAGCTATGTTTCCACAAACTCTTACTTGAACCCAATGCTTTCGAAGGGTACGCTTTAAGTATTTCGAAAGGTATATTTATCAGTGTTTCGAAGGAATGGTTCCAAGTATTTGAAAGATACAGTGGATGGTTTTGAAAGAGAACATCTAAGGTTTTAAATAATGATACAAAGGATATAGTCGAAAGCCTTAGTTTTCAAATTTTAAAACCCAATCTCATTTTTAAAGTAAATAAATGGCAATATGAAATAGTTTTGCAATGGCATTTAACTATGGTATTTTAGAGGAAGCTTTCCTTGATAAAGATAGTGGGTTAAGGGTATTAACCAAATTTCATTAGAAAAATGATTACAAGGGATTTAACCATGGTTGTTTATATTGTTATATTATTCGATCAGTTATCGTTAATGCTTGTGTAACTATACTCAATTCATTTATAACCCATAACTGCATCTTGGAGTAAGAGCAAAATAATAGGCTAGTTTGTCCCAGTAGTTAATATGTATATATTGAATTTAACTCCTGTGTAAGTAGAACTGATCCAGGAGGTATGAAAGACCAGAATATAAGATGCCTAAGACTGATCAAAGGATTATCAGTAAACAAACTCTTAGTAAGCCCATAAAACTATGTCATGGAAATTGTTATTTGCAAGGGCCAATAGGTTCTTAGTGATCCCATGAAAACTATATCCTGAATAAGTTATTGAGAGAGATCAATGGGTTCATAGACAACTCATGAAAACTATGACATGAGAGATGTTATTGGAGGAAACCAATAGGTTCATAGTGATCCCATGAAAACTATGATTGGATGATAGTATTGGTAGAAACCGATTGGTTCATAGTGATCCCATGCAAACTATGATTGGGTGATAGTACTGGTAGAAACCAATAGGTTCATAGTGATCCCATGAAAACTATGAAAGTGGATAAGAAATCCATAAAGAATTAACCGGTTATTAGTCATCCCATGAAAACTAATAGGTTAATAGTGACCCTAGAAACTATAACTTGAGACAGATTGTGAGGTAAATGGGATGAGAAATCCAGAGCATATTGCATGTTTGCGTATCGTCATGATACATTTTATTATGTTATATCTTAACCATTATGGATGCAGGTGCGCACTATATTGTTATTACAAATTAGGTAAAAATACCAGTGAGGGGAAAACTCATTCTGCTAAGCGCATGGTCTCAATAGATATCTATATGGTTCGAGATGGTAGGTTATTATTCACACCAGACTTTTTGTCTGACTCGAAGTTTATGTTTTCCCCTTAAACTCTCAGGTGCTCAGTTGATTTTGATTACTTTGAGAGTTAAGGTTTCAGGTTCTCCTTTAGACGAATAAGCTTTTGGGGATGTCCAGGAGGCAAGCTAGCTATTAGGAGTTCTTTCAGTTTGATTCCTTATGTTTTTGGATACAACGACAAAGTTGTTTAGTGCCTATATTTATACTCTAATCAACCAAAGGGGCATCTTCATATGTCGCTCTTGGCGTATTTTGTAATAAATTGTAATTTCTCTGAATGTGGTTTACATATGAGATTATGTAATGAATTTGAAATGAAATGAGAAATTTGTTTTAAATTGAGTTTAATTTTTTTTCATATTCATGTGTTTCTGGTATATCAATGTATCTAACATTACCGCATTTGGTCATTGAGAATTAATAACTATGGATGACTACAACATCCATAGCGATTAGTTTTGGGCCTCCAAATGGGGGATGTTACAAAATGCTATAAAGGGAACTCTATGCATCAAGGATTTGGACGCATAACAACCAATGCCTAAGCTTTGGCTCGGGCAGTACAGCCGGTTCCATAAAGATATGGATCCATGAAAGGTGCTGCTGGATGGAAGAGCGGCTCGAGTTAAGCTAACGATCAAATTTCCTGGTCAGTCGGGATGAGCCAACATGGATTTTGAAAGTCGGATCACAGCTTGGTTTCAAGATAATAAAGGAGTTGATTTTATTTCTCCGGGCGATTCTGGATGTGTTCGACTGGATGCATTTCGTTGTTTGGGGATCTCGTTGGAGATAGCGAGCCATGTATTGAACATAAATCCCAAATGCGTTCCTGTGAAATAGAAGCGCCGTAGCCTGGGTCCGGAGTGATCCACTGCACTCAAAAAAGAAGTGGAGAACCCGAAGGACAATGGCTTTATCCATGATGCCTTATACCCGAAATGGGTATCCAATCCAGTTTTGTTGAAGAAGGCTAACGAGAAATGGAGGACGTGCATTGATTATTCTAACTTGAGCAAGGCATGCCCAAAGGACAGCTTCCCACTTCCAAGGATTGATCAGTCAGTGGACACAACAACCAGACGTGAATTGCTTTTAATCATAAACGCATACACTGGAAACAACCATATTCCAATGCACATCACGGGCCAAGAACATATGCAATAGAGCAAAAGATTGGAGATATCACTTTCAGGCTACCAACAGTCGATGGCATCTCACTTCCAAGGGCATATAATAGCAAGCACTTACGACACTATTTCACTTGGATATAAATTTATAAAGCCAAGTATTAAGATAGAATCTATCTTTACTCATCTTCAATAAATGGAATGGCTTTCCAGATCTGTGTCTTTATCTTTACATAGCTTAAGGGTCTTGAAATATGTCCGACTCGAATGAATTTGCATGTGTATAATGTAGGTATGTAGGTACCCGGAGTTAGGTGCCAATCAAACTTTCACGATCCATGACCAGACCCTCGGAGTTCGACCGTTCTTGGCTCCCTAAGATGGACGTTAATTAACTCTTGCATTTAATGTCGAGTCAAGGGTATAAACAAAATAGGACGTGATTTGACCGTCCGCCAATTAACTCTTGCCCTTAACATGGGGGCAGGAGTATAAGCTCAAAACAGATGTGATACGATTGTTCGTATGCTAACTCATGCCCTTGATATGGGGGCAGGAGTATAAATCGAAAGGAACGTGGTATGACCGTTCATCCTTTAACTCTTATCCTTGGATCGAAGGTAGGAGTGTAAACTTGAGAGGACTTGATTTGTCTGTCCATTAACTAACTCTTACCCTTGATGTAAGGGCAGGAGTACAATTTGAAATGGATGTGACATGACCATCCAATCACTAATACTTTGCCATATTAGGCAAGACGAAGGATCCATGCCCGGTGTAAGGCAAATAAACTTTGATCTACGTCCAAAATTAGGCATGATTGAAAATAAACATCTTGGATAAGGATGTGAAAACTACAATCTTAAGTAGTTAGCTCAAACCAGCACTTGGAGCTTGACGCGATCAGATGTCATTATCTTGGTAAAGAATACCTGAACCATTATACTTAATGGTTTACACCAATCGATGCCCAAAGCTTGGCACTTCAATGATTACCTTGCATTCACTAGAACGATAAAAGGCCGGCAAATCATGGAACGGATTAATGACTTAGTCTGACAATGACCATGAAAAGAGATGGATCGCGAGTATATATAATTGAAAGCACATTTCTTAAGTACCCGACACAAATACATAAAGATTTGGCAAAACAAAATTCTTTCTTGTTCACGGTCAAAATAAGACTTGGAAGAAAAATTACGTATTAACTGGAAAAGCAGAATTGAAGGCCGAATCCACACAACATCGGCCGAAACGACAAAAGCAGAAAGCTAGAAAGTGCCTAACTGTACGACCAAATCAAAACAAAATGATGATCACTGTTTATACTTCTATTTCTTGGATTTTTTCTTCTCCTCCCCAGAAGGAGGTGTAACTTGATCAAGCTTCCTCATGCCTTTTCCTAAACCCCTAGAAGGAGTGCTTTGCGATAATCTAGCAGGCATGCTTTGGATGCTCCTAAGCGGAGGAAAAGTGATATGGGCAAAGGTAGTCTGACCAGGCAGCGCTATGGACAGAGGAGGAAATGTCTCTCTCTTCTGCAGCTTGACTTCTTTGGCTAGGACAAGCTCCTACACAAGTGTACTCATGGTGGTACTCCACAAAGGCTCAGAGGACCCAGTGATCACAACATCATCAGTAATTTGAGCCATCTGAAGCTCACCAGTCCCTTTATCCCATAGAGCATCTATTGTTTGCTCACCAGGCCCAGGTGTCTGACCCGTCGGGATACTCAACGCCGTCATTGAAGTCGTCACGGTCACTGATTCTATTGTAGACACTTGTTGTCCTAACTAGAGTCCTTTGTCTGGAAGCAAAATGACCTAGGGCTGACCTGAAACTTGACAGATATAAAAAGAGAGATTAGAAATGTCAATCGGCGACATATTGACTCTCTGAAATACAGGTGAGGTCAACAAGATACCTCCTTCAGTTTTGGATTCAGTGTAGGCCAAAGTGCTGCCAAAATTCCCTTCCTAGATGGGAGAGAGGATGGTGGACTTCAGCATTTGGGGTTGATCTGGATTTTACCATAGGACCGAAGATGGACCTTGAGCAGTTTTAGGTTCGAAGGTGTCCCAGTAGTGGCATCTTAGGGCAGTCATCCGGAGCCTTTGCCAAAGCCTCTTTGCATTGTATCGGCTAGCTCTGGGTGGAGAATGATCTGACCCTCTTTTATAACCTTGGGCTCATCTCCTATTAAAATCTCTTTCCCAAGCTGGGCCTGATCCACCTCACCACCTTTTAGGAATTCCTTTTCCTCCTCGATGAATTGTTCCCAAGGAAAGGCAAGAACTATGGGGTAATCACAGCCAAAAAATTCCAAGCTGCGGAATTTGAGTACGTTGGCATTTTATTTGTTGAGCATTGGTTCAAACTACTCCATCACCCGCTTTTTTATGGCTTTAACTCCTTCTTGACAAGCGTGTCCACGTCCCTATCACATTCGACCACCTTGCCCCTTTCATCTCGAGCAATGAGCTGCTTGCTGCTTTTCACAAAAGTTCCGAGCTTGTTGGAGAGCGTTATTCTTCTCTTTTGTCTCACCCTCAATTTTGGCTAATAGCTCAATCACCTCCTTGTTTGTGCATCTCTTTCTAGCACTAAGACGTCGTTTCGGTGATGCACAATCTCAATCTCATCACGATGCTTGTTTCTCTCATCTTTAAGTGCCTTGATGGCGTCCTTGGATTTCTTCTCAACTTCTGCTTGTGATTTCCTTAAGGTTTCAACCTCAACATCGAGATGGGTGATGATTCTTTTTTCCTATACTGCCATGAAATTTAGATTCAATCTCGAGTTGCCTTTCTCTTGAGACCTTGGACATTTTCTCAACCACCCATGCCCATTCACTATATTAATTATAAGCCTTTGTTACATAAACAACGGCTGTATCTTTGATCTTAGGTGGAATTTTCTTTAGGTTAGGCATGAACTTTTGTCCCACAATTCGAAAATTCAAGCATCAACGACATGTTGTTGCTCTGTTGTGACGATCGAAGCTTCGATCGTTTGTTTGCTGGCTCTATGATGGGAAGTCTCAGAATTACTTTTATGATGCCTATGGTCGGAGGATCGACTGAAGTGAGAGGGTGCCAAATGGTGCACAGGAATGGAAGCTGGAGGAGGCGCACGAGAAACATCGCCTGGTGGCAAGTCATCGCGGCGATCAAAATGCCTATCTGAGCCTCTTGGTGGAGGTGACTTGGACCTAGAACAATGTTTGGAAGCGGATTCATGCGACAGATAATCTCTGTCGTAACTTCCTCTATTGTGACTGCTTCTATCTCGGCTAGATCGATAAGCAGACTCTGAATCTCGACCACTGCTCTGATTGTATGTACTTGGACGCTGCCTAAGTGGTCGAGATACATTTTCCTCCAAGGATTGATATATATACTTCTTCCTCTTCATGGATCCTGCAAATGAAATAAGGGCGATTTAGTTTCGACTAGAAAGGATGCGAGTCAAGTGCAATGTAGTGCCGTGAAGTGCATGTATGCGTGAATAGCCTAGTGCCCCCCGATGGACCATGTTTTGGAGCTTTCTTCATAGAAGTGATCTCCACCATGCTAATGCGAGGAATGTAATTATTAAAGCAGATAGGGGAGTTAAGACCCTCGAGGCTTATAACACTGATGCTAAAGGAGTCAAACTTAGTAGGAATCGGCCCTAACTTAGAGAATGTATCTGTAGAAGGAAGAGAAGGAGTTTTCTCAGCAGACATAATGGGTGGAGGCTATGTAGAAGTCTATGCCTTTGAAATTTACATGACTAATCTCTTCTTTGGAGCAGACAGTTGGTCGTGTATAGGATGTTTAGCCGAGGACTTGTGGCCCACATCAATGCTGTCATGGCCAGCCTTATCATTTCCACCTGCAGTTTCTCTTCCTCGGCGTATTCTTCCCTTTCTTCAACATTTTCTTTAACTTCTGCCCTTGGACTTGGGACAGGGGGCACATTTGGATTAGCCTTGCCACCTTCGGGCGAGTTTTTGTCGTTATCACCATCGTCTGCTCATCATTAGCGGTCACTTGGACTAGACTGGAGTTGCGGCCCCCTTCTAGTATATTATGGGCTAGGATAATTTCATCAAAGAGAAGAACTCCAATGCCTCTATCCCCCTCTAGAAGTTCTATGAGAACTTTGGAAGCAACCTTAAGAGCCGCGCTGCTGGGTCTTGCCAGAACATTTGAATGATAGAAAGAATATGAGTTAAGCTTGATAATTAACAAGGCTAACACGTAACAAACGAATGAGGTAGAACTTATGTCTAGATATCCATCTTCGTGCAAACCTAGGTGGACAGCGTTGTGAAACCTTTTGCTTTTGAAATAACTCAAATAATTCCATGCTCCAACGACAACTCTACAATTCTTTGTTGGCTCCAAGTAAGTCAAGGAAGGATTTCCCTTTCGGCTCTTAAAACTGTATATGTATCATATTTCCTCATCATTGGGTACTCAGTGCAAATGTTGAATGAAAATAATGTTCATACTAAGAAGGATGGCATAGCTATTCAGGTGTAACTGCGTTGGAGCTAATCTCATGAAATTTAGAACTCGATGAATGAATGGGGGAACACATCCCGCCAAACACATATATCTATTGCAAGAAGTGTTGCTTTCTAGGGAATTATGAGCTCTCTGATGACAAAAATGAGTAGTACGTCATCAAATGAATTCTATGCTTGTTGAATATTCTATGAATAAATCCCTTATCAATCTTTGAAGCAACGGAATCGATGGGATCATCTAAAAGAGTAGCATCTTTGAGAGTATCGGGAGTAGGTTCAACCTCTAGTCCTTCCGTGGGCCCAATTGGATTTTTAGGATCTTGTTGTTCAACCTGTGGATTTTCTTGTTGATGTGCATGTTGTGTTGGAATTTGTTGTACAAGGGAGTCATACTTGAACTTGACTCATTATCGGATTCAGTGTATTTGGAAGTATATGGACCTGTAGCTAAGGTGGCAAGGCACTCGAAACGTCTGTGCTCCATTTCTGTAAACACTCAACATATAATCAATATCAAATTAATTACAAGTTGTACCACCCATGCTAAAGTGAAACCTAGTGCAGTGTCGGTCAGTGTCATGCAGTTCATATTTTCGATATTATTTAACTATTTATTTTAAGAGTTTGGACATCACCTAAAGTGACCGTCATTGCTAACCATCCCGACGAGCATCATGTTATCAGCTGTGCTTTAGAAATTCTTTGGAACCAAGAAGAATAAATTCTCATCAATCCACAAAGAAAAGTTCATTTATGAACATTGGACTTCATAAAATTCACCCAAATATTAAAATTATACTGATCGAACTACTCGGGAGAATTTTTCCCTCTTACTTCCTCTTGCCTCCGATTCCAAAATCACAGCCGCCCATGCTATGTTCACCCATGTCCAAACCATTCACCATCACATACCTATTCGTGTCAAGGATGGGTGCGATTATTGAATGTCAAAGCTACGAGGTGATTACCAAAAGTCTCAGATCGGTGGAGAAATCAATCGGGACTGTTAGGGTGGCACGACTTTAACAACGGTGAGGCGAGCGATGTTAGGTTCTGTTAGAGATCAGTGATGGTGGTCCTACGGACAAGTAAAGACAAAGTTTGATTTAAGGCTAAAGGATTATTATTGGCAGAAGCTTAGGTTCCTGGATTAGGGAGGCAAAAGTGAAGAGGAAAAGTGAAAGGTGCGAATTATATAAACCAATGAGACCGAGTTCTTAGGCAAAAGATATGGGAGATTATCTCCCAAGTCTTGGATTGGTACCGATCCAAGGAGTTGGATTAGTACCAACTCTTATTCTAAAAAAATGGATGGACATTGAATAGTTGATGGAAATAGCAAACATATGTGCCGACGTGAGTGTGTGCGTATGAAAGAGAGCTTCTCATGACCTTGCATGTGGGTATGTGTATGTGTACTTGTCCAACACCCATCGAACAAAGCCAAAGGAAATTAGATTCGAAGCTGGAAAATATAAAAAAGGTCTTATTTTAGAATTTCTAAACATGGAATGATAGACCGTGAGAGTGCATCCCGAGTTTATACTATTAAATACCGGTAAAGCATCACGATCAATGGCTATAGACATTACTTTTCACGAAAATGATTCGCATGAAGGATAATGACCATTCAAAGCATAGAGTGGACTCCTTCATGGCAATTCTGACTTTTCTCAATTCAAAGCACATTATGTTTGAAACAAGATGTACTCTGGGGCAAGTGTTATCCTACCTTTTGACCATTCAATATTCGCACAACCTAGACAAATCATACGTGGAATCATCAAGGTAGGAAGCCCAGAGAGATAGTCTAAGAATCCAGAAACCAAGAACAAACAAAACCATATGGAGAAGACGAAACCAACCACAAGAGAAAAGGAATCATGATCCCCCTAAGTGGTGGATTGGTATCGATCCAACCTCCTGGATCGGTACTGATATGTATTTCTTTAACTATCGTACCCATCTTCTGCCTACCTACTCTACTTGAGCTAGAAGCCTACTCCTAATATTGTTTTGTCGATCTAATGAAATTCTCTATTGATCTCCATAAGCATTCAAAGACAACAATTCCATTATTCCATCGATCCATCATTCAAACTTAGAAACAAGTTAATAATGGTGCAATTGGAATCACGAAGCATATCACAAATCGAGCTAGCACAAAGAGTTCAAGACGACCATTTTGGCCATCTTATGCATCAGTTCCGATCCAAGCTCATGGATCGGTACCGATCCACGTATTTTTCTAAGGTGGCTACCATTTTCTCCAAGGGACTTGGTCTTGGCATGAAAAATGAGTTGAGATCGTGAAGACAAGATTTTAGGCTTCCTACATCTATAAATAGAGGGGCAAGGTTCATTTCTAGAGATCTCTGGCTCTTGCCTTCCCTTACTCTAATTCTTTGTAACCACAGTTAGATTTATACTGATCTATAATAACTTCTGCTTGTAATGAGCAAGATAATTAATAAATTAACTAAGTGGACGTAGGCTATGATTAGTCGAACCACTATAAATTGATGTATGTTCTTTTCTATTCATTTTTCATTTAAATTTCTTCACTTTTTATTCTCTACTTAATCCTTTGGACGTTGGTGCCATTTTTGGTTCAAACATTTTGGTACTTTCATTGAGAAACTCCTACTCTTAGGCTACATGGATCCATCATCTACTATTGGATTTCATGGATCAAAGAGACAGATCCAATTTCCAAACCTTATAGTTCTACTATTCGGATTCTCAATAATCTAAGAGAAGTTATTCACCATGGCCAGGGAGAGAATGTGCTACAACATCCAGAGCTACTAATGATGCTAAGAACCAAAACATTCACCGTGTGGATGGAGCTACCCAAACAGAACAATCGAAGATCTAGAAATCAGCTGATGCAATGACTTGAGTGGAAATGGATCGTATGATGAAACAAATGAAAGACGGTATATGGGAGAGTTGCAACCAGATGAACCAACAGATACAGTAGAACTTGAGGCTATTGAATGAACTAACATAGAATAGCCGAAAGAGAAGCAGGAGGGATTCAAGTTCATAATCTGAAAGTTCCTCATCATTCAACTAGAGACGGAGGGATAGAAAGTATAAGAGGATTGAAAACACTACTAGGGCATCATTTCAAGAAAGAAGAAAAACCACAGCTCTGGTTTACGGATCGATACCAATCCAAGTGGATGGATCGATATTGATCCAACTGATGGCGGGCTCAAAGCTCGCCCTTTTAATGGCAATGTGGATCTAACTTTTGACCATGCTATGGAAGATCAGAATATTGAATATCGAGTTGCTGCTACTGATGCAACGCACGGGAATCAAACAGGGGGATTGCAGGATGAACAAATCTTCTAGAGCCTAGCGAACCCAGGTATAGAGAATATGCCCAAGTGCGTTTTCCAGGCCAAACACTCGGAACATATCTCGATCACCATTGTTTAGCCGAACCTGTAGACCCGGAGTAATTAGAAGACATGGTTAAGGGAGTTGCAAGTGAAAACCAATTTACTAGCAATGATGAATGTAGTACTTCTCCTAGTTGAAATCTGTTTGTTGAAGACATTCTACGCATAAAGTATCCATAGAGATTTCTAATGCCAATAATGCCACTGCAAGGTGGAAAGATAGAACCAAGGCACCACTTGATGAAGTACGAATGGCATATGGACTCTACTGGAGTGTCTGATGTCATGAGATGTTGTTGTTTTCCAATTTACCTTGAAGAAGTAGCGGCAATGTGGTTCACTTGGCTCTCACTAAGATCTATATAGTCTTTCGTTGAGTTGTCATAAAATTGTATGAAGCATTTCCTTTTATACACTACACGTTCGAAAGATGTGATATCATTTTCAAGCCTCTTCTAAGGAGAGGGAGAGTCGTTGAAGGATTTCTTGAGTCAGTTCCATACAACTATGATGAAAGTAACAAATCCCAAAAGTGACATAGTGTTGATGGCACCGATTAGCAGGATTCATCCCGAGATGGATTTTCAGGAATTATTGGAAAGGAAACCCCCAATGACGATGAATGCTTTCTACATAAAAGCTAATCAGTACTTACACTTGGAAGAAGCATGCAATCATCCTTGGAGGAATGGTGCTAGAAATTTAAATGAATCGATACAAAGCAACATTGCTATGAAATTGTGGAAATGTGGACGTGAATATTGGCAACAAGAATGATGGCTACAAAAAGATCGATAATGAGGCTAGAAAGCAAAAGCCTGATAATAGGAATCGCCTAAGGATTCCTAAGTGTGATAATTATACCGAACTGAGTACTTCAATCGAGAACATCTATCTAGCAAATCAAGGTAGTGAGCAGCATAGGAAGCCGACTCCGAGAGAGTCGACCGAAAAGGAGAAGAGGTTTGGAAAGTTCTATAGATTTCATGAGCCGCATGGTCATAATACTAATGAACGTGGGCACTTGCGCAATATAATTGAGGAGCTGATTCGAAAGAAGAACTTACAGCAATTTGTGAAAGCCCCACAGGTTGGTGGGCATGGAAATTCCAACCCACATTGGTCGACATCCCAACAAGGGCAAGCCGGGCCTAGTGGTGAGAAGCCTAGGCGGCTTGAAAAATGTTTAGTAATTAACACAATCATCGGTTGACCCCATCCAACCGACAAGATTTTTAATGAGATGGACTGGTATGATGGTGCTTTGAAGCACACCGAGAATGAGAGTTTTTTGGAAGTTGAGGATGGAGCCCCGACAAAACAGTTAAGAACCATGACAAATGACATTGTTTTCTGAAATAGAGATGCTGACGGGGTGGAAGCCAAGACTATTGACTCATTGGTTTTAACAGCCACGATTGGCCTTGCTATTGTACAAAAGGTGTTGGTTGACTGTGGGAGTTTGGTCAACATTATATTCAAAAAATCCTACGACCAAATGCTACTGGAGGGCAAGGACTTGAAACCGTGTAAATCTCAAATTTAGAGATTTAATGGGATAGCTATGATGTCAGTCGGATATGTGGAATTACTAGTGGTACTTGGAGAGGGCGAAGCAGGTGAGTGCGAGTAGTGCCATTTGTGATGTTGGATATCTATTCTTCTTATAATGCATTTTTGGCCAGACTGGCCCTGGCTGAGTTTAGAGCGGCCATAGCTCTCTAGTGTTTGAGGCTTAAATTTCCTATGGAGACCGGTGTTGGAGTAGTGCACGGCGATTAAGGGCTTGGTCGTGAATGTTATGTCGCGAGCTAAGGGCGGTGAGGCAAAGAGAGAAAGGAAAAGGTGTAGAGGGGACTCCCTGCATCAAGGATTTGGACGCATAGCCACCAATGCCTGAGCCCTTGCTCGGGCAGCACTGTTGGTTCCATAAGGATATGGATCCATGAAAAGAGCCACTTACTAGAAGAGCAGCTCAGCCGACCTAACGCTTAATGTCCCGGACAGTCGAGGTAACCCAACACGGATCCTGAAAGTCGGATCACAGCTTGGTGTTAGGATGATGAAGGAGTTGATTGATTTTTTTTTAGCGAACCTGGATGTGTTCGCCTGGACTCACTCTAATATGTGTGGGATCTCGCCAAAGATATAGAGCCATGCATTGAACATAAACCCAAAATGCATTCCTATGAAATATAAGCGCCGCAGCTTGGGATCAAAGAGATATGTTGCAATGAAAGAAGAAGTGGAGAAGCTGAAGGACAATGGTGTTATCCGCGATGCCTTATACTCAGAATGGGTATCCAATCCAATCTTGGGGAAGAAGGCTAACGGTAAATGGAGAACGTGTGTCGATTTTTCTAACTTGAATAAGGCATGCCCATTCCACTTCCAAGGATTGATCCATTGGTGGACTCGACAACATATCATTATCCCTATGCCTAAAAGTTGAAATTTACAAATATACTTGTGTATGATGATTGTTTTTCTAAAATAAAAGAAAATGTTTTCAAAATTTGAAAATATATAATGTAATAGACTAAGGTCAATCATAGGCGTTAATGCTTTGACTGAGTCCTGATTACGTTGGGATGTGGCTAGATTTGTTTTGAAAATGTAAAAACAAATACTTCCGAAAAATTTTGTTCAAAATTCTTTGAATTTAAAATATAAAATACTTTTGAAAACGTTCTGAAAAGTGGGTTTTGTTTAAAAACTTTTCGATTAATTTAATTGAAAATGATTTTGAACAGAAAAAGAAAAAATTTCTAAGCTTGGAAATGCCACATGCTTAGAGGAGGGAAAGTCGACGAGTTAGAATATACGAATTTTACTATTCAGCGGGAGTGACAATATGTAAAACATAGATAATGTCAAGGGAAAATGTCGTTTTATCTTTTGATTTCTTTTTCCATAACTTGTTGATAGTAAAATAAAAGTTTTTTGTACATTATTTTCATTTAAAAAAATACTTCCTTATGCAAACTAAACTTGGAAAAGTTGGAAAAGATTTGAAGGTAAAATAGAAGGTTCCAAGGTACAGTGGAATGAGTACTCAAGAGAAGAATGAAAATATGGAATTTTTCGTCTAAATCCCTTTTTCCGGCATAAGAGTACAGATTTTGGAAAATCGAATTTTCAAAATTTTGGACATTAGAAATAATGTGCTAGGTATTGGATGGAAGAATTTGGATGCAAAATTGGTTGAACTATACTCCTATTCATAGGAGTGTGGAAATTGTTGTATGAAAAATGATTGTTTATTTTTGAAAAATTGCATACATATGAACTGCCAGTATACAAAGGTTATTGTTTGCATCATATTTTCAAAACATTTTTAAAGAATGAATTCCTATAGAAAGCATCGATTTGGTATTATTCAGCATACATACCATATGTGTTGCGATACACCATGCACTTGTACACGATTGGCTACAAAATTGGTTGAACGCTAATTAGTTGGACAATTTAGAATGGTTGTGTGCAATGTTACATGATTCAGTACTTAAGGAATTTCGGGGATGAAATTCCTTTAAGGAAAAGAGAATGTAATACCACGTAAATTAAATAGTGGTTAATTAAAAAGAATTAATAAATAAATAGTAAAGCTAAAAATATAATTTTTACAAACGTCGAAATTTGGCTATTTAACTTGCATCATTGTGCTCATGTCGATTTTTTGATCAACTTTCATTCATAAAGTTTTAGATTCAAGTTCGAACAAAATTATTAACTTTTGAAGATTTTATATCGGAAGTAACTCAAGATGTATTACGAAAATATATATTATTTACTTGTTGTTAAAGTAAACGTTAAAAAGGAATGCTAAAGTTGACCGGTTGCTGTTGTAGCGACGGTAGTTAACGTCGGCCTAACGGCCCAGATTTAGTATAATTTAATCTGACAGATAAAATTTGTCATACCATAAATTCTATAAAGTATAAATTGCAAATGCTCGAAAGAAAAAAATCATCGGCTTATAATTCTAGGACCCATCGTTTGGTTTCCAACGAGAACTTAAGTACCAGACTCAGTATCCAAGAGTAGGTAATAAAAGAGCATAAACCAAAGCATCGATCGAGACTAAGATCATTATCCAGCCAAGACAACAAGCTTCACCAAGAGCAGTAGCTGCCTGAACAAAAAGCACTTCAGCAAGTATCAAAAATTAATGGCTAAGATAGCCCACACTGAGACCAACGATCAGGATAAACGAAAAATATCCAAGAAGCTATATATTAGAGTACCATGCCAGCAATTTGCATCAAAATATATTCAACCAAATGATGATAAGTGTTTGAATCAAATCCGCTTATAACAAGCCAGGTCATCAGTCCAAGTAAAAGGCTCTGCACCATTGGAAGAACCTTAATTTTGCTATAAATAGAGGACCACATGCTAATGAAAAAGGGTTGGTGGAAGATTTTATAACAGTCTACAATCCTTCAATATTACTAACTCCTTTTAGAAAGCTTTAATCAAAAGACCATTAATGGAAGATTTGGTCGTAGATGTATTTGTATACCAAATTGAGGAATAAAGCTAGAAGTAGAATCTTTAAAGTGGACGTAGGGATCTCGGTACCGAACCGTTATAAATCTTGATTCTCTTTTACCTTTCGGCACTTATTTTCTGCATAGTTTTAGTATTCACTTAATTTACCTACATCCTTTCGGAACTAGCTTTCGAAAACTTTGGGGGTGTTTGTCAAATGAAAAATCTGCCTAACAGAATTGATTCGTGCGACCATAAATACAAGCCTAGCCCTTCATTTTTCTTCTTATATTTTCTAAATCAAGGAGGAAGCCCTACCATTTTTTCTTCTCCACTAATTCTAGGCATTGTAGAAACTATAAAAATATAGTATATATAAATAAATATATAAGTGGAGAATAGTGGAAAAAATAATAAGACGAATTGATTCTGCAAAGAAGAGGTAAATTCTAAATCCAAATTTAAAACTATGTTTAATTCAAATCTTTTCTCATATATATAATTCTAATGAATATGCATGCACTTTTGATACATATTTTGGTAAAAAGATAGAGAGTCAAACAAGGATGACATATTTAGATCTGGAGATTTGGCAGCTAAGAGATGAGTGGAAAATTATATATTCTACATAATATTGATTTATATCATATTCTCATATGCCTGAATATAAATCGTTGAATTTTACACTTAAATATATAAAATAAAGTTGAGATCCTTGCCTACATATTCAATAGAATTTTAATTTTTATTAAGTATTATATACACTTAAATACGGAATGTAAGGGTGAAAGTAATCCCTAAAAGTTATGAGATAAGTCATTTATAAGATTGTATGATAATTATAGATTTGTCGTTATTAAACTTAATTGAGGTTCTTTCAAATTTGATTAGGATTTAAGTTTATATTTTAATTCATTAGAATGAAGAATGTTTCTATGTAAAATCTTATAAATTGTCTAACTTTAAAATTATATATGAAAAGTGAGTCGTTTAAAATAACAAGGAATATGCTCAAAAGAAAGGGATGTGCAAAATGGGGATGTTTGTCGTATTTTGTAATGTCTATTTCAATAAATGAAGAATAGGAAATTCCTTGTAATTCCAAAAATAGCACGATTCCTCTTTTATAGTTTATGAGAAATTAAAGTGTTTTCCTTGTGGGAAAGATATGGTTTCAATGTATTAAAATGTAGAATTCAATAAATGTTGAACTAAAAGCGTTAAAAATAGAAATAGTAAAAATTCCCCCATCGATTAAATATATGCGATTAAATATAAGTTAAGAAATAAATAATCAATGCCAAATATGAATAAGACAATGAATTGAAGAATTTGGAAGGCTATCGTAATCAGATTTAAATGGGAATTAATTGAAAAGAGGCAGTAGATAATGTTATCCCGCCTTTTGGCAAGGTCGTGACACCAAGGACTTGACTGGCAACCGAGGACAATCCGTCCCGAAGATCGGTTATACATAGGTTCACTATGGATATTGATAAATTTTGCCCGAGTCCAGTTCGAGTTACGATCAATATGACACGACAAGCAAAACTATGAAAGCCAACGTCTCAAATTTCAAGTCAATCGGAGTTCGTATGCTGAAGATATGGATCGATCAAGGTTCACATGGAAGACATCAATTCGTGTCCCTCCACTTCGTATCCACCAAGTTTCGTGTCCATCAAGTTGTCAGTTATCGACTTCGTATCCATCTAAACAAATAGCTACACTTCGTATCCATCAGGGAAGAAACACCGTGTTCGTATCCATGGGAGATTGCCTCATTCGTATCCACCCCACTCCTACATTTCGTATCCATCACCTAAGCTCAGCTTCGTATCCATCGATCAGAGCCATTACGCATCGATCTTGGTTATGCATTGTTCCTATAGATCAACCATCAATCGATACGTATATGTCTTCCAGTAAGCGATACAAAATGACACTTCCTATCGATGCAAAAAGGGAGTTGAAGGGAGCGATACGAGTGAGACAAGCTTAGAACGATACGAACGAGTTCGCCTTGCATCGATACGAAGGGAAAAGACACATCTCGATATGAACGAAGCTTGCTAAGGAAGAAGACTCGGTCAGTAGGCATGAAAAGTAGATCGATCCGAGAAGATAGCGCCACATCACCTAAAAAACACATGCCTAGGAGCGATACGAACGAGAGCGACACGAACGAGAGCGATACGAGTTCAACAGCCCATAGCAAATCCAAACTTGCATCGATCATAACTCAAAATCTACAAGTCCAAATGCCACCAAATTTTCACAGGAGCTTGCCTACAACCTTAAGAGTGTACCTGATCAATTTCAGCCCAAAAGGACCAATAATTGTTCGATACGAACTCAATTCGTATCGCTCCAAGATCGAGACGAAATCACCTGAACTCGATCTTATGGGCCCACCCACGTGAGAGAAGAAGTTCTCCGAGATTTGGGCAAGATATTTTCTCCCTACGCCTATAAATAGTGACCCTGGATCTGCAGAAAATAGGATTTTTGGCTTCTCTACGTCGATAGTCTACCGAATTGCTGTTGTACTTTGATTGTACTATTATAATCCACTTGTAACCAGCGAGTTATAATCAATAAACATCAATCATTTCATGGTGGACGTAGGTCATACGCCGAACCACTCTAAATTTGTGTGTTCCTGTACGTTTTCTTATCTGTTAATTGGTGTGTTTATTAGATCTGCCTCATTTTACATTTACTTTCTCCATTTTATCTCTTCAAATACATCCGAAGAGTGTTGTGCCCAAATTTGGTACAAACACTTTGGTGCTTTCACTGAGAAAACCCATCTTTTCTAAGGAAGAAGACTCGGTCAGTCGGCATAAAAAGTGGTTCGATCCGAGAAGATAGCGCCACATCACCTAACAAACACATGCCTAGGATCGATATGAACGAGTGCGACACGAACGAGAGCGATACGAGTTCGACAGCCCATAGCAAGTCCAAACTTGCATCGATCATAACCCATAATCTATAAGTCCAAATGCCACTAAATTTTCACAGGAGCTTGCCTACAACCTTAAGAGTGCACCTGATCAATTTCAGCCCAAAAGGACTAATTATTGATCGATACGAACTCAATTCGTATCGCTCCAAGATCGAGTCAAAATCACCTGAACTCGATCCCGTGGGCCCACCCACATGAGAGAAGAAGTTCTCCGAGATCTGGGCGAGATATTTGCTGCCTACGCCTAAAATAGTGACCCTAGATCTACAAAAAATAGGACTTTTGGCTTCTCTACGTCGATACTCTACCGAAATTGCTGCTGTACTTTGATTGTACTGTTGTAATCCACTTGTAAACAGCGAGTTATAATCAATAAACATCAATCATTTCATGGTGGACGTAGGCCATACGTCGAACCACTCTAAATTTGCGTGTTCCTGTACTTTTTCTTATCTGTTAATTTGTGTGTTTGTTAGATCTGCCTCATTTTGTATTTACTTTCTTCATTTTATCTCTTCAAACACATCTGAAGAGTGTTGTGCCCAATTTTGGTACAAACACTTTGGTGCTTTCACTGAGAAAACCCAGCTTTTCTCCCCCTCATTTGATTTACTACCGATATCAGATTGTAAGAATCTAAGGAGAATATCCAGGTCTCAAGCCTAGAAGTTCTTCCATCCTATTCAGATTTGCACCAAGTCTAGGAGAGAACTTCGATATTCACCATGATCGCTACTAGGACTACCTCAACCGCTGCAGATCCAGAAGGACGGGATAGGCAGAACCCCGCACAACTTCCCTCTGCAGACCAGAATGTTGTTGGACCTTCGGATCCACAAGGCCCTGTCACTTAGGAGGAGGTCCAGATACTAATGCAAGAGCTGACTCAAAGCCGCCAGCAGCTTACCCAGAAGCTCCGTGCCAACACGGAGTTAACCAATCGGTTTAACCGGGAAAGATGAAGAAGATCCAGAAGGGATCAGGCTTCCTACTCATCTACTGAAAGTTCAGCTTCCTCTGATTACAATCACATATCCACGCGCCCATGGTTGGATGGAAGCTATACACAGGTTGTCGGACATCAACGCACTTTGAATCTTGGACAAGCGAGAGTTGGTCCGTCAACCAACCACCGGACCGGACCCTCCTCTTGAGGAGGGATGGTTCCCTATCAATCTACTGACAAACTACACCACTACCGCTGCCATCAAGTTAGAAGCTAACACTCGAAACCGAACGGACCCGAACCATCGCTAACGTGATTATACTTCTGAGCCTTATGTTCCCGAAGGCCTAGAGCCAAGGAGGCGAGGTATGGACCATCGACCACGCCCGGCCCATCATCGCATTGTGGAACCCGACCACACCTTGGCCCGTCATGCCCATAATGTCCAGATGCCAAACATCCCAACAATGATCCGCTAGATGATCCGTGAGAGCCAAGGCCTCACCAATGACGACTGGGAAATCTCCTGGAGTCATACCCCTTTCACCAATGACATCTTCTATGCTGAACCGCCCCGACGATTCAGAATGCCAACTCTACCTGTTTACGAAGGGAGCTCCGGCCCTAACCAGCACATTTTAAAGTATGAATGGTTGATGAGTGTCGCACGCACTACACCATATAAGCAATTTCGCAACACCATAGTGCGGCAAATTCACAACGGTCTTAGGCCGTTGCAATATTCCAACGGCTTTGATCCGTTGCGAACCTTTTGGCAACGGCTTTGAGCCGTTGCTATATTAGAACGGGTTAGGGCTTTATACGTGTGGTCTTCGAATAATAGCACGTCCTCAAAACTACGCCCCGTATCCTTCAATTTTTTTTGCTCCCGCGCCTCCTTCCTATTTTCTTCTGGCAACCGGGCGATTTCCCCAAATCCCACAAAACCCTAACTCCACGTTCTTTCCACTTATCTTCATCGCTACCTTCCTCCTCCCCAATACTAAACCCTAGTGCTGGAATCAAATTCGCGCCTATCGCCTTGTGGATTAGCACGAACTTTAGCTTATACCACACCTTACGAAGCTAATAAATTGTAGGTAATCATCTCAACTCCATTTACATCTCAACAGAATCTTGTAACTCATCTTTACAGTAGATTAAAATGAGGTTTTGCATTTATTTTGTTTGAGAATTATCTTGGGTTTTCTGGTTTGAAGTTTTTGGTTGAAGTGATAATTTTATATTTATAATAATGCAACGTAGAGGAAGAGTAGTGGGGCTTGGCTTCATGCATTTGCACGGATGCTGATATTTATTATGAACTATATAATTATGGATCAGAAGGAACACTTATATGGATAACCATCAGCAAGTGATCATATAGCTATGGGAAATTTAGTGACTTGATCTTAAATATTTTTGTTTGAAGAACTTAATTGGGCATGATAAGTTTGAAAATCAAACTAAAACCACCGAACAAATACTACAATTTAAGCCACATTAGGTGAAAAATAAGTTGGAAATTTGGAATCATATTGAAGTTTCTGTGTAACTATGGCATACATATTACCTTACCAAAGCTAAAAGAATATTATTTTTATCACCTGGCTTCTTATCATATGCGCATCAATTATTAGTTTGTCTGCAGAAAGTCATGATCTGAGGTATAACTTTAAACTTGGTCGAGATACACATGAAAGAATGAGACTATGTGACATATATTTGTTATATAAACCATTTTCTTTATGTATTTTTTAACATTGAGTTAGCTCATTTGGTTAGTGAAAGCTTAAAATTGTTAAGACTGCCAATTAGTGATGTTTTCATCTATTGCTATTGCATTCTTGGGTTTTACTTGCTAATGTGTCGGTACTGTCTTCTTGTTTTTTTCCTTACTATTTCCAAGTCATTTCATCTGGAAATGCTTGTACTTTATAACTTTGGATATATCCTACTATATGAAACTTTCCACGCATTGTTGTGGATAATCTTGGCTTCTGGTCTGCAGTTTTGGTTCAACTGGACGTCCAGCCCGGTTATAACGACACTATCATACTGCTTGTTCTAGTGTAGTGCTAATTTTATTTAGCATTTACACAGTATATATAAATGAGTAACACAAACAACGCTATATTAATGTTATATTAATACAGCATTTTATAAAATGTTTTTTCCTTTCATTTTCAAATAAACTTTCAAGGCGATGATGTTGATTCAAAAAATTTCTCTAACATTTTATTTAACTAATTCACTCGAAAACAAAACAAGTGCATCAGTTCTATTTTGGACAAATTTCAGTATTAAACTAGAAAAATGACATAATTAGGCTTTATTCTTATTCAAAACATATTACCAAAGTAACTCTCATTTACAAAAATCTGGACTTAGCCAATGAATTTTTTTTGATTAAAAGGTACTTTCGATATGTATCTCCCTTTGTTTAAATTAAAACGTACCTTCGATATGTGATACACATATATTTACACTTCATTGTTCCATGATCCGATCTTAACTTGCCAAAACCATGACATCTTTTGTAATAGCTTCGAAAAAAGAAAAATAAGTGCTCTTAACGAAGACGTGGTGAAGCGTGGTTACCGATTTGCTGTAGTGGAGGAAAAAACTCTAGCTGAAATATTGATTGCAGGACTGCACAAGAAATTTGGGTTAAATCGATGTATTTTGCAACAAAAATATATTCGAGCCCAGACATTAAATTTCAGTTCAAATGGCTGCTGCCAAAAGGACTTTTTCCTTCAATGGTGAGATAATTGACATCGATCTTGACACTGGATGGAGCTATCTATCATGCAAGATATGCAAGTCCAACATCAGCAACTCAAGTGCCAACCATTGAGCGAAAAAATGCAACATGGACATAGAATACCCGATCTACAGGTATTGTTCATCTATTTACGAAACCCAACTTGCACTCCATCCTTTCATCATCATTTTGTATTTTTTATTAAAATACATGCAGGTTCCACATGGAATTGATGGTAAGGGACAACCATGCAACTGAGACCGTGATTACTTTTGAAAAAGACAATGAATATATGCTCAAACAGAAGGCTGAATTTATATTGAACATGAAACTTCAGCAGGTATGCTTGTGGTAACATATTACATACAGTGATTATCTTCTTTACGAGGACAGAGTTGATATCGTTGTTTCTATTTATAAAATTAACACAATATTAGCTTATATTAGTAAAATTATATTGAAATCACATGCTTCAATATCTTAAAATTTAAATTCAATCTTATTAGAGTGAAATTTAAAATATACATATTAAGCTATGAAAAAAATGGAACAAAAATGAACCTAAAGTTGCTTTTGACTTCAGGGAGAAAGTTTAAAAGACTTTACAGTAGCTTACACAGTTTGGCTGTCTTATATATATATATATATAATTGTTGACTCTGCACAACCAACTTCCTCTTATATATCTTACATCAAAAGTAGAAATGATAAATAAAATGTGTGTAATTCCTTTTTAGTTAAGTAAGGTTAGTTTTCTATCAAGATCGATCTAACTATACAGGATTGGTTCTTTCTAGTTAAGGTTTGTTCATAATCTCATGTGCGTTAGTGTTTAAATTGTATGCTATGTGTCATGTATTACTTACTATGTCTTAGGGAAGAACAATTCCTATTAATTTTTTTAAAGAATTTTAATTTTAGCTTAGCTGCATATTACCCAATAAAAAATCTCCTTTAAACGGTTCAATTTTTAAATTTAAGATTTTTATACATAGCTTTCTAAGTAAACCATCTTTTATATTGAAATAATTCAATGTTTATATTGTATAACATGCCATTTTGTCCTTTTTTTCCCCTTAAAGTGCTTAATTAGTTCTTTTTTACTTTTCTTTCATGGATTCAATATCAATCCATTTTTACTTCATAAAATTTGGTTACAAAACACAAAGTGCAACAACAAATGCAAAACACATTTTTTTTCTTCTTTTTTTATAAAAAAATAACGCAAGTATAAAATTATATTACTTTCAGCTATGGTCCACCATCATAGCTCCTCACCAATAACAACAAATGCAAAACACATTTTTCTTTTTTGTCTAAGCCACATGCGTACAACAGAGTGGTACATCTCATATGACATATCTGATTTACTATCTGTATTCAAACCACTCTTGTTCCATATTAATATCCTTCTGGTTGATTTTTGTTATGTGCAGATGATATTGGTTTTTCAGCACTTGTAGTTGAAGAGGTTATGTGCTCACTTAGTGAAGAGGTTAATATTTCTATTTGTATTTGTGCGAGAACTCATAATTTGTATTTGTGCGACATAAGACTAATCAACCAAGGCAGGTTAAACATAAGATTGCAATGTAGTATTATGTAATGATTTCGCTGTTGTACTATATAGTGGTATGTGTTGATGTTGAACATTATAATTCAAATATTTGTTATGTTTGGTTTGTGATGAATGTATGAAAAATATTTGGTTTAATAATCTTTCTTTTGTGATAGTGTTAAATTTGCAAAATTTTTTATTAATTATGATAATGAAATGACTGTCACTGGTACAGAGAAAAAATTTCGAAATTTTTTTTTAAAAAAAATAGTAATTAGCAACGGATTAAAGCCGTTGCAAAATTAAATCCGGAACGGCTATGAGACATTGCTAAATAAGATTCTACAACGGCCCTTAGCCGTTGCAAAAGAATATTTCGCAACGGACAAGAGCCGTTGCGAAATTTTTACCACTGCCCATTTCGCAAAGGCTCAAAGCCGTTGTGAAATGAGGATTCTGGTGTAGTGACGGGCTGATGATGCGATCAAATGTCGAAGTTTTCCGATCTCCCTAGGGGGCATCGCGACTATGTGGTTTACTCACCTACCACCCCGATCTATTTCATGTTTCGATTAGTTGGCTGCAAAGTTTGTCGAGCAGTTTCGCATGCATGTCACAAGGCCCAAAGATGTTAGTACCTTGTCCAGAGTCACTCAGGCTCCTGGAGAGACACTCAGACGTTACCTGGAGAGGTCCCATGCTGCATGTGTTGAGATTAGTAACCCTAATGTCAATTCCATTCTGATGGAACTGACTGAGGGAATCGATCCCGATATCGAATTTGGCAACTGGTTGGTCGGAAAACCCACTGCGTCATTGGACCATTTCTAATCAAGGCCACTCAGTCCTTGAGAAGAGAGGATGCGAAACAGTCTAGGAAAAAGGATGACGCAGGGCCCAATATGAAAGGAATCCAAAGCAATGTCGCTGTGAAACAAACCGAGGAGAGTTCCAGAAAGGTGCAGTTAAATATACAGAATAAGCAGAATCAGCAGAAAGGCGATGGAAATCAGGGTAAGAAGCGGGATCAGAATCGCAAACCGCGACATAGAGTTCCCATGTTTGACACCTATACTCCTTTAAATACATCCCTGGAAAATGTGTACTTGCAAACTTGTAATACTATTCAATATAAGAAACCTGCTCCGAAGCAATCATCAGAGAAACAGATTCAAACTGGGAAGTTTTGTAGATTTCACGATAGTTATGGCCACAGTACGAACGAGTGTCGTCCTCTACAGGATATTATCGAGAAGTTGATCCGAGAAAGAAAGTTGGAATGGTTCGTTCGGGCACCGCAGGCTGGAGGTGTGGGCCCATCAAATCAAAATCAAATACCAAATCAGGTTAGACCGGAGGAACCCACACGTACTTGCGGGAGGTTAGTGATTAACACTATTAGTGGTGGTCCTCATCCAGTGGATCGGAGCTGGAGGAAAATGGAGTCGTATGCCAGCTCTTTTAAGCATGCGAACTTCGAATGTTGCAGTAACTTGGAAGACGGGGCTCTGGCCAAACAGCAGAAGACGATGACAAACGACATCGTTTTCCGAGATAGAGATGCCGACAGAGTCGAAGCCCCTACCATTGATCCACTAGTCATTTCAGCTCATATAGGTTCTGCTTGGATGAAGAGGATCTTAGTGGACAGTGGATGTTCAATGAACATACTCTTTAAGCGACCCTATGATCAAATGAAGATGGAAGCGAAAGATGTGAAGCCTTGTCAGTCTCGTATTCATGGCTTCAATGGAAGTGCGATTATACCCACTGGGATGGTGGAGCTACCAGTGGAGTTGGAAGTTGGGGAACGCCGGAGAGTCCGGATGTTCCAGTTTATTGTATTGGATATTGACTCACCGTACAACGCTTTCTTGGACTGACCGGCCGTAGCTGAGTTCAGGGCTGTTATCGCCCGTTGGTGTCTGACTCTAAAATTCCCTAACGACAATGGAGTCAAAGTTGTTCGGGGAGACCAGGCTGCTGGACAGGCCTATTATGTTGCTGAGCTGTGGGAGGCGCAGCGAAAAAATAAGGGAAAGGGCGTAGAGGAATCTCTTTGCATTCACTTTGCAGATAATTGACAGTTAACGCCTGGGCCTAGGCCCGGGCACCACAACCAATTCCCAAGAGAACTTGACCCAAGAGATAATGAAAGCAAGGACGAAGTCAAAGACAGTCAAGCTACTACAGTAGAGCTGATGATCGATGTTCCGATCGATAATGATGACGATTCTAGAATGATAAAGATTAGCTCTCAGCTAAGCCAAAAGATGAAGGAGGAATTGGTTGAATTTATCTGGGAAAACCTCAACGTGTTTGCTTGGACACACTCTGACATGTATAGGATTTCGTCGAACATCGCGAGCCACACCTTGAATATTGACCCGCGGCATGTCCCGGTCAAGCAAAAAATGTGTGGTATGGATCCAGAGAGATCTGTCACCCTAAAGGAAGAGGTAGATAAACTCAAGTCGAACGGGTTTATCCGAGATGCGCTATATCCAGAATGGGTGTCCAACCCTGTACTTGTCAGGAAACCTAACGGGAAATAGAGAACATGCGTTGACTACTCAGACTTGAATAAAGCTTGCCCCAAAGACAGTTTCCCACTTCCCCGGATAGATCAACTTGTAGAATCAACAGCCGGACACGAGCTCTTATCCTTCATGGATGCATATTCCAGCTACAATCAGATTCCCATGCACCTACCCGATCAGGAGCACACCAGCTTCGTCACCGATCTGGGACTTTGCTGCTACAAAGTCATGCCCTTTGGACTCAAAAATGCTGGAGCAACTTACCAGCGGCTAGTTAATCGAATGTTTGCTAACCAGATCAGAAAAAATATGGAGGTTTATGTGGACGACATGCTTGTAAAGTCATGATTATCCATCAGTCATATCAGAGACCTGGAAACGATGTTCAACATCCTTCGAGAGTATAGAATGAAGCTCAACCCATTAAAGTGTCACTTTGGGCTCGCGTCTAGAAAGTTCCTTGGGTTCATCGTTAATGCTCAGGGAATCAAAGCCAATCCCGAGAAGATCTGGGCAATTAGGAATCTTGGGACTCCAAGGACCATAAAGCAAGTTCAGAGCCTCAATGGGAAGGTAGCAGCACTGAGCAAGTTCATCTCAAAGTCCACCGACAAATACATCCCCTTCTTCGACCTAATCAGGAAAGGCAAATGGAACTTTGAATGGACCACAGAATGTGAAGTTCCATTCCGAGCACTGGTTCAACACCTATCCACACCACATTTTCTATCAAAGCCTATTGATCACGAGAGATTGTACATCTACTTGGCGGTGTAAAAAAATGCAATCAGTGCTGCTTTGATTCGGGAGGAGGATCGGACACAACGACATGTCTATTACATCAGCAAACGACTGACCGGAGAAGAGATAAATTATCCGAAGTTGGAGAAGTTAGCTTACTGTCTTGTCATTGCCTCGAGGAAACTTCGCCTATATTTCCAGGCTCATCCTATCACTATCTACACCGACCAGCCGTTACGACAGGTCCTTACACGACCTGAGACATCTGGTAGGTTACTCAAGTGGAATATTAAGCAGAGTCAGTTTGACATCACTTACACACCGAGGCGAGCTATTCAGGGACAAGTCCTAGCGGACTTCATCACCGAATTCACTATCCCAGAGGACTTTCCCGAAGCTAACGAATCTCCCAAATATGTTTGGAAGCTGCATACTAATTGTGCATCAAATGACCGCTGCTCAGGCGTTGGAATTGTGCTCGAAATTCTTGAAGGTCGATCTATATGCTATGCATTAAAGTTTGATTTCCATGCGACCGAAAATGAGGCCGAATACGAAGATTTGCTTGCCGGACTCAGTCTCGCCAGAGACTTTAAAATTATTGCTGTGGATAGTTACTGCGATTCACAATTGGTTGTATGCCAAGTTCGGGGGGAATACCAGGCCAGAGACTGGCTGTTTATCTTGCTCGGGTCTAGGAAATATTGAATCAATTCGATTATCATGCCATTTAAAGTAAATATAATATATAATATATAAATATAAAATATAAAATAAAATAATAAAAAATTTTAAAATTATAATATAGATAAATTATATTAATATTAAAATATATATGAATATATAATATATAAATGATAAATAAAAATAATATATATATTATAATAAAATATTAAATAATATAATAACGGAATTTCTATTGAGTTAGAAAACCGTCGAAAAATTTCGATTTAAATTTACCGCAAGCGCACGGCGTACACTTTGTAGTACGTGACGAATACGGGTCGATCCGCAGGGAATTGTGAGAGATTAAAAATATATTCAATCAAATTAGACCAAAGTGAGATGAAAGTTATTAACTACAAAAGGAAGCTAAAGCTAGAATTAAAATGTGATTAAAAAAACTATTAAACTAGAGAACAATTTAGAGGCAAATCCACTCTAATATTTTTGTAAATCAACAAACAAAGAATTTATGATCTGCAACTTTGATATTAAGTGAAATAAGTGTTGCATTTATCATAAGTATGGTTTATTTATGTTATTAATTAACATAACTAAAACCATCAAACTATAATACAACAATTATACCACTTATAATTCTCATGAAAATGAAGCCAAAGCAAAAGTTATTTTAAGTATGATCTATTTACTATTGTAACTAGTAATATAGATCATCAAATTTCATTTTTACTTTCATTTCAAAATCAAAAATGGATTAGCAAATGATGATGCAACTTGTGTTTATGTTGAATAAGTATAGCTCATTTGCATAAGCAATATAAGCTATCAAACCCACTTGTATAAACTTGCATCAAAATTCACTTTCATAAAGCACAAACAAAGAGATCATAAATCATAACAAATGTTGAAATTACATAATATTTGAGAGCTTCATTACCCCTAAATTGAAGGGGTTTAGCTACTCATTTGTGGCATTGAAGCAACACAAGTAAATTTCAACATTAAAAAGAGAATAAAATAGAAAATTAACAAAGAAAGCAAAAGAGATTAGCTACTAACTACTTGCATAAAAATATAAACTACACTACTTGCATAAATGTAAATCTAAACTATAAACATTAAAGGAAAGAGAGCATAGAAATAAACATTAACAATAAAACAAAGAAATGCATGTAGAAAAGAGAGAGGAAAGAGGCTTGGAAGCCATTTTTATTTCATAGAACATTGAGCTTACAGTTTGATCTCTTAATTTCCTAAGTAAAATGAAAGAGTAGATAATAGTTTCATGTACATAAGCGGGCTATATATACATGCATAAAACCCTAATTCTATTTTTAGGGGGCTTCCTAAAATGCCCTTTAGGAAGTGTGGCCACTAAGTAACCATTAGCCACTAATTAATCCATCATTTGTTGTGCATGAAGCTTTAACCTCCACTTAGTTTTCCATTAGCTCATAATTGTACATTTAGTAAGTGGGTGGGGTCCTCCATGATCTTGAACTTGAATTATTTCCTCTTCATTCCTTTGTATTTCATTTGTGCATGCATGTATCTTCATATAAGCCTCTTCCATATGCATTCAAATTCCTATAAAAATTATCAAAAAATGCCCAAGTAAAAATTCTTAATTTGACACAGGCACAAAAATGACCATTTTTCCCCTGAATGAAGATGAAAATATGATGGTTTGAAAGTAATTGAGTTTTGGTTTTAAACATGTTAAAATGCCCAAATATGATGTTTATTTAAATAAAAAGAGATAAAATATGGATGTAAATATATGCACATTTACGTGCACATCCAATATCCCCACACTTATCTTTTTATTCGTCCTCGAATAAAGGAAAACTAAGATAAATCCGTTTTCATAGGGAACACGATTGCATTGAGCGTATGCAACAAGCCGTTAAACCTCTAGGTGTCCCCAGTAGGACGAGTGTTGTCTCGTGAGGGTTTTCAGCGGATACTACCCACAAAATCCAAATGCAAAGTGAAAATATTTACAAAAGGCAAGATTATTTACAATGGGATGAATGCAAGTTCTTGAAAATATTTACAAATGGCGGATTTACTCTTAAATCGACACAAAGAAGTTAAATATAAGTCTTGGTCATTATCTTGAAAATTTAAGTCATTTACTCGTCAAAATTTCCAACAAAAATCAAGTCATCATAGACAATAGTTTAACTCGTTGTTTCGGCTGATAACAAAGTGTAACTATGAAATAAATCCTTAGTTCATTATCAAAGTTTATTAAAGTGGTATTTTCATTTCTTTTCAATAACAAATCAAATCAAATAAGTAAAAATAGTGCTAGGATTTCAATTGTATGCTCTCTCATTATTTGTAAAAAAAAATTACTCACCTAGCTCAGGTAAACTGAGGCCAGATATACCACCCATGCACTGCCTTTCGGGCTTATGTGAGGGGAGTATAGAGCATGGCGAGTGCACACACTTTCATGGATACACCTATCGACCGTAGGTGGTTTTTATTAAGTCTGTTCTTTGTTTTTTTTTCTTTTTTTACATGTGTTCCATACATGCATAACCGTGAGGACTTTTAAATGAGTATGAAAGCACAAAATTAAAGATTCCAAGTAATTCACCCATGCATAACCGTGAGGACTTTTAAATGAGAGTGAATATTTTGGATGTTTATATATATATATATATGTATATTTTTAAAAGAGAGAGAGTTTTGGAAAATCATCTTAGCACCATTAACTTAGAAGACAAAAATGTTATATCCTTTACTTTACATTTACCACCTTTTAAACAAAGATTTTCAATTAGAACATACTTCATAATTAACATAGGTGAACCTTCCTATATACCAGTTAAACCACTGTTATTTGTAATCAAACTTCATTTTTATTTTTGTTAAGACAAACAAATTTTCAAAAATTTCAATATATTAACCAAAACTTATACTTATCCCATAGCGTTTCTTCAAAAATAAATCAAAATGGTAAAAAGAAAATGTTTTTGAGATATAGGAGTTTTGAGATTTTTTTTTAAAGTAAGAAAATGAAAATTCAAAAATGCCATGAAAAACTAAAAAAAATGAAAATGAGACTCCCCCCATACTTAATTTTGACTGTGTCCCCATAGTCAATGCATGATATAATGAGTGTAACGGGAAAAATATGTACATATTTACAAAAGAGGGTTAACATTCTTACTAGACGTAGCTTGGCTCATGAAGGATCATGAGCTCCTCCTCTTGGTTATTTGGCAATTCCAAGAAAGGTTTCAAACGATGACCGTTGACTTTGAAAATTGATCCATCCCTGGGGTTTTCTATTTCTACGGCACCATGTGGAAAAACAGTTCGTACCACAAATGGTCCGGTCCATCTTGATTTAAGTTTCCCCGAAAATAAATGAAGTCTCGAGTCATATAATAGAACTTTCTGGTTAGGTGAAAACGTTTTTCTTAGGATTGACTTGTCATGAAAAAATTTTGTTCTTTCTTTGTAAATTTTCTCGTTTTCATACGCGTCATTCCTAAGTTCTTCTAGTTCATTGAGTTGCAATTTTCGGTTTTCGCCAGCTTTTTCAAGGTCAAAGTTTAAGTTTTTTATTGCCCACAATGCTTTGTGTTCGATTTCAACGGGTAAATGGCAAGCTTTACCGTAAACTAAACGAAATGGGGACATCCCAAGGTTAGTTTTAAAAGTAGTACGGTAAGCCCAAAGTGCGTCGGTCAATTTCTGAGACCAATCTTTTCGATTTTTGTTGACAGTTTTCTCCAACATTTGTTTTATTTGACGATTCGAAACTTCAACTTGCCCACAAGTCTGAGGATGATACGGAGTGGATAACTTGTGGGTTATCGAGTATTTCTTCATTAAAGTTTCAAAAGAACGGTTACAAAAATGGGTTCCATTATCACTGATTATTCTGCGAGGTGTGCCGAACCTTGAAAAGATGGTTTCTTTGAGAAATTTCACAACAATTCTATGGTCATTGGTCTTGCACAGAACGGCTTCGACCCATTTTGAGACGTAGTCAACAGCGAGAAGGATGTACAAGTTTCCAAAAGAATTGGGAAAAGGTCCCATAAAGTCGATACCCCAAACATCGAAGATTTCGATGGTAAGAATGGGGTTTAGAGGCATCATATCTTGTCGAGAAATTCATCCAAGCATTTGACATCGATCGCAAGTTTTACAAAATTTGAATGAGTCTTTGAAGAGAGAAGGCCAATAGAAACCACACTGTAGAACCTTTTCCGCAGTTTTTCGAGGACCAAAATGTCCACCGCACGCTTGATCATGGCAAAATGAAAGAACACTCCTTATCTCATTATCCGGAATGCAACGTCGGATGATTTGGTCGGGACAATATTTGAAATAGTATGGATCGTCCCAATAGAAATACTTTACTTGGGACATGAATTTGCATTTGTCCTATTTGGACCACGATAAGGGAGTTTCTTTAGTGACTAAGTAGTTCACTATATCTGCGTACCATGGGTCGATAGAAATTGAAAGGAGTTGTTCATCGGGGAAGTTTTCATTGATTGGCAAAGAAGATGGTGAGTTCGGAAGACGAGACAAGTGATCGGCTATGACGTTATCAGATCCTTTTTTGTCTTTAATTGTAAGGTCAAATTCTTGAAGTAAAAGGATCCAACGAATCAAGCGGGATTTGGCATCCTTTTTAACGAAGAGATATCGAAGCGCAGAGTGGTCCGTGTACACAGTATTGTGTGACCCTATCAAGTATTGTTGAAAATTTTCGAGAGCAAAAACGACGGCTAGAAGCTCTTTTTCGGTTGTTGTGTAGTTGAGTTGTGTGTCATTCAAATTCATACTCGCGTAGTAAATGACGTGAAGGATCTAGTTGATGTGTTGTCCTAAGACAGCACCAACAGCAAAGTTTGAAGCATCACACATTATCTCGAAAGGGAGATCCCAATTGGGTGCAAAAATGATTGGAGCAGAAATGAGTTCGTTCTTAAGACGTTCAAAGGAAGAGATACAATCAGAGTTAAAATCGAAAGGAACGTCTTTTCCAAGAAGAGTCATCAAAGGACGAGCAATTTTGCTAAAGTCTTTCACAAAGCGTCGGTAAAAGCCGGCGTGTCCTAGAAATGATCGAATGTCCTTAACAGTTTTGGGAATGGGTAGGTTTGCAATGACATCGATTTTTGCTTTGTCTACCTCAATGCCTTTATTTGAGATGATATGTCCAAGGACTATGCCTTGTTTGACCATAAAGTGGCATTTTTCCCAATTCAAAGTCAAATGTTTTTCTTTACATCGATTTAGAACCAATTCGAGATGATGTAAACATTGGGAAAAAGAATCGCCAAAGATTGAGAAATCGTCCATAAAAACTTCTAGAAAGCATTCAATCATGTCGGAAAAGATTCCAACCATGCATCGTTGGAAAGTCGCAGGAGCGTTACAAAGTCCGAATGGCATACGTCGATAAGCAAAGGTACCAAATGGACACGTGAAAGTCGTTTTCTCTTGATCTTCGGGAGCGATAGGAATTTGGTTATAGCCGGAATAACCGTCAAGGAAGCAGTAGAATTCATGGCCGGTTAAACGTTCGAGCATTTGGTCAATAAAAGGAAGAGGGAAGTGAACTTTTCGTGTTACGGCATTTAGTTTTCGATAGTCAATGCAAACACGCCAACCTGTTTGAGTACGAGTTGGAATAAGTTCGTTTGAATCATTCTTGACAACGGTTAGCCCAGAATTTTTCGGTACAACGTGAATTGGGCTAACCCATGAACTATCGGAGATTGGGTAAATGATTCCGTTGTCGAGAAGTTTAAGAATTTCATCACATACCGCATCTTTCATTTTTGGGTTAAGCCTTCGTTGTGCGTCACGAATAGGCTTGGCATCGTCGATTAAATGAATGTGATGTTGGACAAGAGCGGGACTAATTCCCTTTATATCGGAGATCGACCATCCAATCGCTTCCTTGTTTTTCGAAAGAATAGAGAGAAGAGAAGCTTCTTGATCAAGAGAGAGAGTTGCGGAAATTATGACGTGCAATGTTTCGTTATCACCTAAATATGCGTACTTAAGGTGATCGGGAAGTGGTTTGAGGTCCAACTTCTTGAGTTTTTCGATCAAAGAGTTTGATTGAGATTCGGACTCAACTTGAAGCGATTCAAAGGGAAGAGTGTATTCAATCTCGTTGGTAATTTCGTGAAACAATTTTTCATACTCGGCCTCGTGTTCATCATTAAAATCAAGTGTTTTGTTTTCAAAGTTTTCGTGAATGGCACTAAATTCCAACGTTTGGTCATGAGGTTCGTTCGATTGGCTTTCAAGATTGAAAATGTTGAGATCCAAAGTCATGTTTCCAAAAGAGATTTTCATCGATCTGTTATGACAATTGATTAAGGCATTTGAGGTGGCTAAAAATGGTCGACCTAGAATCAATGGAATTTGACTTACGGGATTTTTCACGGGTTGTGTTTCAAGAACAATAAAATCAATGGGGAATATGAATTGCCCTACTTGAATGAGCACGTCTTCGATTTCTCCCACGGGCTTCTTAATGGAACGATCGGCGAATTGAAGCGTTACTTTTGTGGGTTTGAGCTCACCTAAGCCTAATTGTTCGTACACGGAATATGGAATTAAGTTGACACTCGCGCCTAAGTCTATCAAACATTTGTTAATCGTCTTGTCACCAATTGTACATGAAATCGTAGGGCAGCCAGGATCTTTGTATTTTACGGGCATGGATTGGGACAAGACTTCACTCAAACTAGCGGCTAAGAAGACTTTTTTGGGCACTTGAGTGTGTCGCTTTTGGGTACACAAGTCCTTAAGAAATTTCGCGTAAGTGGGGACTTGTTGCACGATGTCAAGAAGCAGAATGTTAACTTTGACTTGTTTAAAAATTTCCAACATCTTTTCCATTTGGTCCGAGTGTTTCTTTGGTCGAAGACGATGTGGAAATGGGACACGATACTCGGTAGGCGGGTCTACTCGAGTAGAAGAAGGAGAGTTTTGATTGGCATTCGATTCAACGTTTGGCTCCACGTTCTGTTCAGATTCATTCGTTGTTTTAGAAGTATCGAGAGAAGTTTCCGGTAAATCGTTTGGATTAACGACTTGATTATCGATTTGTTTCCCAGAACGAAGAGTTGTGATAGCATTCAATTGGGTGATGTTGCTATCTTGAACAACATGGGCTTGATTTGAATTTGCGTTTTGATTTCTGGGATTTGGAAGGGGCTGGCTTGGGAATGTTCCTCGTTCGCGTTCACTTACAGATGTGGCTAATTGACTCATTTGCATTTCGAGTTTTGCAATCGATTGGTTTGTGTTTTGCATATATGAAGTCAATAAATTTTGCAAATTGTTGTTTGATTTAAGGCTTTGAGTAGTTGCTTTAGTCAACGTTTCAAGAGTTTTCTCAAGAGAAGTTAAACGTTTATCGTCTTGGGGAGGATGTGCCGAATTTGGTTGAAAGTTTGATTGTTGCGGTTGATTATAAGATGGACCCGCAAAGTTTGGTTGAAAATTGTTGGGTTGAAAGGAAGGATTCGAAGCATTATTCGGAGATGCTTGCAAATTGGGACGAATCGTATTCGTGTTGGGATTGTTTTGGTTCCATGCAAAATTTGGATGGTTTCTCCAACCAGGGTTGTACGTTGGAGAAAACGGGTCATTTTTGGCTTTGTTGAAAGCATTGATTTGTTCGACGGAATTGGGACACTGATCAGCTATATGATTAGGATCGTTGCATTTATAACACATCGGTTGGGAAGCTTGGTTCATTTGATTCGATGAGAAAACATTATCGAATTTTTTAATCATTGCGTCGATCTTAGCTTCGAAAGCAACAGAAAATCCTATCGAGTGTGCACTCGATCGTGAGTAGATTGATTTTTCGTTCGAACGTTCCCATTGGGATGATTTTTCAGCGCGGTTTTCAAGAAATTGCCAAGCATCGTCGTGATGTTGGGAAAGAAAGTTGCCTTGGCACATTGATTCAAGCATGGTACGTGAGCTATTTTCGAGTCCATCGTATAAAATTTGGCAAATCGTCCATTTTTCGAAATTATGGTGGGGACATTTTATCAAAAGCTCTTTGAATCTTTCAAAATATTTTCCAAATGGTTCTCCCTTGAATTGATGAAAGTTTACAATTTCGTTTTAGATTCTACTGGTTTTTTCCAAAGGGTAGAACCTTTTTAAGAAAGCTTTTACGAATTCTTCCCACGTTTTAATCGAGTTCGATGGTAAGCTGTACAACCATTTTTCAGCGTAATCCGTAAGAGCGAATGGGATTAATCGAAGTTTGATTCCGTCATCAGAAAGTTGTTGGAGTTTAATAGTTGTACAAACTTGTTCGAATTTAGTCAAGAAGATGTATGGATCATCGTGTTCGAAATTGCCAAATTTTGGAAGAGTGGCAATATGGTTTGAGTGAATTTCGAAATGGTTACCCGTAGGGGCGGGTAACGTCATGCAAGATGGAATAGAAACTCTATCGGGAAAGATTCTATCCATAAGAGTTCGAGGGGCGTTTTCGTTTGCCATTTCGGGAGGATCGTCTGTTCGAGTTAAACGGTTTGTAGAAGGGTCGCGAGTCCAACGATTTGTTGTTGTGTCACAAGTCCAGGTACTCATGCACAAGTGAAAGTTGAGAAGAGAAGAAGTTAGAATCGAGTTTAGTGAATGAAAGAAGATTTGAAAATCGAAGTGAAATTTTTTTTCTAGAGGAAAGAAAATATTTACCAAGTGAAATTTATTTTCAAAATAGAAGTTTGATTTTTGTTTGGTTTTTCAAATTTTTATATTTTTCTGTTTTTGTAAATTTTTTTTAAGAAGGTTTTAATTTTTTTTTGTGGAATTAAAAACTACGTTAAGAAAAATTTACAATTTTTTTTGGATTTTGAATTTTTGATTTTTGTTTTTTTTATTATATGCATGAACTAATGCAACTAAATGAATGCAAAGGACTTAATTACAGTTTTCTGTCCTTAGTAGCTCCTAACCCAAAATTGTATAATCACACTTTGTCTTAAATCAACAAAAATATTTCTCAGCCAGGTAACGGGCAGGGGTTATCGGTGCACCATGAATCACCGTAGCAATGCAGCCGAAGGTTAAAGTACCTTCAGAGGAACAACAAGTAAAATATTTACGTATCACCGTAATTTTTATAACCGGTTATTACTCTGCCGTAGCCTAGACACCAAGAAATAAAATTGTTCAAAGAAAACAATTGTGAAGATACAATTAAGCCCTAGATGAGCTCGTGACACCCTTAAGTAGAATGTCTAACCTTTATTATTAGTCAAATTCTATGATGAAATGCGTTTGTGGGCTAAGGAAAGGGTGATGAAATCCCTCACCTTATGTGAATTGGGGTATTGCCCTTAGAAAAGAAAATAAGATGAGATGGATGCAAAACAAAAATTAAACGTGAATTTACAATGCAACTAAAATGGAGTTTGTTTTTGAAAAAAAAAATTTGTATATATAAATGCAAATGCAAGCAACCAACAATGCACTAGAGATGAAAGCACAATACCAGAGCGTGCAGATTATTATAATTTTTTTAGCGGCAATTTTTTTATTATATACAAGCAAGTAGCAATTATTTTTGGGCAAGTAGTTCTTCCTTTTAATCTACTTTGGCAACCTGAAATGAAAAACAAGATATATTCAACAATTATTATTATTATTATTTAGTATGTTTATCAAAGATGAAAAACAAAATAAGCGAAAAACAAAACAATTGAAAATAAAATAAATGAAAACTAAAACAAGTGAAAACAAATGAAAAAGGAAAATTAAACAAAGTTGAAATTGTTTTTTTTTTGGATTTTTCAAATTTTTTTTTTTGAAATTTCAAAGGGGAAATTAAACAGAGGAAAAACAAAAATTATTGAAATCAAAATAAACACAACAAAACAAAATCCACACAAATCAAAAACTTTTTTTTGTTTTTTTTGGTTTTTTTTTCAAATAAACAAAAATGAAAACAAAAGGCAAATGGAATCAAGGATGGAAATAAATCAAAGCTAAAAGAGAACAATCCCCCCTTTTTTTGTAGAGCAACAAATGAGGTTGCAGTCACCAATTTCTGGCCCACTAAGAAATCAAACCCCCGGCCCAAATCAATTAAAAAAAATAAAAACTTACGCAACTTCGAACATAAAACTCTCAACAAATAACAAAACAAATTCCAAATTTCACCAATTTCCTTCAACCGGATTAACTACAAATTCGCGAATTCCACAAATCACAGTCCATACCAAATTCCCACAAATTCCACACTTATTCGACTTTCTTGGCGGCAATTGGGGAGGGATGTTGACGATTTCTCAATTTTGAGGAAGTGGATGTTTGCGTTTATTGTAGGTGATGGGTTTGGATGAAGTTGAATTAGTGGTCGATTGGAAGCGGAGTGGCGGGTTGTTCGAGTTTGAGGTGGTTTGCTGATGGATGAAGATGTGGATGGTTTCGAAAACTGGGTTACGGTGATGATGCTGCGATGTCGATTTGAATGGAAGAGTGGTCAGAGGTGAAGGTGTTGGATTGTTTGCGAAGTCGATTTTGATTCGTGTATAGGTCTTTTCGACTGGTGGTGTTTATTGGGACAGTTGTCGTCTGACTGTGTTGCAGCTGGGGGTGGTTTGTGAAGTTGCTGTAGAGGCAATCCTCGGCTGCAAGTAGGGAAAAGTGGAGATGAGATGGTGGGCAAGTGCAGTTCGATGCCGCAGTGATTGGGTGGTTCAGGCGAGTGCAATTGAAGTTGCGTATGAAATTTGGGTGGTGATTAGAAACGAGTGCAGGCTTTTGGGTGAAGGCGTTTGTCGTTGGTCAATGGTGTTTTGCGGTGAGCCGATTGGTTTGCTGGTGGGGAATTTGATGTGGATTGATGGGTAAATGTTTGAGGCCGTGTGCAGTTGTGATGGGTAGATAGGTATTGGAGTTGTCAGGGGTAACGCGACTTGTTTTTAGGTGAGAATGTTGGAGGAATTCTAGATTGCAGTTGGGTTCATGGCTTGTCTGGTGAAGGTAAATGAAGTGGTTGAAGTCGAGTTGGAGGCAAGGGGCAGTCTGCTAGACGTAGCAGTTGATGGTATGGTTGGAGATAGCAATTGTTGTTGGATGTTGGTGATGTAGCTGGCTATGTGTTGGGATAGAGAGGTTTGGACAGAGAGGCAGGATATGTGATTCAATGTGATGAAGTGTGGTAATTCTGGAGTATGAATTGCAGGGTTATGGTGATTGTTGTTGTTGTATGGTGGCAGTTGCGTGATTGAGGAGGTTTGGGATGATTGTAATGGTGTTGCAGGGGTAAGTAGATGATGATTGTATGAGGATGGCGAGGCTGCAAATGTGAGAAGTTGAAGATTGTGGAGATTGAAAGTGGTAAGGAAGTGGTTTGAAGTGAAAGGAAGTTGACAGTTTTGTTGGTGGAGATTTTGTTTGTTGAATGGAGATGTTATGCACTGCTATGGGTTTGAAATGGTAATTTGTGTGCAGGGATGTTTGGTTGATGCAGAGAAGTGGTTGTGGGTAGTTTTATAGGGGAGTGATGGAGTAAAGAAGAGGGGAAGAAGACAGTATTGGTTTGACAGAGCAGAGAATGAATGTGAAAGTGAACAGCGAGGATGGGAAGAACAGTTTTGTAAATGAAGGTTAAAGTTTGTAAAATAAAGAAAAAATTATAAACTGAAAATGGAAATTAATTTTTTTTATTTTGTGTATATTTTTTTTTATATTAATATATATATGGAAATACAAATGCCAAGGAAACTAAAACAACAACAATCACACAAATCAAAATGCAAACAAAGATCACAAATTTTTTTTAAAATAAAATGCAACACACAAAACACACACAAAATAAAAAATCAAACAACAAATAATTCGAAGAATAGAAAAATAAAATCAAAACAACTCCCCGACAACGGCGCCAAAAACTTGTTAATCGACGGAATTTCTATCGAGTTAGAAAACCGTCGAAAAATTTCGATTTAAATTTACCACAAGCGCACGATGTACACTTTATAGTACGTGACGAATACGGGTCGATCCGCAGGGAATTGTGAGAGATTAAAAATCTATTCAATCAAATTAGACCAAAGTGAGATGAAAGTTGTTAACTACAAAAGGAAGCTAAAGCTAGAGTTAAAATGTGATTAAAAATACTATTAAACTAGAGAACAATTTAGAGGCCAATCCACTCTAATATTTTTGTAAATCAACAAACAAAGAATTTATGATCTCCAACTTTGATATTAAGTGAAATAAGTGTTGCATTTATCATAAGTATGGTTTGTTTATGTTATTAATTAACATAACTCAAACCATCAAACTATAATACAACAATTATACCACTTATAATTCTCATGAAAATGAAGCCAAAGCAAAAGTTATTTTAAGTATGATCTATTTACTATTGTAACTAGTAATATAGATCATCAAATTTCATTTTTACTTTCATTTCAAAATCAAAAATGGATTAGCAAATGATGATGCAACTTGTGTTTATGTTGAATAAGTATAGCTCATTTGCATAAGCAATATAAGCTATCAAACCCACTTGTATAAACTTGCATCAAAATTCACTTTCATAAAGCACAAACAAAGAGATCATAAATCATAACAAATGTTGAAATTACATAATATTTGAGAGCTTCATTACCCCTAAATTGAAGGGGTTTAGCTACTCATTTGTGGCATTGAAGCAGCACAAGTAAATTTCAACATTAAAAAGAGAAGAAAATAGAAAATTAGCAAAGAAAGCAAAAGAGATTAGCTACTAACTACTTGCATAAAAAATATAAACTACACTACTGGCATAAATGTAAATCTAAGCTATGAACATTAAAGGAAAGAGAGCATAGAAATAAATATTAACAATAAAACAAAGAAAATCATGTAGAAAAGAGAGAAGAAAGAGGCTTGGAAGCCATTTTTATTTCATAGAACATTGAGCTTACAATTTGATCTCTTAATTTCCTAAGTAAAATGAAAGAGTAGATGATAGTTTCATGTACATAAGAGGGCTATATATACATGCATAAAACCCTAATTCTATTTTTAGGGGGCTTCCTAAAATGCCCTTTAGGAAGTGTGGCCACCAAGTAACCATTAGTCACTAATTAATCCATCATTTGTTGTGCATGAAGCTTTAACCTCCACTTAGTTGTCCATTAGCTCATAATTGTACATTTAGTAAGTGGGTGGGGTCCTCCATGATCTTGAACTTGAATTATTTCCTTTTCATTCCTTTGTATTTCATTTGTTCATGCATGTATCTTCGTATAAGCCTCTTCCATATGCATTCAAATTCCTATAAAAATTATCAAAAAATGCCCTAGTAAAAATTCTTAAATTGGCACAAGCACAAAATGACCATTTTGCCCCTGAATGAAGATGAAAATATAATGGTTTGAAAGTAATTGAATTTTGGTTTTAAACATGTTAAAATGCCCAAATATGATGTTTATTTAAATAAAAAGAGATAAAATATGGATGTAAATATATGCACATTTACGTGCACATCACTATTGCAGACCCCGAGAACACAATCATAAGGTCGATTCCTTGGCAAAGTTAGCCAGCACTGGTGAGGCACAACAAATGGGGCTCGTTCCCATTGAGACACTACCTTCCCCGAGTATTGATCAATTGGAGACCGACTGGTTACATGAAGTCATACCCTATAAGGAATCATGGATAACTCCGTTCAGGAACTATCTCGAGCGTGGGACCCTGCCAGAGCGCAGGAGTGAGAAAAGACAAGTTCTTTGAAAGGCTTCGCGATTTACTATTCAGAATGGAGTCATGTATAGAAGAGGATACTTTATTCCTTTACTCCAGTGTATCGCCCAAGACAAAATTAAGCGAGTATTACATGATGTGCATGAAGGAGAATGTGGCGATCACACCGGGGGGCAAGCTCTTGCTAATAAAGTGCTCTGATATGGTTATTATTGGCCGACTGTAAATCACGATGCATCAGATTATGCTAGGAAATGTGATAGATGTCAGAAGCATGCTCGGATTCCAAGAGCCCCGCCTACCGAAATAACTCAAATGGTCAGTCTATGGCGGTTCGCAATATGGGGCATCGATATTATTGGGTCTCTACCTCTAGCTAAAGATGGCGCGAAGTATGCCATCGTTGCAGTTGATTACTTTACCAAATGGGCGAAAGCCGAGCCCCTTGCTACTATCACGACGAAGAAAGTGATCAACTTCGTGGTATGCAACATTATCTGTCAATTTGGTCTCCCACATACCATCATCACTGACAACGGAGCCCAATTCGATAGTGTCGAGTTCAAGAATTTCTATCAGCAATTCCATATCCAAAAGAAGTTCTCTGCAGTTGCACACCCTCAAGCGAATGAACAGGTCGAAGTTGTTAACAAAGTTATAATGTCCATTCTGAAGAAACGATTGGAAATAGCCGAGGGTAAGTGGGTCGATGAACTTCCTATGGCCTTATGGGCATATCGAACAACCCACAAGTCCGCGACCGGCCACAATCCATTTTCACTTTCTTACGGCTCAGAAGCCGTTATTCTAGTCCAATTGGAAGTACCTTCTCATCGTGTGACTTACTATGATCCGAAAACAAATGCTATATTGCTTGTCGAATCTCTGGACTTATTAGATGAGAAGCATGAAGAGGCTGATTTGAGGGCAGCCGCGCACCGAAGTCGAGTCACCCGATTGTACAATGCTAAGGTCCAACCCCGAGCCTTTGAACTTGGCGATCTCATGATCAAGAGGATTTACCCAGTCCCTTCGCATATGAAACCAACGTGGGAAGGACCGTATGTTATTGAATGAAGACTCGGAGATAGCACATTTAAATTATCGACCGTTGATGGTCTCACTTTGCCGAGATCCTGGAACAACGAGAGTCTTTGTCGCTACTACACATAACAGACTTTGTTTATTCATTTAGTCTGCTTTTCATTTGCAATTTGTTTATGCATTTCGAAATTTGAATTTGTAATAAGGCAACTGACTTTGCCATACTTTATTATTTCAGCAATAAAATGCAATCTCTTCGAGCCAGAGCAGTGATACTTAAAATGCGTCATATGACCATCACAATGCACGGTGAGCTAAGTTCCATCCTACAGTGGGACTTATTCAAATAGGGAGTAACTGTGATATGACCGGTCACTCACTAAGTGAAACCCGAGCTCGGGGGCAAGCTATCACACTGAAGCCAAAAAGGATTGATACATGATAATCCTTTAACTAACTTCGGCTCCCAGAGTGGGAGCTGGAATATAAACTTGCAAATGTGGGCTCGAAGAGGGTGGATCTGTCCACCTAAGGACTTCGCCCGCGTTTAATCCAAGCTCGAGGAGGATGGATCCGTCCGTCTAACGAACTCGCTTGTTAACCCAGGGTGGATGTGACCCGACCGTCCACGATCCTGATAAATCTATCGTTCTCAGAGTGTGAAAAAAATCCTAAAACTCAAAACAGATATGATCGACCGTCTGTTGACCAACTCTAAGTCCCCAAAGCGCGGACTGGAGTATAAACTTCAACTGGGTGTGACTGACCACCCACAACTAACTCTAAGTCCCCAAAGCATGGACAAAAATATAAACTTCAATTGGGTGCGATTGACTGCCCACAAATCAGCCTAAGTCCCCAGAGTGTGGACATAGACCTGATCATTAAAAAGGGTGTGACTAACCGCCCGAAAAACAACTAAAGTCCCCGAAGTGTGGACAAAACATTAAACATTAAGAGAGCGTGATCGACCACCCGCATGCGAGTTCAATCCCCAGAGTGTGGATGTGATTGTCAATGAGTGAGCGAGCGTAACCCGACCACTCGAATTCATCTCTGTACCACTCCGTTCCGACTGAGTGAAGCTAAAAATGTCGAAGGTGGAAAGCAACCACCGTTCGACCACTTCGACTCATCCCCAGGACTCGATGCATGACTCCAGCACCAACCACTAATTGAGACAGTACGACATTGAAGAGTGACTTGACGTTTGGTTACGACCCAAAGCCATGACTCCGGAACTTAACAACCAAACACAAGTCCGATCCAAAGGCTGATGCCTCGCAATTATGTCGAAAGAAAACTCGAGTGATGCAACACTTAAACAAATAAACTTGGAGTTGTGCAAAGAACAAAAGGAAATTCTATTTCGTTTATCCTTTAAAAGCAAAATAGATACAAGGAGTCTATGCCAAAAAAAATCCTACTAGCAGGGGCCGAACCCGCATCTATACACGGCCTACAAGAACGAAAAGAAAGTTCCTAACTATCTACCAAAAAAGGGATGCCAAGATTCATTCCTACACCTGGGCCTTCTTCTTCTTATGCTTCTTCTCCTTTGGAGTCGACCCAATAGAGCTGCCACTATGATGCCGCTTCGAGCTTTTTCCTTTACTGGGCTTGTCCCCTGCCGGAGGAAGTATCGTGGTCTCCTCCTCTGAACTCACGGAATCAGGATGCTTTCAGAGTGCATGGTCGGAGGGATGGGGGCACTTTCCATGTGAGAAGATACGGGGGGAACCCCAGTAACGATAATTGTGTCACTCGGAGAGATCATGAGTAAAGGGGTCGGGCCAGGTCTAGCCAATCCACCTCCTGTGCTGCTACCCATTGTTGCACCCGCCATCTCAGCGTTAATTTCCGCCATTATTGCATCGTCATGAGCTACTTGAGTATCGGGCGGAACGCTGACAGTCGGAGCCGAAGAGCTGACCGCAAACGCACTTCCACTTATAACAAAGGGCAAGTCAGAAAGTGGATCGCTGTGGATGCCTAGGAGCTCTTCCATCATTTTCTCGTTAAAGGTGAAAGCGCTCACATCAACTTCCCCGGTTGTAGCAGTAGTGGTGGTCGTCGTCGCCTTCATTATGATAGCCTCCTGCTCTTGGTTTTGTTCTCGGGTTGCAGGTGGCATGGTCGGTGCTGCTTCTATAACTGAATGGAGATAAGAGAAAATGTAAGAAATTTCCTTTGATAGTACTCCAGACTTTGAATGAGTTAGAAAAGTGTTCGGAATACCTTCCTCAGGTTGGCTCGCGGTGGGGGTCGGAGTTCCTCCTGACAAGTGCTCGCGGGCTAAAGATAGCTGTGGCTAATCCGGATCATAGGCCGGCACAGGTAGAGGATCAACTACAGAAGTGGATTCAGGCTGGTTTGGCACAGGGATTTCAGAGCTTGTATTATGATGCTCAACACCAGAGTCCTCTCTAACCTCCGAGTGTTGAGTAGCGAGCTTCTCTTTCTCAAATGCGACAGTTGCGTCATGGAGAATTCTCCTCTCTTCCTCATTCAACACTCGGTTTTCCAAATCAAACTCATCAAGAGATTCAGTATGATGCTCTACCTTCTCATCGGCCAAAAAATGGCTCTAGGCACTATGTAAGTGAGTTGGATAATCACTGAGCTAGCTCAAGTCATGGTATCTCAGAATGTTGACATTGTAGGTAATTAAAAGATCTTCAATGTCACTCTCAAGTCTGGCCTCCGCTGCCCTGGCCTCAACCCAATCCTAGCCTCGGTCTCCTGAGATTTCAACTTCACTGCATCCCCCTCGTTCCGAGCCTCCATAGTTTGGTCGTGGGCCTCCTGAGTGATCTTGTTAGCTTCATATTTTTCCTTAACGACTTCGTCATATTTCGCTTTAAGCTCTGCCAGCTCTCGGAGTGCTTTATCTCTTTCAGCAGTGACTATGGCGTTCCTATGGCCCATATCATCTACTAACTTTAAATGCTCCTGCCTCATTCACTCCAACTCCTTATTGGCCTAGTGGCCTCTGTTTCAGAATTCCTTAAAGTATCATTCTCTTCGGTGTGCACTGTGACGATCCGATCCTTCTGGGTGATGGTTTCTTGAAGCTCTTCAATTTTCCTCACCCGCTCAAATGCCACAGCTGAAACTTTGTAGGCGGTTTTCTTCCACTCTCGGTATTGGACAAAAGCATAACAGATATGATCGTGGACGATTTTTTCTGCTCTATTTGGAAGCACCATCAAATTTGGAGGAAAATGGAAGCCGTCGAAGCATATGTTTGGAAACTCTCTTTTCAGTTGGGCTATCCGAGCGTCTCCCTCACCTGCCAACTCTATAACCGATGAATTAGCTACAATAGAGGTGTCCGCCCCGGTTGTACGGCGATGTTTGCTGTGTCTTGGAATTACCGGAGGTGCTGGTTGGCGCGAAGTCGCAATAGTCTGTGTCCATGAAATGGTAGGTGGCAGCGGAACCCTGGGTGGAGGAGAGCAGGATCGGGAGCGGCATCTATCTCGCCTCACCTTTCTCTTTCTCGTTTCCTCTCCCTTTGCCTGGCTCTATCTCTATCGTAATACTCCCTCTCTTGACTAGAGTGGCGGCGTTCATAGTCAGAGTTACGCCTACGAGATTCCCTATAAGAACTGGAAGATTCGCGTGCAGTGCGAAGACTACCGAGCATAGACGGTTTCTTCGACATCGGATCTGCAAAATTAAAATAAAAGCGAAGTTAGTTATCTTTGGAGATTGGACAACTCGTGAATAATGAGTATGTGATGTCCAGAAGTGTATGCATGTATGTGTTAACCCCCCGACCAACTGGTTATATCGGTCATACTCGAAGGAGTGGGCTCGCCTAAATCTAAAGCGCTTTGAAGCCCCACCAATCTGGTATCTTGTTAAAGTGACACATAGTCCAGGATTGGAATATCTATAGTCCTTTGAAGGGGCTATCCATGTGTGGGGAAGGAGCGTCTAAAATTATAACACCGGCAGCTGGCAGAGACACAACCATGGATTTCCGTCTTGTAGATTTGCGGAGTTTACGAGCAACCGCCTTGCCTTTCCTTATCCTTTCTGGATGTCGAGGAATATCTGAAGGCCCGACTTCGGGTTCATCTTCGGTAGGCGTATCCTCTTCCCCACCCTGCTCAGCGATTACAATTCCGAGCGCTCTTCATCTAGCTTGTCTTGCTGGAGCTGCCCTGAGAGATCCTTTAAGCCCTATGCTCTGATCTCCATCAATCAGCCCAATGGCCCTCAGATTTTTCATCTGTAAGCACCGCTTCAATCTCTCTAAACTCACCCGGCACCTCTTGAAGGATCCTGACGATTTCCCTAAATTGAGCGGCTTCGGGTCGAGGAATTGAAGCTGTAAAGAGGAAATAACATTTAGCTCAGTATCAATGGGGGTTAACCAATTAGTCGCCGGAGAAATTGAAACACTTACGTCTATCCAGCCACTGTCTAGCAAATCCTGGCGGGCACCGAATGTAGAACCACTCGGTTTTGAAGTAGCTAAGTTTGGTCCAAGTCCTAATCACAATTTGACAGTTCCTAGCTCCCTCTAAGAATGTGAAAGAGGGATTATCTCCCCGACTCTTTACATTGACCAAGAATCTGACTTCCTCTGGAGTCGGGGGCCGAAAAAAGAGCTCCATGAAGACGATGAATAGGCTGTTCAGCAAAGCGTACCTATTCGGATCTAACTATGATGGGGAAATCCCTAAGTAAGATAACACTTCTCGGATGTATTGATTGAATGGAGGAAGTGTCCCAGTTGTACACGAGAACCTATTTATAGCGGTGTACCCTTTTGGAGGAGTATGTGGCCTATCGTTTGGCCCTGGTAACAGGACGTCATTCAACGATAGCCCGTGCCTTAAGCAAATCCTTCCTAACATTTCTTCAGAAATATTAGACGGAACCGAGTCTTGAGGATTCCCAATGAAAACTGCTCCTGGTAGCTCGTCCGGAGCAGGACATATAACTAAGGCAACAATAGCCAGCATCTCTATTATTGGATGGGGTAGGCTCTGAGCCTCTTGTTGTTGCGAGCTTCCGGGCTCTATAGCTAATCAACTTAGTAAAAACCATCGTTAGGTGGCAATAATCCCGTGTTTTCCAGAGAGTGAAATGCATGAGTGTGTTGTGCAATGCAATGCTGTATAATACTTAAGAAAAGTCTACGGAGATTAGCAAAGTGTTTGAACGACGATACTCCAGAATTCAACCGAAGTGATTGTCATCGATGACCATCATAACCGTGCCATCCAGGCTTAGGAGATCGATCCAAGTTAATATTTGTTAGGTGTTGTCAAGTTACAGTTCCATTGACGTGCTTCGAAGGGCAGTCAAATATGTAGTTAAATAGCTATGTCAAATTATGCAAGGCAGAAGCTCGTCGGAGTCAGGTATTCGAGAATGCAATTCGTATCGATGGAAATTTAAGACTTGGGTCAACCACCAAAGCTCACTTCATCTCGGTCCAAGAAGCACCAATTTGTATCGATCATTGGGGCCATAATTCGTATCGATCAAGAGGCTGCAATTCGTATCGATGCTAAGTGACCTGCTTCGTATCCATCCAGAGGAAACTTCCTCGTATCGACCGGCAAGCCCTTACGTATTGATCAGATTTTATGTTTCTAGTCTCAAGATTCGTATCGATCGAGGTGTATCGATACGAACGATACTTATTGTAAATCGATACAAGCGACATCGTTAGCTAACCAATATGAAAATTTTCATCGCCAACCGATACCAAGCATGCCTCCCATTCGGTACGAATTACTACCGGTTCGAACCGATACGAATCTCTTCCCTCCACCACCGATACGAATTCGAGGCAGATACTAAGCCAACCCTTCCACAAATCACTATGTATCCCTCTGCCTTCTTCCCCAAATGGCCTAAACTCCATTTCCTTCCTCCCTCGTCCTTGCTTCGACCCACTCAGGCATCGCCATCACTGGAATCGATAGCGGCTATGTAAGGCTTGGCACTAGAATTCGAGTCCCATCGTCCTAGGTTAATTTTTATGGAATAATTACCTAGTTCAAGTGAATAATTTAGGGGATTAATGGATTGAATTAAGTTGAGGGGACGAGAACAATTCTCTCTCTTGAGTCGTTAAGCGATACGAAGGTGGGAATGGATGAGAAGGAAAGAAAGTGGAAAAATCGACTAAGTACCAAGCCTTATATACTATAGAAACGACCATTCGTCTCCCAGTGGTCTTAACCGGGTGAAGCGGTCGATGGCGAGATCAATACGGGGATCGTTTTGTATCTAATGTTTGACTAAGGTAGTTCCAACATTAACTAGTCGAAGCAACTACCTGTATCCATGCACAAGCGATACAAACCGAAAGGTCAAAGATAAGTGGAACCATTTGAACTTATTGGAAATGCAGCAATACGAATGAGCAGTTCATATCCATTGACCCAAGTCCACTAGTACTCGTACCCATCGATACGTAGTATGTAAAAAAAGAACCAACCAACTCGTATCGATCACTATCGATACGAAGATAGTTTTTTTTTAAATTTTCAAATCAATCACGGAGAGGATCGATATGAAGAAATACACCAAAACAACCACCAGTCGTTGTTACAACTCGAATTTCACATCGATTCAGGAGAGGATTGATACAGAATTCGAAAAGAGAAAACTGACAACGGCTTGTGAACGTACGAACGTTAACGGGAGTCAGGGTAACATATAATTTATGTGCAACAAATTAACATTTAATTTTCAAGATTCACAGGAATTAAAATGCTTACCTAATGACAATTACGGCCTTGAACAACAGATTGCTATCACTCAACATTCAGTTACAACAATGCATAGTACAATCGTTGGCAGTCAACAATTCAATATTTATATTACCGAGAAACAATCAAAGTTTACATCTCTTGACAAAAAGACAACTACTATACATTGAATCAGATAGGACTTCTCAGACAGAAGGTTGCAGCTTTTCAAAGCACGTCATGTCCACACTAGACATACTTTGGGAGGCAAATGTTATCCCATCTTTTGGCAAGGCCGTGACACCAAGGACTTGACTGGCAACGAGGACAATCCGTCCTGAAGATCGGTTATACACAGGTTCACTATGGATATTGATAAATTTTGCCCGAGTCTGGATCGAGCTACGATCGATATGACACGACAAGCAAAACTATGAAAGCCAATGTCTCAAATTTCAAGTCAATCGGAGTTCGTATGCTCAAGATATGGATCGATCAAGATTCATATGGAAGACATCAATTTGTATCCCTCCACTTCGTATCCACCAAGTTTCGTGTCCATCAAGTTGTCAGTTATCGACTTCGTATCCATTTGAACAAACAGCTACACTTCTTATCCATCGAGGAAGAAACACCGTGTTCGTATCCATGGGAGATTGCCTCATTCGTATCCACCCCACTCCTACATTTCGTATCCATCACCTAAGCTCAGCTTCGTATCCATCGATCGGAGCCACTACGTATCGACCTTGTTTATGCATTATTCGTATCGATCAACCATCAATCGATACGTATATGTCTTCCAGTAAGCGATACAAAATGACACTTCCTACCGATGCAAAAAGGGAGTTGAAGGGAGCGATACGAGTGAGACAAGCTTAGAACGATATGAACGAGTTCGCCTTGCATCGATACGAAGGGAAAAGAGACACCTCGATACGAACGAAGCTTGCTAAGGAAGAAGACTCGGTCAGTCGGCATGAAAAGTGGATCGATCCGAGAAGATAGCGCCACGTCACCTAACAAACACATGCCTAGGAGCGATACGAACGAGAGCGATACGAGTTCAACAACCCATAGCAAATCCAAACTTGCATCGATCATAACTCAAAATCTAAAAGTCCAAATGCCATAAAATTTTCACGGGAGCTTGCCTAAAACCTTAAGAGTGTACCAGATCAATTTTAGCCCAAAAGGACCAATTATTGATCGATACAAACTCAATTCGTATCGCTCCCAGATCGAGACAAAATCACCTGAACTCGATCCTGTGGGCCCACCCACGTGAGAGAAGAAGTTCTCCGAGATCTGGGCGAGATATTTGCTGCCTACGCCTATAAATAGTGACCCTGGATCTACAGAAAATAGGATTTTTGGCTTCTCTACGTCGATAGTCTAACGAAATTGCTGATGTACTTTGATTGTACTATTGTAATCCACTTGTAACCAGCGAGTTATAATCAATAAACATCAATCATTTCATGGTGAACGTAGGTCATACGCCGAACCACTCTAAATTTGCGTGTTCCTGTACTTTTTCTTATCTGTTAATTGGTGTGTTTGTTAGATCTGCCTCATTTTACATTTACTTTCTCCATTTTATCTCTTCAAATACATCCAAAGAGTGTTGTGCCTAATTTTGGTACAAACAGATAATACTTAATTGTAAAATTTGAAAAGAAGCAATAAATGATACTTTGTTTGTATTATTTGGGAAGAAGCATTAAATGATACTTAATTGAATTAGTAAATGATACCTAATTGTAATAATAGGGAAGAAGTAGTAAATGTACTTAATGAAAATTGTAAAATTGAAATACGAGGTAAGTTCATGGTAAGTAAGTAAACATTAATAATTGAACTTAGGAGGCATAATAATTTTCCAGTTGAAATTATATGTGTTGACACCAAAAATGGATCAACATCTAAGATTGAGTTGTAGGGAACATGTATGACTTAGGTCTAGTAGATAGTATTGAAAATAAAAGAAAATGGGATAGAGAAACACAAGATTTTTTATAGTGTTTCGGCAATTTTTGGCCTACATCCACTTTATAGTTTTTATTTATTGATTTGATAGAGTCACTAGTATAGGGTTTGACAAGTTCTACAGCTAAGAATAGCCATGAATAGCTGCTTAGGCAACTATTATGTGGAGGAACGCGATGAAGAAGAGGCAAAGCTTCCGCGTATGGAGTTAGTAGAAACCAGATCCTTCTTTAGTTGTAGTTAAGTTGGCACTTATAGGAGAATAGAGGTAATGTGTGAGAAGCTTGTTTGCACTGGAGTTTAGATGATGGCTCAATGTTGTACAAGAGAAACCAAAACACCACGACCCAAGGAAATAGGTCTGTACCGACCTATGTAGCTCGGTACCGACCTATAAATGTTGGTGTAAATCCAACTTCGACTCTTGCTTTGATCTTCCATCTTTTACTTGATAGGTTCCAAGATCTTTTTATTAACTTTTGGTTGATTCTAGTAATCTTTCCTCTACCACTTGAGTTACCCTGCTTTCTAGGCTTTCTTCTCATCAACCATGGAATTGGTCATCCATATTCTAGGACAAACACTTGATCATGAGTTATCAAAGAAGTGTATATAAAGTATGGAGTTTGGGATGTGATCTGGAGAGGATTTATAAGTTGGTACCAACCTATATAGCTCGGTACCGAGCTATGACCTTAGCTCCAATCCATCAAAAATTTGTCTTAGGTGTTTTTCTATCTTTTCTAAGTGTGCTTCCAAGTTTCTAAATCGTTTTGTCTTCGTCTTGGCCTTCTAAGTTCAGTCGAAATCTGCATTGGGCCGATGCTGCTTTGCTTTAGGACGCGCACCAGGCTAACTCGGTACCGACCTACTTCGAGCCGATCCTTGATTCCCTTCATGATGCACTAACCTATGTAGCTCGGTACCGAGCTATTTCCTTGGTTCCAATCCATCTGAAATTTCTCTAAGGTGTTTATCTTTCCATTCTAAGTGTACTTCCAAGTTTTCAAGTCATTTTGTCTTCGTCTTGGCCTTCTAAGTTCAGTTGAAATTTGCTTCGGGCTGACCGCTACTTTGCTTCAGGACATTCTTTAGGCTAACTCGGTACCCACCAACTTCTGACCGGTCCTTTCTTTGCTTCAAGGTGCACTTCAGGCTAGCCCGGTACCAACCTACTTCAGGTCGACCTTTCCTTTGCTTTAGAACGTGCTTCAAGCTAGCTCGGTACCAATATACTTCTGGTCGATCCTTACATTGCTTTAGGACGCGCTTCTAGCCAAAAATGTGACTTTCCAATTTTTCAAATATTTTTGACTATTTTTTGAAGTTTCCTTTTTTCTTGCATTGTTATGATGTTTTACAAGTTCTTGGGTCATTTCCTCATCATTTGCTCATCTAATCAAATCGTTTAAGTCTGTTCGAAGACAATGGAAAATTTGGCCGTAACATTATAGCCTCAAGAATACGTTTATGATGGGTGTGCATTATTGTGTCTAGGCCAATTATTTAAATTAATTATAAATCATGCAGTTGTTAGTATATGTTGGGATGTGATGTCAATAATGTTACATAACAAAAGTCCGGCCTCTAAATAGGGCTACCAACAATTGTGTATACATTTCACCGATGTAGGACATCTTCGATTGTAAGGCCCGTGGGAATATAAGGTGTTTCAATCGCGAGTGGCACTCGTAGGAGTTTTCTTGGTGGATGCACAACACTATTGGTGGATGCCTGGAGAGGTGAGTAGCCCGGCACTAAAGAGAGGTTCCTCTGAGCATACGACAATTAGTATTTGTTGGATGCTTGACGCTATGCAATAAGTAGAGTTACCATTGAAAGATGTAGACGGATGCAGCAGACGCTAAGTTATGTTTGACGTGAGTCGGAATTGTAGGCTCCCCCATAACGTGTAAGTATGATATGTGTAGTCATAGTTTGGTTATGTGAATTTGAAAATGAATATGAATCTGTTAAATAAGTCTTTTATATGGTCTAACCCGGCACTAATGAAGGTTCCTTTGTGTACGTTGTCAATTTGGCCTAAGTACTTTTGTTGGATGCCCGACGCGGTGTAATAAGTGGCATTAGCATTGAGCTTTGGACATGAATACAGTGAACCCTAAGTCGTCTTTGACGCGAGTCGGCGTTGTAGGCTCCTATCAATGAATAAGTATGATATGCTATAGCCGTAGTTGGGATTTTTAATTAGGTACTCAATACGAAGCGGTTTGATCGCAAGGGTGACATGTTTATTTACGGATACTAGCGGGGAATGTATCCTTATCCATGGGGCACAGTGATGCTTATAAATATATATGTATATATGTATATGTTTATGTATATGTATTCATTATATTTCTTAAATTAGATTGAGTTTATCATATGCATATATGCAGTAAAAATGATTATGCTTAGAATAACAGACATAACACATAATGAAAAAAAAATCGGCATAAACCAGTGTTGTGCATAAGTATGTAATTACCAGTCACCATAATGTTATTCTAACCCCATTCCTCATTACAACCCACATAATAGATTTAGAGGAATATGTATTGGTACAAGACGGGAATGGTTGGAGGACAAATTTCCTCATGTATGCTTTGCACTGACAATGACACTAGATACCCAAGGTATTGGCCTTAGTATGTACACCTATATATACATATATATATATATATATATATATATTATACTTTATTATACATTATTATTCTGATGTGATTTGTTATCGATAGCTCTTTTATATACTTTTGTTTATTGTAGGATACCACAATAACGATCCATACCCTAGCGAAATTTAGACCCACTAAGGTGCGGGTTGTTGCTTCAATCGTTAGTTATAGACCAAACATGTCCGCAGCCGGTGGAAGTTGGCCTTAGGGAGGAAATGACTCATGTTCTCCAAAAACTTAATAGAACGCAAGCCCAGAATGCCGCGAGCGAAGCACTGTCTAACCTGGAGAATGAAGGCCACTCTCTAAGTAAATCTAAATTACACATATCCATAGATGGTATGCTTTTCCAGCTATTAACGAAAATGATGGGAGTGCTAACAGATCAAACCACATCATTGCCTTTAACTCTATCGCTAGTGTAATAACTTGGAAATTTAACGCTGTTAATATTAAACTAATTGAAAAAGAATTTTTAATTTGAAGTTGAATTAGGTGTCATGTTTATACCTATTGTAAAGGCCTTTTCGGGCTAATTGGTTTAGTATATAATTTTGCTTCATTTGGAGTTATAATTTGTGAAATAAAGGCAGTATAGTGTTTAAATAGCATATGTAGCTTTTCGGACCAAATTAGATACGCAATCCATACCCAATATGAAGTAGCTAAATAAGTGAGGCTACAAAACCCTAGACGTCACCTTTATCTTCAATTTTCGTCTCGTCCCAAAATTAACATAATTGCTTTTTAATGGTGATTGGCAAATTAAATAAAAATGATTAAAATTCAAAGTGTCCAAACCCTATCGATTTATATATGTATTCGAAGTTGTCAATGAGGCGAAAAAGTGACTAAGATCAGCTTTTCCACCCGACGTTCCAGTTAACCAGAAATTATTGATTTATCCATAGCCATCTTTTTTAGGGTTTCTCAATCAATAATGAAATTACGATTATTATAGACCCTGTCGAGGTAAGTTGATCGGTACGGTTGGATTGTACTAGCAGATCCTAGATTCGGTAGAAATAGGCGACAAAGAAGCGGCGGTTTCTAGGGTGCGCATGGGTCAGGTCAGGTGCAGCGCAGGCTAAGAAGGTTGGTTATGGGCTTATATCTTGGTGCATATGTTAGAGTCGATGGCGGAATTGATGGGAAGTGGCGGCTAAAAGATGGATCGAGGCTGAGTAAGTACTGTTCACGCGTGAATTAATACACACAAAGACACACACACACACACACTTATTTAATTATTAAATTACCATTTTGCCCCTATATCTTCTAACATTCATATCTTACTCATACGAATCCTTATTCACGTACGGTTTCTTCTATTTGGAATCATGGTAGAATTTCAGATGATTTGATGTTAGGTTTGCTAGGCTTAGAGGCTTTTTGCAAAATCACGATGATATGGTTAATTTTATTTAGTTTTAAAATATAAAATGAATATGCATTAATTAAAAATTATAATTTCTAATACGTATTGTGATATATTGGTGATTATGTGGATATTTTGCAGATGTTATGCTTTGGGTCAATTGTTGGTTGTTGTATTATTGGATTTTTAACTATAATTAGTTGTACATATGAAAATTGAATGTAATTAATTAATATAAATTGGATAAAATTGCTTAACAATGGAAAATTAAATAAATAAATGATAGACTTGATTATTTACATTTTTTTGACATGTTTGTAAATAATAGTGGTTGAATAAAATAAAAAAAATTAATGGAAGAAATCTAATAAGACTATTATTTATGAATTTGTATGGAAATTCATAAATACTAATGAAAAATATATTTCAAACTAAATTTGAAATTTTTATTATTATTATTTAATAAAGTGAGATTTTGTAAACAATATTACCATTTTTGGAAAATTACGATGATTTGAGTAAATGACAAAAAAGTTAATTTTATGGTATTTATAACTTGAGATTTTATTGTTTAGGGTAACAAAATAGAAGACATTTTCTGAATAGTAATAATAATAGTAAATAAATATTTGTCAAAAGTATTTTTGGCTTGGATAATTACTTATTTGAAATAAATAGTAATTATTAGCTTATGAACTATTAAAGTGGCTTTCAAATATATTATTATCATTTTTACGTAAAATAATAATATTATGAATTTGAAATGTAATTTGATGTAAACCACTATTTTTTATTTAAAAACATGATGTTTTGAAATATTTAGAGAAATAAAAGTACAGTAAAGGGAACTTAAAGTACATTACTGTTTTGGATGAATTGTTATTGTTTTAAGGATGCATAAATGAAGGCGACTTTATAATGAACAATAATAAATGATTTTATACTTAAAAGAAAAATGGATTCTAATATATTATTTGGATGGTTGTTTAATGTGTGATTAATTGTCGATTGTAATTATCACGTATATTTGATGTTTGATGACAGGTCACATTTTGATGAGTGTGCGATATTTTACCATTATATCTACTAGATGATGGATATATTATTTGATGATGGTTGTTGTATTACTAATATTAATTGGATCAGTACACATTTGATGATTTTGATGACTGTGTTACTATTTGAAGTGATTAGTATACAACGGATGATATATACCTATAATGATGATGTATCATTATAGTTGACAATTAACAATGTATATAAGTATATTTATGTTGTTATTTCCTTATTTGATGATTAGAGTTGACATTGCATGTTGTTGATGTTTAATGGCTAAGTGCGCTATGTTTGTTGTTGCCCTAAATGGCGATTTGTTGTAATAGATGAGCATGAATACTATTTTTTGTTTGTGTTTTTTGCATGGTTGCAATAGTTGCATTGATGCTATGGTTATTATGTACTAACAAGTACTTGGATGTAGGAAAAGACTAGGAAAACATAACTATGTAGGCTTGATCCCCTAAAATGGGGTACATAGGTAGTCTTTTCATATTCAATAGCCATCGAGTCTATTGCTATAGTGTATAGGGTTAGGCGATGTCCAAACATAGTTGAAATTTTTTCACCTTTTACCATATGTATATTTGTGTGTTTGTAAGTTTGTCGGTGAAAGCAAAGGAGGGGAAAAAGAATATAGAATAGCTAATATTCACAGTATAACTTTATTTATCTCTTACATCATAGTTGTATAGTTGCTGCAAACTAAATGGTTAATGTATTGATATGATTATTACATGATGTTAAAATTTGTGTAATATTTAATTATTGAAATGATATTTCTATTTAAAATTTCACAGTGAGGTTTTCCTTTTTGGTTCATTGTTTTAGAATTTTTAATTTTATTTACCCACAGTCTGCTGTCTTTAACATTTGAAATTAGCTATGAGTGCATTTTGTGGTCATTTATTATTATTTTTAAAAATAGTGGGTCGTCACACTTAGTACATGAGCTTAGTTTCAATGATTCCTTGAGCCTTGAGTAGGTTTGACCATTTAGGTTATGATGATTTACACCTTAAGTCATGTTAGAATATAGAATGAGAGATAGTTTTAATTGACAATTATATGTTTATGGGTTGTTTGTTAAGCACCGTTATCTCGCCCTAGAATGTTGTTCATTTATGATAATGGAAGATAAAACGTAGGAGTGAGAAAGGATGAACACTTATCGGAGGGGTTAAGCATTAGTTATAACCCAAGTGACACACAACCGATGTTAAATTATAACTGAAACTTAACCTTAATAAAACGAAATCACTTTTTAATTATAAAGTGAAAAATATTTATTTTGAAAATTTATAAATCATACAGCACTGAATTTAAAGATATTTTATTAAAAGGGGGAAAATGGTTATTTCTTGGCGGAGAAGTGATTTGTTGAAATTTTGATAAGAATAAAGTATTTAATTTGGAAATAAAATATTATACTTAAGATATTTCAAAAAGGAGAAGTAAACATAGTAAAAATATTTTATTTGGAATTACTTTTGGTAAAAAGGCATTTTAATTAGATATTGGAAGTTATATTCCGCCTTTGAAGAAACATTTTGGTGTGGCACTCTAATTGTTTTAAAACTTCCTTTGGAATGCATTTCTATATTATTATTACGATATGTAAATGTTTTGTTTGATGTGTAAGACTTTTTTAAAGAAAACGGAAATTTTATTGTTAAATATTTTATTTGAAATATTTTTTTATAAAAGGATGTTCTATTTAAAATATTTATTTTGGCAGAAATATTTTAATGGGAACATTTTAGTTAAGATTTTTTTTAATTTAGGAAGATCCTTTGACAAAGGTAATTTTTAATCTCATTATGACTTCGAATTCTTTGCAAAAAATTGTGTTAAGATGTATTTCGAAAAGAAATATTTTTGCTAAAGGATATTTTAAAGTATATATTATATGGTTTTAGTAATATTTATATAATAAGATGTTTCGAAGAAGAGAAACTACTTTGATAATATTATAGAATTTAAATTGTTTTTGTTAAAAGTACCTCGGAGAATATTTAGTAAGAACCCTTATTTTAAAAGAAAATAATATTTTGTTGAAACATTTTTTACAATAAATATTATATGAGTTAGAGAAGATTTATTACTGGAGATTATTTCCACGAAAATATATTTTATTTTGAATGAATTATTTTTTCAAAAGAAGGATTTGAAAATAATATAGTGTAACTATTTTTATATGAGAAATTATTTTTGTGGTTGAAATATTTGAAAATAATTGATGGAAGTATTGTATTTGAGAAGTATCTTTTTGATTAAAAAATGTAATAAAATATTTATTTGAGTGAAAAGTTTTATCAAATAGTATATTTGTTTCAGAAATATTTGTGCTTTGGAATTGATTTTAGTTGTATGGATTTTCACGTAATGATTGCTCTTTGATAAATGATGTTTTAAAATAAAAAATATTTTTGTGTAAAGAGTATTGGTTGAAAAGGCAGGATTTGAAGATTGATTTATTGAGAATATATTTGAAAATATATAATTGAGGGATGATATATTATAAAAGTTCTACTTTTTACCTTAAGAAAATATTTTACTAAGATGAGGATGATTTGATTTGAAAAGTAAATGGTTGAAAAGATAAAATATTTAATTGGATAACAAACTTTAGAGGTGTTTGTTAAAAATATGTTTTATTTGGAAATTTAATTAAGAACTATAAAACTGGAGTTTGTAACATGGAGTGTAAGGTGATGAGGTAGGATGAGTTTTGAGTTTACCAAACACCCATTATGACGATGTTACCTCTATGACTATTGTTTGAGATTTTTCTTAATGGGTGGCAGGGACATCTAGTTATTGTTCCCTTCCATGGAGAGATTATGGATATGAGGAAAAGGCAGCCCATTTCGATGTTTTGAATAATAACCATGTTAGTTATATTTGTATACTTTGGTTGAATTGTTTATATTGCATTTTTGTTTGTTAAATTAATTGCAATTAAGATAATATAGTTGCTTATTGATTTATGTCGTGCTTGTTTGAATTAATTTCTTATGATCATATCATGTTGTTGGTAGTTTGCTTTACTACGTTTACTTTTAATTGTTACCTGTTGACTGTTTATTTAATTAATCTATGTCATGATATTCTAATTGTTTTCTCTAATTGCATTATGTTGTTGATTGTGTGTTTTACTATGGTTGTTTAATTATTTGTCTATTTACCTGTTTGTTTGATTTTAATCTATTAATTCATGTCTTGCTTGTTTAAATTGTTTCCTCTTGTTTATGTTGAATTAATTGCCTGATTTGCTGCGATTGGTTTTAATTATTGTTTGATTGCTTATTTATTTACCTGTTTGCTTATTTTCTTGTTTGATTGCCCTTTTGTTTCTTTCTATATATGGTAAATGTAGGATGAGGTAGTTATTCAGTGTTAAGTTTTGGTGGGATGTACATTTAAGAAACTAGTGGATTGATTTGGGACATATTTAGTTAGTCATAGTGGGATAGCATTGTTTCCTAATCCGAGGAAGACCGGATATTCATAATGACCAAGAAATTTGAAGATGTTCCTTAAAGATAAGAATAATAATTTAGGAATTTTAGCGACTAAAGGCTTGATAAGTACCACTGAGGAATCCAAATGACGATTGGGGAGGTTCAATAAATATATTTAGCAAAATATGCATTTCGAAATCTACATTTATTAAAAAAATACCACCTTCCATAAATATTTTGAAGAAAGAATTTCCATTTTGGAATTTTTATATAGTGATGTTTTCTCAAAATTATTTTGAAATTGATTTAAAATGGTGAAAATATTTTAGGAATTTTTTATAAAATGGAAGTGATATTTTATGAAGGAAAGGATTTTGGTTTTAAACATAGATGGAAGATATAACTTAAAAATAAAAATGTTTTACTTTGAAGATATATTGGAATAATCCTCGCTTGTGGATCCCACTTTGGTATTTTTGGTGGGTTATCCTCATCACAAATGGAGAAATTATTGTAAGAGTATTTTGGAATCGGATTTTTTCGACTTGATCTAAAGATTTGAAGAGATGAGATCCGATGTTGATGTTTTATAATTAAGGACTCAATAATTGGAGTTGTGATGATGATCCATATGGACAAGTTCGAGGATGTGAACTTGTGAAGTGGAGCAAGGACGTGCTCTACTATGGATATGAAGTGTAGGAGGGATTATTGATACTTGAATATTTTGAAGTATTATCGTAAACTAGGGGTATGCGAGGATGCTCAAATGGCAAGGACATTCCTCGAATTTTTAGATGAGATATCCATCTTACCCTAGACTGTGAGGACATGAAGTTTAGTTCCTGCCCCTCTAAGTGGCATGGATTTGAGCAAAGAAACTGTATGATGATGAGTACTTATATATCCTAAAGTACAATACTTAATGATTGTGAGTATTCATTGAACTTATGATAGTGGTCATATGGAAGAGACCTTATGATGTGGGTCTGAGGATCGTGGGTTGATGTAGCTAGAGTATGAGGCCATATTATTTCGAGGATTCAGTTATGATTGGACATGTTATTTTAAGGATATTGCCATAACTAGGCACATGCTATTATGGGGATGTGATTATTAGTGGGTACACAGGATATTCTAGATGGTGTGAAAATGGAAGGGTACATCGATTATAATGAAGATGAGACTATAAGGAAGTTCATTGCCAGTTTTGAAGATACATACATTATGATGGATGTTGTTGATGCCAAAAATGGATCAACACCTAAGAATAGATTGTAGGAAACTTGTAAGACCTAGATCTAGAATATAATAGTTGAAATGAAAGGAGAATAACAGAAATAAAGTAAAGAGACATAAGATTTTATAGTGGTTCGGAAATCTATGACCTACGTCCACTTTATAGCTCTATTGCTTATAGATTTGATTTAAATTATATGAGATTACAAGGGATTTGAAAGAGAAGAAGTCACAAGTACAGGAGTTGGATCGATTCTGAGTCTTAGAATTGCCCAAAGTAGCTGCCTTGGTGACTATTTTGTGGAGGTAGAATATGAAGAAGAGGCAGAGCTTCGGCGTTGTAATGGCAGAAATCAGATCCTGTTTTATTTGCCCCTAGGTTCGTATTTATAGGAGAGCAGGCATGTTGGATCAAAAGCCCGCTTGCGATGAGGTCCAAATATCATCCTAAAGTAGTGTGGAAAGTTTGGGGGGCTCACGAGTTAAGGGTATTACTCGATACCGAGTTATCCCTATAACTTGATACAGAGTTACACCCTTAAGGGGAAACTCATACTTTTCTTTTAGATCGTGCTTCTTGCTTTGTTTTGGGGTGCCCCTTGTGTTTTCATAGAGCGATGACTTGTTTTGATGATCATTCCCTTATAACTTGGTTTGTTCTATAGTTCACAGAGGCTAACTCTTCAATTTTTGAGATTGGTCGTCCAGAACTCTATAAAATCACTTGGGCATGCATGGAAGAGCTAGAGAATGGCTCGTGTAAAGTTGGAGAGGCTGGATATGGACTAGTATAACTCGATACTAAGTTATAGGCATAGGTCGGTACCGACTTATCTTCTTAGCCTATTTTTGGCTCAGATTTTCCTGATCTATTTTTTAAATCCATTTGAGTGTGCCTTCCAGATTTTAAGTCATTTTGTCTTCATTTCGATGTTTTAACTTCCATTAACTTCTGCTCAGATAAAAACCCGATTAACATTTGCTCCTAGAGTATGCTTTCATTAAAAACAAAGTATGCTTTAGATCGGGACAAATTTCATATTGTTATCCTTTGAATTATGGTGACCGTTTGAATGTCGTCTCATGATGTTGTTCTCACTTGTCTAATTTCTTGTTAACCATTCGTACTGATTTCAGTTTGAATTCCATGTCTTTGTGCTAGCGATGTAATCTACACTTCGGAGACTACGTAGAGCTTCGATTTAACGAGGATGCCCTCTGCGATGATTTGGAGTTGATTCGGGCAAAAATAGATAAACCCGATATCGAGTTATATAACTTGGCATCGATTATGGACCTAAGAAAAAATTTTAGTTTTCTTATTTAAACAAACTTCCTTAAGCTTACTTCTCACTTTTGCTTCTAGTGTCGAGTCTTCTAGCTTGTTACTCGAGCTTCTTCTGTTCCACCCGAGTTTTAGCTTTATCGACCTTATTGCAGCCGCCTCCATTCTTCTACGCCGCTGCAACTTATCTCCGCCACCACCTGAATCAATCACCGCCGTGTAAAAGAGCTCGCCACCACCAGTTCTGAGGCTCAAAGAAGTCAGACTCGAGAAAATCCCAAACTGAGCACGTGATTTGAATGAATTGGAGGTTGGAATTGGTGAATTCTTGCTCAAGCGATGATGATGACGACGACTTGGAGTTGGTTGATTTCAATTTGGATGGAGATGATTGATTTTAGGCATGTTTAATCGGTGGTGAAGCTAGGGTATGCCTGGTTAAATGCACGAGATTCTAGAGATGAGTTGAGCTCTCTGGCTTCAACTGCCTACCTATGTGAAATTGGCTAAATCTTGATCGTCGAATGAACTCCAATACAACGATTTGCTTTAAACTCGGGCGTATCCGGTGATTCCATCATACTGCCCTTTCATTTTTGCACTTCCAGTGATCCTGAAAAGAAAACTTTCTACATCGCTCCAAACAATGGATTTGTTATCGATTTTCAATCGATAACGTGTAAAACCAGAGGGATAATTTCAAGATATGATGCAGATCGTTTTTTAGGTGTGAGCAAGCCATTTACATTGGATGGTTCGTTCGTGGTGTTTGCGACACTAGACTCACATTGCATAGATAACATACCGCACTTTCCCCGATCAATGCTCAGAATCCGACTTGTCAACGCACATCGACTTACTTTGGATTCCAAGCTGGTCACACGAGAATTTTACTCTAAGTAAAATATATCTAACTGTGTTAAATGCTAAGTTTTCCTGTTCACAATGACTCGTCGTCCACCCATTTTAAGCCCGTCAAAAGAACTTTCACTCCTCCAAAAGTTGGATCGTCTACAGCTCCGGCTTTGCCTTCCATCCCAGTCAGGCCAAGCTAGCCTGTGACTTTCGAGCCTCAACCCCAGTTGGTTCCAACTAGTCTGGTAATACTTCAACTACCTCGGGGGCTAAGAATCATAAGTAACCCGTCGGAGCAGGCAACTTCAAACTTGTTGGCCAAGTCTCTTTAAAACATTCGCATTCAGCACGTTATCCCTGAAGATGATGTTCGTTTGTCGATAAGAGATGAGCTTGCCCACGACCCCCTCAAGGCTTTATGGCTTGCAATTGCTATATGTGTCTTGGTGGCATTGTCCCACCATTCAACTCATTTTTAAGCCATTTCATGCAAGAGATTGGACTTGCTCCGTCCCAAGTTTATCTGAATGGAAATGCATCACTGAGCTCACTGTATGTTCTTTTCATAGATAGATTTGAGCGGCCTACAACGTTCAATGAGCTAACATACCTCCTAAAGTTCAAGAAAAGGCAGGATTGCACATCCTACGTGGTTATAGATGCCTGGAGAGGTTGTATGGTCATTGAGGGATTGCATAATAAATGCTTATATTTTAAGAACGGATATTTCTTCATGCGTTGCTCAGAGGGAATCAATCACTTATGGCTTATTGGAAGTAAGGTCATTTTCTTTTGTCTGTCCCATGCCGGAGCTTCTAAGTCGCTAACTTAGTGTGTGTTTCTTTATATTCCAGTCAAGATGTGACAGTAGAGAGGAGCATAAGAGAATGCTCGATGATTTAAAGGCCGTGACGAAGAGTCATCGGACTGTGGAATTCCTTTTGATAGATGATAACTTGCGAGAATACGGGCTGCTTCATCCGGGGAGATCTACTGACATTGGGTCTCCAACGTCAAGCAGCTCTAGGAAAAATACTCGTTCCACCGCCCTAGCTCATAGCTCCAATGAGAACATTCAGAGGAAAGCAGAAGGTGCATCTGGTGAAGAACACATGGATAAATCTACCGATAGAGAAACTGATAAGCCTATAGGAGGTGATGTCCCCAGTGATAGGGCCGATGTCACCAGAATGCCCACGATCCTGAAGGAAGTCGGGGGATTTGTGAGAATAGAATTAAAGGAACCGGCTATTGGTGAGGATGGTGGTAGTGCTAATGATGATGATAGCGCCTATCATGCTAGCTAGGAAGAGGATGAGTCATTTGGTGAATCGCCCACAATGAGCCTTGATCTTCTCCACTTGCCTCCGCCAAAACAACTAATACTGAAAAACCGAGTCCCGAACTTACTATCTTACCTCCTCCAAAGCAGTTAATAATCAAGACTTCTCAATCGGCTAGAGGCCAAGTTATGAAAACTCTGGTGGGTGATACGATATATTCATGCCCTCTAAGAGACATCTACTAAGCAAATTCGGGGACTTCATAATTTGTGACATGATAGGCAAGAATTGTTCAGATATCTTCCTATCTATGGGTGGTTTCATAAGCAAAGGTGGAGAGTCTCTGACTTTGAAACCATGCCGATATGGTTGGCAGAATATATGGAGGTTAATTGGCACTACACATTACACTTTAAGGTCACGGACACACATTTCTGCACTACATAACGATTTAAAGTTCCAATGTTGAATCTATGCTTTTTCTCGTTTCAAGTTCCATGGATCATGGGATATTCAATCGGTTATGTCAACACTCTTGCTCTTACAAGTATTGGATTTTGGATCTAGCTTAATGCCCTTACCATGAAACTGAGAGAGGAGAGATGTAAAAGGAAAGATAGAGAAGCTGAGAAAGAAGCGCGCCAAAAGGAGAGAGAATGAGAGAGAGGGAAGAAGACAAGAAGGAACGATGAAGGTGATGCCCTTGGTGATACTCACAAGCACCACATGGACTCCTATGATCGTCATGGGACTACATAATCCATCACTCCCTCTCACACTAAGGTTCAAACTACTATGATACAAGAAATCCCATTCTCCTTAGTCACAACTACTACTTGTTAGGAAATCAATTCTATGGTTTCGATGATAACAACTATACAATGGAAATCGAATATACATATATCTACATTTACAGATAGTTGATAGAGTAACGTCATCAAAGAGACTAAAGCAACACTCAAGACAAGAATCAAAAGAGGTCAAATCAGAAAAGATTGAAGAGAAATGGGACATGCACAAGATAAAGCAACATGCACACTTTCAGACATTTTCAGACGTCTGAGAGCACAAGCCAGACGTCTGAATGATTCCTCTGGTTCATAATTCAGAAGCAACCAGACGTCTGGTTACCAACATCAGACGTCTGAATGATTTCTCTGGTTCATAATTCAGAAGCAACCAGACGTCTGGTTACCAACATCAGACGTCTGAAAAGTATCCAGGCTTATAACCGATATGAAGACCAGACGTCTGAGGTAACTTTCCAGACGTCTGATTTAAGACTCGACTGTGCATTTTCAAAGCTCAACTGTCACATTCGAAAAGACACATCTACTTCTCTTTGTCGCAACTCTTCATCATCATCAGAAGCGACTTTACGAAGATTACAACAGATGCAACTATACAAGAAAACTCTTCATCACTATAAATAACATCAGGAATTCAAGAGAAGATAACGACTTGACTTACTTACTCTCTTATCTCTTGTACTCTGTTTATTCCTGATCTACAAGCAATCAACTACCTGTAATCAACTCTTCCATATATATAGAACTCCTCATTCAGATATTCTCTAGATAAATATATATTGGAAGCACTCTTGTACTCAATAGTCAACATCCGTGTTACAGAACACATTCTTGACAAAGAAACTCTTTTATTGTAAACCTGTTCCTCCGGGTTAAGCGAAGGTTAGTTGAAAGGAAATTCCGAAGAGGAGCTTCGGGACTGGACGTAGGACGGGAGGTCCGAACCAGTATAAAATACCGGTGTGATTAGTTTTATTTACTTTTTATTATACTTTATAGTATTATATTATATAGCTAACTGTCCATACTTGCATATAATCTAGACGATCCACTCATATAGACATCGTTAGTTTCGTGGTTTAGTAAAAAGCAAAATTGTGTTTCTTTATCTACTTGTGAAGCTGAATACATCTCTGCAGCTCTAGCATGTGCACAAGTAATATACATGCAACAAACACTAATGGATTTTGGTAAAATCATAAAAAATTCTCCAATATATTGTGACAACACAAGTGCTATAAATTTGTCAAAAAATCCTGTAAATCACTCACGCACAAAACATATAGATATTCGACATCATTTCTTACGAGACCATGTTGAAAAAGGAACTATATCTTTAGAATATGTAAGCACCGAAAATCAAGTAGCCGACATATTTACAAAACCATTGAACGAACAAACTTTCATAAAACTCAGACGAAGTTTAGGAATTTGTTCACTTCAAGATCTTGTCTAAGCTTTGATATCTCCCTCATATATCTCCAGCTTTAATGAAAATTTCTTTTTGACTTGATCGTTTACATATTCTTTTTGATAATGTCAAAGGGGGAGAAATATATATATATATATAATCTTTATGAACAACACTACGCACATATTCAGGGGGAGATTTGAAATATATATATATAAGTACATTGAATAGTTGTCATCATCAAAACGGGGGAGATTGTTAGGAAATCAATTCTATGGTTTCGATGATAACAACTATACAATGGAAATCGAATATACATATATCTACATTTACAGATAGTTGATAGAGTAACGTCACCAAAGAGACTAAAGCAACACTCAAGACAAGAATCAAAAGACGTCAAATCAGAAAAGATTGAAGAGAAATGGGACATGCATAAGATAAAGCAACATGCGCACTTTCAGACATTTTCAGACGTCTAAGAGCACAAGCCAGACGTCTGAATGATTCCTCTGGTTCATAATTCAGAAGCAACCAGACGTCTGGTTACCAACATCAGACGTCTGAATGATTTCTCTGGTTCATAATTCAAAAGCAACCAGACGTCTGGTTACCAACATCAGACGTCTGAAAAGTATCCAGGCTTATAACAGATATGAAGACCAGACGTCTGAGGTAACTTTCCAAACGTCTGATTTAAGACTCGACTGTGCATTTTCAAAGCTCAACTGTCACATTCGAAAAGACACATCTACTTCTCTTTGTCGCAACTCTTCATCATCATCAGAAGCGACTTTACGAAGATTACAACAGATGCAACTATACAAGAAAACTCTTCATCACTATAAATAACATCAGGAATTCAAGAGAAGATAACGACTTGACTTACTTACTCTCTTATCTCTTGTACTCTGTTTATTCCTGATCTACAAGCAATCAACTACCTGTAATCAACTCTTCCATATATATAGAACTCCTCATTCAGATATTCTCTAGATAAATATATATTGGAAGCACTCTTGTACTCAATAGTCAACATCCGTGTTACAGAACACATTCTTGACAAAGAAACTCTTTTATTGTAAACATGTTCCTCCGGGTTAAGCGAGGGTTAGTTGAAAGGAAATTCCGAAGAGGAGCTTCGGGACTGGACGTAGGACGGGAGGTCCGAACCAGTATAAAATACCGGTGTGATTAGTTTTATTTACTTTGTTATTATACTTTATATTATTATATTATATAGCTAACTGTCCATACTTGCATATAATCTAGACGATCCACTCATATAGACTTTCACTACTGCTGCTCTTACTTCTTCTTAACGTGGCGGGAAGTACACACTTCCTTCAGGTCCATCTCAGCTTCAAGATGCTTACCCATTTGTTCTTGTGTGGGGTTAAGTCTGGTATGAATATAAAGCCCACGAACAAAGTTGACTCACTTCGAAATCTTGAGGCAATCTACGAGCACTTGGAAGCTGGGTTTGAGTAGCAATGTCTAGTCCGAGCTCTTTCGGATGTGAATCGAGCTAACTACCAGCAAATTCTTTCTTTTTAGGTAGAAAGGGATTATTTGAACATATTGCTCAAGGATCGTGATAATGAAATAGCTCAACCGAAGATTGATAGATACGTGACCTTGTAGGGAAAGACCACAAGTTACAAGTTGCTAAAGGAAGCAACCTGGGCAAATAAAAGAGCTCTCCTTGTAATTAATGATCATCTCAAGGACGATCATGAGGGGTCACTCAAATTGAGAAAGCAAATAATTGAGGGAGAAAATGCCATCAAAGCCTGGGATCGGAGTATCGCTGAATAGGCCGTAGAACTTAATCACTCCAGGAGGAGAATACAAAATTAGCTAAGGAGAAAGAAAAGATTGAATCTGACAAGTTGACGATCAAAATTGATCACATGGTCACTCGGTCGGAACTTTCGAACCTTCAAAAAAAACATGACGAAATGACAACCCAGAAGGATGCAACCGTACTACACTTCTATGCTTGCACCATCATGAACAAAGGAATTTTAAGATGGCTAGGAGATAACTACCCCCGAACTCTCACCATCATTTGGAAAGAAGTATTGATCATATCGGAGTGAGCCAAGGACATGCGCTCCAAAGAAGAACTCATAGCCACCTATCTTAGTTCTGAGGATATAGATTTTCTTGTGGCTAGTAGAGAAATTTTAAAAGGAGAATGCCGCTGATGAGGCTTTTGCTGGTCTAAACTCCACCAATGAGTGTCATGTGTTGAATGATGAGATAGAAAAGTTAGTCCATGGAGGATTGCTTGAAGAGTATGTTTGGCACCAGATCGATTAAAGAATAGCTCATAACAACAAGCCAGATCAACCCCATCAACACAACAATAATGTTGCATTTATAACTAACATTCTAATAATCTGCAGAGCCTTGCATGTAGCTGAAACAAGTCAAGGAGGACAGTCTCGATATCAAAGGAAAGTGGGGTCGGTCGGCCAACTTTATTTTCCTGAACATTGGGCGTCCAAAGCTCCTAGGTTAGAGGCAGATTATCCCATCACATTTGTTGCCTAGGGTAGTAGAATCGCCTCTTACTCCAGTCACAACTACATGGTTATCACCATTGCAATGTCTAAGTCGAATGTGGAAAGGGATTTTGGGGATGAGGGAAGCATTTTCAACATTATGTTCATGTATTTCTTTGAGGCATAGAAACATTCTGCCTCCAGCCTTGCCCCTTATGTCTTACTCATTTACGACTTTGGGGGTGTTAGCATTATACTAATGGGGACTAGTTCTCCCATGACCACCTTTCGAAAGGAACCACACACTGCAAAGATATGGGTAAATTTTATAGTAGTTGATTGCCTATCTACTTACAATCTTCTGATAGGTCGAACGACCCCTGCGAAGCTAGACGCAATCGTCTAATACAATCAGGTCATCATGAAATTCCCTGTCTGAAATGAGGTTGGTGAAATCTGGGGCGACCAACAAAAAGCTAGGGGATGTTATGAGATACCCCTTAAACAAGTAAAGAAGGGCGTCCTCATGCTCCAACAAGAGCTTGCAACGCTTCGTGGCGAGTCACTTGAGAGAACCTCGAGTCGGTCAGTGCTCTGGTTTACGCCGAGACTGCTCCTGACTCTGAAGCAGATGCATCAGCATCAGTAGCTCCCCCTATAGGAACATATGAGTCCAGCAACGCTCTTGCCCAAGCTGTGGGCCAGGAGAACCAACTTAGTGAAGTCGTAGCCATCAGTGATGTGCCACCAAGGAGACTACTCGAGCCTGTCAATGCTCCTGCTTATGCCAGAAGCGTCCCTAGCTCTGAAAAACTACTTCGATGGTGCATCACTTAGGAGTAACCTTGAGCCTACAAGTGCTCTGGTTCCTGTAGAGACCACCGAAGTTGTGAAGCTGCATTGATTTGCAACATTTCATCTAAGAGAATCATTGAACTACTAAGTGCTCCTGCTCGTGTCGGGTCCGCCCACCACTATAAACTGGGGCATGTCATGGATACGATATCCTTAACCACTCCTTAAAGAATTAAAGAGCTCATTGCAACATGGGATAATTGGATCACACCCTTTTGGAAAGCGGGGACATCCAACACGACAACTCCTACCCTTTCAATACCGATAGACTCGGAGCGAAGGGCATCTTGAGTCCCTCAACTCAAACACATACATCTGTCCCGACCGAGGATGTCATAGAATGCATGATTTACATGCTAGACCAATGCTACTTGAAAATAAACTTTGATCTCAATGATGACCCAATCGATCACTGCATGGGAGAATCAAACACCGATAGCAGGCCAACTATGCCCCCATGTGTTAATCTCTAGGGACAATGCCAGGCCTAACAAGGTCGTTTAGTTCGAGACCGAGCTTAATTTGGTGGTTAAAGACAAGCTAGTTAAATTCTTGAAACAAGGCAAAGACCTTTTTTGCTTGGGGGCACGTTTATATAACCAACGTTGATCCAAGAATCATTTGCCATGCATAACCATCAACCAAAAGGCAACCCCCGTCTGTTAAAAGTGTAGACCCCTCAACCCAGATATTTCTAGATTTCAGGTATCACTAGATTTCCATGCATGGCTAGGACCAAGATCACACTTCCTTCATCACTAATGTCGGCATATATTGCTATCATGCCATGGCATTTAGGTTTCTAAATGTAGGCGCAACCTACCAACGGCCCGCCAACCGCATGTTTCAGAATAGATTGGCCAGTCCATTGAAGTTTACGCAGATGACAGAAGAGTGAAATCTGAGAAGGCCGAGGGGCATATACATAACCTAGCCAAGACTTTCAATGTACTACGCAAGTACAACAGAAAGCAAAACTCAAAGAAGAGCTCGTCTGCTATCTGGTTTAGAAATTTCATAGCTACATAGTGAGCACAAAAGGGATTGAAGCCAGCCCCAATAAAATTCAAGCAATTCGAGACATAAAAATCCCTAGAACGATACGACAAGTGAAAAGCTTGAACAGGATGATGGCTGCACTAAACTGGTTTGGGTCCAAGGCTACCAATTGGTGTCTCCCCCTTCTTTGATGTTATCAAAACGGGAAAGTCATTTATTGGAACAACAAGTGCATGAAGGCAATTGAATAATTGAAGTAGCACTTAACTACTCCTCTGATACTGTCCAAACTCATCAACGGGGAGGACTTAACTACTCCTCTGATACTGTCCAAACTCATCGGCGATGCATTGCTAAAAGAGAAAAGAAAGTTCAACCACTACTGTACTATGTCAACAAGAGGTTTTCAGGTGTAGGAACATGATATATAAAGTGAAAGCCTAGATTTATGCCTACTTATAGCAACCCGAAAACTACAGCTGTACTTCAAAGCTTATCCTATTAAAGTCTTGACCAACTAAACATTGAAGCAAATTCTCAACCAACTAGACCTAGTAGGCCAAATCCTAGAGTAGTCCATCGAACTTAGGCGGCACCACATCTCCTTCCATCCTTAAGATTCTATCAAGAGTGAAGTCATGGCCAATTTCATTAATGATTGCTCAAGCCCAGACATAATTGAATAGATAGCCACTAGTCAACAAACTTGTCGCATGGGAAGAAGCTGGCATGCTCTTTATCACCCCCAAAGGGAGAGAGCCCTTTTTTGTATCTCAACTCACTTTCAAGGCAAAAAATAGTGAAGCTGAATATGTGGCTATCTTGGATGGTCTTAGGATAGAAAAGGAGTTACATAAGGATTCAATCCATGTGTTCATCGACTCGAAAGCAATCATTAATTAGATTGGAGTGCAATTCCAAATTAAAGGAAAAACACCGGCCTCATATGTTGTTGAAGCCGAGAAAATAATCAATGCTTTCTCGGTATTTTAGTTTGAGTAGATACCTAGGGAGAAAAATGCCATGGCCAATCAGTTGGCCAAGGCAGCAAGCAACCTAGAAGAAGCCACTCCTTGGTTACATTGGAAATTCAAAGTGCCGCATACCACGAGTAGGGGGCAACGGCTGTGGAAATGGGCATTCCCTCCACGAACAACTAGATGACTCCCCTTATCAAGTACTCTATGAATGAAGAGCTTTCGACTAACTTTAAAGAAGCCCAAAAAGTCCTCTATCAATTTTCTTAATACACAATCATGGAAGAGAAGCTCTATAGATGGGGGTACTTGATGCTGCTTCAGTGCTGCATGTCTGAAGACGAAGGCAGCCAGATTCTGGAAGTGTTGCAAAAGGGATTTTGTGGTGATCAAATCGGGGATAAATCTTAGCAAAGAAAGCCAACCGGTAAGGCTATTACTAGCCTATTATGATCAAACACTCAATGTATTACGTCAAGAGGTGCGACTAGTGCCATTGGTTCACAAAGATCCCAAAGCCTCTCCTACACTTCTCACCCTAATGACTTTCCCTAGCCGTTCGATATGTGGGGAATTGAACTAATAGGAATGCTGCCAAATACTAAAGGAGGATACAAGCAAGCAATAATCGCCACCGACTAATTCTCAATATGGGTTGAGGCTGAGCAACTTACTAGGGTCACCTGCCCTAATATTTTGAACTTTGACCTAAAAACAAATTTCTGTCTGTTCGACCTGCAAAAAAAGATCATCATCGACGACACTCAGTCTGAGAGTACCTCTTTCATGACTTTTGTGAAAGAAACGGGACCGAGAAGTGCTTCTCTTCTGTAGCCCATCCCCAAGTAAACGAGCAAGTGGAGACCGCCAATAAAACCATCAAATCTACAGTCAAAAAGTATCTCATGAAACCCAAGGGAAACTAGGCTGAGGAACTCCTGCTCGTCCTTTAGTCCTACCGCCCTTATAACCGCACTTCAATCAACCATGCTACCTTCCTGCTTAACTTATAAAAAAGATATCTATAGAGCCAATCCACCAGTCGATTGGGTTAAGAAGTCTATCTGCTCCTCAGTCAATATTGCCAGTGTGGCCAGTCCGTCTACCTCCATCTCTACCACCACCTCGGGGTGGGTCTTGGCGCAGGCTTTAGCTTTGAAGCCGTTGAGAGAAAATGGAAGCCGCTAGATTTCCCTAAACATAGACTTCACCATGTTCTTCAGCCTGGTGTTTCATATACCTTCCTCATTTGCCTTAGCACCCTGCACATCTATAGATGACCGACCTCCTATTAAATGCATGCTCAGATCGCCCCTTAAGGCTTTGACCTTTTTGTCAGCCTTCGTCACCCTATCCTTTTGGTCCTCAACCCCCTTCTCCGTCTTCTCCGTTGCCATGACCTCAGCCTCCACCTTCTCTCCAACTACCTCTACTGCCTTCTTAGCCTAGCCTACCTTGGCTTTGACTGTCATCAAAACATTCTCGGCGGCCTTAGCTTAGGCTTCAATGCAATACACCCTCTCTTGGAGTTTTTTCATGTCATATCAAATGTAGTTGGAGTGGTGTGCAGCTTGAAACACACTCGGTGCTTTAAATTTTAGTTATTCAACAACATAAATTCAAGGGTAAGAGGCTTATTAATTGGGTGTCTGAGATTTGGACATTAACCATGTCCTTCAAAGAATGCTGAACCTAGCCAGATGATGGTCGACTGGTGTATGATAAGGTCTTGATGGCCATGAGTTAGAAGGTATATAGGATGCACTCCAGCCTTTCTCTGTCCTATCCATAAGGGACTCTAGGGATACTTATCCCACCGACACTAGCTCGGCTGTGTTGATTAGCCCCTCCACATTATAAATTTCCAGCTTCTTGGTGCAGGGAACAAACACCTCAGGAGACCCATACTTGCCTCTATTGGGCATCTTCCTTTCCTTACAATCAGTAGCTGGTATCGGCGACGTCTGGGAATGGGGGATAGCTTGATGATTTCTTGGATTAGGATGGATTCCTTTTTCCCGAAAGTTAGAACTATCTTAGATGTATAGTTGAAGGCGCCAAAGTTGAGCTCGTCAGACACTAAAATATGAGGATGTAACCACTCGTAACTTCGGACACACCTATCCAAAGCCCAAAATTGGCTTTTGAACTAGAGTTTTGCCAAGAAGTATGAGTCGTTAGGCTTTCAGAGTTACATGGTACAGAGGCAAATATAAATTTAAGCATTCTACACTTTCAGATCTCTCAATGGAAGGATATAAAATATAAATACTGAAAGTAATCCACTCAAAAAGTAGCCTCAACACTGTGTTCTAAAAAATAACTGAAAATAGTGTCTCTAAATGAAAATACACTAAGAGTCTAACTGGTAGATATAATATAATGTAATATATAGTATATAGGGGAGTAACTATAAATAAATATATCTCTAGAGCGCCAAGTTACCTCCTCCACGCGCCGTGTCCTGGCCAAATCACTTGCAATCCATCCTCTTGTTACAGAGAAAAGTAGGAGAAACGAAGGGAATCAGACAAAATCATATGAGTGTAAAATAAAAACATGGTAAGGTGATGGCAAGTAACTAAGTTGCAGTTATAATCTACACAACCTAGGGGTGTTCATTTGTGTTTGTGTATTTTATATGAGAATTTGTCAACTTACGTGCTGTGGTGTAACTATCCTGGGTACGCCTAAGTTCAAAAACAAAATATGAGAATTTCCATTCGAAGGTTGGACATTTAGAAACTAAGTAGACCTAGGAATGTCCCTAGTATGCAAACTTTATAAGAAACTGCCTAACCATACACTGAGTTAACATTCTCAATGATAAATCACTTAAACTGCACATACACACTAAGCAAACATTGCAAAGCCTGAGCATGCATCGAGTATATAACCCCGATGATTTATGGCTTGCGAAAACATTAGTGTAACCTTTTCAATGGTAAACGTGTCCTACACTATATATTGTTCAACTTGGAGCTAAAGAAGTCATTTAACAATACGACCTCCCGTAGGTTCAACCGCCTTGCCCGATCGTATAGCCTACTTTTGCGGACATCTCCATCCCCTTCCCCATTATCAAGCAAGTTAAAACATGTAGCCGTATGTGCTATAGTAATGAAAAGACCATCTTGCTGCAATACGATCGCATGCCTCGTTGAGTGTCACATTATACATGTCATGAAGTGTGAACCTATGTATGTCTCCAAGTGTGAAACCAATCCCTCTTATGCATGGATCCATGAAGCTACGTAAACTTCTGTAAATTGAGAATTTGGGAACAAGTTTTCCTGATCCATTCTACTTGGCCTACACTAGGTTCAGGTTCAACATGGTTAGCTTTAGCCATTCAGAAGTCCTAATAGAATATTCAGACGTCTAATTCTAGTTCAGTCGTCTGGATTTTGGTCAAAACATTTGATTACTTGTAAAAAAATTAATGCAAGTGATCGTACGTCCAAGCACATAATCAGATGTCCAACTTTGATTCCAAATGAATGAATAGAGGTGCAAATGTCTGAATCAAGTTGGTTTTGCACTGATTCCATTTTGATTTTATGTATAGTTTACTCATTTATCTACGTATATTTCAAAATAAATAGAATCAGATCTAGATAAAATCCTAAGGTATATATGTGAATTTCCTGAGATTTGTCTAACTCATACTAGTAAGTTATACCTATGCAGTTTTCATAGTGGATTTTGTTTGATCTGCCTTTTTCTTAAGTTTCATCGACTCAAAGTTTTTACTTGGGGGTTTTCCAACATATGAAATCACGTTTTGATTCAAATTTAGTGTATAATTCAATAGATATTATCAATTCAAATGAGAAATTCATACTTTTAATTTAGATAGATTTATAAAGAAATTTAGCTACTTGTTTCACAATATAAACACATCGTAATAAATCCACTCACCATTTTATAGCTTTCCCTTCTCTTTAATCTTTGTGCATCCTCTTTCCTCAGCTCCAAGCCTTGATTTGTTCACCATATCTCTTTCTTTCTCTTTTATTTTAATTCTCTCCTTCTTTCTCTTTTATTTGATTTGTTTTGTTTTTGGTTTTGAAATGGGAGAAGAGATTTAAAAGAAAATGGTGTTTCGATTAAAGAAGTTTGAAGGAGGAAGAAGGAGACTAGAGTTTCTTAGAGACAACTAGAGTTTTGAGTGAAGAGTGGTGAGGGTTAGATCTTTATATATGGCTTAAAATTAGGGTTATTAGGCCTAATTCCAAAATTATTATTTATGAAAATGCCACTGGGTCCATTTTCCACTATTTTCGACCCATTTTATCAAATTCAATAAGTAATTTATATTTTATGACTGTAAACGACATTCCGAACACAATGGAATAGATATAAAAGCCTAATTCCAGTACTTGTAAAAATTTAATAATTTTCTCCTTTTATGTAATATTATATTTTTACCCTTATCAATATTTTAATTGATTATTAAAATTTCTTGGGTGTTGCAGAAGATAACCATTGGTTAATTCAAATGCAAGAAAAATAAGTAAAACGATAAGTAAATTAACTATCATTTGGAACCTCCTGACCTTCCCTTTCGACAATGGGCGGGCACGATGAGATCGAACTTCCAATGCTAGATTGGTCTGTACCATAGTGGGCCATGCTCTGTTCCTGTGACCCTCACCACATATTACCATCCACAAAACTCTCCTCGGTGTCCCATGGGACAGTCACCATCCCACACCGTTGGACCGGGATCGTCAACCAGCTATTGTGAGTCAATGATATCCCAACGAGACTCTGACACAATATCATTCAGCTTGTCATATCAAATTGTTTCCATTATCCCAACCATTCATCCTTACTTACATTATCATAGCCTCAGTTCTGATCCATGACCGACCTGACCTTAGAATCCAAAACGTGATCTTTGAATAGTCACATTTCTTCTTGGATGGAATTTTTACTGGGGCATGCCTCTCTGCCTCTATACTTTGGTACTCCTTCAGTAGCCCAACCCTACAACGACTCCTGTCAGTCACTTTTGTCTTTATGTTCCTGATGGAGTTGGGGGTTGTTCTTATTATGTCCAAGTATTCATTGAGCATCCCGAGATTGACCCCGACAGAATTAAGAGAGGTCTTGGTTATATGAAGGATAAGCAAAGGAAGAAAAGAAAGATGTATTAAAAAGGGCAACAATGATTTACTCGGGACCTAGAAGTCGGTGTTCCTTAGGTTGGGGTAGATCTCATGGGGTACAAAGAAGTACTTCGCCATCCAACTTAGGGAAGCTTTGCTAAGAACGCTGGTAAAAAGATTGCAATTGGTGTTCTCCCACAAATGATAGTAAGTGTTAATCAAATAACTGACATCCCTCTATAATCAGCAGATCATGCTAATCAGATTAGTAGTCACCTCAGGAAGCTAGAGGTCGACGCGAGCGACGTAAATCCTATATAGGAACTTGTAGCTATTAAGGGGAATTTAACTAGTAGTAAGTTAGAAAGCATTGAGATAGGAGATAAGAAATGGATGAGGAGGAAAAGCAGCCCTGACATTGGAATAGCCCAAGGACCAAGTGAAGTAGCCTAATGGTTAATGATTTGATCGATCAGCAGTTGTAGGATATCTGACCATCCCTACGTTGTGCCCATGCCTGGCCAGACACTCATCCAGGTTCACCCCCTTTGATTATCTATGAAACTTTTCAACCCAAGGCTTATTATTATTAAGCCAGATATTGCCATCTGAAACATGAGTGGCATAGTTAAATTATAGTGGCCCCATTATTAAGCCAAGCAAAATCTAAGTGCCGCACCTCAAGAGGAAAACTCGATTGATGCCTTTGTGGCATGGCCAGACCTACCATCCCATAAAGGCCGGCTCGTGACTTAAATTACTCTCCTTAGCTAGGTTACAGGCCATGTAGCCAAACAAAGATGAAGAAGCAACAATGGGAACATGGGCTTACTATTTGTATGAAGAAAGAAGCATTGGAAGTTTGGGAATTTGAGAGAGTTTTATTGGCAGATTTTACAGTTTCGGTAAATAATGGAGAACGAGAAGAAGAGAGGTATCCATAAATTCTTCCCCTTTATCGTAACCGTCCGATTCAAAAATAAGGAATCCTAGCAATCTAGGTTTAATTATAATGTTTTCATATTAATTATCCTCATGCTCTTGATCGTTGCAATGCCACTTTGGAAAAAGAACCATCTCAACTAATCACATGTTGGTACTTGGCACATGCATTAAATGCAAAACTAACGTCCCAAGTGGCAAGATCTTCATGGCTTGACAAGCCCGCCATCGCGCATAAAGATGGACTTGGAAGGCAAAATGTTGGTCAATTTTCTTATAAGTAAAATAGTTGTCAGCCAGCTCATCCAAACCAGGCCCGGTTCAGGTCGGTTTGCCTAATAACAACATGTGAATGTCACAGATACCGCCGTCCTCTCTCCTAAACTGGAAGGCCCAGCTCAATAATAATAGTTAACTCATTTGACTAGACTGGCTCAAAAGTGGTCGGACCTATGTTCGACGTCTTCTTTGCCTGCTTACACCCAACACTACTCAACCCATCTCATCAAAACATGCACGACTTGTCTCGTCCTATTTAGACATATCCTTCTTAAAAGGCTTTAGCTATAAACGGTCGATCGTTATTGAGTGAAAGAAGCTTCTCTTCGGCTTTATTTTCCAGAAAAGCTTACTACACGACACTATTCATTTGAAAAGCGCAACTATGCATACCAACTACCTATCCACAAAGGCACGTCTGACAAAAGCATAACCACTCTTATGCTATGCCACCTTGCCTTGTGCAAAGCGGCTTCTGAAACAGAATTACAGCGGGGATGCATCCTATCCACATAATCATATCGCCTCTCCAGTTGTCCACTGTTGGCCAAAGCGACCATATCAATAGCCTAGAATGATTCCTGCATTTCAGATGTGCAATCTTATATGTTCAAAGGCCAACTTTAGCAGCTATAAATACCCCTTGCCATGCAACTTCACATGGGTTGAGTTTTGGTTCCGAATTATATTTTTAGCCAAGAAAAATTCTAGAGTTCTTAAGTTAGCCACATTGTAATATTAAATGCTCTTAGTTTCTTATTATTCTATTAACTGGGTTTTTTACCAAGAAGAAATATACCGGAGTTAGAACATCGAGACGAAGATGAAACGACTTGAAATCTTGAAGGCACGCCTAGATAAGGCATAGAAACAACTCTGAGAAAATTCAACCAGAATGGAGCCAACTATACAAGTCGGAACAGAGCTCTCATGTCGGTATGAACTTCACACATTTTCATATTTCTCACTTAAACTTTGCATGAATCTTCCTTTGCCTATTTCATGTGTGCCCAAGAGATATCAAAGGATTCTGAATAACCAATTTCCGAAATAAAAGAGTTAGCAGTCAGAACAACAACAAAAACTAGGCGATGAAGGAACTATCTCCAATATCAATCAACTATCCAGAAGAGAAAACAGGACAACCGAAAATGAAGTAGGAAAGGGAGTGCGAAAGTGCATGACAAGATTGGGTTAACCATAGAACTTGGTACCAACATGAGAGGTCAATACCGACATCACATAACAACTCGATGGCCTTAGCAATTTTACACACTCCTTCGGGCCTTCATATGGACTCTGCTCTAACTCTCTTTTTGGCCATACATGATTGCTACCTCTATAAATACAAACCATGGAGCATCCAAGAAATGATCTGGTTTCTGCCATCACTACACGGAAGCTCCACGTCTTCTTCATCTGCTTTCTCTACATAATAGTCACCAAGGCAACTACTTTAGGCGATTCTGGGGCTTAGAATCAGTATAACCCCTATACTTGTGACTTATTCTCTATCAAATCCTTTGTAATCTCAATTAAATCCATGAGAACAAAGCTATAAAGTGGACGTAGGCCAAATATCGGCGAACCACAATAAAAATTATTTCTCTCTTTCTTATTGTTGTTTATTTCTTTTATTACATATATTATCTGCTAGATCTAGGTCTCATAGGTTCCCTACAACTTATTCTTGGGTGTTGATCCATTTTTTATATTAATATTTCGGTGCTTTCATTGAGAAAATCAGAACCAAGGCTTAGATCTAGCGTGCTATTTTGGATTAGAAGAGATCCAGTAGTTAGATCTAAGGAATTTGTTGCAAAGATTCGTAGATTTGCCATTGGGCATCGATGGCACCTAGAAAACAGAGGACTGCTTTTGGAAGATCCACAGGAGCAACAGCTAGTGGTGATGATGCAAACCCCTTACATACCAAAGTAAATAATGCCAACTATCATCGAACAGAGGTAAATATTGGAAATCTAGCACTAGGTTCCTTCGCTCAATAGGATGTTGTCATTAAAGGGGAGCTTAACCAGATGGTTAACGAACTTAACCAGAAAATGGTCGATTGTCAAAAGGCTCTCATGGATAAGATCGATGCTTTGCTAGTGCTGCAACCACCGAGTGCCCAGAGAGCTAGATAAGAAACTACAACTGCTATGGAACAAGAGAATTCCTCTGTTTTAGGCTTGAACAAGAGAAACTATAAACAAAAGAAGAAGGAGGTTATTGGTGGAGCTGTAGGAATTGTAATAGAAGGAAATCGAAGTAGTTTTCCTACTGGAAAGCAACCTACTGCAAATCCAAATCTTGTAGTGAACACTCGTCAAGTGAACAATACGATGCTTGCTTCTGACTTTGAAGATGACATGCAACTTGATGATGATAGATTGGGACTAAACGCTAATGCAAACTAGAAAAATGTCGAAAAAGAAGTTCAAACCGCCCCCATTAAGACCAACCGTGCGCCAATGAGACCCTACTGGAGTGGTTCCCTTAGAGAATGGACAACCTAGGCTTCAGTTAGTGGACCGAGATTGTTTGCGGAGTCGAACACTCGACATTGCCCATGATGGCCCACCTGTAGACAAGCATGCTAGCGAGGAGTTTATTGCTGACATGGTCAAATGTTTATTGGAGGAGGGTAAGGGCAAAAAGAATGAAGACTGGAGTTTTGCACCAAGTCGAAATCCGTTCACTGAAAATGTTCAAAGGGAAATACCCTTCACTACGTTGACTATGCCATCGTATAACGAAACGACAGATCCTAAACAACACTTGTACAAATATGAGTAGTATATGGATGGAGCTAGGGCGATGGATGTTGTCCATTGCAAATATTTCCCTATCTTATTAGAAGGAGTTACTTCTATGTGCTTTACTAGACTTTCATTGTGGTCTATTTCCACATTCGACGAATCAGCAAAAAGGTTTCTAGAACAATTTAGAATCCATACTGCACAACCAAAAGACGTGATGTCCCTATCTGGCTTTTTCCAAGGACCTATTGAGTCACCTAAATCTTTCATGAACCAGTTCAATATCGCAGTTACTGAGGTAAGCAATCTAAAGGAGGGTATGATTTCTAAGGCTTTGGTCCGAGCCATTCTCGTAGATATGGATTTTGGTAGATGGATTAAAATGAAACAAACCACTACCATGGAGGAATTCCACCGAAAGGCGAACCAGTTTCTAAGATTGGAAGAGGCAAGTATGGTCAAAGACAAATCCTTCAAGAAGAAACCAAAGGAAATGGTTCAAACCAATGTCGCGGTTAAGAAGGATGAAAACAGTTCTAGATCTACAACAGGAATTCGAATTAGAAGAAGAGGAATCAGAACTCTGGTAGGTGCGATGGGAACAAGAACATCTAAAGAATCTTAGACCTAAGGATTATACGTCATTGAATGATGGCTTGGAGAACATCTACTTTGTCACTCAGTGAATTGAGCGATACAATAAACTGCCCAAGCAAGAGGCGTCTAAACAACAAAAGAGATCGGGGAAGTTTTTTCGCTTTCACGAGACACACGGGTATAACACAAATGAATGTTAGCATCCGAAGGACTTAACTGAGGAACTAATAAGGAACAACATGCTTCAACCAGTATGTGAAGAAACCACAAAATTCTAGGCAAAATGGTGGACCCCAAGGTCCGAGAAATCAAGGAAATTTGGCCGGATCCAGTAGAAAAGGGACTCGTCAGACTAATCAGAGACTCGTATAAGTACCATTACTGGAGGAACTCACTCAGTGAAGAAGAGTTGGGGTGAGATGGAGCAATATGCTAGTTCTTTGAAGCACATTCCTAAGGAAACCTATTATGCCATTGTAGATGAATCCCCTGCCAAACAACAGAAATTGATAGCCGATGATATCATATTCCCAAACCAGGAGCCTGAAGGTATAGAGGAGCCAACTCTCGACCCAATGGTGGTAACAATTAGAATCAGGCTGACAATTGCGCGCAGAGTTAGGTTAATAGTGGAAGTTCGTTTAACATCCTTTTTTGAGAAACATTTGATCAGATGTAGATCATCATGAAAGATGTGCCCTCTTGTAGGACGAAGATTTAGGGATTTACGGGTGAGCCAAAATAGCCAGTTGGGACAATTGACTTACCTATAGAAATAGGAAAAGACAATTGACTTACCTATAGAACTAGGAAAGGAGAACGAAGGTTATTTCTTATTCAAACTATTGTGATAATCGATGAATTCTTAGCTTACAACACTTTCTTGGGCTGACTGGCCGTTACTGATTTTAAAATAGTTTTGGCTACATGGTGCCTTATAATGAAGTTCCCAACATAGAATGGGGTTGGAGTTGTAAGAAGAGACCAAAGTGAGACAAAAGAATGTTACATCGTCAAATTGCACGAAGCAAAATGATGTGAGAAGAGGAAGAATATGTGGGGAAGACTCTCCACATTTGTGACCCGCAAGCATAGTAATTACAGAAAGGCCTTTGGCTCGGGGAACTTAGTCGCTTCGACAAAACTATGGAGCTTAGGAAGAAGAGTGCAGGGGATGAATTGGCAGCACTGATAAAGTTTAGGGTTGTTGTCCCTGTCGATATGGATGACCCAACTCAGGGCTTGAAGTTAGGTTCATAGCTTAGAATTAAGATGCAAAACGAACTAATAAAATTTCTTCGTGCTAATCTAGATATGTTCGCTTGGACGCATTCAGATATGTGTGGTATATCATTAGAGATAGCATGTCATGCACTTAATATCGACCTAAAATTCACACTAGTAAGGCAGAAGAGACATAATCTAGGTCTAGAGCAATCCGCTGCGTTGAAGGAAGAAGTGGATAAGCTATTAGCCAACGGCTTTATCCGTAACACAACATATTTTGAATGGGTGTTAAACCCTGTACTAGTTAAGAAATCGAATGGGAAGTGGCAGACTTGTGTCGACTACTCGGACTTGAATAAAGCTTGTATGAAGTATAGCTTTCCACTACCTAGAATAGACCACCTAGTTGACGAAACTGCGGGACATGAGTTGCTCTCGTTCATAGACACCTTCTTAGGATACAATCAGATTATGATGCATGAGCCTGATTAGGAGAACACCAACTTCATTACCAACTTGGTACTGCACTGTTATCGCGTGATGTCGTTCAGGTTAAAGAATGCTGGTGGTACTTACCAAAGATTAGTGAATGCAATGTTTAAGAATCAGATTAGACAGACGATGGAGGTATATATGGATGAAATTGAACCCCTTGAAGTGCTCGTTCGGTGCTTCGTTAGGAAAATTTCTTGTGTTTGTAGTAAACGCGAGGAGCATTGAGGCCAATCCAAAATAGATCATGCATAACGGAATTTTAGAGCTCTGTCGATAAAAATGGAGATGCAGAGTCTAAATGGGAAGATCGAAGCATTGAGCTGCTTCATATCCAAAGTGATGGATAAGTGTATACCATTCTTCGACACATTGAAGAAGGGTAAGAACTTAGAATGGAATCAAGATTACCAGACAGTATTTAAGGAATTACTTCAACACATGGAGATACTACTGGTCCTATCTAAATAAGCAGATGGGGAGGATCTATTCATTTACTTGGCAGTGTCAGCTCACACACTAAGTGCAACACTTGTGCATGAGGAGTCTAGGATTCAATGACCTGTCTGCTACATCCACAAACAGTTCATCAGAGCTGAACGAAACTACTCGAAGTTAGAGAAGTTAGGGTACTACTTGCTGATAGCATCAAGGAAGTTGCAGCCGCATTTCCAAGCTCACCCCATCATGTTATTGACAGATCAGCCTTCGAAATTGGTTCATTATCGACTCGAGACTTCGGGATGACTTTTGAAATGGAATATTGAGTTAAGCCAATATGATGTGACTTATCATCCCCAAAGAGTAATTAATGGATGGGCGTTGGCCGACTTCATTGCCGAGTTTACAAGTCAAGATGACGAGGAGGAAGATATGGTGGTTGTAGCATCACAATGGAAATTGTTTGTCGATGATGCATCAAACGAATTCTGCTCAGGAGCAGGAATCGTGCTTGAAACTCCCAAAGGACGGTCGATCTGTTATGCTTTAAGGTTATAATTTCTTACTACTAACAATAAGGTCGAGTGCGAAATAGCAAGGTTGAAGATTGTGAAGGAACTCAAAAATACAGCTCCCTATATACAACGACTCTCTATTAGTCATCTGTTAATTGAAATGAGAGTATCAGGATAAGGGTGCAAACCTCGCCCCTTACCTATTAAAGGCATGGGAATTTCTCAATGATATCGAACATTACACGATAACTAATTTCCCAGGGAATAGAATGTGAAGGCCGATCACTTGGCAAAGCTGTCTAGTTCAGAGACACATAGTCGCTTGGACTGGTTCAAGTGGAAGTATTATCAGCTCCTATCATAGATCAGATTGATGTCGATTAGATTCTGAAAATCATAGAAGAGGAGGAGTCATGGATGACACTGATAAAGGACTATCTACTAAGAGGAATACTCCAAGGGACTGGAACAAATGAAAGAAGCTCCTTCAGAAGGCACCACCATTCATAATGCAAGATGGAATACTGTAACAAAGATGGTTCTCCACTCCCTTACTCGGTTGTGTGACTAAGAATGAAGCTAAGCAAATCCTCATGGAGATTCATGAAGGCAGTTGCGATGACCACACCAGGGGAAAACATTGGCAAAAATAGCTCTCCGCTATGGATACTTCTAGCCAATAATAAACCAAGATGCGGAAAACTATTCCAGATGATACGATCGATGCCAAAGATTTGCGAAGATCCCACGAACACCATCTACGGAACTAACGTAAATGGTCAGTCCATAGCCATTTGCCATCTAGAAAATTGATCTAATCGGTGTGTTACCAATAGCAAAAGGAGGAGCTAAATACGCTATCGTTGTAGTCGATTACTTTACAAAGTGGACCGAAGCAGAACCACTTGCCATGATAACTACTAGAAAGTAATAAATTTTGTAGCTAAAAACATTATTTGTAGATTTGGATTTCCAAAGAAAATCATCACGGATAATGAAACTCAGTTTGAGAGTGTTGAATTCAAATATTTCTGCAAGCATTACCAGATCAGTAAGATCTTTTCCGTGGTACATCTACAAGCAAACGGGCAAGTAGAGGTAGTGAAAAAAATCATCAAATTTACTATAAAGAAACGACTGACAAAAGCTAAAGGGAACTGGGTTGATGAACTTCCGCTTGCATTGTGGGCTTATAGGACATCACACAAATCTGTGACTGGATACTCCCCCTTTGCTTTAGCTTATGGTTCATAAGTTATGATACCAATGGAACTGGAAGTCCCATCTCATAGCAGAAGGCATTGCAATCAAAGAGAAAACGAGCAACTACTACTTGAATCACTTGACCATATCGATGAGAATCGGGAGAAAGCAGAACTTAGAATTGCTTCTCACCAAAAAATAGTGGCACGACATTTTAAAACCAAGGTTTGAAACCATACCATAGAAGTGGGAGATATCGTCCTAAAATGGGTCTTCCTGAGTATGGAAGTACTCTGCCCAATTTGGGAAGAACCTTACGTGATCAGCTAGAAACTTGGAGATGGATTATTCAGGCTGACGAAGGTTGATGGAATTTCGATTCCATGTGCTTGGAATAGCAACTCGCTGCGCATTACTATATTTAATACTTATCAATGTATTTTCTATTTTCGCAAATAAGCTACCCAAAGACACTAGGGGCATTGTAAATAGGCAAGACATGCCTTTTCTTTTATTAATAAAATATCTCGATTCTCGAACCAATGGAACCACGTTCTTGTAAGCAAGCCACCAAGTTGACGAGGAAAATCAACTCAAATCATCAGATTGATAGGGAAAACAGATCACACCTTCTGAGAATTGGCATTGCTCCAGCAATATCGGGAAGGCCAATCTCCTTGTGCACCACAAATAAGTCGCACAACGCTGCTTGAACCGATGGAATTGTGTTTAAGTACGCAATACTCCCTGTGCACTACCCATAAGCCGCACATCACTGCTTGAGCCGATGTAATTGTATTCAAGTATGCAACACAACTTATGCGCCATCTATAAGCCGCACGCCACTGCTTAGACCAATGGAACTGCGCCCAAGTAAGTAAAACCCCTCATGCACCATCAATAAGATATATGTCGCTTTTGGAACCGATGGAACCTCGTTCTTTCGAGCAACACGCATCTCATAAGGTTGAGAAAATACTTCCCAATATCCAGACGAGGAGTATAGACCCTAGAATTGTTAGATCGATAGAAAAATCGATTCGGAAATTCCTAAGTACCGGTGCTGCCTCGGTAAGACTGGGAAATCCTTTTATTCTCTAGTTATCGATGTTCCCCACATAACACCGAGAGCTCATTCAAACTTTCTAAGTACCAACATTGTTCCGATGGCGCCAGAAAAGTTTCTTGTCACAGGATTAGTGGAAATCAGCATTCTTCTAGTAGTATCATGAAAGTCCAAATCGTTGGATTGACAGCAACATTGGAGGAAAGTCCAAGTAATTGAGCTGCTCGAAAGTTTCCAAAGACAGAAACTGATGTGCAAACATGATCTTACACTGAACTTGGAAGAACCCGGTCATAGTCAAGGAATGAAATGCTCGAGCATCAGGACCATGGGTTCTCGGTGACAGAAGCCTACTATGCAACCCAACTAGGGGCAACCGGACAAGTTGCCTAGAACAACTGTTCTTTTACCAATTTCTTGAACCCTAAGTTTGGAGTAACCTGCCCTATGGAATAAAGGGCATACATACACCAACGCATGGCCGACACAGGCTAAACCGGGATACACCACAGTTTTGTTACATCGAATGGAGTATTTTGGCAAATCATAATGGTGCTAAGTAACATAATATGCTAGATAACCGCAGGAATACCATTCACATGCACAGAGTTGTGGTAAATAAAGATATGGTACAGACACAGAAGCATATGATATAGGAAATTGCAGTATAGACGGTCGTATTATATACACAGGCAGTTATTTATAAACAAGCATAGTACATAGAATGCAGGAAAAGTACATCAGAGAGATTACAATGGAAATGGCAATCTTTCATTTCTACTACCATTTTATGCACAAACTTAACAAATAATAGGGGTCGTTCCCGGAAAACGCCAGCCAGTTTCAGACATCACACAACAAAAAACCAAACAAAACTGGAAGTACAGACTCGTACTTATACAGACTCGATCGACTCAAAAAAATATAGAAAAAATCATAGATGCTTCCCTCCACTGAAACTCAATCACGTCGTCATTTCTTCCCACCATGGCTACCTTTACCATCCTTGCCCGGACGAGTCTGAATCTTCTTCCTCTTGCTCCCCTTGCCAAGGACAATCACTCCCTCCAAGAGTGTAGCTCTCCTCCTATAGCATGACCAGACTCCACAAAATCTCTTATAGCAGCTTCTTCATCCCTTAACACTTAGAGCTTGATAGTAGTTGGAGTCTTGCGCTTTTTTTCCTCCTTCTCCTTCTTCGCCTGCAGCCTTCTTTTTTCCTTCTCAAGTCTCCCAGCCATCGTCTCCTTATTAGTTGGGTTCGACTCACCGGTCACTACCACTTCTTCTTCCACAGATACAGAGACATCCTCCAGGTTCTGTATTGCCGCTATTTGTTAAGAATCGGGTCCAGGCTCGAGGATTGAAAAAAGAATTTTACCTGAAGCCACTATAGAGACGACCGTGGAAGTTGTAAAGATGGTATAGGCTCCTGAGCCCTGTGTAGCTGGAGAAGGAGGAGGCGGGAGGGACGGTTGACTGACAAGTTGGGAAACGTAGCTGTATAGTTTAGTTAAGGACTTCAGAGTGAACTAGAGCTTTTGTAGTATTGGATAAATGAGGGAAATACCTGAACCGAGAGTTTACTCATGAACTTGAACTTCGAAATCCCATACTCTGGTCCCTATTTCAGTGAGTCGCTCGATAGTTGGAGGAAAGTATGGTTCACGCAGAGCTTCAGAAGATGAATGTGTTTAGGCGAATTCAGAGCTAACAGCTATGGACGCCGGAATGGTTGTTACTTGCCCTTCGGATTTAAGAACAAAAGTTTCACCCTGATCCGAAGAGCTTGGGCCAGCAAGAGCTTTAGAGGCGACATCAGTGGCATCCTTCTCTTTTCTTGTAGAATCTCCTTACCAGCCGCTAGGAAGTTTATGTCCTCGGATTTGAGATAAGTCGCCATTAACTATTCTTCAGATTGCATATCCTTGGCTTACATTGATCTAACTAATAACTTCCCAAAACATAGCAAGATTCTGGGGTTAATCGTTTCCAAGCCATTTCAAACTGCCCTTGTTTATAACATTACAAGTATAGAGATGTAGCAGGCTATCATCCATTTGGATCATCGCTTCATTATGCTCCTCTTGAAGATCAGAGAGATTTGATCGTGTGACCAAATGGTCAATCTCCGCCAGTTTATTGAAAGCAATATGTTCCTTCTCCTTGGCCAGACTCGCGTACTCCTTATGGAGTCGAGCGAGTTTGACAGTTTTCTCAGCAATGGTGTAATCATGTTCAGCAATAGTTTGATCATGGGCCTTGACAGCTTGCTCTCTATCAGTGATTTGCTCTTTTAACTTGTCGGACTCACTGTGAGCTTCTTTGAGCTGGTCATTGATCATGAGAAGTGCTCTGTCATGAGCTTGGCTTACTTTAGTTAGAAGCTTATCACCAGCAGCTTTTCCTTTTAAGGCCATGTCTCTCTCAATCTTCAACTGAGCTATCTCATTGCCGCAATCCTTGACGGCTCTCTCGTATGCATCCCCTTCTGTCTCAAACGAAAGAATCTCCTTGTAGTTGATACAGTTAAAGTCAGAAAGGTCTTGTACGAGACTTTGCCACTCGGACCCAGCCTCCAAATCCTCGCCAACCACCATGAGATGATGGAGGGAAGTAGCTATATTGGTAGGCTTTACGTTCTTATCAAACTTAACACCATGCAAGAAGATATATGGGAAAGCAGCTTGAAGTTGGGGTTGATCGGGTAGAAGTGTGAACTTCTTACCCCGACTATAAAAAGCAATAGTAGCTACAATATTTATGGCCCGAAAGGATGGGATTTCCTGCATCATGGTAGTCTGAGCTTCGATGAGGGGAGGAGCACTTGACAGCGAAGCCCTCCAGCAATCATGAGAATCCCTGTGGTGCTTGTGCATATCGTCGGGGGCATCACCTTCATCGTCCTTTTTTATCCTCTCTCCTCTCTCACATGCTGTCTCTAAGTAGCAGGCCTCATCATCTTTTATCTTCCTTCTCTCCCCCGTCGGTTTCATGGTAAGAGCGATTGGCAGGATTCGAAGTTTGATCCCGGTATGAGCTAGTATTCTAGAGAAGTTGATGGTAAAGTCCAAAACCCATGAAACCCCAAACGAAAAGAAAGATAAAGTTAACTCTTGAATTCCAAAACCTAACTCGATGCAGAAATGTGTGTCCGTGATCCTAAACTAGAGTGTGTAGTGCGGATGATGCCCTATATACTCTACCATATCAGCATGGTTTCAAAGTTGGAGCCCTGCCACCTTCGCTTATAAAGGCACTAGAACATATTTCAATATGCGAGCCAATCTCTTCTATCATCTCGCTAATTGAGAAATCCCCAACCTCATTCACATGGATGGAGATACGTTTAAGAAAGTTGAAAGTCGATGCATCAGTGGCTTGACCTCCAATGGATTGTGGAGTTGTAATGGATTTTGTTTTAGAAGAAGAGAATGGGATGCTCGGGGCTCAGTGCTTTAGTAGTCAACAGATTCGAAAAAGGAATATTAGGGAGACTGGGGCTCATCTTCGACAATTCACCACAAGATTCATCTCCTTTCTCCTTAGTGGCGTGAAATTCATTGTCATCTCCATCGTATGGGATCTCCTCCTCTTTCATGGCCATTGGCTGCTTCCCATCTCTCCTTTGAATTGGTTCATCTTCCTTCGGGATTATGGGCATACTTCTGTTATCATCCTTATGGTAGGGGGCATCATCTTTCATAGGCTCAATGGTCCCTATCTTAATAGCCTCTTCCTCATCACCCCTCATAGGCTCTTCCGCCTTTGAATCAGCAGCTCCTTCCTTATGTCCTTCATCTGGAGTACTTTCCTCTTCCTTCTCTTAAGGGTTCTCGTCAAAACTACAGGAAGGGACTTTGGAATGAGTGCGCAATCTAGAACTACTTCTCGTTAAAGCTTCAGTGTTAGTTATTCTTCTCGGTTGGAGCAGTCTTAACTCTTGTATATTTTCGTTCACACGAGTAACTTGATGGTACGTTGATTCGCTTTAATGGCCTTTAGGTCTTTAAGCATTATCACGTACTCTGGTTTCTTGATCGATTTGGGAATACATGTGAGTAGCATACATGAGGTTAAGAACTTAGAGGTTCCAGTATAGTTGAGATCAATGGAAAGAAGCTTACTTCCTTTAAACCAGAGATGGTTAAATCCTTCTGGGCATCGAACAAAAAAGTATTTGTTCTTGTAATAATAACTTTTATTGTGAAGCTTTTCAATGACTTTACACCTCGTCCACGCTTCTATTATTACAAAGGGCAGGAAGTCGTCGATGGAAATTCTATCGGTTTAGAAAACCATCGAACGAATTTTGTGATAAAATTAGCCACAAGTGCAGGGCGTACTATCGTAGTACGTAGCGGGTACGGGTCGATCCACAGGGAATTGTTAGATTTTAAATTTCTATTTAATCGAATTAACCAAAGATTTGAGAATGTTGTTAACTACAAATTGAAAATGTAAAAACTAACAAAAGAACAACTACAAAAGTGAATGACAACTATGAGAATAAAATGACAATTTAGAGATAAATCCACTCTCTAGATCTCACAGTTCAACAAATTATGAAATTATGATCTCTCTTTTTTAGTCATAAGTGAATTTAAATGATGTGTTTATCATAAGTAAGGCCTATTTGTGCTATTAATTAGCTCAACATAAGCCATCAAACTATAACACAACCTTTAAACCACTTTTAATTCTCATGAAAAATAACAAGAAGTTGAAAATGAAATCTATTTTAAGCATGGCTTATTAACTATTGATTAGAAATATAGACCATCAAATTTTGATTTAATTTCACTTCATTGCCATAATCATATGTAGATGAAGAGGCAATTTGTGATTCATATGACTAAGCATAGCCTATTTTTTTGAACAATATAGGCTATCAAACTCAATACCAAACACAAAATTACATAAACATCAACTTTCCATGAAGCACAAAAAGAGAGCAAAGATTATCAAATTATGTTGAAGCTGCATGATTAGAGAGCTTCATTACCCCTAAATTGAAGGAATTTAGCCTCTGATATTTGTTATCAAATCAACAAATGTAGTTTGCAACATGAAATAAAAAGAAGAGGAAAAAGAGAGCTAAATGTTAGAAAAACTAAGCTACTTGCATAAAAAGTAAATCTAAACTACTAACACGAAATGTAAATAAGCATGTAGAAGAAAAGAGCATGTATTAAATTGCATAAAAAAGAAAGAAAATTACATAAAATAAAAATGGCTAAGTAGCCATGAAAAGATAAAGAGGGCTTTCTTTTATTTGAGATCCTACACTAAACTAAAGAGAAGAAGAGAGTAAGAGAAGAGAGCCTAAAAGAGAGACTAAAGAAGAGAGGATTACATGAAGCATAAGGGGTATTATACATGTATGAAACCCTAATCCACTTTTTTGGGGAGTGCCCAAAATACCCTATTAGGAAGTGTGGAGGCCAAGTAATCATTAGCATCAAATAATCATTATTTAAGTGTGCATGAAGATTTAATGGCCTTTTAGCATGTGCATTAGCTCCTAAGTGTACATTAAGGTAGATGGGTAAGTGGGGTCCTCCATGATCATCACTTTGAATTATTTCCATCTTCATTCCTTTGTATTCACTCTTGTGCATGCATATTTTCATGAAGCCACTTGTAAAATTCAATAAAATTCCTACAAAACACTATAGAAAATTCCAAGTAAATTTTCACAAATTAATAAATGCACAAAAGTAGGACGAGTGTTGTCTCGTGGGGGTTTTTAGTGGATACTACCCACAAAATCAAAGTGCAAAGTGAAAATATTTATAAAAATGAAAAATTCCTTAATGCAAGACTTATTTACAATGATATGGATGCAAGTTTTTGAAAATATTTACAAATGAATGATTTACTTTTAAATTGACACGAATAAGTTAAATATAAGTTTTGGTTATTATCTTGAAAATTTATGTCATTTACTCGTCAAAACATCCAACAAAAAACAAGTTATCATAACAAATAGGCTGTAGTTTAACTCGTTGTTTCGGTTGATAACACAGTGTAACTATGAAATGGATCCTTAGTTGATTATCAAAGTTTATCAAAGTGGTATTTTCATTTCTTTTCAATAACAAGTCAAATCAAACAAGTTAAAATAGTGCTTGGATTTCATTTGCTTACTCTCTCTATTTTTTTGAAAATTTTATTGATATGTACAATATTTACATATGCCTAACTCAGATAAACTGAGGCCAGATATATTACCCGTGCACTGCCTTGCGGACTTATGTGAGGGGAATACAGAGCGTGGCGAGTGAACACACAAGTGTGAACACTTATCGACTGTAGGCATTATTAATAAAAGAATTTTTTATATACACACACCTAACTCAGACAAACTGAGGCCAGATATACCGATCGTGCACTGCCTTTCGGGCTTATGTGAGGAAGGTACAGAGCATGGAGAGTGAACACACAAGTGTGAACACATGACTCTAGGTGTTTATTAAAAAATATAAACGTATATACTAGAAATTTGTTTTTTGTTCTTTTGTTTTGTTTTGTTTTGTTTTTTTAGAAGAGAGAATTTCACACTATCATCTTAGCACCATTTAACTTAGAAGACAAAAAATGTTATATCTTTACTTTAAATCAACCACTTTTTAAAACAAAGATTTTCAATTAGGATGTATTTCATAATTAACACGTATGAATCTTCCTATATACTAGTTAAACCATTGTTATTTGTAATGAAACTTCATTTTTATTTTTGTTAAGACAATTAAATTTTCAAAAATTTCAATTTAATAAACCAAAACCATGTATTTATTCTATAGTATTCCTTTAAAAATAAATCAAAATGGTAAAAAAAATCGACATTTTTTTTGGGGTTTGAAAAGAAAATGTAAAATAAACTATGAAAAATCATAAAGAAGATGAAACTCCACCACACTTGATTTTGACTGTGTCCCCACAGTCAACCCAAGTGAAAGGAGAAAATTAAAACAAAAATAAAAAGATGACCTATATTTACATGAAAACGAAAAGATGATTATTTACAAGAGTTCAGAAAGTATATTGTCAAAAAGTAAATGAAACGGTCTTCCAAAGACCGATTCATTTGTCTCGTCAAGTATGTGTGACACAGCTTAAGCTCGGAAAACCAAATTGTAAAGATTTCAAAGTTGAATGTGGATTTGGAAAAATGAATGTCGTTTTATTAAAAATCGTATGAGTTTCCTTTTCGATAATTTTTGGGGTTGATAGAAAAATTGGTTGAAGTTCAAGTTTTTTCTTACCAAATTGAAATTGAAATTTATCATTGAAAACTTCTTCAAAATTATTGATTTCAAAATCAAAATGGTGATGTAACTTTTCCCAATCAAAATTTGACAACTTGTTTTCAAAAAGTCCAAAGAATCGTGTTTGTTAAATTCGTCTTCCTTTGTTGGATTATCAACAACTTCATTGCGTATCTCAAGTTCAAAATCCAAAGTTGTTGTATTCACATTTTCGAAATCGAGAAAAGGAAGATCGAATTTTAAATTTGGTTCTATACCCTCAAAAGGATTGAAATCCAACTCAATTACTGTTTTTTCGACAACTTCATTAAGATCATCATTTCAATTTCAAAAGTTGTTGAAATCGTCGATTTGGGTAAAAGATGGATTATCATTTGACTCGTCACATGTTGGGATTTGGTTCTGTTTCTCACGTTGTTCCATATATGTTTCGAACAACAAATCCATGTGATCAATGTAGATTTCGTCCATTTGTTCAACAAAATCCAATTTATAGTTATTAACATAAGGATTTTCACTTTGAAATTGTTGAGAACAAAGGTATTCAATCGTAACGTGGTTAAGATTATTCCCATTGCCAAATTCGTTTGAAAAGTTGTTTCCATTTTCATTTTGAGTTTGAAATTCATTTGGAGTTCGAAATTGAATTGGCATGGGTTATAATCGAAACCGTTTGAATTTTGAATTGAATTCAAATTTTGAAATCCTTGACTCGAGTTATTACACAAATCATTTATCTCTTGATTTTGTTGTGTAGAGAGTTCAAGTAACGACGAAATTGTTTCGATGCTTTTTTCAAAAGTCGAGGTTTGCGCATCATTTTGAAAATTTTGTGATTCAAAATCCGAATTGTTTATACAATAGTTGTCACTAAAATATCCATAAGAATTTAGAGTGAAATCATATGGATTATATTGAATTCCGCAACTATCGTAAAATTTTAGCGAGGAAGATAACTCGGACATTTTCAAAATCTTTTTGGTTTTTATATAGGGAAAATATTTACAAAAAGAATTTATTTTTCAAAAGGGAAATTTTTTTTGTTTTTGAAAAGATTTTTATATATATTATTTTTAATTTTTGTTTTTTTTAAAAAAGCTAACTCATTTTATATATTTTTTAAAACTAAGAATTTTTTTTTGAATTTTTTATTTTGATTAAATAGAAATTTCAAAGGAAAAGGATATAAAAATTGAAAAGGAATATTTACAGTTTTTTTATTTTGGATTTTGAAATTTTTTGTTTTTTTTATATATGCATGCAACTAAATGAACACAAGGGTTAATTACAGATAATCTATCCTAATCCAAAATTGTATAATCACACTTTGTCTTAGATCAAAAAGTTAGTTCTTAGCTGGGTAACAGATAGGATTTATCGATGCACCACGAATCACCATAGCAATGCAGTCGAAGGTTTAAGTACCTTTAGAGAAACAACCACTATAATATTTACAAATCACCGTAATATTTATAAATGGTTATTGCTCTGCCGTAGCCTAGACACCAAGAAATTAAATTGTTCAAAGAAGATAACTTATCAATATATAATTAAGTGTTATCAAAACCGTTATTATTAATCAAAATTCTAGGATGATATGCAAAGCTGAAATTAAACGTGTATTTACATTGCAACTACGAATGGATTTTTGTTTTTATTTTTGAAATTTTTTTCTAAAATGCAAGCAATCAACAATGCAAGGCAAATAAAACAATAGATAGGGGTAAAAAGGAGCATAATTTTTTTATAAGCAAGCAAGCGGTTATTTTTTTGGCAAGCTAAACGAATCAAGCAACTCTTCCACTCTGCTTTGGCAACCTAAAAATAAAAACAAGATATACAAGTTTTTTTTAATATATAAGGATGGAACTTAAAAACAAATTAAAACAAAACAAATTTGCAACTAATTTTTCTCTTTTTTTAACAAAACCAAAACAAACTAATTTTTTTTCTTTTTTTTAACAAAGAAAACTAACAAATTAAAACCAAAGGAAACAAACTAAAAAATAAAATAAATTCACTCAGGCCTTCAATTAAAGTTAACCCCTTCAATTAAAGTTAACTCAGCCCACTGAAAACCAATGAACACATCCCGGCCCACAAGTTAAAATAAAAATTTTGGCCCAAAACTACAGTTCTTTTTGTTCCTTGTTAAAATAAATTAAACAAAACGTAGCAACATCTTGTCATTTGAGACATACGCAAGCTTAAAAAAATTACGAATTCACAGAAGCACAGACTCGATTAAAACAGGGTCGATTAGATGTGCAGTGCAAATGAGGAATTTTGATCTCTGGTTCTCGATTGAAGTTGGGGATTTCACGAGGATGGGTTGGTTAGAGGAGTTCGTCAGCTTGAGTTCGAGTTCGATGGCGACTTCGCAGTTTCAATTGGGTTTGTGTTCGAAGTCGTGGTGGAGATTGGGGTCGTGAATTGGAGTTGTTTGCAGTGTTGCTGTTGAAGTCGTGGGATGGATGTTTCGCAGTAAATGGAAGGTGTGGTTCGAGGTGATTTGGGATGGGCGATTGAAGGTCGGCGATGTTGATGATGAACTGTGACAGTGATTTTGGAGGAGGAGCTTGCTGTGGTTGGTATGGGCAGGGATGGAGTAGTAGTGATACTATCAGAAGTTATGTTGATCGGTTTGATGGCACAGTGGGATATTGAGATGGTTGATGTTTTGGTAGTGCGAAGTTGAGATGCAGTTGCTTGATTTGTGAAGTGAGTTGAGTGTAAGGTGGTTTGGGTAGGTGTAAGTGATTGCAGGGCAGATTTATGGTTAGTGCGGGTTGAGGAAGCTGTTTGAGGCAGTGAAACTTGCAATCAGAAGATGTATGGGCTGTGTTGTTGTGATGGTCTTGGCAAGAAACAATGGTTACAAGTGTGATGGTGGTTTGTTTGATGAAGAGGGAAGGCAGTAGATGATGCAGTGGGAGGAATAGTGGGATGTCGATGTGGTGCCAAGTGTGTGCAGGTTGAAGTGGATGCAATAGTTGAAGTGATTGAGGGTATTTTTGGCAGAAGGGGGATGATGTAAGGGTTTGAAGTTGATGTTTCTTGTTGTATGGAAGGTTGTTTAGAAGCGGTAGAAGTAGTTTGTGTTTATTCAATGGTAATGGAGTGTTGGTGGAAGGGGGTAAGGCAGTGTTTGTAGGCAAGTGTTGCTCTTTGGTCAGAGGATTTTGACAGCTAGTGATAAAGAAGGGGATTTGAAATGGTTATTGAAGTGTTTGTGAAGGCAGGGAACTTGGTGAAGCAGTTGATAATGGTCGAATGATGTTTGTGGTGGTGCAAGAAGGTTGTTACGTAGAAGTGATGTTGCTAACTGTTGTGGAATGACTGGGCAGTGAGTTTTTTTCTTTTTTTTGATTTGAAAAGTGGGGATTGTGAGTTTGTGATGTTTTTATGTGGGTGCTTGCAGGTGATATAGAGGATGTGGGGGTCTAGTATGGTAGATTAGCAGTGATTGAACAAAGACTTGTTGAACTCGAGTATGCTGTTGGTAGATGATGGATGTGAAGGGAAGTGGGATGTTAGGGATGAACTAGGTGGTTGGGTTTGAATATGCAAAAGGTTTATGGTTGTTGTTGTTTCGAAGAGGTAATTGGAGTGGCTCATATAGTCGTCAGTCTAGCTGAATGTGGATGGAGTAGAATGTTGTCGTTTTGCAGTCAGGTAATGTAGTGAGGAAGTGGAGTGATATGTATGAAGTGAACAGAGGGTGTTGGTCACTGCTGTCTATGTTTGTTGATATGGTGATAGTGGCGATGGAGTTTGAAGTGGTATGGTGATAAGAAGGGGAGGAAGGTGTTTGGTTTTGTTGTATTGGCTGCAGTAACAAATGCAGTGTTGTACTGGTAAACAACAAGAAGGGGAAAGTTGTTGTAGAAAAGTAGTTGTGAAAGTTGAATTTGATGTGCAAAAGCATGGTATCAGAGCTGTGGTCAGAACAAAGTAGAATAAACATAGAACAGTACGTATATCACGATACATTGTAATACGAGTGAATCATTGTCCTTTATTCGAGCTTGTTTTCGAATCATGCTTTGATTCTTTTTTGAGTTTTGGGATTTGTTGAAATGGAATATGTCTAGGAATATAAATTGTATTCCGTAGTATTCCATAATTGAGTTTGATGTTATCTTATCTTATGAATAATCTTATTTGGGATTATTCTATTCTTATTTTGTCAATGCGAGTGAGTTCGTATCGATGAAGCTTATTGATTCCTTTGAGTATTCTTGTTGTGTTCCTTTTAGAGTTGTGAATCATATTGAAGGGATCCACAACGATTGGCTCGTTGTGAGCATTTTGAGATTTTATTTGATGTTGCTTTTGTGAGTATTTGTTTGTTACTCACAATCTTGAGATGCATTTGATTTGAGATGGATTGACTTAATTGATATTAATTCCAATCCTTTGTTTTATAGGATCCTATTGTATATTTAGGTTTCCTATTTTGATTGGTTTACTGTTTCTGTCACTTTGGAATGTTAATAATGATTCCGAAGTTTCTATATTCACTCTTGAGTATCGAGATGTTGACGATATATCTTGAATTCCAGTCAAGGTGACATTGTTGAGTTTTGTGAGTCCGTTTGGATTTGACATCCAATCGGGCAATCGAGTGTTGAGGTAACCATTTTCCTGACTCTTAGCTCTTCGGTTATCCTTCCACGAGGATATCCACTAAGGAATGAGGTGAGTTTCTATATTAGTTGAGCTTGATTTGGTTTATCATTCAGTTTCTTTGAGTTATCCTTTTTGGATACTCAATCGGTGTTATCCTTTGTAGCATTACTTTGTTTGAAGTAATGATTTTTTTTTGTTTGTGTGCTTCTTCTCCTTCGAGAAGAATATCTTGCTTATCTTGTGTCTTGATGATTTCTGAGAGTGGCTCGTCATCTTGTAGGAGTTGACGAACACTCCATCTCCTTCTGTTGATTTTGTGAATCGAGTATTCTAGGAATATCTCGATGCATTCTCTTAATGTTCTTTGGTTTGAGATTTTGAAGCTATATATATATGAGTTTTTTTTATAAAAAAATTCAAAGAATGTTTTGAGAATATAATTATATGAGTAGTATTCTTTTATAGAAATAATTTGAGAGTGTTGGGTTATCCATCGAGTAGTTAAGAGTTCTAGTCATACGCATGATCAACATTATCGATAAGAATCTCCTAAATGCTATGATGAGGCAATCAGACACGATGGTTTGTGTTTTAAAATTGAGATTTTGAAAATAATATTTTGAGATTTTATAATTTATATTATATACATTGGATGTTTTAAAAGAAGAGTTATAAGAGGATTTGAAGATTGTTTTTAAAATATTTAAGTGGTTTAATAAAAAGAGTAAAGAGAATTTAATCCCTTAATTTATTTTGTGGAATATTATTATGGATTTACAAAATTCTTTGGAAATTAATTTTGAAGTAAGAGAAGAAATTTGAATTTTAACTTTGAGATTTAAATTACTTACTAAGTAATATAGTAAAGAGTTTGAGAAATTTTCAAATGTTGAAAATTGAGATTTAAAAATTTAAAAGATGTTGAGATTTAAATTCTAAATATCTTGGATTAAAAGATAATTCGAGCTTATATCCTTGTTCTTGAGTATATTCTATATTTGAGCTATTATCAACGACGTGCATTTATCACGGTCGTTCGAGTTTGGTGGCCTTGTGAGAAGCCATCTTGTGATTTATCTATCTTATCTATTGTGTCTACCTTGTTGTGAGGATGCTCTTTCCGTATATTTATGCTGAAAATCTTATTAACAATCTTCTTTATTGCTTAGAGTTCGGGTTTGAGTGAGTTTGATCCCGACTCTATTCGTAGAGTTTTGAGAAATATATCTTATTTGATAGATTATTGTTGAGTTTTTATATTGAATATTGATTTGAAGATGGGATATCTTCGAAATTCTTTCGAGTTGCTTGGAAAATCCGATGGTTTGCTAGCCACTGTATTAGCATATGATGGACCATTGGATTAACCAAGGGAGTTTTTCCTTATCTCTCTCTACCATTCTATGTTGAGAGAATGAATGGTTTGAGGTTCGAGCTTGTCTATCACCTTTGTTGATTGAATTTTTATGTTGTTTACAGCCTTTTCCCCTAGAAATTGCGAGGACGCAATTTTTATAAGATATGGAGTCTGTAACAACCCTGGTATTGGAGATTACTAATGATATTAAATTATAATGATAGTTATAATTTAATATGGTGAATAGAATGTAATGGAGAAATAACTTTGGTTTAAATTGTGTATTTCAAATAAACAATATGTATGGAGTTAAATATTGGGTTTAAAAATTCATTGTTTGGTGTTTTGGTTAAATAAAATGGAAAATATTGAATTTAGGTAAATTTGAGTTAATAAATTTACCAAGTGATGTATTTCAACATTTAATTGTTGAAATAAATGCAAATTGATGGAAATAAAGTTTTAAAAACTTTATTTTGAATATTTGGAGTGAAAATAATCAATTACTGTATTTTATTTGAGCTAATGTGATAATATTGGTAATTATTGCAAATATTAGCCTTTTATTGAATATAAAAGGAGAATTATGAAGAAAACATGTCTTTTATTAAAATAAAAGATGAAAATTGTTTGAAAATATATTTTGATGGTTTAAAAGTGTTAGGATGATTTATTGCAATTTGTTTGACAAAGAGAATAAATTTTTAATAAATTATGCTTTTAAAATGGTGTTTTAAGACTAAATGGTGTATATTGTAAAATATTGTCAAAAATATGGTTTTATTTAAAAATAATAATAATTTAACTTTTTATTGTTAAAATAAAATTTATTTTGTTACAACGACTATTTTAATTCAATACAATAAGATGTATGCATTTTATTTTTGACTTAAAAATGAGAAAATATGTGTATTTTGTGATATAATGAGCTAAAATATGTACATAACTCAATTTTCACTAAGTATATTCACATTTGGACCTAATTGGATAGTTAAGAGGATCCATTAGCCTTGATCTAGAGGCTTCTGGCTTGTGAAAACTTACTGTACGTAGTTTCCATTTGTTCCTTCTTCTCAAAATAACATTTACATTAAATAACAAAGGAAATTTCATGGCTTTCTCAATCTAAAACCAAATCACCAAATATTTTGCAAATTAAAGAAGAGAGTCTTCAAACTAGAGTAGATACAAGGTAATCACATCCAATACTAGGAATTAATTCATCAAATCTTGAGTTTGTATTGAAGTGTTTGTAGCTTTTCCTCTTTTGTTTTGCATGTCCTTATTTTGCAATCTACAGGCTCTTGAAGGCCATTACCCTTCAAAATCCATCATATTGTTGCTGAAACCATTGCTAAATCAAGTGGTAAGCAAGGTAAGAGTTTCTTACAGCAAGCTAAAGCTAAAAAAATCAAATTTTGCTATCAATTGTTGATGGAATTGCTCAATTTATCGGCTTCGTTTTCTGTTTTGCTGGCTGAAAAAGCCCAATATTGAAAAAATCATATCTTCTTCAAATTTAAGCGAATTAATCTCAGATTTTGATATGTTGTTTTAGTCGGGCAGCAGTATCTTTCTGGAAATTTTCATTGAATTTTGAGTTATTTTTCTATAGGAAATTATTGGTTGAAGTCGGCCAAAAAATTGATCTTTGTGTTCTGGCCGAAAATAGGTCATATTAGAAAAACCATATCTTTTTCAATTTTTAGCATATTGATTTCAGTTTTTTGATATGTTGTTTTAGTCAGGTATCTCTGCATTTCTGGAAATTTTCATTTAATTTTGAGTTATTTTTCTGTAGGAAACTATTGGTTTAAATCGGCCAAGAATTTATCTCTGTTTGTTGGTCGAAAATGCACCATATTCCAAAAATCATATCTTCTTCAGATTTAAGCGAATTGATCTCAGTTTTTGATAATTTGTTTTAGTCGTGCAAAACTACATTTTTGGAAATTTTGGTTGAATTTGGAGTTGTTTTGATCTGAAAACTTTATGCTTGAAAATGACCAAAAACTGATCTCTGATTACTGGCCGAAAATACATCAACTTAGAAAAATTATATCTTCCTCAATTTATAATCAATTAACCTCAATTTATGATATGTTGTAATACATGGATGATTCATTGCTTCTGAAAATTTTCAATGAATTTGCAATTGATTTGACTTGCAAAATTAATGCTTGAAATTGGTCAAAAATTGATCTCTGTGTATTGGCCGAAAATACATCACATTAGAAAAATTATATCTTCTTCAATTTACATTTAATGAACCTGAATTTTTAATACGTTGTAGTACTTGGATTGGTCAATGTTACTGGAAATTTTCAATGAATTTGGAGTTGTTTTGATCTATAAAATTTATGCTTGAAAATGGCCAAAAACTGATCTCTGATTACTGACCGAAAATACATCAACTTAGAAAAATCATAACTCTTTCATTTTATAGTGAATTGCTCTAAATTTTTGATATGTTATAGTCCTCATATCATAGTATAATACAGAAAAATTTGGCTGAAATCTGGGTTGTTTTGGCACCCCAAATTACTGTCCAAAGTTAGCCAAAAACTAAGTTGTTTGGTAGATTGTTCTTTTGCTTCTATTTGCGCTTTCGTTAGCTGTTTCACTGCAAATTTCGCTGATTTTAAATATTGTTGAATAAGTTTGATGATGAATGTTTAAGTATTTTTATCTGACAGTGAATCGGCTTTGAAGTACTATCTTATGATATTTTACCTGCCGAGGACATGAGGCGGGATTGTTATGATGAATTGATGATGGTTGTGATGTTTAAGATGGACTTTACTTGTCGATGAAATGAGACAAGTTTTGATGTCACTTTAAACTCATCAAAGTATGAGACACGATGAGTTGGGTGCTTTACACTCACCAATGAGACGAGGCGGTGTATGTTTGATTTGGATTTTTATGACAGCTTTCTAATGTGGCGTCGACTAACGATTAGTAAACCAATAGGTGCGAATGTATGGTATGGGACGTACATTAACACCCATTGGGTTCCTATTCGAGATGTTGTGACACATTCAAGATGTTATTAGTACTACAAACCGAGTATAAGATTGGAATCATTACGATGTTCTTGATGTCATTACTAGATTCTAATCATCATGATGTTTTGCTCGAATTTTATGATTTGGGTGTCATCGCGATATTCGACTATAGTCAATCAAGATGATCAAGATGCTAAGATGTTAATGACCCCAAGTCATCACGACGTATGGTACCAAATAATAGTAGTACTAGTCAAGACGAAAAGCACGTGCAATTTTCTATGAAGTTTTCTATGTTCGATTTCACCTTTTTATGATGTGTTATTTGAATATGGCCTTGAGTATGATATAGGCTACATTCATATTAATCTATATGGTGATTTCGATTATGATTTCCTTTAACTCTTAATGAGTTCTTATGATAGATTATGATGATTTGATGTTTCTTTATGAAGTTATTATATGGTTCTCATCCCTTATCCACTTTACTTAGAGATGTCCTTAAGAGAAACCATATGCATGTTACTTATTGAATTCCTATGAAATAGATAGATAAATCCCCGATGTCCCCTGTCTTATAAATGATATGATGAATAACATGTCGTTCCGTTGGCAACAACGGAGTGATTCTCACCCCTTTCGCTTATTACTGAGATCCTTACTACTAATAAGTTCTAGCCTGCCTGACCCTTGTGTTTTTCACTCGGGTCAGACCGAGTTGTTTCAGGTATCATCTATTGGACTTAGCATGAAGTTGATGTTGGATATTAGCTTATCTATCGCTTGAGTAGTTAATTTCTTCCGCATACTCTGATGTATTTATATTTGATTCAATGTATATGGTGTGGTCGAGTACCACATTTATTGTATTCATATTGTATTGTACTAAACATGTATCAGTGTATATGTATATATATGATGTTGATTATTGTTCTGTGATGTGCTTTACATTTAGTTATTGTATTTTGTTCTGATAGGTCCGTTAGCCACCTATAGTTTTGGATTAAGCATTTACTGTCTATGTCGATCCATTGAGATAGAAAAGAAAAATCATATTGCATTTATCGACGTATTCAGTAGATGTTTAAGATAAAGTTATAGATGGTCGCCCTTAACCAGCCCTATTCTCCGCTTTAGTAGACAGAATTACTCGTTAATTCTCTTTACTAAGGTGGGTCTCGGGGTGGGGCGTTACAGCATGGTAGCACAAACAGATGAGGAGTGGGAATGGGATGGCTTTGGCGGTGATGTAGTGGAAATGAAGTGAAGTCGGGATGTTGTATGTGGGTAGGGGGTAAGAGAGGCGAAGTTGAAACTGTGGGTAGGGGGTTGCAGGCTGGTTCAAAAGTTTGTGAATTGGTGATAGGGTCTGGTGATGGTCAATGGGCTTGTGATGTTGAAGACAGAAGGTTTTAATGTGAAGTGTATGGTTGTGTTTGTAGAGGGATATGTAGCAGTGAGTAAAAGATGTAATAAATTGTATCGAATATGTGTGCACTATGATGAGCAGATGTGCACGGTTATATGGATGTTTGGTGTAGTTGATGGCAAGCAGTTTTTTGGATGATCAACGGTTGTATTAAGGGCAGAATTAATCCCAGTGAAAGGAAAGTGTATGTAGCAGCTTATATCGAAGTGATTGTTGAAGTATGTTGGTAAGGGGTAGGTGTTTGATGGTGTTTGATGGGTTTGGAACTGGTGATGGCAGTCAGGTAGATATGGTAGTCGGGGTTGAATAGAAGTGGTGGAGGAGTTGAAGTGTGGCAGGTTGGTATTGATGGCAGATGCTAGGTAGTGGAAGAGGATGGTTGGTGGTTTTTTTGTGTAGCAGTTATGGTGGGTATGGAGTAGACAGCAGCAGGCTCGTGCACTGATATATGCACGTTTGTGGTTTAAGATGAGGATGGATAGTGTGGTTGTATAAGGCAGAGGTTTAAGGTGATATGGTTATAACAGTCAAGTGGAAGTGATGTGCATGTTTTTATAATACTGTTAGTGTATGTGGATGATGACTGTTTTGGACGCTGTGAAAAATGTGCACAGTTGCATAGAATAAGAACAGTGAACAGAAAATGTGAATTGGGTTGTGTAATTTTTTTTCTTTTTCAAAGTTGTACAAATGAAAATTGTAATGAAATGAAATTTTTTTCTTTTTGAAATGAACTTGGGAAATTTTTATATATTTTTTAAAATAGAAATGCAAATGAAAATGCTAACTGAAAACAAGAGATGCACACAAATAAAATCACACAAAAATCACACACAACAATTTTTTTTAAATAAAAATTAACACACAAAACAAACACACAATAAAATCAAACGAAAAATAATTCGAAGAATAGAAATTAAAATAAAATCAACTCTCCGGCAACGGTGCCAAAAACTTGGTCATCGACGGAAATTCTATCGGTTTAGAAAACCATCGAACGAATTTTGTGATAAAATTAACCGCAAGCGCACGATGTACTATCATAGTACGTAGCGAGTACGGATCGATCCGTAGGGAATTGTTAGATTTTAAATTTATATTCAATCAAATTAACCAAAGATTTGAGAATGTTGTTAACTACAAATTGAAAATGTAAAACTAACAAAGAACAACTACAAAAGTGAATGAAAACTATGATAATAAAATGACAATTTAGAGATAAATCCACTCTCTAGATCACAGAGTTCAACAAATTATGAAATTATGATCTCTCTTTTTTGGTCATAAGTGAATTTAAACGATGTGTTTATCATAAGTATGGCCTATTTGTGCTATTAATTAGCTCAACATAAGCCATCAAACTATAACACAACCTTTAAACCACTTTTAATTCTCATGAAAAATAACAAGAAGTTTAAAATGAAATCTATTTTAAGCATGATCTATTAACTATTGATTAGAAATATAGACCATCAAATTTTGATTTAATTTCACTTCATTGCCATAATCATATGTAGATTAAGAGGCAATTTATGATTCATATGACTAAGCATAGCCTATTTGTTTTGAACAATATAGGCTATCAAACTCAATACCAAACACAAAATTACATAAACATCAACTTTCCATGAAGCACAAAAAGAGAGCAAAGAATATCAAATTATGTTGAAGCTGCATGATTAGAGAGCTTCATTACCCCTTAATTGAAGGGGTTTAGCCTCTCATATGTGTTATCAAATCAACAAATGTAGCTTGCAACATGAAACAAAAAGAAGAGGAAAAAGAGAGCTAAATGTAAGAAAAAATAAGCTACTTGCATAAAAAGTAAATCTAAACTACAAAAATGAAATGTAAATAAGCATGTAGAAGAAAAGAGCATGTATTAAATTGCATAAAAAAGAAAGAAAATTACATAAAATAAAAATTGCTAGGTAGCCATGAAAACAGAAAGAGAGCTTTCTTTTATTTGAGATCCTACACTAAACTAAAGAGAAGAAGAGAGTAAGAGAAGAGAGCCTAAAAGAGAGACTAAAGAAGAGAGGATTACATGAAGCATAAGCGGTATTTATACATGTATGAAACCCTAATCCCTTTTTTTGGGGAGTGCCCAAAATACCCTCTTAGGAAGTGTGAATGCCCAGTAATCATTAGCATCAAATAATCATCATTTAAGTGTGCATGAAGATTTAATGGCCTTTTAGCATGTGCATTAGCTCCTAAGTGTACATTAAGGTAGATGGGTAAGTGGGGTCCTCCATGATCATCACTTTGAATTATTTCCATCTCCATTCCTTTGTATTCACTATTGTGCACGCATATCTTCATGAAGCCACTTGTAAAATTCACTGAAATTCCTACAAAACAACATAGAAAATTCCAAGTAAATTTTCACAAATTAATAAATTCACAAAAATGACCATTTTTCCCCTATATGAAGATGAATATGTGATAATTTGAAAATAATTTGAATTTTGGTTTAAACAAGTTAAAATACCCAATATGATCATTTATTTAATTTAAATATATTAAATATGGTGGTAAAAATATGCACATTTACGTGCACATCAACAGGCAATCCTTCCTTCTCTTGATTGTGTGGAGGTAGGCGAGCTCACTGAACTGTGGAGGCTGACCAAAACTCTGCATAAAGAGAATGTATAATGAGTTTAGTAAAGCGTGCCCATTCGGATGATTTTGGAATGGGGCATATCTAACCTCTTGTAGAATACTGATTAGGAAGGTATTGAAAGGAGGGATGAAGCCATCGAAGCACATGTAGCGACTACAGGTTTTGAAGCCCAGCGGGGGATTGTGAGCAAACTCAGTTACTGCAAGTAAGCGAACATCGTACTGTAGATTGCCGTGTTGAAGACAAATGTTTTGAAGCCTCTAGGCTGTCAGAGTAGTGGGCGCCTGCTCCGACGGATCATTTATAACCAACCTTTTAGGCAATGGACATGGAGCTAGGTTAATCAAAACCATCTGGCCTTTAGATTCATAAGTCATAGGTTGGTTGATTCCGACCAAAATGATTGTGAAACTAGAGCTGTAGTGGATGCACCCTCAGAAGAAGTAGATGATCTTTCGCCAAGGTTGAGACGGGTCAATCAAAGAGTCATTTTAAATACTAGAACTTAGCGTTCAACACAGTCATGTAAATTTAACTTAAAACAATGTTCCCATGTACCCAACACCTAGAATCCAAAGGAAACCAAATTGTGTTGACCAATTGAATTTTGAGTACTGACCGGGGAAAATGCAGTGTGTTATTTACATGAAGTGAGTTCAGTGTCCCAAACACTGCGAACAAACCATCCAGTGTAGATAGCTTGCTTGCAATTGAAAAGGCAATCTACATCATCCTTTGAAATCATCTCTCTACGCTTACTCATTATCGATCAACGATCGATAAGGGATCTATTGTCCGAAACGACGTGGAAAGTTTTTCATTTTAGGATCACTAAAGTGAAGGTCAAGAAAGGCAATACGATGAAATCCTTCAATACGTTTAAGCCCAAGGGAATTGTCGTATTGGAGCCTATACAATGAATAGAATTTAGCCAATTTCGCTCAAGAGACAATCAAAGCGAAACCAACTCTAGCTTCACCCATGCACTTGGATTCAATTGCCTCCCAATGAGTTGAAATTCACCGTGCCTATATCATCTTCTCCACCATCGGACACCCATAATAAAACATCCGAACCCACCTTCAATCTGAATCGTAATCAAGTGAGCTCAACCTAGGGTTTTGAAATAATTCAGGACCGGGAATTCAAAGGGTAGCCCAAGGGTTAGCAGCGGTAGTGGATGGTTACAAGATGTCAAAGGATGTTGTGGCGGCTAGTGATTAAGTGGGAACAGGTCGAAGGTGGTGGCGGTTGATGGAGCAAGTCAAATCGGCACTATGAAGTCGGTAGAGAGCAATCGTGGAATGTGAGCAAGTGAATGGGAGAGCGGGGTTTAATCTCCATTTATAAGAAAACGACAGAAATTTTGTAAGTTTACATGTCGGTACTAACATGAGAGGTCGGTACCGAAATGTCATATCTTGCCTAAATTCTTTCAAATTCACTACAACGAACATACTCAATAATGTAAAGATGCCTCTAAGCTCTAAAATACAAATTGTATTGATAATATCGAGAAAAAGGTTCGAGTCCAAGTTCGTGTAGACGACGAATAGAAACCAATCTACCAGAGCCAAGTGAAAGCAACGTCTCGAGATGGCTCTTAAGCAGTCAACTAGAATTCATAGGATAGTAGTCCGGGACATGTCTCATTTCAGAGCACACTTTGTTTTCAATGAAAGAATACAAAGAGGGGCAAATGTTAACTGGGTTTTTTACCAATTAGAAATATGCAGAAGTTAGAACGTCGAGATGAAGGCGAAACAACTTTTTATCTTAGAGGCACAACTAGATATGCCATAGAAACAACTCGGAGAAAATTCAACCAGAATGGAGCCAACTATACACCGTCCTCTCATGTCGGTATGGACTTCACACATTTTCATATTTCTTGCTCAAACTTTGCATGAGTCTTCCTTTCCCTATTTCATGTGCGTCCAAGATTTATCATGGGATTCTAAACAATTAATTTCCGTAATTGGAGAGTTAGCCATCAGAACAATAGGACAAACTAGGTGATGAAGGAACTATCACCAATATCAATTAACTATCCAGAAAGACATTATGGGACAACCCAAAATGAAGTGGGAAGGGAAGTGCAAAAGAGCACGACAAGATTGGGGTTAACCATAAAACTCGGTACTGACATGGGAGGTCGATACCGACATTACATGACAACTCGGTAGCCGTAGAAATTTTACACACTCCTTCGGGCCTTCATCTGGACTCTACTCCAACTCTCCTTCTGGCCCAACATGACTTCTACTCCTATAAATACAAACCATAGAGCAATCAAGAAAGGATCTGATTTCCGCCATCACTACGGGAAGCTCCGTCTCTTCTTCGTCTTCTTCCTCTTCTTCCTCTACAAAATAGTCCTCAAGGCAACTATTTAGGTGATTCTAGGACTTATAACTAATCTAACCCCTATACTTATTCCCTCTCAAATCCTTTGTAATCTCAATCATATCCATAAGCAACAAAGCTATAAAGTGGACGTAGGTCAAATATTACAGAATCACAATAAAATCTTGTGTCTCTCTTTCTTATTGCTCTTTACTTTCTTTTATTAATACTACTATCTACTAGATCTAGATCTCTTAGGTTCCCTACAACCTATTCTTGTGTGTTGATCCATTTTTGGCATTAACATATTCTTTTATAATTTTTTTTATAATTATAAGATATCAACATAATAAGAAATCATCATAGTGATATATATAATATATATGTATATATATTATAACTAAATAATGAAAAAATTCATGATAAAAATTACAATAACAGTGAACATTTAAGGTTTTTCATTTAACACATTACTTCATGTAAAACATTAGGAAAAAGGAACTGGAAAGGGTTCAAACACATAGAAAATGAAATTTAATAACTGGAATGTTAGGGGCCTTCACTATTTAAGTAAACGTGCTGTTAGTTGGGTTTTTAACCAAGTAGAAATCAACAAGAGTTAGAACATTGAGATGAAGACGAAACGACTTCAAATCTTTGAAGCACACCTAGATAGGCTAGAGTAGCACCTCAAAGAAATCCCAATAAGAATAATGCAGGTATGGAAAGTCGGTACGGACTTCAAGAGGTCTGTGATGACTTCACGTACATCAATATTTATTACTCAAACTTTGTGTAGGATCTTCCATACCTATTTCATGTGTGCCCAAGAGATATCAGAGGATTCTAAATAACTGAGTATAAGCATTGAGAAGTTAGTAGTCTTAACAGCAGAGCAAACTAAGTGATGAGGGAACTATCACCAATATCAACTATCTGCCCCCTACAACAACATGGGACAACTAGAAATCAAGTAGCATGATGGATGAAAGAGAGCTCAACCCAGCTAGGTTGAACCACAGATGTCAGCACCGACTTGAGAAATCGTTACCGACATGTGGTGTGACGCCCCACCTCTATGCTCACGCTAGCCAAGGACACTACGAGGTAATGCCGTCAACTAGCGCGAAGAATAAGGCTGTTGAGGAGCGACCATCTGTGCAATTGCCTTGTGCGAGTACCGATATGTCAGATAATATTACATGCATTTTGTTTCAGAGAGGAAATCCGACATACCGATACAAACTCAAAGCTACCACACAGTGGCTAAGTGGACCCTTGGAAACAAATATAGAAATAGGCATAACATAAATCAGTCACAGACGTTCATATCTCAAAGACGGAAACAGATATGAATATAACACATAAAAGTGTACATCAGAGTAGTGGTCAAGTAAGATCCACAATATCGCAAAATAATAGATAAAAGTGTTAGACAAAAGAATAATTATACATCAAGGAGTCTCTATCTCTAATGTATAATAACAAAAACTACAAAACTGTGTAGTTAGACAAAAGTCAAAAGATGATCCCAGATAAGGAGTCAAGCAGAAGCACCTGTAACATCTCGGCCTGACCCGAGTATTATTTAATAAGAAAATAATAAACGGATCAGTCTAGCTATAATTATCATTCAAGAAATGAGATATAAGCAGAGATATAATAAGAACGTATGATAACAATAATGTCATACAAGAACAAATATGATTTAAACAACAAAAAAATCATACAATATCTCAAGAATCTCAAAGCACCAAAAAGAATATCATATTCTTAATTTTATTCACCAAACTACAAATATTGACAAACATATTAATGCCAATCGAAAAAGTTGGTGAAACACAAATTCTAGAAATCATCAATTAGAAATCCAGAAATCACAAAGGGGGAGGCCTATCACAAACGGGAGCATGAAAACTCACCAACACGTGTATCACAAATGGAACGCTATTCCATGGTCGCTAACCATAAATTTTGAGCCGAAGCTCCACAAACGGCCTCCACAAATGGCCCGAAGACCACGGGTCGCTACCCCGCCAAATTGAACCGAAGTTCCACAAATGGGGATTGTAATCCCCACACAAACAAATAGACATCGCACATCGCTAGTCTAAATCACAAAATGATCATCATCGATCAATAAAAAGTGTCGATTACACTAAGCTAGTAAATATATGACTTTAGCTTCATGTCCCATAACCACTAGCTTAACTTAAATATTTACGAACAAATTGTAGATTCCCACTCGAAAATTGTCACAAGAATTTCAATCGAACAAGTCCAAAAATTAACCGACGAAGTAAACGCAAGTGTTTCGTACCACTTGTTTTGCTAAGCCGTTTAATTAGATTTTCTCATACGAATGAGGTAAAGGTTTGTATACACTAATAGATTGGAAAACGGTTTTGAAAACAAGTTTTATATTTAAAAATAGAGTTGAAATCATCTTTGTAAAAGAGTTTGAATATTTACTACTAGTATGAAACCTTTATGTTTAGAAGTGACAAATCACAAAATGATTGTAGAAACAATCAATCACAAAAATCCACATTAGAAGATGTGAATTAAATTCAAAGAAATCGATACTGAATCCATCAAAATGGATATTCTCAAAAATTCCGAAAAAGAAGTCATCAAAGTCAATAATAAATGATATCAATAAATCGAATAATCACGAATCGATAAAAATTGGAACCTCAAGCTAAATAGGCAAAAACAAACAGGTCAGTCGACTGGCCTTCTGCAGTAAGTCGACTGAATCAAAACCCGAGAGTTTTAAGACCCTGCAGTCAATCGACTGACTATAGGGAGCCAGTCGACTGGCTGTAGCTGAAACTATTTTCCAGCCTATCAAATGGAAGAGCAAACTCTCACCGTTTGCAACCGGTCGAGCAATGGGCTTTAGGGGCTTTTGCCAATCGACAACCCAGCCCTATAGGCTCTCCGATACACCACCAAAAACATGTTCGCAAATCAAAGCTAGGATTTTCAAAGTTTTGACTTCAAAACTCCAAAAATTAAAATGTTCACCAAATTAATTCAAATCAAAAGCAATTGAATATGCACAAGTGTTAGGAATTCATACCTAACAACAAAGATAGCTATAGACATAGATGTGAGTTAAAGAACTCACCTTTAAATCCAAAAACGATGAAGGAGAAGCTTGAAAGCAATATGGAGATCAACTACTCTTCAACTTTAACTCAAGAGGCTTGAATCTAAGCTCAAAAGAAGAACATTTCCTAAGTTAGGTTTAGGAAATTTCTGAAATTAAAGAGAGAATGAGTTGGAGGAGATGAAGACGAGGCTTACCAAAGCTTTTCCAAGAGTTTGGAGCAAGACTTGAGTTTGCAATTGGAATCTAGGGCTTGGAATTTCTAATTCCTATACTCTTCCCCCATTTTCAGTTTTGCTTGAGTGTTTGTAAAAATGAAATAAGTGAATGGATGAAGAGGGGGCTGAGTTAGGGTAATAGAATGAGTTGGGTGAAACCTAAACCCAAAAGCCCACTTAGAAAATAGCAAAATTCAACTTACTCCAAACATATCGATTCTTATACTCAAAAAAGTCGCAAACGCCATTTTGGACTCAATGGAAGTGGTCTCGAGTCCCAATTCGACTGTTTACAAAAAGTAGCTTTTCGGACTTTAATCCAATTAACGATTCTACATTTAAATAAAATATTTAAATATACAATCGTAAAATATGCGGGTTGTTACATGTGGTGTTTACCCAGATGGGTTCACGACTTCATACACTATCTTAGGCCTCTATCTAGACTGTACTCAGCTCTTATCTTGGCCCAATATGACTATTATCCATATAAATACAAACCATATAGCAACCAAGAAAGGATCTGGTTTCTGCTTTCACTACGTGAAAGCTTTGTCTCTTCTTTAACTATTTCCTCTATACCATAATAACTAAGACAACTACTCTAGGCAATTCTAGGACTTATAATCAGTTTAATCTCTGTACTTGTGACTTATCTTCTCTCAAATCTTTTGTAATCCCAATCAAGTCTATAAGCAACAAAGCTATAAAGTGGTCGTAGATCTTAGATTACCGAACCACTGTAAAAAAAACTCCGTGTCCTATTTACTTTTCTATTATATTTTTTCGATTCTAACAGGGCTGGTGCTTTCGTATCATTCTCCAGGTTGTTGATTCATTTTTTGGGTTAACATTTTGATGCTTTCACTGAGAACTTCACACCTAAGCTTGGGTCTATCTCTCTACTTTGGATTGGATAGATCCAGAGGTTAGATCGGTAAAGTTTGCTTGAAGAAGGTTAGGGATTGGATATTCTAATGGCTTCTTAGAGGAAGTCAACATTTGGAAGAATTATCGGGACAACACTTTGTGTTGATGAAACCAATCTCCAGCAAACAGACATAAACAACTCCAACCATCATTGAACATAAGTTAATGTTGAAAACATAGCACTAGGTGCTTCCGCTCAACAGGAGGTCATAACCAGAGGAGAGCTTAAATAGATGGTTGATCAACTTAACCAGAAGATGACTGATAGTCATAAGGCTCTTATGGATAAGATTGATGCTTTGCTAGTGCTATAACTACCAACTGCCCCAAGGACTAGGCTGAAAACTGCAAAGGCTATAGAACAGGAGAATTCCTTCGTATTATGCTTGAATATAAGGGATGGAAATAAAAAGCAAAAGGAGATAGTTGGTGGAGCTACTAGAATGGTTATTGAAGGTAATGGAAGTAACCCTCCTGCAGGAGGATAACCTGCTGCAAACCCTAACCTTGAAGTAAAGGCTCTACAAGGGGATATTGTAAGGCTTCTTTCCGATTCTGAAGACGACATGCAACTTGATTCAAAATGACTGGAATTGAATGCCGACATAGGCATGCAAAATGTTGGAAAGGAAGTTCAAACTGCCACTATAAGACCAACCGCACACCAACGGAATTCTGCAGGAATGGTTCTCCCGGAGAATGGAGAACCTAGGCTTCAATTGGCAAACCAAGGCCATTTGTGGAGTCAAAAAAATAGCGTAACCCATAACAGTCGAACCATGGATTATCGAACTAGCGAGGTATTCAATGCGGACATGGTTAAATGGTGTATGGAAGAAAGTAAAGGAAAGATGGATGATACTCGGGGTTCTGCACCAACCCAAAATCTGTTTACTAAAAAGATTATAAGGGAAGATTACCCCCATAAGTTTACAATGCCTGCTATGCCATTTTACAATGGGATGACGACCCCCGAACAACACTTGTATAAGTACAATTGGCATATGGACAAAGCTAGGATAATGTATGTTGTCCAATGCAAATTTTTCCCTATCTTCCTAGAAGGTATTGCTTCTATGTGGTTTACCAGACTCCCACCAAGATCCATTTCTACCTTTGAAGAATTGGCAAGGAAATTTTCGAAATAGTTCAGACTTCACATGACACAGCCAAAAGATGTGATGTCTCTATCCAGCCTTTTCCAGGGACAAAATGAATCACTAAACTTTATGAACCAGTTTAATACTGTGGTTACCGAAGTGAGCAAGCCTAACGAAGATACGGTATTCATGGCTTTAGTCCAAGCTATCCATCCGGACACAAACTTTGGAAGATGGATTAAGATGAAACAACCAACTACCATGAAGGAATTTAACCAAAAGGCAAGTTGGTATCTGAGATTGGAGGCGGCAAACTCATTGGAGGGCAAGACCGCGGATGCACAACCAAAGGAGATAGTTCGGAGCGATGTAATCAACTAGGATGGAAATAATTCTGGAGCCACGACAGGAAATGCAATGAAAGATGGAAATAAGAAAAGGAATAACCAGAACACAAGTAGGTATGATAGGAATGCAAAGCGAATCAGGAACCTAAGACCCAAGGAGTATATATCATTGAATGACAGCTTAAAGAACATCTACCTTGCGACTCAGGAATCTGAGCAATACAATAAGCCTCCAAGGAAGGAAGAATCCAAAAGACAAAAGCAATCAGGGAATTTCTACCACTTCCATGAGACTCACGGGATAACACAAATGAAAGTCGGCATCTAAAGGACTTAATCGATGTACTAATAAGGAATAATAGGCTCCAAAAGTACACAAAGAAACCGCAAAACTCTGACCAACCTGCTGGACCCTAAGTTTTGAGAAATCAAGGAAATCAGGCCAGGCCCAATGGAGAAAGAACTCGTTGGACTGTTCAAAGACTCATCATAAGTACCATTTCTGGAGGACCTTACCCAGCACAGAAGAGTTAGGGCGAGATAAAACAATACGCTAGTTCCCTAAAGCATTCTCCTAAGGAAACTTATTATACAATTGAGGATGGAACTTAAACCAAGTAGCAAAAAACAATCACATATGATATTGTAGTTCGGAGTCGGGATATTGAAGGAGTAGAAGCGTCAACTCTTGACCCAACGGTGGTAACCATCAAAATCGAATCGGCAGTTGTGTATCGAGTATTGGTTGATAGTGGGAGCGTGTTCAACACTATTTTCGAAATACGTTTGATCAAACGAAGATAAGCATCAAAGATGTGACTACGTGTCGAACTAAGGTCCAGGGCTTTGCAGGAGAACCAAGACAGCTAGTTGGGGCCATTGTCTTACCTGTAGAGCTCGAAGATTAGGACGAAGGGCTGTCCTTATCCAAACCTTCATGATAGTCGATGAAATGTCTGCTTACAATGCTTTCTTGGATCGACCGGCCCTTGTTGATATCTGAATAGCTTTGGCTCCCTAGTGCCTTAACATGAAGTTCCCAATGGAGAATGAGGTTGGAGTAGTAAGGGGAGATCAAAGCGCTACAAGAGAATGCTACGTTGCTGAACTACGTGAATCTAAGCATCATGAGAAAGGTAAGAATGTGGGGAAGTCTCTCCACATTCATGAATTGTAAGCATAGCAATTACAGAACCTTCCCTAGCATGGGGACCATAGTTGCTTTAACAAAGCTTTGGACCATAGGAAGAAGAGTTCAAGGGAGGATTGGGCTATGCCAGTAGAGTTTACGGTTACTATCTCTGTCGACATGGATGACCCGACTCGAGTCATGAAGATAAGTTCACAACTTAGAGTCAAGATGCAACGAACTGATAAAATTTCTTCATACCAATTTGGATGTGTTCGCTTGGATGCATTCTGATGGAGAGGAGAAAGAGACAAAGGAAGTGGTATCACAATGGAAGTTGTTCGGCGATGGCGCATTAAACGAATTCTGCTTGGGAGCGGGAGTACTGCTTGAGACTCCCAAAGGGTGATAAATCTGCTTTGCTTTAAGACTAGAGTTCCCTGCTACTAATACCGGGCGAAGTACGAGGCGTTGATAGCGGGATTGAAGATTGTGAAGGAATGGGAATAAAAGCTGTACATATCTACAGTGACTCTCGGCTAGTCATTTGTCAGGTAAATAAGGAAAATAAAGCTAAAGGGGCAAATCTTGCTCCCCACCTGTCAAAAGCATGGGAACCACTCAACAACATTGAACACTACACGATAACCCATATTCTCAGGGGACAAAACGTGAAGGCTGATTATTTAGCCATGCTGGCCAGTTCTAGGGTTGCACAATCAATGTGATTGGTTCCAGTTGAAGTATTAGTAGCTCCAAGCATATATCAGATGGATGTAGATTAGGTTCTGAAGACCACAGAAGAGAAAGAATCGTGGATGACATCCATCAAGGATTCTCTGCTCAATGGAACACTCCCCAAAAACTGGAATGAACGAAAGAAGCTTCTTCGAAAGACATCATGGTTCATGCTACAATATGGAGTGCTATACAGGATAGGCTTCTCTAGCCCCCTACTAAGGTGTGTAACCAAATATGAAGCCAAGAAAATTCTGATGGAAGCTCATGATGGCAGTTGCAGCGACCACATTGGGGAGAAAATACTGGCAAAGAAGGTTTTACATTATCGATATTTCCGGCCCACACTCAACCGAGATGCAACCATCTACGCCAAATGCTATGATCGATGCTAGATATTTTCAAATATTCCGAGAATCCTATCCTCGAAACTTATGCAAATGGTCAGCCCTTGACCGTTTGCAATCTGGGGAATCGATCTAATTGGCGTATTACCAATAGCTAAAGGAGGAGTCAAATATGTTATCATCGCATTATTACTTTACCAAATGGACTGAACGGAAACCACTTGCCACCATTACTATTTAAAAATAAATTCATTTTGTAACAAAAAAAATTATTTGCAGGTTTGGAGTACCATAAAAAATCATCACAAATAATGGAACGTAGTTCGTGAGCGCTGAGTTCAAGGACTTCTACAAGCGTTATCGGATCGAGAAGAGTTTTTTCGTGGTAGCGCACCCGTAGGGAAATGGGAAAGTGGAAGCAGCGAACAAAATCATCAAATCCACCATCAAGGATCGACTAACGAAAGCTAAAGGAAACCGAGTATATGAACTTCCACTTGCACTATGGGCCTATAGAACAACACATAAATTTGCGACCGGGCACTCACCATTTTCCTTGGCATATGGTGTAGAATTAATGTTCCCAGTGGAACTGGAAGTCCTCTCTCATCGGAGACAACACTTCAATCAAAGCAAAAATGAGTAGCTCCTTGTCGAGTCACTTGACCAGATCAATGAAAAGTGGGAGGAAGTAGAACTATGGACCACTGCTTACCAGAAGAGGTAGCGCGACACTTCAACACCAAAGTTCACAATCGCTCCTTCGAAGTGGGAGATCTCATCCTAAAACGGATCTTCCAAGGTATGGGAGCACTTGACCCAAACTGGGAAAGACCCTACGTAATCGGACAGAAACTTGGAAATAGAACTTTCAAGCTGACAACGATCGACAGAATTCCGATTCCCCATGCTTGGAATAACGATTCGCTACAACACTACTTTATTTAATATTATTCTATGTATTTCCTATTTTTGAAAGTAAGCCACCCAGGGACACCGAGGGCATTGTAAATAGGTAGTTCTTGCCTTTCTTTTCATCCTACTAATGAATATTTCACTTCTTAAATTAATGGAACTGTGTTTATGTAAGCAAACTGTCGAGTCAAAGGTAAAATCGAATCAAACCGTCGGATCGATGAGTTAAATCAATCCCTGGCGTTTGAGAACCGACATTGCTCCGGCAGCGTTTGGTTGGCCCAAAACTTCATGCCCACCCATAAGCCGCACTTTGGTGCTTGAGCACATGGAAATGTATTCAAGTATGCTCCATGTAACAACCCTGTATTTTTCAAATATTTTTTTTTTTTTTTCCAGATTCAAAAGCTTTATTTATGAAAAGAATAAATTTTGTTATTTTAAATATAAACTTTGACTTTGATGTGGATTAGAATTCCAAATATGACTAAATTTAATATTTCCTGAAAATGTGAATTTTGGTCAATAGTCAAACTTTGACTTTTAAGTTTAAATTTTTAATAGTTTGAAATTATAAATTTTATCTTTTATTATGAAAATAGATTTAATAACTTGAACACTACTTTTCGTTTCGTTGAAAACGGAGTTAAAATGTAAAAGTTATGTGCATTTCATTTTTAGTATAATTTGTTTATTTGTGCAATTTTGCCTATTTTAAATTTTTTTTAAATCATATTTTCTTTCTTATATTTTGTTTTAATATGTTTTTATGTATATTTTGTCTTTTTATGTTTTTAAATTGATAATAGTATTCTTCCAAAATTTACTGAATTTATTTTTCATTTTTAAAGGCTGTTTTCCTATTTTCTGTTATTTTCTTCATTAAAAATTATATGTAAATTAAATTTTAAATATTTATTTTGTGAATATATTTTACTTTATATATTATTTATGTTTAAAAATATATTTCAAGCTCATATGAATTTTCTAAAATTTTTTCTATTCAATTTCAAAATTTTCTAGTCTAGTTCACTGTTTTAACTATTTTCCTTAATTCTACTTTATATAATCAATAAATATTATATATATTTTTATATTTTATCAAATTTTCGAATTTTTAACTGGAATTTCTGTTATTATCAGAAATATAAACTTATAAAAATGAATTAAAGAAATTTGAAAGGCCTTAAACTTTCTATCTTCCTAAGGCCCTTTTATTTTCTAACCCTTCTACTTTTTAACCTAACTTTTCATTCAATTGGCAACATCTCCTCATTTCTTCAGCCGCCACTTTTTTTTTCTCTCATTCACGAAATTCCAAAGCTCCTAAACTCTAAAAAAAATATGGCTTCCATTCTCCTCTTATCTTCTTCCTTTATCTCTTCTTTACTTCACAATTTCCATTGATTTTGCCTTCCTCCTCTTCTAGCTTTGCTTGGCCTCTACCACCTTCATCTCCACCATCCTCTCCACCTTCAGCCCCACCACCATCTACAGCAGCACCTCCTCCTCCTCCACTGACCATGACAAGCCATGCCCATCCATTTAAGTTAGCACCATAAAATTGCACAAAAACTCTTCCAAACAATGCCTAAACCACATATGCTTCACCACCACCTTCATCTATCGCCTTGGCCACCCCTAGAACCACCACCACCAGCAACTACATGACCTTTGGCTGCTGCTGCACCATCACCCTCCACTGTCCAGACCTGTACCATGCATGGCTGAGCCAAGCAATGACCAAGTCGAGCCTTGTTGTGACCAAAACTTCACCTATTTGCCTTGTCCATTGATATTCTTCATGTTGCATCTCCTACCCTTCACATCACTTCATGTTGCCATGCTTAGGTGTGCTAAACCTGACCTATATGATGCTAACCTGAGCCCAAACACATCATGGCTGAGCACTTGATCCCCTATGGTCAAGCATTTGAATGGTAAAGGCAAAGTCTTGTCTTTATTGCTTTGTATTTCAATTTGTTCAACATTGTTTTATGTTAAGTATATTCATGTGCTATATTGTTTTGTCTTGTTTGGGTATTGTTTACAAGATGATATCTTGGCTATTTTCTCCACTCAAATCAAAGGTCGTGCCTTCTGGATCCGTTGTGTCATTCTAATTGATATCTCCAGCATAAAAAGGTGAGTTATTCTCACCAGACAATATGTACCTATATAACTAGTAAATTGACACCCTGCGAATCTGTAGAAATATATTATCAAGTTTTATATGCTTATATTATTATCATATGATGTTCACACCTATTATTATACTTGTTATATCATATGTTACTGTTATTTAATGTTATTCTGTTATTTATATCTGTTATCACCATTGCAAGTTCCCTGTAGATTAGAATCACTATGGGTTGAAATGATACATACCCGAACGGACTTTAGAATAGGGAAAAATCGTTATGCGCTGAAATGATAGGCCTGAACGATTTTTATTTAAAATTATTTTAACTTGGGATTGCGGGTTTGAAATGATAGAACCTGGATTTTTCTTTTTTTTTAACTGCGGATTGAAATGATACATATCCGTATCACTTGACCTAAGTTAGAAAATTATATACAGGCCCGTGGTTATTTTATAAAGTGTTTTGGATATTTTTAAGTATTTTAAAAATTATAAATTTATGAAATTTGATTTAAATAGATTTTGAAATGTTTTAAAATAAAGAAATTATGATTTTTCTATGTGTTAAAAATGTAATTAATGAATGGTTTAACTGGATTTTTGAAATATAACTTAAGTTGGAAATTTGGAATTTTGGTTAAAAGTGATATTTAGGTTATATAAATAAAATGGATATTAAATTTTATTTGGAAATGGTAAATATGATAATTTGATTAAATTTGAATTTAAGTGATTTATTAAAGTATTATTGATTTTTCTATGAATTTAAGTGGTTAAATAAATGAATGTTTAAAAGTGATCTTTTAAAATATAACTTGACTTGGAAATATGAAATTTGGTTTTAATTAAAGGTTTAAGTTAATTAAATAAAATTGGAAATTTAGTTAAATTTGTGAAATGGTAATTTAAATTTGAAGTGTTAAGTTATTTGTTGAAATGTGAAGAATTGGAAACTTTTACACTTAAATTTATTAAGTAAATTGTTGAAAATTGGATTTAATTATAAGAAATTTATTGTGAAAAAGATACATGTTAAATGATATGTAAATGAACATTTTAAATGTTAAAATATGATTTTTAAAATGTTTATGTGTTTTAAATTGAAGTTATTTAATTGCTGGAAATACACTAACACCTGAAATCTACTTTTAATAGCATTCAGAAATGTTATAGATTCTGTTTTTAACTAAAATTGTGTAAAAAGAGCTATTACAGCATTTCTGAAATGCTGTAGTTGCTGTAATTGAACTTATAGGCTAATATTGAACTCAGGCCTATTATGGCATTCCCTGGAAATGCTATAATGGTCTGCAGTCTTTGCTGTAACCAAATTTAACCCTTGTTTTGAAATCTGAACTACCGCAGCACTTCTGAAATGCTGTCTTTTCTGTTTTTGAACTATAATTCAACTAAAACTGAGTTTTAACAGCAGTTTTAAGTGCTGTCTTTGCTGAATTAAAATTGTTTTCAAATATAACTTATAGCAGTTGTTTTTAAATGCTGTGAAATGCTGAAATTTTAATAATTAGGGTTTTTGACTTAGTAAACGAACTCAGAATGGTTTGAAACTTTGGAAATTGAATACTTGATTTGAAAATATAATAATTACACTTTTAAAAGGTTTAAATGAATTATTTTGATTAGAATATAAACTATTTAAAGGTGATTTGAAATGATAGTAAATGAACGATATCTTTGAATTTAAAAGGTATTTAAAGTTGAATATTTGGATTTGAACTGATAGGATATTTTATTTTATTAAAATGATTTGAAATGAAGTTTTGTAAGGATATGATATTTTATTATATTAAAATGATTTGAAATGAAGTTTTGAAATGATATGAAAATTTAAATATATGGAAATGGTTTGGAATTGATTTAATCTTTATTTTGATAAAGATATGGTTTGAATGATATTTTATTTTGAAGTAAAGTATTGTTTTTAAAAGTTATAACCACGGGTTATAATAACGATTGGTTGGCAAAGAGACCGGGATCGGATATGGACATACTCTCTGTCTTACCGAAAACCACTTTGGCAACTGTGTACGCGGTGGAGATTCCAGAATGAAGTAGGATGGTGGCGACGTTCTTAAGGTATGTTATGTGGACCCAACTCCCGTGAGTTGGCATAAGGTGGCTAAAACAGGAGCGATCTCGGACCAGTGAGGTAGCACCTCTTCTCGGACACATTTCTTCGATATTATACTCTTACTTGTGATTGATTAGATGGCCATCCTCCGATTTGGGAGTGTTGTTCGAGGTGGAACGGTAGTGGCTGCTATGCGTATCCATCAGTCCGTGTGCGTAATTGGTATATCTACCCTGGCATTGCCTAGTTGTGCCGTGTCACCTACCATATCGAGCTTTACTACGATTATGATTTTAAGATCCGACCGCGTTAAGGTTCTCCATCCCCTTAACGCTATTTTCTATATGATTATACTTTACTTATTTAGACACTATTATAATATCGAATATTACTACATAGTAGATAGTTTAACGGATCCTTAGAGGATGGGCGGTCCCAAGCATCTTCTAAGTTACTTGTACCTTTATTACAGTTCACTTGAGTTGGTTTACATTATATAAGTATATATTGTCCTGACTCGAGTGTTTTGTGTTTTGCTTTACGCTCGGGTCAGCCTGAGTTATTCACAGATTTGGATTTCCACTCTCTTGGAGATTTGAATCGCTGGAGATTATCTGCTTGTCATGTCCTATCTATTTCAGTTCCGTTGTTCTACTCAGCTTGTACTTGGTTATTTTATTGAGACTTTTGTTGTACTCTATTTCTTCTGTTGTATCTTATGTAACTCTGATATATTTATATAGTAGCTTCATGAAATACTATTTCTTTTACTTCCGCTGCATTATTTTACTCTGTGTCTGTGATCTGTGATTATATTTATTTACTGTATATTCTGAGATTTGCCAAATTTTATTTACAACGCGGTATTTTGAGCAATTCAACTCCGGCATGAGTGTCTACCTATACACTTATAATGGATGCGAATGGTTGAAAATATCGGGTCGTTACACTCCATCCCTTCGCTGCTTGAACCGGTGGAACCATGTTTAAGTACTCTTCATTACTTCACTGCTTGAACCGATGGAACTGTGTTCAAGTACACTCTATCCCTTTATTACTTGAACCGATGGAATTGTGTTCTAGTATGCCCATATATTCGCTGCTTGAACTGATGGAACCATATTCAAGTACGCTACATCCCTTTGCTGCTTGAACCGATGGAACTATATTCAAGTACGCCTCTTCATTTGCTACTTGAAATAATGGAGCGGTGTTGATGTATGCTCCATCTCTTTGCTGCTTGAACCGATGGAACTATGTTCAGGTACGCCCAATTCATTCGCTGCTTGCACCGATAGAACCATGTTCAAGTACACCCCATTCCTTCGCTACTTGAACCGATGGAACCATGTTCAGGTACTCTCCATTCCTTCGCTGCTTGAACCGATGGAACTGTGTTAAAGTATGCTCCATTCATTCGCTCCTCGAACCAATGGAACCATGTTTAAGTATGCTTCATTCCTTCGTTGCTTGAACCAAAGGAACCATGTTCAAGCATGCACCATTTCTTTGCTTCTTGAGCTGATGGAACCACGCTCTTGCAAGCAAATTCTAGTACGCCACCCATAAGCTGCACGTCATTGCTTGAACCAAGGGGATCGCATTTAAGTACGCAATTCACATATATCTTGCTCAATGGGAAAATACATCCAAATCTCTAGATTAGGAGAATAGACCCGCAAACTGTCGAATCGACACGAAAATCGATTCAAAATTGCACAAGAACCACTGTTTCCTAGGCAACATTGGGAAATCCTTTTACACCCTAGTAATCGATGTTATCCCAGTAACACTGAGAGCTTATTAATATTTCCTAAGCACCAACATTGCCTCGGTAACGTCGAGAAAATACCCTATCACAGGATTAATGGAAATCAGCATTGCTTCGGCAATATCAAGAAAGACCAAACCGCTGGATCAATGGCAACATTAGAGTTAAATCCAAGTACCTGGACTGTTTGAAAGTTTTTAGAGACGAAAATTGATATGCAAACAAGATCTCAACTTTGAACTTGAAGGATTTTTGTCAAGGAACGGAATGCTCAGAATCAAGCATCAAAATCATAGGTTCTCAAAGATAGGAGCCTACTACACAACCCAGACTGTGGGCAACCAAACGAGTTACCCAGAACAACCTGTCTCTAATCAACTGCTCGAACCATGAGTTAAGAGTAACCAGCTTTGTGGAGTATGGAGCATACATACACCAATGTGCAATATGCATAAGCTAAGCCAAGATACACTAGAGTTCTATTATGCCTAACGAAGAATTTTGGCAACCACGGCAAAACTAAGCAAAGTAGTGTACAAAAATCACTGCAAAATTCACTATTTACATGCACAGAGTTGTGGCGATGCACATATCACACGGTACAGTAGTATATAAGATGGAAATTGCAAGACAGGAAGTCATATCCTGAACACACATAGCGGTATATAAACATGCACAGTATGTAATGTATAGGGAAAGTACATAGGAAAGATTACAATAGAAATGTTATTCTTTTCATTACCAATATCATTCTTTATGCAGTTCAAACAACGGGAACCTTACCTTCCCAATATCAGCCTTTTTGGACACAACGAAAGCAAAATACCAACTCCACTAGTGTAATAAGTAAAGAAATACCAAGCATAGACTTTGTACTTGTACAAACTCAAACAACACAAAGGACACGTGCCCAAAAGACCGCAAGTACTTCACTCCACCAGCCCTCGAGTGCACCATCATTTCTTCCCGCTTTTGTTACCTTTGTTGGATGGTTTGGGATCTTCTTCCTACTATCCTTATCAATCCCTTCTTCTATAGTAGGGCCAGACCCCTCAGATCCTTCGATAGTTGCATTTCCCTCCTTTGACTTCCATAGCTTGATAGTGGTTGGAGTCATGTACTTCACCCCCTCCTTTTCCTTATTCAGTTGAAGCCCGTTATTTTCCTCTTCCACCCTCTCCGCCATCATCGTCTTGTCTGTTGGCTCCAACTCACCAGTGACCTCTTCATCCACAAATATGGAGATGTCCTCCAGATTCTACAGTGCTTCTATCTGCTTGGAATCGAGTCTAGGTTCGGACTTGGAGACAAGATTCATGCCAGAAACAACTGCAGAGACGGTAGTGGAAGTAATTAAGAGAGAAGGGGTTCCTAAGCTCTAAGAAGCTGGGGGTAGTTAAGGAAGAGTTGTCAGATCTATAATATGGGAAACACGGTTGTATAGTTTAGTAAAAGTTTATGGAGTGGATCGAAGCGCCTGGAACACTGGAGAGACGATGGAAACACCTGATCCAGGAGCATGATTTTGGTTATGAACTACAACTTTGAAGTTTCCTCTGTCGATCACCATCTCGAAGGGTCGCATGATGCCCATAGAAAGGTGTGACTCACCTCAGGCTTTGGAAGATTGATGAACATGAGCTGCTCCGAAAATAGTAGTTGTGGATACCGAAACGGTTACCGTTTGCTTTTGGGAAGTAGAACAAATGTTTCATGCTTGTTGAATAGCCAGTATATGATTTTTGTTTGATGATAATAAACATATATATATTCATTTAAATGTATTTGTTATTATACTATTTTATTTTCCACATAATTAATAAATATTTGTTGAATAAAATAAATAACAGAGAATTCATATTCAAGCAAATATTTTATTCAAACAAATATTTTATTACAAATTCAAATAGTACAAATTTGAGTTCTCACTACATATATACATTTTTCAATTACATTACAATTTCGATTACATCACAAATTTCATTTTACAATTTATCATCTCACCACATATCACTCATTCACTCGTATTTGTTCTTCAACTCTATTCCAGTTTGTATCCAGCATCTGAATTATCTGCAAAATAAACACTGACGCAGTAAAATTGAAAAAGAAAATATTTTGTAGTGCAAATTAAAGTGTGTGTTTTTTGAAAATGTTATTTGCCTCGGTTATTTGGGTTGTTCATCATTTATATCTTTTGAATTCATCATACACGAACAACTTGTGACATGCACAGTGTATCACTGTACATGCCACAAGGTCGTGCATACAGATATACACTTGATAAAACTGCAGGGACAGGTGAGCACAAGGTCAAACTCGAGCCATTAGCTGGATTCAACTCAAGGCAGTGCACATGCAATCTGAACCAGAGACCGGAGCATATGCATTAGAGCATGTATGCATATATGCATACTCATATCAGTTCAGGTATAAAGGCAACAGGGTAACCCAGAAAACAGCAATGAACAGTGAAGACCAGCATACATGTATATACATGAGTATGTATGCAACCAGAGAAAATTAACATGACTGCATACAAGTTCATGTACAACCAAACCTCAAATGGTCAGACTCGCAAACACCGGACCACATGATACAAGTGCACAAAGACAGAAAATGAATCAAGCACATATGGTCAAGAGCAACAGAAAATCAAGCCATGGGTCATACATTTTCAAATAGAGGTATATGCAGTAACGTGAACAAGTCGAAGTCTCAAAAAATTCAAATTCCATGATCGCAGGAGCAAAAGAAGGAACCGACTCAAGTAAGTGAAAATGTATCAGTAACGTGTAAACAAATGAAGCGGTCAAGATTAATCATCATCATTTAAGCAAAATCGAACGGCCAAGCAAGAATTATAAAGAATTCAAACATATTTATACATACAAAAATATAGGAAATCGATTCCTATAAATACCCGAATTCATCATCGGCATAAAGTATGATTCGAGTTCAAACAAATACCTGAGCTAGCAAAATCATGAAGAAATATATAACTCGAACTGAAGTTGAGCAAATTCAAAAATCGAACAAGAAAATCACGTAACAAATCATAGCATTCGAGCTCGACACAGATTGAAGCCATCGAGAGTAATAAAGCCAAAGATCCAATTGAGGAAGCATTTGAAGCAAATTGAAGAACAAAACCATAGGGCGGCTTCATCACAAAACCATAGCATTCGAAAAGGAACGAAGAAACAAAAGTAACGGCCGAAGTTTTACACGAAAATAAAAAGAGAAGAGAGACGTATCTTTGATTTAATACTAGTTGGCCGGACTTTATTTTTATTTTGGGCTTTAGTGATTATATAGGGTTTTGTATTTTAAATTTGTTTTTATTTTGTAATTTCCTTTTAACTTGTGTAATTGTCTAGTCGTGTGATTAGGTGACGGACTACGGTGGTGTAGTTCGAGAATTCGCAACTCAGTGGCTGAGTTGTGGCAGGGTTTTCAGCATAGAGTTAGGTTAGTCGATAGCGAGTGTTGCAATTTTACATGTGTAAGCGTCCAACTACTTAATTTCTAGTAGAAACCTCAGGGGCAGCACGTAGGACGGGTTTTGCCGAAGTTGGGTAAATCTGTGTTGTTCTATTTCTGCTTTTATTATTCTGCTATTATCCGTGCTGCAATTATTATATATATTTCCGCATAAATTTTTATTGTTATTAGTATCACCCTATTCACCCCTTCCCCCTCTAGGGTGAAATCGATCCTACAAGTAGTATCAGAGCTAGGAACAAAAACCAATTTTTGTTTTAAAAAATTTGATTTTTCAAAAACCAATTTTTATTTTAAAATTTTGATTTTTTAAAATGGCTTCTTTTAATAATGCTTTTACTGAGGGTCAGTCCATAGTTAGACCACCCATGTTTAATGGTGAATATGCTTACTGGAAAAATAGAATGAAAATTTTTCTGAAAACCATTGATGCTTGGAATATTGTTGAGACAGGATATAGAACACCAACTATAGTGGTAGATAATCAAGAAATTGAAAAACAGATGGATTAATAGACAGATCTTGAAAATAAACTACAGAATGCTAACGCTAAAGCTATGAATTCTATTATTTTTCATTACATCAAATTGAATTTAATCGTGTCTCACATTGTCTAACTACGCAGGAAATTTGGCACACACTTGAAGTGAATCACGGAGGAACTTCCCAAGTCAAAGAATCTCGCCTTGCCATGCTCGGTAGTTAATACGAGAACTTTACAATAGCCAAGGATGAAAATGTCAAAGAAATGATGGATGACTTTCTGATCTCGTATACAAATCAAAATCCCTCGGAAAACCATACATAGAGCTGGAAATTGTTTGAAAAATCCTCAGAATTCTTCCACCAAATTTTAAAGCAAAAGTTACTGCCATTCAAGAATCAAAAGATCTGAAACAAATCAAAGTTGAAGAACTCATCGGAAATCTCACCACTTATGAGCTAGAAATCAAATTCAAGGAAGAACGCGAAGGAGGTGATACGCGAAAGAAATCAATAGCTCTCAAAGGAACAACGGAAAGTGATGACGACGATGATGATGGAGCAACCGAACTAGCACTATTAATAAAGAGATTCAAAAGGTGGAACCACAAATACGAAAATCCAGCTCTAAATCAATAATTGAATAGTAGAATAGTCAAAGTACTAGACAACTCAGAAGAGCAGGAGATCATTTGTCACATGTGCAATAAACTCGGTCACATCAAGCCCAATTGTCCTCAGAATCGACTCTGCCAAGGAAAGAAATTAAAAAGGAGAAGTTTTGCAGCCACTTGGAATAAAAGTGATGATGATAATAAAGCGCTAGCAGTGAGAGTGAAAAAGTAGATCTGTGTCTTCGAGGTGATACAACTGATAGCGAAGATGACGAGCCAAGCGAGATAACTCACTCACTCAGAATTACTTATATATTTTCACGAAGTAAATGGCTACTTTGCACGACTTAGGGAGAAGTACGCTAAAATTGAATCGCAAAGAGATAGTTTGATAGAACTAAATAAACAGCTTGAGCAATTGGTTAAAAACTATCGAAATAAGAGCCCTAAGTGTGATAAGTGTCCATTATTCGAAGAAGAAACAAAAAAATCAAAAATTAAAATTAAATCACTTGAAAATGAAATTATGATTTTGAAAGAAAGTAAAAATAGTAGAAGAGAAAATTCAATTAAAAAGTGCACTCTGTTATTGAATGAAAATGAATCACTCAAGTCACAAGTCCAACAATTGTCTACAACTTTAGGGAAATTCTCCAAAGGAGAAAAATCACTAAATATGCTATTAGGGAAACAAAATGTTAATATTGTTAGACAAGGACTTGGGTATACTCAATCGGAAAAAGGAAAAAGTGAAATTAATCAAGCCAACTCCAAGTGCACTATTTGTGGAAAAATTGGACACAATCACAATAATTGCTAGTATAGACCCAAACACGTGAAAACCATACCAATTTGGGTTCCAATAGGCACGAATATAAAATCCCTTAAAGTCAAACAAATCTGGGTGCCGAAAGGAACAAATATACATTGTCTTGGGTCTACACAAACATATTTTTCAAAATATTTTGCCACTAGCAATCATGGACCTATAAAAACAAATAGGTCACAAAAATCCTCTCTCGTGTAAGTGTGGTGGCAGGCTAAGGAACAACAAGAGTGATACCTGGATTATGGTTGTTCCAGGCACATGACGGGCGACAAATCAAAGTTCCTTAGCCTAGTACAAAGATGGCATAATTACAATGAGTAACAACGAAAAATTATCGTGAAGATAAAATAGGTAATGGTATATTTATCTTGAACGATTTATTAAATGCAAAAATCTGCACCATAATCTGATTTAATTCAGCCAGTTATGTGATAAGGAAATAAATGATGATTTTGATTCTGACTTATGCAAAAATGTTGACCAATCATCTTTTCATCCTTGAACTAGTTCATATTGATTTGTTAGGACTAATGATGTTGTTTTATTGGTTGATGATTACTCTAGATATACATGGATATATTGTTTTATTTTATTGCTTCTAGATCTGACACTATTTTCACTAGTTGTTTATGTGCACGGTTTCAATTCAAAATGATTTCATTTAAAAGCTGTAAAAAGGATTTTAAGGTATTTGTTGCAACTTCACCGTCTGGATCATGATATCTATCTAATGATAGCTTTGAGCCAAAGGGAAATTTAGATGAAGATTACATTGGTAATCTAGTTGATAGAAAAATTACTAGTGGAACATGTTTTATGTTGAGACATTCATTATTTGCATTACATTCACAAAGAAAATATCTGCATAATTTTCATTTTTAACTGATTTTCAATTAGCAGACATTTTTCTTATAATACTTCTTCTAGAAAATAGTTTTGTTGACTTTGTTTCAGATTAGTCATTTTAGAAAATTTGATTTTATAATTATTTTTGGATTTGATCTTAAATGTCTACATTAACTAATTTGACTCCCTACTGATTATCGAAAAGATAAATAGTGATTGAAAAAGTGACGAGTGTTGATATTAATCATATATTATGACTTGAGACAGTATATTTAGTAAATTTCTTTAAAAGTTTAAACAAGATTTATAATAACTTTTGTTTGTAAAAATTCCATGACCATCTCTATTTGTATCATATTTCTAACGTCCATCGCTTATCAAAATCCAATATAGTATGTCAAAATGTGGTATTTTAAATGGGAAATTATTCGTTTTTATTTTTTATTTTTTTCAATAAAAACATCCAAAGTATTCACTCTCATTTAAAAGTCCTCACAGTTATGCATGGGTGAATTACTTGGAATATTTGTTTATGTGCTTTCATGCTCATTTAAAAGTCCTCACGGTTATGCATGCATGGAACACATATCAAAATTGATTATTAACTAGACAAGTTGATTCTAATCCCATTTAAAAGTCCACGGTTATGCGTGGTTAGAAGATGCTTGAAATTCATTTTTTTTAAAAAAATTGGGAATACTTCTAATCTAATTTAAAAGTCCTAACGGTTATGCATGGTTAGTAGATATTCAAATTCCTAATATAAATATACCACAAATAGACACAACTATATGGTTTTATATGCCGACATCATACCTATCACTCTAAAGTGGAATATGCGCATAACAGAGTATTTATGATTTTTGTTTGATTTTCTATTGAAATTTAATATTTATACTCGATTGGGTATTAATGTTGTATTAATGTCTATCACTTTATCTCTATTTTTATAACACTATTACTCTTTTCCTAATAACAAAAGGGGGAGAGAAAAGTTAAGATTTTGGCAAATAAAGGTCAAATATTTTATTTTTATTTGCGTATTCCCATCTAGGTTCATTTGCATATTTTTATTTTCATGCATATATAAAGGGGGAGCTTTGTTGTAGAGATTATGGAGATTAGTATAGTTTAGTAAAAGATTATGGAGTGGATCGAAGCGCCTGGAACATTGGAGAGACGATGGAAACACCTGATCCAGGAGCATGATTTTGGTTACGAACTACAACTTCGAAGTTTCCTCTATCGATCACCATCTCGAAGGGTCGTATGATGCCCAGAGAAAGGTGTGACTCACCTAAGGCTTTGGAAGATTGATGAACATGAGCTGCTCCGAAAGTAGTTACGGATACCGAAACGGTTACCATTTGCTTTTGGGAAGTAGAACAAATGTTTCATGCTTGTTGAATATGCTAGTATATGATTTTTGTTTGATGGTAATAAACATATATATATTCATTTAAATGTATTTGTTATTATACTATTTTATTTTCCACATAATTAATCAATATTTGTTGAATAAAATAAATAACACAGAATTAATATTCAAACAAATATTTTATTCAAACAAATATTTTATTACAAATTCAAATAGTACAAATTTGAGTTCTCACTACATATATACATTTTTCAGTTACATTACAATTTATATTACATCACAAATTTCATTTTACAATTTATCATCTCACTACATATCACTAATTCACTCGTATTTGTTCTTCAACTCTATTCATGTTTGTATCCAGCATCTGAATTTTCTGCAAAATAAACATTGACGCAGTAAAATTGAAAAAGAAAATATTTTGCAGTGCAAATTAAAGTGTGTGTTTTTGAAAATGTTATTTGCCTCAGTTATTTGGGTTGTTCATCATTTATATCTTTTGAATTCATCAAACACAAACAACTTGTGACATGCACAGTGTATCACTGTACATGCCACAAGGTCATGCATACAGATATACACTTGATAAAACTGCAGGGACAGGTGAGCACAAGGTCAAACCTGAGCCATTAGCTGGATTCAACTCAGGGCAGTGCACATGTAATTTGAACTAGAGATCAGAGCATATGCATTAGAGCATGTATACATACATGCATACACATATCAGTTCAGGTATAAAGGCAATAGGGTAACCCAGATAACACAATGAACAGTGAATACCAGCATACATGTATATACATGAGTATGTATGCAACCAGAGAAAATTAACATGACTGCATACAAGTTCATGTATAACAAAACCTCAAATGGCCAGATTCGCAAACACCAGACCACATGATACAAGTGCACAAAGACAGAAAATGAATCAAGCACATATGGTCAAGAGCAACAGAAAACACAAGCATGGATGGTCGAGCTACTGAAACCACATGAATCAAAGGATTGCAACCAAGCTCGGTCCAGTGCAACAAGTTCAATAAAATGGTCCATACATATGAAAACCCAAATGCAACATCTGTTCAGATATGGGATGCAATAAATCAGTGGACATAAAGGCAACCCAGTTTAACAAATCCAAAGCACTTGAATAAAAAGTGCATATGCAAAAAAAGTTTACTCAACCAGACAAGACCAGTGCACAAGTGAAGCTTCAACCAAGACACAGCGCATGCAAGCATACATATATACATGCACAAACACACATGTACACATATACATATACATATACATACATACATATATATACACACACACACACACATATATATATATATATATATGCAGTGACAACAGGGGATGCAACATAGACCAGTTCGAATACAAGTGCAATGGCCAGAACCAAACTTCAATACAAGAAACTGGAAACAAAGAAAACCATAGACAATGTAACCAGACAATGACAAGTCACATGAACATATACACACCAAACTGCAACAACACAATGAAGACAGCAGCTCAAATGGGCAAACACAGACCTGACAGTATCAACCAGACCAAGGCTACGAACCTAGATAAATGCGATGTAACATGAAGTGCAACAAGGATATGGATACATGAAGTATACACAGTAGCAGTAAAAAAGTCATGGTTTGAAAGAGAAGGTAACAACAGTTAACAAATATTCAAAATGCCAAAAATAATGAAGCAGTGTTTAAAAGAGAATCAAGCCGTGGGTCATACATTTTCAAACAAAGGTATATGTAGTAACATGAACAAGTCGAAGTCCCAAAAAATTCAAATTCCATGATCGTAGGAGCAAAAGAAGGAACCGACTCAAGCAAGTGAAAATGTATCAGTAACGTGTAAACAAATGAAGCAGTCAAGATTAATCATCATCATTTAAGCAAAATCGAACGGCCAAGCAAGAATTATGAAGAATTCAAACATATTTATTCATACGAAAATATAGGAAATCGATTCCTATAAATACCCAAATTCATCATCGGTATAAAGTGTGATTTGATTTCAAACAAATACCAGAGCTAGCAAAATCACGAACAAATATATAACTCGAATCGAAGTCGAGCAAATTCAAAAATCGAACAAGAAAATCATGTACCAAATCATAGCATTCGAGCTCGACACAGATTGAAGCCACTGCAAGTAATAAAGCTAGAGATTCAATTGAGGAAGCATTCAAAGCAAATTGAAGAAAAAACCATAGCGGTGGCTTCATCACAAAACCCTAGCATTCGAAAAGGAACGAAGAAATAAAAGGAACGACCGAAGTTTTACACGAAAATGAAAAAAGAAGAGAGACGTCTCTTTGATTTAATATTAGTTGGTCGGACTTTATTTTTATTTTGGGCTTTAGTGATTATATAGGGTTTTGTATTTTAAATTTGTTTTTATTTTGTAATTTTCTTTTAACTTGTGTAATTGTCTAGTCGTGTGACTAGGTGACGAACTACGGTGTTGTATTTCGAGAATTCACAACTCAGTGGCTAAGTTGTGGCAGGGTTTTGAGCATAGAGTTAGGTTAGTCGATAGCGGGTGTCTCAAGTTAACATGTAAGCGTCTGACTACTTAATTTCTACTAGAAACCTTGGGGGTAGCACGTAGGCTGGGTTTTGCTGAAGCTGGGTAAACCCGTGTTGTTATATTTCTGCTTTTATTATTCTGCTATTATCTGTGCTGCAATTATTATATATATTTTCGCATAAATTTTTATTGTTATTAGTATCAACCTATTCACCCCCTCTCTAGGATGAAATCGATCCTACAATGCTTACCTGAAGAGCTTGGGACAGCAAGAGCCTTGGCGGCAGCATCAACGACTTCCTTCTCTCTCTCTTCTCCAAGAATCTGCCTACCAGCGGTCAGAAAGTCTATTTCTTCAGAGCTGAGGTAGGCAGCCATTAATTCTTCCTTGGAGCACATAACAATAGCCTTCTCTGATCTTATCAGTACTTCCTCCCAGACCATGCCAAGAGTCAAGGATAATCATCACCAAGACATTTCAGGCTTCCCCTGTTCATCACATTGCAAGTGTAGAGATGAAGCATGCTGGCATCAATCTGGCCTATCACCTCATCATACGTTGTTCGAAGCTTCAAAAGCTCTGAACATGTGACCTGATGGTCGATCTCTTAGGCCAGTTTGCCACCTACAACTTCTTCTTTCTCCTTAACTAAACGTGCATTCTCCTCTTGGAGTCGAGTAAATTCGGCGACTTGTTCAGCGATAGTGGCAGGTTGAACAGCAATGGTTTGATCATGGGATTTAATAGTGTTCTCTGCAACAATAATCTGCTCTGCTAGTTTGATGAATTCTCTATATGCGTCCTTGAGCTGATCTTTTATCATGATAAGTGCTCTATCATGGGTATGGTTCGACTCGGTCAATAACTTGTCACTGGCAGCATTTCCCTTTAAGGTCGAGTCCTACTCAACTTTCAACATGGCTATTTCAGTATCACGATCCTTGATCGCTTTATCATGGCTGCCCTTTCAGCCTTAAATGAGAGAATTTCTTGATGATTGATACGGTTCACGTCCAAAAGGGCCTTCACAAGATGCATCCAATCAAACCCAGCTTCTAAGTCCTTGCGTATTGTCTCAAGATTGCGCAAGGAAGTAGTTCTATAGGTAGACTTGATGTTCTTGTCAAACTTAACACCCATTAAGGATAAACGTAGGTAGTCAACCTGGAGCATTGGTGGACCAGGCGGGAGTACAAACTTCTCCTTTTGGTTGGAATAACTGGGGCCAGCTGCAGTAGTTATGTTTCGGGATGAAGGGACTTTCGGTAGTGCAAATGTCTGAGCTTCGGTGCAAGAGGGAGCAATTGGTAATGAAGCCTCGTCGCATTCATGAGAGTCTCGATGGTGCTTGTGTACATCGCGGGAGTACTAATCTCATTGTTCCTTATTCTTTCCTCTCCCCTCTTGTGCTCCCTCTCATAGTGGCAAGCCTCCTCCTCCTTTCTTTTCCTCATTTCCTCATCTATTTCGTGATAAGAGCAATGGGAAGGATCTGAAGTTTGATCCTTGTATGAGCCCGATTTTTGACAAAGTTGGTGGTACAGTCCATGACCCATAGAACCTGAAACAAAAAGAAAAGTGAAGCTAACACTTTGGATAGGAAAGTTGACTCAATGTAGAAATGTGTGTCCTTGTTTCTAAAGTGAAGTGTATAGAACCGATGACCCCCTATGTACTCTACCAACTATATCGGCATGGTTTAAGGGTTGGAGTCTCTCCACCTTCGCTCATAAAAGCGCTAGAAAAGATGCCAATTTTTGAGCTAATCTTGTCCAACATCTCGCTAATCGAGATATCCCCGAATACATTCACATGAATGGAAATATCTCTTAGAAATTCAAAATTTGATGTATCTCCGATGAGAGTTGTAGCAGCTTGACCTCCAATAAATTATGGAGTTTGAATGGCGGTTTGCCCTTAAGGGGGAGATCAGGAGCTCGAGGCTCAGTGCCTATGTGGTCAATATATTCAAAGAAGGAATGTTAGGAAGACTGGGGCTCAGCCCCGGCAATTCACCGAAGGATTCATATTCTTCTTCCTTAGAGACGAGAAAGTCACCATCATTATCATCATCTGAGATCTCCATCTCTCCAGCCATTACTAGCTATTTCCTATCTCTCCTTATGAACAGCTCGTCTTCCTTTATGATTGTAGGCATTCTAGAACCATCGCCCCTACGACCACGGGAATCATCTTGCATGGGCCCATTAGCCCCTATCTCAACATCCACTTCGTCATCACCTCTCACGAGCTCATTTGGTTCTGCATCATCAGTTCCTTCCATGTGTTCTCACCAAAAGAACCTTCCTCTTCTTCTCCTTGAGTATCCTCATCGGAACTGTAAGAAAGGGCACTAGGACGACTATGAGACCTGGAACTGCTACATGTTGAAGTTTTAGTATCAGCTATTCTTCCTGGTGTGAGCAATCCATATTCTTGTAAGTTCTCGTTTGTTAAAAGGTACTTGATGGAATGGTGGCAAGTTCACACGGCTTTCATGTCTTCGACCATCTTCTTGTGCTTCGATCTCTTGTCTCACATGGGAATACCTGAGGGAGGCACACATTAACTTTAGAATGTAGGGATTCCAACATAAGAGGAATTGATAAAATAAAATTCATTTCCTTTAAACCAGAAGCGATAGAATCCTTCTGGGCAACGCACAAAGAAATATTCGCTCTTGAACATGGAACATTTATTATGGAGTTTTTCGATGACCTTACATCTAGTCCAAGCCTCAGTGATTACAAAGGATAGGCAATCTTTTCTCCTCTTGAACTTGAGTAGATATGTAAGCTCATGGAATCGGGAGGCATTCAAATCTTTGCATGAATAAGACATACAGTGAACTCAATAAGGCAAGCCCATTTGGGTGAACTTGAAATGGTGCAAGCCCGATTTCTCCTAGGAAACTCCTAAGGAAGGAATTAAAAGGCAGGACATCGCAGTTAAGACACATATATCGGCTACAATTAGTGAAACCAAGCAGGGGATGATGTGAAAATTCATTTCTTGCTAGTAGGTTAACATCTTCTACGAGGATGTCAAGTCGCAAGCATATGTTACTATGCATCTTCTCATTCAAAGTAGTGGGTATCTGTTCTGGCGGGTTAGATATGATTAACCTTAGAGGCAATAGGGGCAAAAGTGAATCCATAAGCACTATATGGTTGTCAAATCTAGAGGTTGTAGGTTGGTTGGTTCCGACCGGAGTGGATGATGAAACCGGGGCAGTAGTGGATGCACCCTCAGAAGGAGTAGATGGTCCTTTACCAGATTTGCGGCAAGACGATTGATGAGTTATTCTAAGATAGTAGAATTTGGTGTTCAACACGGTCAAGTAAAATTAAACTTGAAATAGAAATACCCATGTGACCAACGCTTGGAATTCAAAGGTAGCCAACATGTGTTGACCAATTAAATTCTAAGTGTTAACCGGGACAAATCCAATGTGTTATCGATATGGAATGAGTCAAGTGTCCCGAATATTGCAAATGAACCATCCGATGTAGATAGCTAACTTGCATTTGAAAAACAAACTGTATTGTCCTTTGAAATTATCATTCTATACTACCCATTATTGATCTACGACTGATAATGTATCCATTGCCTGGAGCTATGCGGAAAGTCTTTCTTTTCAAGATCATTGGAAATGCATTTACATAAAGGCAGAGCAGTGGAATCATCTAATACGCCCAAATTCAAGATTAATCATCATATTGAAATCCACTTGACGACTTAACTGAATTAATCTCATAAGGAAAACTATCAAAAGAGATAAGTCAAACTTTTCTCTAAAAACACTTGCACTTGATCGGGAGACCCTAATTCTTAGTTTCATGATCAAGCTAACTTATGTGATTTGGATTGCCTTCATCCCAGTCGAGATTAGCCAGATCTCAATCATCTTCGCAACCATCGTCCTCATGCCCAAATCTACCATCACCTACCTCTAAATTAAATCAAAACAGAACTCTGCACCAAGGGTTTCATGACAGGTCGATCTCAAGAACTTTGTCGGAGATTTTGGAAGTGATGGTAATACTTGATGGTGGCAAGACAGCGGCAATCAATGGCAGCATGAAGGCAGAATGACGGCGATCGATGGAAGCAAGTAGGAATCAATTCGGCACTAAGGGAAGTTGGGTGCAAGCTTTGGGAACTCGGTGGCTAGAAAGTAAAAGTGAAGAGGAATAAGTAAACTAAGTTTTATTTATAGGCAGAAAAGAATTTTTTCCTTAGGTGCACATGTCGGTACGAAATCAGAGGTCAGCACCAACATCTCATGTTACACCCAAAATCCATCAAACTTCCTACAATAAGCCTATTTAGCTATATGAAGCTGCATACAAATTCCGGTATCCAAACCATATCGACAATATCGAGAGAAGAAGTTCTAGTCCAAGTTCGTGCAGACAATGACAAATAAAGGCCAAATAAAAACAACATCTCAAGACGGCACTCGAACGGTCAATTAGAATTCACAGGATAACAATTTTGGGACTTGTCTCTTTAAAGCACACTTTGTTTTCAACGAAACCATACTCTGGATGGAAAATGTTAACTGTGTTTTCAACCAAGCAGGAAGCAGTAAAAGCTAGAACATCGAGACGAAGACGAAATGACTGGAAATCTTGAAAGCACACCTAGACAAGCTAGAAAAACACTTCTTAGAAATCTCAACAAGAATAAAGCAAGTATGGGAAGTTGGTATTGACTTCAAGAGGTCGGTGATGACTTCATATACATCCATATTTCTTACTCAAACTTTGCAGAGGCTCTTCCTTACTTATTTCATGTGTGCCAAAGAGATATCTGAGGATTCTAAATAACTGAGTATAAAATTAAAGAGTTATCCATCAGTGGAGCAAATAAGTAATGAGGGAACTATCACCAATATCAACTATCTACCCACTACAACGACATGGGATATCTAAAAATCAAGTAGCATGAAGAACGCCAGAGAGAACAATCTACCTGGCTGAACCATAGATGTCGGCACCGACTTGAGAAGTCGGTGCCGACGTGTGGTGTTAACCCAGATAGGTTCACGGCTTCATACACTACCTCGAGTCTTTATCTAGGTTGTACTCCAACTCTTATCTCGGTCCAAAATGATCGCTGCCCCTATAAATACAAACCATGGAGAAACCAAGAAAGGATCTAGTTTCTACTATCACTATGTGGAATCTCTGTCTCTTCTTCAACTCTTTCCTCTACACCATAGTCACCATAGTAGCTAGTCTAGGCAATGCTAGGACTTAAAATCAGTCTAACCCCTATACTTATGACTTATCCTGTCTCAAATCCTTTGTAATCCCAATCAAATCTGTAAGCAACAAAGCTATAAAGTGGACGCAGGCCTTAGATTTCCAAACCACTATATAAATCTCTGTCTCATTTACTTTTCTGCTATTTTTTGTTAAATTTGATATGTTCTAATAGGGTTGGTGAGTTCATATCATACTCCAGGGTGCTGATTCATCTTTTGGGTTAACACGTGTTAAAATTAGGTCTTCCTAAAGATACTCTCGTTGATATTGCCCTACTATAGAAAACCAAAATAAAGCCTCCTGATTGCTTCTTTTATAGAAGTTGAGGGGGTTCTATATTAGTAACTGAGTTTTTCTTCCTACTAGGCGTAGTTCATGTGGTCTAATGGTAGGTTGGAAACATGACCGTGTTAAACATATTCGATCCACTATTAACACCTACTCGATGCACCTTATATTTAACGATGTAGGAGAAAACATAATATTAAATGTTTCAAATGTTCATGGACCTCATAATAAGATTGATAGAAGAGTTTTATGGAGTGAATATTTTGAATTTAGATCCCTCACCATTGGTCCTTAGGTGGTAGGGGGATTTCAATGTGACCAAATTTTTAAGAGAATGCACACATAGGGAAGGCAGCATCTCTACTATAGATGAGTTCGACCAATTTATCATTAATGGTAATTTAATTAAATTACCACTTAATAATAGGCAACTGACCTGGTTGAAATTAAGATAAATCCCTTCAATGGCGCTCCAAGACCGTTTCCTCGTTAGTGAAGAAATGGAAGATAGGTTCCCGGTTTTGGTTGTTAATGAGCTTCCTACTGTGTATTCTAACCACTGTCCTATTATTCTCTTTGACCACATTAACTTCTTAGTTCATAAAACTTTCGTATTTGAACATATATGGCTTTTAGAAAATAATTTTTATGATTAAGTTAAAAATAAATGGCTTTCAATGTGTAAAAATAATATTAAATGTTCGGGTAATATTACCAAAGTATTTGTAAGTAAACTCAAGGACCTACAAAAATTTCTTAAAAAAGTGGAACAAAGAAGTTTTTGATAGCATTAGAATTAAAAAAGTCTAAAATTTTAAAATTGAACAAACTACAAGAAGTGAGAATCCTTAACTCTTCTGAGCAAAATGTTCTTTTAAACCTTAAATAAGAGCTAGATAAAGTCGTCACAGAAGAAGAACTAATATGGAAAAAGATATCTAAGATCCAATGGATGGATGAAGGAGACAAGAATACCAAGTTTTTTCAAAAATTGCTACAAGTCGTAGGCGTAGGAACACCATAAACTCCTTACTCGTTAATAATACGAATTTTTTTGACCAAAGAAAAACTAAATAATGCCTTCACTAATTGCTACAAACAAATCTATAGAACTAATAAGGATCATAGAATTAAGGCTGGGTGGAAGGAATTATATTCTGAAAGCACAAGGTTAGTCTTAGATGACCTGGATATACCATTCTCAAAAGAGGAGATCCTTAAGGCTATTAATGAGATGCCAAGCTATAACTCATCCGGCCTTAATGAATTTCCTACATTATTTACAAGAAATTTTAGCATGCTTTAAAATAGGATTTATTTATGAATTTTACACTAGTTATTTATAGTTAGTAAGATTTACCTTTTCCAATGTAATCCTTCTCCATAAGAAAGATGGTGCGATAGAACCCAAAGGCTTAAGACCTATCTCATTAATAAAATGTTTAGTTGAAATTATTTCAAAGACATTAGTTAAAATATTAAGAACCAAAATGAATAATTTAGTTAATATAACACAATATGCTTGTATTAAGGGTAGAAATATCATAGATGGTATTGATGTAGTCTAAGAATGTATAAATTATTGCTGTAAAAATAACATCAATTGCACCTTTCTAAAACTTGATTTTGCCAAAGATTTTATTTCCATTAACTAGTTGTTTCTTCAAGTTTTATTACTGGCTAAGGGTTTTAGTTCCAAAGGGTAGGTTGGATTATGTCGCTCCTGAAAACCGAGAACTCCAGTATAATGGTCAATGGCATTATAGGAATAAAATACAATCTAAGTGGGGGCTTAGACAACGCGATCCCTTATCGCTATTTCTGTTTAACTTGGCAGCAGATGTATTTATTAGGATCATAAAATAATCTATTTCAAATGGGGTCCTCGACAGTGTTGGTAATGAGATTACCAGTGAAGGTCATTCGATCTTGCAACTTGCAAATGATACCATGTTTTTTACCTCTCCTTTACAGCTTCACATTATAGCACTCAAATTTATTTTGTTCAGGTTTGAAATGCTCTCATGGTTTCTGTTGAATATGCTAGTATATGATTTTTGTTTGATGATAATAAACATATATATATATATATTCATTTAAATGTATTTGTTATTGTACTATTTTATTTTTAATTAAATAAATAGTTGTTGAATAAAATAAATAACACAGAATTTAAATTCAAACAAATGTTTTATTCAAACGAATATTTTATTACAATTTTGAATAGTACAAATTTGAGCTCTCACTATATATATACACAATTTTAGTTACATTACAATTCCGATTACATCATGAATTTCAATTTACAATGTTCACCTTACTACATATCACTCATTCACTCGTATTTATCTTCAACTATATTCCAGCTTGAATCCAGCATCTGAGCTATCTGAAAAATAAACACTAACGCAATAAAATTGAAAAAGAAATATTTGTGCAGTGTACAATGAAATGTATGATTTTGAAAATATTATTTGCCTCAGTTATTTGGGTTGTTCGTCATCATATTTATTTTGAATTCACCTTACACGAACAACTTGTGACATGCACAGTGTATCACTGTACATGCCACAAGGCCGTGCACACCTATATACACTTGATAAAACTGCAAGGACAGTTGAGCACAAAGTCAAACCCGAGCCGAGGCTGGATTCAACTCAGGTGCATGCAATACAACATACAACCAAATACACACATTTACAAATCAAATATGCACAAGAATAATGCAATGACCAAACTCACAAAACCCATATCAGTGAACAAGTGAGCAACTCAACATGACAAAGTGGTAAATCAACATGTGAAACCGAAATCAAGGCCAACTAGACCATGCTAACAAGTGCACAAGTGTGTCAACACATCAGGTGAACAAGGAAATGGGTCAAACATAACTAGACTCAAAGGCACTTGAAGACCAACTCGAGCTAGCATATCAGGAGCAACAAAGACCAGTCCAGAATGAATGCAACTGAATAAAAGTCCACATGCTCAGTGCACATACACATGGTTGGTCATATGTACAACAAGCTCCAGACTCAAAGAAATGGCATGTATCAAGACAACAATGGGAGCAGTACACAAGCATGAGATAAAAGCTACACAAAGAAACCACCATACATACATACATACATACACACACACACACATGTATACATATATATGTAGTGCATAGCAATCAAATATGCAGAAGTTCAATGAAACATCAAATAGACCAATACAGCAGATGAAATAGTGGAACATGATGAACACAAAACAGTGAAGCAACACTGTATATACATATGCATATGGTCAGATACAAGGCAATGTCGAAGTCTGAAAACAATGCAAGCTAACATACATATATACATGTGTGAACACACATGTATACATATATACATGCAATGACAACCAGACCAGTTCAACTGTCAAGCAATCAAGCTACAGCAAGGCTACAACTTCAAGATACTACAAGCAAACAATGAACTGGCTCAAAGCAACAGAGACTCCCAAACACCAGTACCATGGACTCACATGAAACTAAGTGCACAAGGACAGATTTGATTAACAATACAGCCTCAATAAAGAAATGACCACAATGTATCAATGAAATGTGCAAGACTAGACCAGCACACAAGCATATACACAAGTACATAAGACTCCAAGCATGGAACAAGTTCACACTAAATCAGCTGTAAAGCAAGGTCCAAAGCAGACTCCAAAATGCAAAACAACCACCAACACTGACCGCATATAAACCGTGGACAATGTAACCAGACGATGGCAAATCACATGAATATGTACACAGTCATTTGTGAGAACAAAGTACACCGGACACAATTAGACTCGAAATCAATGCACAAGATTGCAACTCAAAAGGAGATAGCAAATACAAGGCTGTACATGAAGCAACACAATCCAGTTTACAGTTTTACAAAAATCAGGGTAGCAATTTCAAACCAAGTCAAGTTTAAATGCCAAAGTCAAAGCCAGATAATAACAAGTTCAAATTGAACAAGTCGGAGTAAATTTTCATCTCAAAATATTATCACAATATCATATGGCCGAAGTCAAAAGAGAAAAGAACGAAGCTAATTTAAAATTCACGAAATATACGTATTGAATGTGTACGTGCAGTACTAAGGATCGCGTAATATGATATATAAATGCGGAAACTGATAATAGCAGTAAAATAAAAATTAAAGTAAGCACACCAGGAATTTTTATACTGGTTCGAACTTCCCGTTCTACGTCTAGTCCCAGAATACCCTCTGGATTTAAACTAAACCCCTCACTTAACCCGGAGGAATAGGTATACGACACCTGAGCAGCCGAACAGGAATTTTTCCGCCTCAACAGCCGAAGAGGACTTCAACTTAATACAAATAGCTTGTTGACGAATGTGTTCTGAATAACACTGATTGTCTTTTGATAGTACAACTTTCCTATAATCAAATTCTCAAGAGTATATATGTGTGTGAAGATTTAGAAGGAAGATAATCACGTAGAATCGAAGTATATGAATTAAATCAAGGATTCTAGTGATATTAAATAAGAATGAATGCTTTTATTTGCAGAGAATAATAGAGAATAGATTTCAGAATTATAAAACAAGAATCGGTTATTGTAGAAGTAAATTGAACATATTTATATAGTTGTAGAATAGTTACAATCTTTCATGAAGAGTTTCAACCAAAAGTTGTGTCTGTATCTCTTGGATTCAAGGACATTCCACTTCATAAACGATCGCAACTCTTCAGAAAACTAGCCGTTATGTTCAGGTTGGTTGACCGAGAAAACTGGCCGGTCAGCTGAGTTTACAGACGTGTATAAAACAGTGCATATCTATGCACTTGACACAGAGTCGGTCGACCGAGGTTCCTGGTCGGTCAGCCGACCTACTGTCAATTGCACAGTGCACACTTATTTATGTATAAATCAATATAAATCAATTTGTGTGTGTGTGACTACTTGAGGATTAATTTTAACAATATTCGAAGACTCAATAAAATAAAATATTCATACTAATCTATGGATTGTAGTCTTGTCTCCTTTGTAGTGCACAATATACACTTATTCTCTTTTTGTCGCTTTCATATAGTATTCTCGTCGTATGATCTCTGAAGCTTGTGTCATGAATCAAAACTCATGAATCAACACGTATGATATGAACAAGTTAGAACACATCACAAGCATTCAAGCAAAAACGTATGGCCGAGCAAATTCATGTAAAGAATTCAAACCGATATTTTACGAACGTAAACTAAGGGATTCGAACCCTATAAAAACCCAATCATCATCGGCAAATCAAATCATTTGAGTTCAAGCAAAAACAGAGAGCAATAAATCATTAAACTCGAATCAAAGTCGAGAATAACCAATAATCAATAAAGGGCATTCACGTACCAGTTCAAGCATCTTTCGATCTCGACAAATTGGAGCAGCCACATATTAATCAAAGCAAGCAAATCGATTGACAAAGCAACTCGAAGCAGAAACACGAATTCAATCGATCTATTGGAATTGGCGGGTTCAATCAAACAAAGCCCTAATTTCTCGAAGAGGAACGAAGAAAGATCGGCAAATAAATATAAAAAGAAAAAGGGGACATCTCTTTTATTTTAAATTGGGCCGGTTTTCTTATATTTTATTTTTGGGCTTAATTTATTAAATAGGGTTTTGTGTTTTGTTTTTATTTTGTATTTTTCTTTTAAACTTTAGTAAAATTCTAGTCGTGTGACTAGGGGACGAACTACGGTGGTGTAGTTCGAGAATTCGCTACTCGATGGCTGTGTTGTGGCAGGGTTTTGAGCATAGAGTTAGGTTAGTCGATAGTGGGTGTCACAAGTTTACATGTGTAAGCGTCTGACTACTTAATTTCTAGTAGACCATAGGGGTAGCACGTAAGCAGGGTTTTGCCGAAGCTGGGTAAATCTGTGTTGTTCTATTTCTGCTTTTATTATTCTGTTATTATATATGCTGCAATTATTTTATATATTTTCGCATTAATTTTTATTATTATTAGTATCACCCTATTCACCCCCCCCCCTCTAGGGTGAAATCGATCCTACGGTTTCAGATTAACTTTGACAAGAGTTTGTTTTAGCTTTGAAAGTTATCAATAACACTGAAAATATTATTATCGATAACCTCAATTGTATAATAATGAACTTTCATATACAATACTTAGGGTTTTTAATTAGACGAACTAAACTAAGAAATAAAGATTAGCAAATAATAATTGACAAAATAAATAGAAAATTAGCTATTTGGAAATATAGATTTTTATCCAGAATGGGTAGAATCACCCTAATAAACCCTATCTTATCAGCTCTATCGATCTATTGGATGCCTTACTACCTTTTTCTAAAATGTTCATTGATAAAATAGATAAAATTATAAGAAATTTCCTTTGGTGCGGGGAAAATTTCTGTAATAGTATCATATGTCCAGTTAATTGAGAAACAGTTTGCAAATCCAAAGAGGAGAGTGGTTAGGAATTGTAAATATACACAATCTTAATGTCCCTACTAGAAAAATGGCATTGGAAGTTTAACAATAATAACAAAAACCTTATCTAGAAGAAAATGATTTCAAACCAATTTTACAAAAGAACCTACAATCTTCACCACACTATTTCTATTTCCAACAAAATGTCTCACTTTTGGAAATTTGCCTTAAAAATTACTAATATTTTTAACCTTGGGATCAAGAATATAGTTCATTCGGGAAACAACGCATCCTTTTAGCAAGAATACCAGATCTCCCCAATTCCCCTAAGACTTGAATACAAAGGCCTTTTGATATTTGTTATTCGAAAATTGCCTTAATTTTTCTCTAGTGCTCATAATATATTTCCTTAGAACTTCACTATCTTGAAGGTATTACCTTAATGCAATTTGTTTTTCTTTGAACCAAGCAACAATATTACAGCCTAGATAATGTGAGCGATACTAAATGTTAATCCAAAAAATGGATCAACACCACGAAATAAGATGAAAGCATGGTTTCTTTTATAATAAATGTAAAAGAAGTATAAATCCTAGATCAAGCAAGTAAGAATAGCAAAAATGCAAAGAACAAACACACATTTTTTTTATAGTGGTTCGGCATAATCTCCAACCTACGTCCACTTTAATCTCTTATATTAGTTGTTCACTCTTTAGATTACAACTAGTTATATCAGATTTGACCATTATCTAGTGGATCTCAGATTTACAGTGGAGTTTCTAGAGAGTTTGAGGGGTAGAGGATAGGAGTGAAGAAGAGTAAAAAGTCTCCAATGACAGAGAGATTAGATCTAGAGTGGAGAGCTATGAAAGTGTACGTGAAGTACTAAGGATCGTGTAATATGGTTTATAAATGCGGAAACTGATAATAGCAGTAAAATAAAAATTAAAGTAAGCACAACAGTAATTTTTATACTGGTTCGAACTTCCCGTTCTACGTCCAGTCCCAGAATACCCTCTGGATTTAAACTAAACCCCTCACTTAACCCGGAGGAATAGGTATATGACACCTGAGCAGCCGAACAGGAATTTTTCCGCCTCAACAGCCGAAGAGGACTTCAACTTAATACAAATAACTTGTTGACGAATGTGTTCTGAATAACACAGATTGTCTTTTGATAGTACAATTCTCCTATAATCAAATCCTCAAGAGTATATAGTGTGTGTGAAGATTTAGAAGGAGGATAATCGCGTAGAATCGAAGTATATGATTTAATTCAGGGATTCTAGCGATAATGAATGAGAATGAATGCTTTTATTTGTAGAAATAAATAGAGAATAGATTTCAGAATTATAAACAAGAATCGGTGATTGTAGAAGTGAATTAAACATGTTTATATAGTTGTAGAATAGTTACAATCTTTCATGAAGAGTTTCAATCAAAGTTGTGTCCGTATCTCTTGGATTGAAGGAGATTCCTCTTCACGAACGATCGCAACTCTTCAGAAAACTAGCCGTTATTCTCAGGTCGGTTGACCGAGAAAACTGGCCGGTCAGTTGAGTTTCAAAAATGTATACAGAACAGTGTATATCTGTACACTAACACAGAGTTGGTCGACCGAAGTTCCTGGTCGGTCGGCCGACCTGCTGTCAATTGCACAGTGCACACTTTTTCATTTATAAATTAATGTATAATAATTTGTGTGTGTGTGACTACTTGGGGAACGATTTTAACAATATTCTAAGACTCAATACAATAAAATATTCATACTAATCTCTGGATTGTAGTCTTGTCTCCTTTGTAGTGCACAATATACGCTTATTCTCTTTTTGTCGCTTTCGTATAGTATTCTCGTCGTATGATCTCTGAAGCTTGTGTCATGAATCAAAACTCATGAATCAACATTCTCCCCCTTTTTGATTGATGACAATACTTATGTGACGAAGTAGTATATACATATATATTATAACTCTCCCTCTGAATATATGGCGATTTTTCTGCAAAAATTTGTTAGCTTTCATATATTTCTCCCCCTTTGTCATCGACAAAAAGGAATACTTATTAGATGTAATATGAAAAACAAAATATGGAACATGTAACACAAGTAAGAAAACATCGAGTTTAAATATTACATACTCAAACCAAATAGGAATATTAATGATGTTTACTTACTACACAACATCTAAAAATAGACATATTGTTCATAAAGAAAAACAGAATACTTAAAATTATGAAATAGCAAGTTGTAAAACAATATGATCACTCCTCACCATCATCGGAATCCCAAAATTCTGGACGAATATTTTCTTCCGGACGAGCATGTTCCTTACCACGTCTTTGAGCGTTAGAAGTGTGAGTTCCCGATGTACCGGAACTTGTATTCTCCGAAGTGGACCAAGAGAAGTTTGGCACCGGCCTTTTTTCGGGAGCAAGGTGAGAGGCACTGGCTTCGAAAGTGCATGATAAGGCATCCCATAGATTGACGAAGGAGCCCTTAATTTTCTTGAACCGACCGTCAATTTTTCGTAACCGGGCATCTAAGGCAAGTTGATTTTGCGCCAAAATATCAATGGCCGCTTCCGTACTAATTCCGGGAGTTGGTCTTTGAATTGAGGATTGGCGAGTTAGACGTTCCGTAGCATGAGTAGATGGTTGAGGTGTCGAATAGCTGCGGCGTAGTTATTCTCTCGGAGTAGCACGCCATTGGTCAAATCTTATAAATCTAGGTGGAGCATCAGGCAATTTCATTAGTTTTATGGTCCTCGAATAAAAAGAACGGACTTTGGAGGTTTCGGATTCCGGAGCATGTATGACGAAACTATTGATTAATCTCATTGTGTATTCTCCATAATAAATATGAAGCATCCTTCCTTGATTAAATGAGAGAAATTCGTCAATAAGAAGTTGTGCCCAATTAACTCGTACATTCCCACATATAGCATACAATGCCTTAAAATTTTCGGGATATACTAGATGATATGAACCGCCTCTAGGAACAATAGATTTCATCATGAAACGATGAAAAAGTCGAGCTTTAGGTCGAAGTGATGATGTTTGTCTAAAATCTGTAGCATCATCTTCAAAAAATAAATGGCTTATCCGGTCACGACTTGATATATTACAATCTACATCGCGTAATGAAATTTCACCCGGTCGAGCATTCAAAATGTGGTTAATTCGAGCAATGGAAAGGAAAATTGAAGTGCCACAAACCGATGTCCAAACACAATTGTCAGTGTTTCTCGGCGGATTGACAAGATTAAGGTTTGCTAGAAATAACTTGACCATAATATGATTGATTTTCAAATTATTTTTCCTATGGTCAAGGAATGTATCAAGTCCACTCTCAGTAGCGACATTTTCAATACCGTAGGGAGCGAAATCAGGGTAACTTACAAATGATTCTTCAAAGATCTTGGCATCTTGAAGTTGTATCTATCTTTGAAGTGCTACATCATTAACAAGCCATGAGGCGATTTGAGTATCTACTGGAGTTGATGAAGATGAAGCACCGGTAGTCTTTGTTTTCTTCTTAGGAGCCATTGTTTTTTAGGAAAAGATACAAATTTGAGAAAATTTTAATGGGGGCTAGGAAAAAAACCGAAATTGGGAAAGTAAAAGTGAAGAGGTAGGTGAAAAAATTAAAGAGATGGGTTATAAATTTGAAGTGAAAAGCAGCAGGAATTCTCGTTCGGTCGACCGAACATACTGGGTCGGCTGACCGACTGGGTTTCCTGAGTAATATCAAACTTTCAGGATGGGTTCGGCTGACCGACTTAGGGCTTCGGTCGACCGATCCTGTCAAAAATGCACGGTTTTGCTGTTTTTCTTAAAAAAAATATATAAATATAAATTTTATTATTGTTGCACTATATTAATACAACTTATTGAAACCAAGCAACATATAAATATATATATATATATATATTATTACTGTTGCACTATATTAATACAACTTATTGAAAACAAGCAACATATAAATATATATATATATAAAGTGTTTAGCCACCATTCTTTAAAATCGACGTTCCCTAGAGTTTGGAGATGGGACATTCTCTATAGGTGACCACGTAGAGCTACTGGAGATTGAGCAGGATTTGTGGAGGTTGAGGGTCTAGATGTGGGTTTAACAACGTCTTCCTTTTTCGACGAACAAATATTTATGGCCATCCGTTCTAGAAAGCTCAAACGTCATGCCGTAATTTTTTGTTCATAGTATAACTCCTTTTGTAGATCCAATTGTTGCTGTTGATAGTGGTGTATCTCATCTATTTTCTGTTTAGTCGAAGGAGATACGACTATAGCATTCTTGCCTTTCTTCTTTTTCGGTGTATAACCGGTATGAGTGTTCTCCTATGGTTTCCAGCCATGTCGGGGGTCTTTATCCGGGGAAGGAGAGAATTTAAGAACACGATTAGGTAAGGGAAAATAGGATAGGGTCCGTTTTCAGGAATATGATCGGAATCATCGTCCGGAGATGTATACGATAGACGAGAGTTTTCGGAATTGTAAAGATCATTGTTGGATGACATTTTCAAATAATTTTGAATATAAACTTTCTTAGTACTTGTTTGAAAACTGAACATAGTTTATATAAGTATTTGTTTACTAAAAAAACAAGTGGATAAGAATTATTATTTAATTCTCATCATAGGTAATTAATAGCAACACAGTTTGTAAATGGATGATTACAAAATTTTAAAACTACAAATAGATTTCTGAAAATACAATTTAAACTATAGCTCAAGAGGCTATAATACACCATTTAACAAGCAAAAAAAAATTGTTTTAAACATTTTGCATATTTTTAGTTATAGCTCTTTTAGAGACATTATTCCTAAATCTCGTCTAAGTTTGATAAAAATATTTTCATTTAATGGTTTAGTAAAAATGTCAGCAATCTGATTTTCAGTATTAATAAACTCTAAATTTATCAATCCTTTTTCCAAACAATCATGAATAAAATGATGACGAATATCTATGTATTTTGTTCGTGAGTGATTGACAGGATTTTTAGAAAGATTTATTGCACTAGTATTATAATAATAAATTATAGACTTTTCAAGATGACAATTAAAATCCTGAAGTGTTTGTTGCATGTAAATGACTTATGCACATGCCAAAGCAGCAGATATATATTCTGCTTCACATGTCGATAAAGAAACGCAGTTTTGTTTCTTACTGAACCAAGAGACTAAGAAATGTCCAATGAAGTGACATGTTCCGCTAGTACTTTTTCTATCCGTCCGACTTCCTCCAAAATCAGCGTCGCTATAGGAAACTAATTCGAAAGGACATTCTTTTGGATAAAATAGTCTGAAATCTTTGGTTTTAGTTAGATAACGAATAATGCGTTTAACCGCTCGCATATGTGATTCTTTGGGATTTGCTTGAAATCTAGCACATAAACAAACACTCATCATTATATCAGGTCGACTAGCTGTTAAATATAATAAAGATCCAATCATACTACGATATAGTTTTTGATCAACACTTTTGCCCTCCTCGTCTCTATCGAGATGAATCATTGTGCTCATAGGAGTTGGTTTGGCAGAAGTGTTTTGCAGAAAAAATCGTTTAATTAAATTATAACAATATTTTTCTTGATTAATAAAAATTCCATTTTCAATTTGTTTAATTTGTAATCCAGGAAAATATGACAATTCTCCCATATGAGACATTTCAAATTCATTTGTCATTATAGTTGAAAATTCTTGACATAACTTTTCATTTGTCGATCCAAAGATAATATCATCAACATAAATTTGAATTATCAAAATATCTTTCTTAGTTTTCTTAATAAAAGAGTTTGATCTACTTTACCAATTTCAAAACCAGATTCCAATAAATAGCTTTTAAGACGATCATACCAAGCACGTGGTGCTTGCTTTAAACCGTATAAAGCCTTTTTGAGTTTATAAACATGGTCCGAAAAATTTTCATGATAAAAAAGAGGTGGTTGTTCAACAAAAACATTTTCTTTTATGTAACCATTTAAAAATGCACTTTTAACATCCATTTGATAAAGTTTAAAATTATGAAAACATGCAAACGCCAATAAAATTTGTATTGCTTCAAGTCGGGCGACTGGAGCAAACGTTTCTTCGTAGTCAATTCCCTCTTCTTGATTATATCCTTGTGCAACTAATCTAGCTTTATTCCTAGTTATATTTCCTAGTTCATCTGCTTTATTTTTGAAGACCCATTTAGTACCAATGACCGATTGATCACTTGGTCTAGGAACAAGTTCCCAAACTTCGTTTCGTTCGAATTGATTTAGTTCTTCTTGCATGGCAAGAATCCAGTAGTCATCAGTTGAGGCTTCTTTTATATTCTTAGGTTCTATGTTAGAAAGAAAAGCTACATGACCAACTTGATTTAATTGATGTCTGGTTTTAACGTTCGTATTTACTTCTCCAATTATATTTTGTACAAGATGATCCCGTAAAATTCTAGGTGGAGATTTTATTGTATTAGGAGTAATGTTTATATTTTTGGTAAATTCATGATTATTATCAAAATTTTCACTAGTATTATTGTTTTTATTCTGAATAGTTTCATCATCAGAATTGATAGTAATATATGGATTTATATTTTTAAAATTTTCGTCAAGTGTAAAATTTCTTCAATAATTTGAGTTCTTTTATTAAAAATTCGATAAGCTTTACTTCGTTCTGAATATCCTACAAATATTCCTTCATCGGATTTTGGATCGAATTTGCCTAGCTGATCTTTAGTATTCAAAATAAAACATTTAGAACCAAAAACTTTAAGATATGAAATATTTGGTTTTCTTCCATTTAGAAGTTCATATGGAGTATTTTTAGTTAACGGTCGAATGGAAACACGATTCAATACATAACAAGCAGTGGCTACAGCTTCTGCCCAAAAATGTTTTGATAAAGCGGTTCCATTTAATAAAGTTCTTGCACATTCTTGTAACGTTCTATTTTTTCTTTCTACAATGCCATTTTGTTGTGGTGTTCTAGGAAATGAAAAATTATGGTTAATACCTTTCTTGTTACAAAATTGTTCAAAAACTTCATTTTCAAATTCTCCTCCATGATCACTTTTGATATTTTTAATTTTCAAACTTTTAATATTTTGTATTCTTTTAACAAAAACTTTAAAATTATCAAAAGTATCACTTTTATTTTTCAAAAAGAAAGTCCAAGTGTATCTAGAAAAATCATCTACAATAATAAACACATATCTATTATGATTAATAGACTGAACTTGAGTTGGACCAAAAAGATCCATGTGTAAAAGTTCAAGTGGTTGTTCTGTAGAAATTACCTTTTTAGATTTAAAATTAGATTTTGTTAATTTTCCTAATTTGCATGCATCACAAAATATATTAGTTTTGAATCTTATGTTAGGTAATCCTTTAACTAATTTATTTTTAGCTAATTTGTTGATGGTATTAAAATTGATGTGACAAAATCTTTTGTGCCAAAGACATGAATCATTTTCCTTAGCTACTAAACACAAATTTGAATCATTATTAACGTTCATATTTAAGATATAAATGTTTTTATCTCTTATTCCTTCAAAAATAGTGTTTTGATTTTTATCGAAAATATTACATTTATTTTCTGAAAAAGTTATATTAAAACCTTTATCACATAGCTGACTAATACTCAATAAATTATGTTTTAAATTTTTAACTAATAAAACATCAGTAATGAGAGGTAAATTAGTGGTACTGTCGCTGCTGACATCGCCTTTATCGATGATATATCCTTTAGAGTTATCTCCAAAAGTGACTGATCCTCCATTTGAGTAGATAATATTTGACAGCATTTCTTTGTTTCTAGTCATGTGTTTTGAGCAACCGCTATCTAAAATCCATTTTCCTCTCCTTTTATGTGGTACCTGCAAAAATTTATAGAAAGTTGGTACCCATTTCTTTTTAGGGTCCTAAGAGTTAGATCTTAGGAAGCCAAACCCATACGGGTTCAGAATTCCCTTTATAAACATAGTTTTTGTTATTATGAACAATTTCCATGAACATTTTGATATGTTTATTCCTTATCAAAACATTATTTGATTTTGGAATCCATATCTTAATGGTTTTAGTGTTTGAACAAACTGTTTTCTTATTATCCTTTTTAATATTATTATTAATCCTACTTTTAGAAAAATTATTCTATTTCTTAAATCCTAGTCCATATTTATTGTTAGTGGATTGAGAATTTTAAAGTATTTTAGAAAGATTCTCTCTTCCTTTATTGAAATTAGAAACATTTTTAGAGATGTCATCAAATTTTATTTTTAGACTAGATTTTTCTAAATCTAAATCTTTAATTTTAGAATTTAAACTATTATTTTCCGAAAATAAAGCATCATTTTTATTTTTCTGAATTTCTAGTTCTTCAAATATTGAAGAAATTTGAGAAGATAAATTAGAATTTGATTGTTGAGAAATTTCAAGTTCTCTTCTAATATTTTCTTCTCATCTTTCAACATATCTACTTCTAAGACTGTCCTATCTAATTTTCTTTGTAAATCTTTATTTTTCTTTTTAAGTTGCTTTGCTAAGTCTACTAATTCAGAATTAATTTCAATTAAATCTTCAAAACTAAGATCACTTACATCGTCTGACGAAGCCATGAAGCACACATTTGCTTGTTCATTTTCATTATCACTTTCACTCTCTGATGAGGATGATGAGTCTGTGTCGTCCCAAGTGACTGAAAAAGCTCTTCTTTTGATTCTGTCCTTCTTAAAATTGCTCTTTTTACGTTCTGGAAAATCCTTCTTCATGTGACCTTTCTTGTGACATTCATAACATTCCATTGCTGAAGATGATGGTTTGCTATTGTTGTTGGAATTATTTTTGTTTCCCCTGAATTTATTTCTTTTGAATTTCAGAAACTTTTTGAAATTTTTAGCAGTCATTGCCATATCTTCATTCTCTGAGTCGGAGTCATCTTTTTCTGCTTGAAATGCCACATTCTTCTTTTCTTGTGCTCCAGTTCTCTTTGCCTGCAAATTTACTTCGTAGGACATTAAATTACCTATCAATTCTTCTGGTTTTAATGTTGACAAATCACTTGCTTCTTCAATGGCTAGGACTTTTCTTTCCCATTTGTCCGTTAAAGAATTTAAGATTTTTGTGACAATATCAAAATCAGTAAATTTTTGTTCTAATGATAGTAGAGCATGATAAATATCCTGGAATCTAGAGTACATATCATTTATAGACTCATTTGGCTTCATTTTGAAATTTTCAAATTGATTTTTCAACATAGAGATTTTTCTTAATTTAACTTTGTTCGTTCCTTCATGTGTTATCTTAAGAGTTCTCCAAATTTCATAACCAGAAGTGCACATGCTAACTCTATTGAATTCATTTCTATCTAATGCACAAAATAAAATATTCATAGCCTTTGCATTTGATGTAGCATTTAGTTTTTATGTGTAACTCCAAGTTGAGTATTCTCCAGTAGGAGTTGTGTACTCACTTTGTATAACATTCCAGATATCAAATCCACTAGATTGCATATAGATTCTCATTCTAGTTGACCAATAATTATAATTTATACCATTAAAAAGTGGAGGTCGTGAAGTTGATTGACCCTCTGTGAAACTAGTATTAGTGTTAGTGTCAAAATCGTTAGTATGTGCTGTTGCCATATTACCAGAAATAGATATCAAATAACTTTGTGACGGTTATAGGATAACCCGCTCTGATACTAAATGAAAGTGTACGTGCAGTACTAAGGATCGTGTAATATGGTATATAAATGCGGAAACTGATAATAGTAGTAAAATAAAAATTAAAGTAAGCACACCAAGAATTTTTATACTGGTTCGAACTTCCCATTCTACGTCCAGTCCCAGAATACCCTTTGGATTTAAACTAAACCCCTCACTTAACCCGGAGGAATAGGTATACGACACCTGAGCAGCCGAACAGAAATTTTTCCGCCTCAACAGCCGAAGAGGACTTCAACTTAATACAAATAACTTGTTGACGAATGTGTTCTGAATAACACGGATTGTCTTTTGATAGTACAATTCTCCTATAATCAAATCCTCAAGAGTATATAGTGTGTGTGAAGATTTAGAAGGAGGATAATCGCATAGAATCGAAGTATATGATTTAATTCAGGGATTCTAGCGATAATGAATGAGAATGAATGCTTTTATTTGCAGAAATAAATAGAGAATAGATTTCAGAATTATAAACAAGAATCGGTGATTGTAGAAGTGAATTAAACATGTTTATATAGTTGTAGAATAGTTACAATCTTTCATGAAGAGTTTCAATCAAAAGTTGTGTCTGTATCTCTTGGATTGAAGGAGATTCCTCTTCACGAACGATCGCAACTCTTCAGAAAACTAGCCGTTATTCTCAGGTCGGTTGACCGAGGAAACTGGCCGGTCAGCTGAGTTTCAAAAATGTATACAGAACAGTGTATATCTGTACACTAACACAGAGTTGGTCGACCGAAGTTCCTGGTCGGTCGGCCGACCTACTGTCAATTGCACAGTGCACACTTTTTCATGTATAAATTAATGTATAATAATTTGTGTGTGTGTGTGACTACTTGGGGAACGATTTTAACAATATTCTAAGACTCAATACAATTAAATATTCATACTAATCTCTGGATTGTAGTCTTGTCTCCTTTGTAGTGCACAATATACGCTTATTCTCTTTTTGTCGCTTTCGTATAGTATTCTCGTCGTATGATCTCTGAAGCTTGTGTCATGAATCAAAACTCATGAATCAACATTCTCCCCCTTTTTGATTGATGACAATACTTATGTGACGAAGTAGTATATACATATATATTATAACTTTCCCCCTGAATATATGGTGATTTTTCTGCAAAAATTTGTTAGCTTTCATATATTTCTCCCCCTTTGTCATCGACAAAAAGGAATACTTATTAGATGTAATATGAAAAAATAATATGGAACATGTAACACAAGTAAGAAAACATCGAGTTTAAATATTACATACTCAAACCAAATAGGAATATTAATGATGTTTACTTACTACACAACATCTAAAAATAGACTATCTACTTATCTATTCCGATGTGATTGAATGTTGTATGTAATGGCATATGTTATAACTGTTTATTTAGTAACTCTTATCATCCAAGAGGGCATCTTCATATGTCGCTCTTGGCGTATTTTTTAATAATTATATTTATCTGAACCTGGGCAATGCTATGGGATTATGTACTGAATATGAAATGATGATTTGAAATGAAATGAGAAAAGTTGTTTTGAAATTGCATTCGAAATATTTCATATTCTTGTGCTTCTGATATTATGGATATCATTAACATTGCCACATTTTGCTACCGAGGATTGATACTATAAATGACTGTAACATCTGTAGCGGTTAGTTTTGGGCCTCAAAATGGGGGATGTTACACCTGTACACGTGTAAGCGGTCTAAGGTTATTATTGTCCTGATTATTTAAAGCAAGAAAAAGCAAAGCAAAGGAGTCGAACCTGACTCCCGACAATCTCGATCATGGGATTTTGAGTCTCGGACCAGATCCTAGATTGTTCCTTAGTGCATTTGCTATAGACGATGGTTGCTCCGGCTGCACCTTTGCAGTTCAATTGCTCACATATTGTTGTAGATGGTTGCTCCGAACCAACTCTTCTATCAGATCACGAAGGTGTCGACACTCATTTGTTTCATGTCCCTCCAGCTCATGGAAGATGTAAAACTTTCCAGTTCTTTTCTCCCGATCAGTGGGCACTCTCCTATCTAGCTTTCAATAAGCGATCTGCCCCCTAGTGTCCAGATATATCCTCTCCAAGGTCTCTGTTAAATCAGTGTAGAAGGAGAATTTTGGCTCGCACCTTTTTCATTTCGGTTCCTCGAAGTCATTATCGGCTCTTCTCTTTCCTTTGTCCTTTTAGTTCCCTGCTCCAGACAGTCATCTGTCATCCGCAGAAGTAATTTCAGCATCCTCAGTTTTGGCCTATTATTGACATAATTATCTCTCAGCTTCATGGTATAATTCTACAAGATTCATCGATGATTCCCTTTCCAGTGCAACATTGAAGTCGGTCTTGCTCGTGAGTCCAGACACCACCGCCATTAAAATTATTGATGGGTCCGACTTATCGACTATGGCTGCTGCTACATTAAATCTTGTCGAATAGCTTCTCAAGGTCACTCCGGGCCTTTGTTTCATGCTATATAGCATCACCACGTTCTTCAGTTATGAGACAAGAACTCTGAACTATCTTAAGAATATATTCACCAAATCAGTCTATGTCCTTATGGATCCATTCTCTAGTTGTCTGAACCACATTTCCACCAAGTCCGTTAAATATAATGGGAAGCACCACCCCATTAGTTCCTCAGAAGCACCCAACGCCTACATATGTTGGATGTATCTCATCAGATGAACCATCGGATCCAACTTTCCACTATACATTTCCAGCATCGAAAGCTTGAAATTGGGAGGATTTCTCATGTTTTGGATATTAGAGGTGAGTGGATTCATGTACACATCCTCCAAACTCTGGACTACGGGTCCCCCTTTAACTATTTTCCTTACCAATTCAGCAATTCTGTTTTCACCGTTCAATAAAGATCATCGTCCAAAAGCGATATTCTGCCCTGCTCCCATAGGGGTATTTTGGCACATACTCCTCTTGCTGCACATTAGCATTCTTACTTGCTCCTTTGATTTCATTCTGTCCTTCGTTCCTATAGAGAGGTTCTGGCACATACTCTTCCAGTTGTTGCCCGGTAACATTTTGATTCGCGTTTCTAGCTCTAGCATTGTTGCCCCTGGTGGTCCAGCATGTTCCAAGTTTACACCAACGTTGCTCCCGGTATTATTGTCTCGGTACTGAGTTGACTCAGATTGGTACTAAGTTATACTGTTGGTGGGGCATCGTTCCATTTTCCTCCACTCCAACTTCAGATGTTCTTGCATTAGCCCCTAGCACTTGTTTCTGAATTCCTACAGCTCTAGCTATTCATTGTTGTCCCATTCTTTAGAAAAATTCTTCAAGCATTTCCTGTTATCGAGTCATTAATCCATCTTACATCACTTCATCATTTTCTCCATCTCTTCTTTGGTCATGTAGATGGATTGATGAGAATTTGAGGATATCTCTTGGCTGGCCCTATGCATTGGTTGGCTTGCTCCAGCCTTAAATCAAGTGTTAGGCCTCTTCATCTTCTCCAAATCTCATATTCAAGCTTTAATTCTTTAGATCTAGCTCTTGTTCTCGGTGTAAGCACCTATTAACCAAAAAAATGGATCAACACCCGTAAATCAGATGAAAGAACCGGTTTTTTTTATAATAAACATAAACGAAGTAGAAATCCTAGATCAAGCAAGTAAGAATAGCAGAAAAATAAAGAACACATAAGAATTTTTATAGTGGTTCGATGTAATCTCCGGCCTACATCCACTTTTATTAGTTGTTCCCTTTTTGGATTACAGATAGTTATATCAGATCTGACCACTATCTAGTGGATCTCTGATTTATAATGGAGTTTCCAGAGAATTTAAGGGGTAGAGGATAGGAGAGAAAAAGAGGACGAAGTCTCTAATGACAGAGGGATCAAATCCAGAATGAAGAGCTGAAGATCAGGGAAGAGATCTCATTTTGGTTGCATGTAGGCTGGTATTTATAGAGAAACAGTCATGTTGGGATAGAAGTCCACTTGGAGCAGAGTTCAGATATCAGCCCGAAGTCACTTGTAAAATTATAGAGCACCACGAGATAACCAAACATGTCGGTACCGACTTAAACATATCGGTGCCAACATGTTTTCTTAGTTCGAATCACCGGAACTTTCTTGCATTCTTTTTCCTACTTCATTTTGCGGCGTCCCATGTTGTTTCCATCGATTGTTGGTTGATTTTGTTGATCGTTCCTTCATCACTTGGTTTATTCTACCGTTCTAACTATTAACTCTTAAACTCTTTAAATTGGTCGTCAAAAACCCTTGGAAATCACTTGGACACATATGGAAAAGCTAGATAATAACTCGTGTGAAGGTTGAGTGGAGGAATATGGGCTCAAAACAAGTCGTCCAAAACAAGTCAGTACAAGGCATGTCGGTGCTGACTTGTTTCCTTAGTGTATTTTCGGTTGAAATTTTCCCAAGTTATTTCCTTGTTTCATCTAAGCGTGCTTGCTAATTTTCAAGTCTTTTCGTCTTGGTTTTGATCTTCTAAGTTCGGTTGTAATCAGTTTTGACTCAAAAACGGGTTAACACTAAAATTTGGTGCTGGGATAAATGAAAATTTTACTCTTCAAACTCGATGTATATGTATATAAATTTATTGGGAATTAAATCGAACATTTTCAAACTCATTTTGAAAATAAATGCTCCTTCAAAATCAAAGTTACACATGTGACTAATCCTACATAAAAAATTAAATACAACCAAATTCTTAAGAATAAGAATTTAATCGTAGAGAAAAAATGCATTTTCTGCAATCTACAGTTGGAAAGCGTAACGCGTTTATATTTCCATTGTCGCTTAACTAATCCTATTCTTGTAAACACTCTTAAAATATTTTACTTTAACATAACTAATACTGATTTTAACCGTGACTACTACAAGAACAACCTTATATCCCAATGACCAAAAGATTATAGAATTTTAATTGACACCATTTTCAGTATCACATGTTGGTACATATGAGTTGAAAGAAACCAAATAATTTTTAATAACTTCAACGCTCAATATGACAACCTGATTTACACCATTATACGGTTTATTTATAACTAGGTTGCGAACCCAAGTTACAAACTGGCAAATATAGTCATTTTCAGGGATTTTCTTAAAAAAGGTAAAAAGACTATAGATATCTGGAGGATCAAAATTGGTTATAACAACAAGAGACGCAATATGTATTAAGCACTGTTTTAATAAATATTATTGATGACGGCACCTTTTCGAACGCCATACTCTATATTGATAAATAATTTAGTACCACTTCGTGTTTTCATTCTGATTTAGTTGCATAGATATGTATATAATTCCCTAATTACACACACACAATATGTGTGTGCACCTGTGTTGGACTCCAATTTTAGTTGAATATTTTGGTTTTATTGGAGGTTGGAGACTAATCTGGTTTGCTTTTGGATTTTGGATGCTGTAAGCTGGATTACTTGGATCAGATATGCTCGCTTGTCCCTTCATTGTGGGAGGATTGCTATGTTCTACTGATTTGCTTCCTTTAATCTACTATGTCGACCTAGACAGTATAACGGATCTTCGGTCCTGCAATCCGACTTCCATTGGATGATTTGGTTTGCTTAATTGACATTTCACATGGCTTTCTTGTGGTTTTCTACATTTTGTTTATCATTTCCTTTAGGTTCGTGTAGTTAAGGGTAAATAGGTCCGCACAGGAGGTTTTGGAGGGCTTTTCTTTTTCTTCATTGTACGTGGTATTGCTATCTATCAGGCTTGTTGACAACTCCTTTTTTAAGTGTATAATAAAATTGTATAAGTGTTCTTCTTTGAACGATCACCCATTTTCCTCAAAAAAGAATTAAAGGATAAATAAAATACAAAATAAAAGACCAATAAAACCAAATTCCAAAGAAGTGAGAATTTAATGAATAAGTTACACTATAAATTTATTTTATTTTTGAACCACATAACCAATTATGTAAACACCAGAAAACCTTAAAACAATGTGTCTTTTTTGAACTACAAGTAGGAATGATATATTGAATGATTTTCAATATATTTTGAAACGAAATATATAAAGTGTAGCCATGAAGCCTATTCATGCATTCTTGCGTGTGCACTTATACAACCACTCATGCCTTGTGACCTACGAGCTACGTAAGTATAGCCACGCAACCCTTACATTTTTGTGAACATTCAACATTGCAGCCCTTTGTTTGTATTTTTGGCAGTTTGAGCTCTCTTTTTTTTTGCATGATCATCTAAGGGATGATCCTACCCATTTATTGTAATCACTATTATCATTTGGACACTTGTATGCTCTTGTTTTGTTAATAAAATGTCGAGTGCTCTGCTCATACGAGGACCACTCTTTTATCAAAAAATAATACATATATAATTTAGCAAAATATTGAAATTATATTAGAAGATGAAGAGTATCGATAAACAAACCAAATAACTGAATATTTATAGTAAAATTATATTTAATTTAGTCAAAGTAAAATATTAAAATCGTCTATCTTCTTACAGTTTCAAGAAAAACTTATCACTTAGACGACGCATTGAGCAAGAGGTGAAATAAAACATTGAAGTAAAATAGTGAGACAATAAATTGAACAATGGCAACCTATGGCGCCTTAACGACATCATTAAAGGCATAGGTTTGTTAAGTGGAAATAAGGATATGCCCCTTATTTTCAAACTTAATGCACGAAAAACATTTCCTAAAATAGTTTTCAAATTACCCCTTAAAATTATTTTTGATAATATTTTTATGGTTTTTTTCCCTGTAAATTAAATGTGCACTTAATCAAAGGTTGATTTGATCAAAATTAAGTTTTATTTATTTCATTTTGGTCTTTTTTTCCGCAGAAGTACAAATATTTGTACTATGCACTATATTGTAAGTAATTACAGTAAAAACTGCAAATATTTACCATTTACACTGCAAATATTAATAGTTCAAAGAAACGACAAATTAAAAACGTGTGTTTTTCTAAATACGTTTTACAAAATTTCTCATCAGGAAATATGATTTGGTGTTAAAATTCCATTTCCCTTGTGCATCTGTATTTTTGTTAAGGAACAAAACTAAAATATAATTAAATAAAAACAAAACCCTTTGTTATTCAATTTACAGAAAACCCGCAGTTAGATAAGTGAAATTAACTGCTGAAAGTGAAAAAACACGGAAGCTCGATTTGTATTTTCTTTTCAATTAACATCTTTCACCCATAGTTCAATTGAAGTTTATTAATGGGTGAATTAATTTAAAGGACAAAAATTTATATATTTTTAGCCTCAAGGACACGACCTCAATATTTTAATCACAAGGACAAACATTCTCCTAAAAATTATTCATAAGGACAAACATTCTTTCAAAATTATTCATAAGGACAAATATTTTTCCAAAACTGCTACTGAACTAAAAACTGATACCTAAAAACTGCTACCGGTAACTACAAACTGATACCTAAAAACTTAAAAACTAATACCTAAATAAAGTTGTCCTTCAGGCTAAAATACTGAAGGTCTGTCATTGAGGCTAAAATGCTGAGAAATTTTGTCCTTGACAATAATTTCCTGTTCGGGTGAATTAATTTAAAGGACAAAAATTAATGAATTAATTTCGGGTATTTAATCCAAATCACCTTAGCTGAATGCCAATTTAGGGAAGTAGGAGCCTTCCTCTATATTAAAATAATGAATAAAAAAACTGAAAAACAAAATAAAAATAAAATGGACATTCACTCCCAGCTGTATGCTTTGGTTAATTCTTTTTTAACGGCGATTCAAAATAATTCATGTAAGAAAAAACCAAAACAAAAACTAAAGTGAATTTATTACGTTTTAAAATGTTGAATGTATAACAGTTAATGTTTATATTGTTATTATTATTATTATTTCTGATTTTTTGGATAAACTGGGCGCTGGCTAGCTAAGAAAAACAACGTAGGAGCAGCATTAAACTCAAAGCGTTTACAAATAAATTCTTGAAACAAAAAACACAAGCTATTTTTCCCAACGAAACAAATGGTATATGAGAATTTGTGTAAAAGGGAGCATTTAGCTTTTATTTTAAAAAAAAGACGGAGGGATAATTTGGAAAATAAAGCCGACCGAAAAGCTTGTTACTGGTATTTTACTGTGGAACAGACTTTACATACATGAGCACATTCCAAAGTTCCTACTATAAGAGCAGTTAAAGGGGAGAACCATATATTCCAAACAAGTAAGACGGACAAAAATTAGATTTTTCTTTCAACTTGGACAAAATTACGAGACTTTTAACTTGGAGACAAAACTACTCTGCTCTTTGCTTTTCAAAGTTCAAAAACCAGTGAACCAGCACTGAAATAAACCTAAGAGGAGAAAACCAAAGGAACCTCGATTCAAAAACCAAGCTGCTCCAAAGTTTGTCCACACTTCATTAATCAGCATAACATATTACAACAAACTAGTTTTAAAAAAAAAGAACAATAAATAAGGATTTCAAAAGGTAGAAATCAGATCATACATATCATACAGCATACATAGCAAATAAGAACTAAAATTTTATTTAAAATTCAATGACCAAATAAAACGTTAGATATATCAGCAAAGGCTCTAAGAATTACGTCATGATGGAGAGGAGAATTTAGTGAAAGGTAGGAACTGACAAGTTTCTTCAAATCCTTATCTCCAAATACCTGCCTTTCAATAATCATCTCCAACATTGAATCTCTGAAATCGACATAAGGATCATCTGATCTTTTAACCACGGGAACGCCTCTCACTACTTTCTTCTCCCTTTTATCATTAGCAACTCTTCTTCTTCTTGAAGATGGACTGATCTTTCTCTTGTTCTTATTTTTTGTAGGTCTAGTGTAAAACTCACAAGAAGCAGAAGAATGGAAGCTTCTAAGGAAAGTCTCTGTTTCTTTCTCATCATCAATAACTTCATTACTGCTTAAGAACCCAGATTCATCATTTTCAGACGAGCTACTAAACCCATAAGCATTTCTAAATACAACCTTCTTCCTTATATCAATCTTCTCTTTTTTCTCCTCCACGTTCTCATGAACATACAAACCATCAAATGGAGATGAAGGAGGGCAAATTTGCCCTTCTTTGCACCCGGTGCCCGTTTCATATAATTCACCGCTCTCTCGAACCCGTCTTTCAATTTTATTGCTTGCATTGGCTACAACATCTTTGTTTTGAGAATGTTTATTTGGTTTGCATATTTTGGTTAAGTCAAAAGAGAGTATTTTAGAAGATGATGAAGAGTTGGATAAGAGAGATTGGTCGAGTTTATAGACTTTAACGTTGCTGGCAATGAATAATGGATCGTCGCTATGAGTGCTTCCCGTGTTTGGGGAAGAAGAAGAAGTGAAGATTGTGCTTGAAGAAGTGGAGTTGGACGAGTTATGAAGTAGTTTTGAAGGGATGAAGAAATGAGTGAGTTGTTTGAGTTTGCTTTTGCTCTCCATTTTGCTTACTAATTTGAATTTATTTGATATGGAGTTTGAAGTTGAAGAGATCTGTGAGAGAACTATGGAGTATTTATATATCACCTTGGTTTTCAAATGAAGGGACCATTGTCTGTTAAAAAGCTAATTATATAGACATGGATAATTTAATAGAAGGTGCATTTGTCAACAAAAATTAAACTAGAAATCAATACTGATGCTTAAATCAGGCAACTGCAAATAAAACATTCAAATTCAACAAATAAACTGATTGGTGATCGTTGGTTAATTGATAGACAAACAATATTAATTCTGGAATGATAGTAAATCAAGTTGTTCTTGCAGTGTTGATTATAAATAGTTAGATTAGTATAAACGTAAATGTACATTTGTAATTAACAATCTACCTAACTCATTTTTTTATAGTTTCAAGGGACTTGACATGAATAAAACCAAACAAATAGTCATCAGTGTTGTCGTACATTGTTTTCAAATTAAAGGCGATTAGACATTAAAAAACATATAAAAATACGGCCACTGGGTTATTGAATCATATTTTGCTTTTGGAAATTGGTGGCCTTTCATTTTCTTTCCCTATTTTCACATTATATAGTTGGTGAAAGATCAATGGTATTAGGCTTTAATTTAACTAATAAAATTGTATTTGTACAATATTAATTATATCATTACACAACCATGATTAGGAATAAGAAGCAACTGTGTGTATACACAAGAATCTTAATCAAAATGGACTTCAATTTTCTATCCTGGGGTTGGCTCTAGAGTATAGAAAAAGAAAAGGAAAAACTGTTGATTTCGGTCTAAACTAATCATTAGGGGGAAATATATTGTTGCTTCTAGTTTAACTTTGTACTAAAAAATATATAATGGAATTATATGATTTGTACAAGATATAAATGGCTACACATGGTGTGGTGATCAATGAAAACCTACAGAGCAATAAGGCTAGAAACTGATACAACAGGTTGCTCTGTTTGGATACTGCTGCCACTGTCGATGTAGACTGATACATACATATAAAAATACTCTAAAAGAACAAAACAGTTAAATTCTTTCTTGCAAAGAGGATGTTCTTTTTCTATGTTATATCCCTATCTCTTTCTTACTTATTCATTACATAATTACTACATTCCTATTCTTTTCTACGATGCCAGTCGTTTTCTTTAGTAAATAGGTTCAACTACTTTCCTTTAGTTACTTTATTAAATGATGCAGGTCAAGTGTCACTAAATTCTCTCTCGTTTTGTTTTTTAACCTTTCTTTGGTTGAGAATGATTTAGTAAACTTATATCATTTTTGTGTATAAGTACTGTACTCTACCTAATTGATGGATAATCCGTACTAATTTGTTCAAACTGTTGGCATCACCAGCAAAGGCCTAAGTCCATCTGAATTACTATACACCTCTTAGCTTCCCAATCAACAACATTCTTGCCATTTGGAAAGCAGAAAATCATTATCTTCGTGGCATATTCTATTGATACCATAAATTACTTTTAAAAGCTTGCCAAAATCATATACACCGGCTTTTTTTTCTATAACAATAGGTTAAACTTGTCCTTATTATAACTTTTAAAAAATACATACAATATTCACATTATTCACATTATATTATTTTTTCACCAGCCCAAACACAATAAAGAATGCTCCGGCCCAAAGCTTCTTGTACTCGATCCACATAACACAATATGCACCACACATGTTGTAAAATTACCCTCATTCGAAAATAAAACAAAACACTTATCTTTTTTTACCAACGCACACTCGCCCATTAACCAAACTAAGAAACTCCTATTGCTAAATTCTTCAAATTCACTTTCATAAATTTCAAATACTTTGACTAAAATTTAACCTTCAAAAGTCAAATTCAAACTATATACATACACACACATATACATATACATATATATACATAGACACACACATAAGTATCCTACCTCTTGAATCTAAATCATTGTTGTAGGTAAGCTCAACAAGTTGTTGAATGAAATGATGTTAGTATCATTTAGCTTGTGTTCCACTAGACCCGCAATTGTAATATTATAGTTTACAAGATGTTGTAACACATATTGCTTCCTTCCGATAGAGTTGTGCCCTCTCATATTCCACACTAGAAGCGATATTTTTTGCATTAGTACTCCTAACAATGGAGCTGCTTGTAGTAGTGCTAGTTTTCCCTTTTCGAATGTATTCTATTTATTTCTAAGGTGTGTGGAAAACTTGTCCCAATGAGGATTACCATATACATCCGCATTTCTTGTCGCCTTAAACTCGAAAGCTTTTTATGAAATTTCTGGATAATTGGAGATTTCTAGAGAGAAGGAGAAATTTAGAAGGAGAAAATGTTTTATCATATTCTATATTTCTCTCTCTGCTAGACTGTTATTTATATTTTACACAAGGAAGCTGACAAAAATAATAACCACCCAAAATATCTACTACAATTTAAAATATTTACAATCATGCAAAACAGTCTTGACTTAAACTATTTTATAATGAAGATCACACCTTAACAGCCCCCCTCAAGGTGGACTTGGTTTTGAAGAACAAGACCAATCTTGAATTGGAATTTGGTTTACCAAACCAAATCGAAAAGAGAGGAACTTATGTTGCTCTGCACCCAGAGGTTTAGTCATTATATCAGCAAGTTGCATTGAAGATTTAATATGCTGACACTGAATAAAACCTGACTGAACATGTTCTCTGACATAATGAACATCCAACTTTTGATGTTTACTCCTGATGTGCTTCGCTTTCTCATGAAAAACTGGGTTCTCAACAATATGTTGATCAAAAATATTATCACAATACAATGTAATAGGGGTAGGCACATTAATACCTAATTCATTCAGCAATCCTTCCAACCAAACAACTTCACTAGTTGTGTAACTCATGCTTCTGTATTCTGACTCTGTAGTAATCTTAGAAACAGAATTTTACATCTTTGTTTTCCAAGAGATCAGTGAATTACCAAGGAAGATACAGTAGTCACTTAAAGACCTCCCCAAATCTTCACAAGAACCCCAGTCAGCATCACTATAAGCCTTCAATATTAAATCTGAATTAGCAGAAAAGAAAAAACCAATATTCAAAGTACCCTTAAGATATATGAGAATATGAGTAGTTGCTGCATAATGTGGTGCTCTCAAAGCACTTAGAAATTGACTCAACTGCTGAACATCAAAAGAAATGTCTGGTCGAGTAAGATTCAAATAGAGAAGTTTACCAATCAACTTTCTAAAAATTTCAGGATCCTCCAATAATTCACCATCATCCACACTAAGCTTCAAATCCTTTTTCATAGGAAAAGAAACAGGCTTACACCCTTCCATTTGAGTATCCCGAAGCATAGTATCCCGAAGCATATCTAAAATATACTTCCTTTGATTCAGAATTATTCCAGATTCAGACCTTGAAACCTCTATTCCAAGAAAATACTTCAAGGCACCTAAATCCTTAATTGTGAAAGCCTTATGTGAAAGTGTATATGGATCGATAATATAGTTAAACTACGACTAGCAAGTGCGGAATTATAAATAATAGTAAATAGCAGTAAAAAAATGACACCAGGGATTTTTATACTGGTTCGAACTTCTCGTTCTACGTCCAGTCCCAGACTCCTTCTGGAATTTCTCTAACAACCCTCACTTTACCTGGAGGAACATGTATTACACCGCCTGAGCAACCGAACAGGACTTTTCCGCCTAAGCAACTGAATAGGACTTCAAATACAATTAATAAATTGTTTCTTGACTTATGTGTTCTTGAGTAACACGTATATAGTCAATATAGTACACCCTTCCTATAATCTTCTTGATATGATGATTTGAATGTGCAAAGATAGGAAGTATAGATTGAAAATCGCTTGTGATTATGATAATACAAAGCAAGTACAGATAGAAAGAATTGGTAATTGAAATAGTGGATTTTCATCTCTATTTATAGTATTGAATAGTTTTAATTTAATAGTTGCAACTATTAGAAGAAGTGCAACTCTTGGTGAAGAAGACAACTCTTCAGAATTTGATATTTCATGAAGAGATGCTTCAGTTCGTTAAGTTCAGATGTCTGAGAGAAAAGTGACAGATGTCTGAATAAAGTTTAAAATTCAAAAAATAGAAGAAACAAAAAAACAGTCATTTCAGACGTCTGTCTTTTAATTCAGATGCCTGTCTATGATGCCAGACGTCTGTTATTAAATTGACAGACGTCTATTTCATATAAAAATAGAAGTAATTTATACTGAGGGTTCAGACGTCTGTTATTTTATCTTTAGACGTCTGACATTGATGTCAGACGTCTGAATTAAACTACAGACGTCTAATTCTGTACTGTTTTGTTCCTTCCTTTGTTTTAGCACTTCTGAACTTGAGATTTTATTCAATTTTGAAAATACCTTTTTATATCTTTAAATAATTAAAGATATTTATTATTTTAAAACATGATTTTCAAAAGTATATTTGTGTGTGTGCGTTTTATCATCATATCAGAGATTGTACAAGAATATTGAACTTAGAAATAATAAAATTTGAAAACTTGATCTTTGTTGATGATATGATAATAGCTTCTCTTTGTAGATTCCTGCAAGAATATTTGACATTATAGTATATAGGTTGAAATATATAGTTGATTCAGAATTATTCCAGATTCAGACCTTGAAACCTCTATTCCAAGAAAATACTTTAAGGAACCTAAATCCTTAATTGTGAAAGCCTTATGCAAATCATTCTTCAAATCAACTATCATTGCATTATCATTACCAGTCAGCAACAAATCATCAACATAGGTAGCTACAATTGTAAATGAGTCACCCTTCTTCATGAAAAACACTGAATAATATTGCTTAGACTGAGTGAAACCCCATTCAACCAGAAATTTTGTCAGTTCTTTGTTCCAGCATCTGCTTGCTTGGTTTAGACCATAAATTGATCTTTTAAGTTTACAAACTTGCCCCGGTTTGGCTTTTTTGTAACCCAACAGAGGAGTCATATACAGCTCTTCATCAAGATAACCATGAAGGAAGGCATTATTAATATCCAATTGTTGTATATCCCACTTTTTTATTGCTGCCGAAGCCATGATCAATCTAACGGTAGTCAGCTTTACTACCGGACTAAATGTGTGCTTATAATCCTTACCGGATATCTGCTTATCACCTCTTGCAACAAATCTGCCTTTGCATCTCTCAATATCACCACTAGGTTTAAATTTAAATTTAGTCTTATAAACCTATTTAGACCCAATGGCTTTTTTACCAAAAGGTAAATCAATTAACTCCTATGTACTATTATCTTCAAGAGCTTGTAATTCTTTATCCATTACTTCTACTCACTCAGGATGATCCTTTGCTTGATTATAAGAAGAAGGCTTATAAGCTACCAACACATTATTCAAGCTATGTAAACTGTCACTATCCAAATGAGCAAGACATGGTTCAGCATAGACATTGAATGAAACTAAACTATTAGGTTCAAAATTTTGAATGACTCTTGTTGCTGGTTTTGTCATAACAAAATCATCAAATTTCTTAAGCAATTTGCTAGGCCTAGAAGAAAATCTAAGATTTTGTATTTCGGTAACTTGAGCAATAGGATTTTGAATAGGAGAAGGAACAATAGAATCTGTGTTTGAATTTTCAGAAGAAGTAGTATTTTGGAAAGGAAATTTAGAAATAGGTTTAGAAAGTTGAATATTTTGTTGAGGTGTACTTTGAGAAGAAGAAGAAATTGTATTTGTGGGATAAGAAAGATTTGGAATATCAAAGGCAGGGTTAACCAAAGGAAGAGGAGGGTTTTTTATTTGAGAAATAGAAGGAATTATACTATGTTTGTCTTTCAAAGGAAAGCAATTTTCAACAAAATAAACATCTCTACTGAAAACCGCTTTATGAGTATCAAGATTGTACAATTTGTACCACTTTTGAGCATAAGGATACCCTAGTAAAATGCATTTCTTCGATCTAGGAGCAAACTTGTCGGATAACTTTTGAGCAGGAAAACACAAACATCCAATGACCCTCAAATAGTCATAATTAGGATGCTTCTTCATAAGTAACTCATATGGAGTTTTACAATTCAAAACAGAACTGGGCAACAAATTAATGACATGAGTTGCAGTAAGCAAACAATCACCCCAAAATTTGTAACACAAACCAACATGAATTCTCATAGTTCTAGCAGTTTCAAGAAGATGCTTATGCTTCCTTTCTACCTGACCATTCTGTTAAGGATTTCTCGGAATACTTCTTTGATGAATGATACATTTACTAGCAAATAGAAGTCTACATGATTCCTGAATAATCTCAGTCCCAATGTCACTCCTAATCACCTTTACTTTCTTGTTGAACTGAGTCTGGACATACTTAAGGAAAGCAGAAATAACAGGATATACTTGAGTCTTTGAATGAAGTAAATGAGTCCAAGTTATTCTAGTATGATCATCTAGGATTATCAAAAAATATGTAGCACCAGATAAAGAAGGTCTCAAGTATGGACCCCAAAGATCTATATGTAACATATCAAAAGAATCAACAGCATATGAAACAAATATTAGAAAAGGAATCTTATGATGTTTTCCCAAAACACAAGCTTCATAACTAAAATCACAATTATCATTATCATTGTTGCCTGAAATGGAAACTATTAAATGTTTCATATGACTAGCAGAAATATAACCAAATCTAGCATGAATAAGATCAATGCTAGGCTTTACATTTGCAGTGATAGTATTATTTGCATAAGAAAAAGAAGCATTATTAATTGCAAATTCAGAAGAACTAACTGAATTGCATGAAATAGAATTTGTAGGAGAGTTGCAGAATTTGTATAGACCAAAATGCCTTGATCTAACAGCATGATCTTGCTTAGTCGAAAGGTCCTGAAAATGACATAAATCTTTTTCAAAATTTGCAATTAGATGATTATCATCTAATAATCTGCCAATAGAAAGAAAACTGTGTTTGAATTCAGGAATATAAAAAACCTTTTTGAGAGTTATTTCAGAATTTAGGTCTACTGTGCCAATATGCTTAACCATTTTAATAGTTCCATCAGGAAATGATATTTTAATTGGATTATTAAGTTGTCTAAGTGAAGCAAAAAGAGCCAAATTAGATGCCATATGATCTGTTACCTTTGTATTTATGATCCAACTATTACGATCAAATTTCTTAACTACACAGTCAACATTAGAAGCTGAAATTATACCTGCAAAGTTAACAGCAGTGCATAAAGAATTATCTTTAGATGTAGAGGCCTTAGAATTGTTTTGCATCATCTTGAGAACTTCATACTTCATAGTAAAGAGCAGAAGCCAACATAGGATCAATCGACTTGTTTAATGTGCTTAATTCTTCATTTTCTTGTGGTCCTTTTCTAAGAATTCCTTCACCATTATTCTGCACATTTCCAACCATCCTTGAAGTTCTATTTCCTTTCATAGCAGTCCACCATTCAGGATATCCTACCAATTTGAAGCATTGATCAATCATATGCTCTTTCTTCTTGCAATGTTCACACACAACCTCACTTTTCTACCTCTTAAAATATTTCTTCGTGGTCTGATAAGCAGGCTTAGGAAATGTTTTTGCAGCTTGAACATGAAAAGCACTCATCTCATTCACAACAGGGTCAGCATTGTTAAGCTTATTTTGTTGCTCAACTTGTTGTAAAGTGTAGTATGCCTTATGCACACTCGGAAGAGGATCAGAACTAAGCATATTGATCTTAACCTGATCATACTCTTTGTTCAGACCTGAAGGTAACTGCATCAACTTGTTCCTTTGATCAATCTCAAGAATCTTCTTAAAAATTCCACATTTACAATTCTTAATAGCACCACAAGAACAATCAGGAAATCCTTCTAGTAACTATAATTGATCCCAAATAGTCTTCAATCTTCCAAAATACTCGGCTATTGAAGTATCGTTCTGCTGAATTGAAGTAAGACTTCTATGCAACTCAAACAGCCTTGGAGCAGTGGTCTGACCAAATCTCTCATTCAATTCATTCAATAGTTGATGAGAAGAATTAACAAACATAAAAATCTTAGCCAAAGTTCCATCCATAGAATTCAGAATCCATGACATCACCATGTAATCATTTCTGAAGATCTAGAGAAGTTGTAGAAGGCATCGGAAGAGATCCATCCACAAATTGAAGTTTATTTCGAGCTATTAAGGCCATTTTTATCGTTCTACACCAATTCAAGAAGTTCAGACCAGTAAGAATATGCTACCAAGTTGCTTACATGGATGATTGCCATTAGAGAGGTAGTAAGGATCATTGAAGTTAATTCCAGATGCATTAACAGTAAAAGAATTGTTCTGAGAAACAAAATCATCATTGATCGTCATTTTTAGAGACTTTTAACAAAGAATCGGAGTTTGAAGAAGAATAAAGATAATTGAAGAAGAAAAAGAAATCCAGTATATCATGAGAGGACAAAGCACATTGAGGTTGATTGTCATTTTATCAGGGAGAAAATTCAAAGTGGAATTATAGAAACAGGGTATGTTCGAACTGGAGAACAAATTGCCGATTTGTTTACAAAAGCTTTAAATGGATCAAGGATGGATTATCTGTGTGACAAGTTGGGAATGAAGAATTTGTACTCTCCAACTTGAGGGGGAGTGTTAAAAGGAAATGTATAGTTCATGTATTTGTTTAAACATTTAGAGATATGGGCCTGTTTCTTTTCCAAGCCCATTAAGGCTTGTCTGCATTTGTAAAGGCCTCGTTGCCTATTTAAATTGTTTTGCTTCCCTCTCTTAAAAGATAACCTAGTATGAAATAAAGATAGGTTCCCATGGCGTCTGATATTTTCTTTCTAATTCTTCTTATGCTCATTTATATTAATTACATATATTATTGTCTCAAGTCTCGGTGGATTTAGTTCCGGAAAACCATTATCTCTCAAATGAAACAAATTCATTATCTGCCTCAACCAGAACTCTAGCAAATGAAATCTTAATTTGAACCTCGTGTGTGTTGGTCCATTTTAACTGGGATCCTAGGTTCTGAAGCTATTCTAGCAATGCATTCTTCAGACTAATAATCTAGTTTCAGTCCTAGGAACTTAACCCATACCAGTATGGTTCGTAAGAATTTCTTGTTGAGGTTAAATTCTGAAACCTATCTTTCAATCATCATAAATGGAAGGTCATAAAAAAATGGACCTCCTTCAAGGACTTTGTCATGGTCAGTTTTTTTTTCAAATCTAATGAAATAAAATCTATTATCTTTACTATAAATATTAAAAGTACCTTCTGTCTTCCAAACCCTTTAAATATAATATTTGAAGCGTCAATGGTAGGGTTTAGAGCCAATGACGTAGATTACTATTGAGTGCTACTATTGCTATTGGGTTGAATCTGGTGCAGAACTTATCATTTGTGCACATTTCTCATTGTTGAATTTTTTGGTTGGGTAGTATTAGTGTTGGCTGAAACCGGAACTTGGTCGTCGGAAATAACTAATTTTCAGGAGGCGAACGGAGTGGAGGACAGTATGCGGGACGTTGCGAGAACTGCCGACCATGGGTTGATCTTCCAATTTGAAAGTTGTTGGAAGTGGATTTAATATGAGGTTGCACTATTGAGGGTTTAAGGCCGATAGATTGGGATGAGGCCTTCGTGGTCGGTGGCGTTTTATTCGCGGGAGGTGGGTGAAATCAGTACAATGGTAAACAGATTGTTGACTCATCGTCGCCCTCCACTTTTTTTTCCCTTATTCCTGTCAAATAATCAATTTGGAATGCATCAAGAAAAGGAAAATATTCTCATGCCAAGAGCATGGGTTGAACTTGTTAAGTTATCTAATTCCATGTGTTAATTTTTGTATAAGGATAAAATGTTGAATATTTTTTATGAAAAAGAGAGAGAATATAAGAAAGATGTTTTTTGTTTTTGAAAACTTTTCTTTTATTGATGGTAATTTCTTGCTTGATCGCTTGATACAAAATGATGAGAGAGCTCTTCTATTTATATGACTCCATAGCTATTCTAGAAACATGACACTCTAAACAATTCTAGAAACATGACTCCATACATAATTCTGATTTCTACTAGAAAATTCAAGAGTTCTCAACAAACTACAGTAAATGCAAGAAGACTCTAGAAACTATATTAACAAGAAGCTTCTAGAAATTAAGCATAACAAACCAAGTTTAATATTTCAACACCCCCCTTTAAACTTGATTTTTGACTTCAAGCAGATTCCTCAACCTGACAAAATTCTCATGCTTAAGAGGCTTGGTGAAGGTATCGGTTACTTGATCATGCGTCTTCACATACTCTAGTTGCATATCCTTTTTGGCGATACACTCTCTAATATAGTGATAGCGTGTATCAATATGCTTGCTTCGATCATGAAAGACTGGATTCTTTGCAGACTCTTGTTGTCCATGAAAATCTTAGTCGGCTCCTCTTGTGGTAATTTCAACTCCTTTAGCAGATTTCGTAACCAAATTGCATGGCAAACACATGAAGTAGCAGCTACGTACTTCGCTTCACATGTGGAAAGAGTGACAAGCGACTATTTTTTCGACATCCAAGTGAAGGCTGTGTCTACCACGTAGAATAAACCACGTGTGCTTTTTCGGTCATCCATATATCCACTCCAATCGCTATCGCAATATCCAACAAGCTCGTAATTATCAAAAACAGAGTAGTACAAGCCAAAGTTTGTTGTGCCTTTAACATAGCAAAGAATCCTCTTTGCTGCCTTCAAATGAGTTGTTGTTGGATTCTCCATGTATCGACTCACAACTCCTACCGCATATAGAATATCGGGTCTTGTGCACGTTAAATATCACAAGCTTCCAACCAAGCTCTTGAATAGCGTTGAGTCCACTTTTTCTCCTTCCTCATGCCTTGATAACTTGATTCCACATTCAATCAACGTGGAAACTGGGTTAGAGTCATCCATCTTGAACTTCCTCAATACTTCCTTAGCATAACCTTCTTGAGTGATTAGGATGCATTTATCTTCTGGTTTTACTTCAATGCCAAGGTAATAAGACATGAGCTCAATATCTGTCTTCTCAAACTCCTTCGTCATCTCTTTCTTGAACTCTTTAAACATGCTAGGGTTTCTACCTATGAAAATCAAGTCATCCATATACAAGCATACAATTAATGTATCACCATTTTAGATTTTAATATAGAGTGCATGCTCACATGAACATTTAATGAAATTTCTTTCTTGGAGATACTTATCAATTCGAGCATTCCAAGTTCTTGGAGCTTGTTTCAACCCATAAAGTGCATTCTTTAGCTTCAAGACCTTGTCTTCTTCTCCTTTGACTTCGAGCCTTGTGGTTGCTCGATATAAATTTCTTCTTCAAGAGCTCCATTTAGGAAGGAAGATTTCACATCCATTTGATGTATCTTCCAATTATTTTGAGGTGCTAAAGAAATTACTAGTCTAATAGTTTCTAGTCGAGCGACTGGAGCGAATACCTCATCATAGTCAATGTCAGCTCTTTGACTATAGCCGTTTACCACCAATCTCCCCTTATATCTTTCGACTTCTCCTTTGGCATTTTTGTTTTGTTTTGTATACTAACTTCACACCAATTGCCTTGTGTTCTTTGGAAGTGAAGCTAACTCCCATGTGTCATTCTTCTTGATGGCCTTGATTTCTTCATCCATAGCATTTTTTCAATTCTTCTTTTGCAAAGCTTCTTGGAAGTTTATAGGTTCACAATCCGAAAATAGACAAAAGAGAGTAAAATTGTCTTGATTTTCTGTTACCTCGTAAATTTCTTGAAGGCTTTTAAAGTGTGGAGCCCTTTCATTTGAGCTCTTATCTTCTTGACAACTTGTGGTTGGTGAAGCTAGTGGGGAAGTGGGCTCCTCGCTTGATTGTTCGATCCTTAGTTGTTGCATTTCATCTCCTCTAAAGTACGGAAAGAAGTTGTAATTGTCATTATGTGATCTCCATTCACATTCTCCTTCTTCATCGAACACAATATCTCGACTAATTATTATCTTCCTTGTATCGGGTTTGTAAAGCTTATAGCCTTTGGAGTTGGTGTCTTAACCAATGAAAATATACTTCTCACTTTTTTCATCCAATTTGCTTCGCTTCTTGTTCGGTATATGTACATGAGCTATGCTTTCAAAGACTCTTAGATGAGAAATACCAGGCTTCCTTCCACTCCATGCTTCTTGTGGTGTCTTTCCCCACACACTTCTTGTTGGAGATTGGTTTGATAGATAAACCGCACATGCCACAACTTCCACCCAAAATTCCTTTGGCAGCCTTTTACTTTTAGGCATACTCCTTGCCATCTCAAGAATTTTCCTATTCTTCCTCTCTACTATTCCATTTTTGCTGGGGGGATCTAGGCACTGTCAACTGTCGTTTGATTCCATTATTTTTACAATACTTTTGGAATTCTTTTGATGTGAACTCTTCTCCACGGTCAGATCTCATGGCTTTAATCACAAGGCCACTTTCCTTCTCAACTTGGGCCTTGAACTTCTTGAAGTTCTCAAAAACCTCTGATTTCTCCTTCAAAAAATACACTAATGTTTTTCTTGAAAAATCATCGATGAAAAGAAGGAAATAGTTACTCTTACCAAGTGAATTGGCTCGATTGGACCACACACATTCGTATGTATGAGTTCCAACGGCTTTTTAGCTCTTGAGTATGACTCCTTTGGAAAACCCATTTTGAATTGCTTTCCAAGTAAACATCCTTCGCACACTTGATTAGGATGGCTTATGCATGGTAATCCTCTTACCATTTCCTTCTTGGAGAGCAATTCTAGTCCTCTGAAGTTAATGTCCAAAACGAAGATGCCAAAGCAAAGAGGGATCTTTGTAGCACACCTTAAGGCATTGTGCGACATCATTTGGAATGTTGAGCACAAACATTCTATTTCTTGACATTGTTACCTTAGTAATGAATTTACTTGCACCGTCTCTTATAGAAAGGTTAGTATCTTTTAATCGAATATCATAACCTTTCTCTAAGAGTTGTCCTAGGCTCAAGATGTTGTTCTTCATGTTTGGCACATAATAAACATTATAAATGAATTGGTGCTCTCCATTCTTCAATCGGATAAGAACTTTTCTTTACCTTTCACTAATATCTTTGATTCATCTCCAAATGTGACGTTGCCCTTCACTGATTTATCAAGATCCACAAACATATTTTTTCTTCCAAATATATAGCTGCTTGCACCGCTATCTAGGTACCATTGATTTTCCTCACCTTTTTCATTTACTTTGTGAGTCAGTGGTAATGTACCATCCTCTTGATTTTTTATTCAACGTAATCGGTCTTCTCTTCAACTTTATTGTTTCTTGTAACTCTACATTCGAAAGCATAATGTTCAAATTTCTCATAATTGTAGCATTTAACGCGTGACTTGTCATACCTTGAATTTCCTCTTCCACAACCTCTTGTTGAGCGTTTTCCTCTTTTATTGTTGTTGTCGTTTTTTCGTTGTTGGGCCTCCAACCTCGTCCATATCTGACCTTTTCCTCTTTATTGGCTACAACTCCATCTTTGTTGGCTTCGATTATTTTCTTTCTTTTTTGAATCAATCCGTGTTTTAAGAACTTGCTCCACGGTCTCTTCCTTCTTCATTTTCTTTTCTTCGTAAGATTGCAATGAGCCTATAATTAAGTTCCTCTATTGACATGGTCTTCAAGTTTTTTGTTTCTTCAATAATGGCGACAATATATTTGAACTTTGGATATAATGATCTAAGAATCTTCTCCATAATTCTTACATCATATAACTTCTCACCATTTCCTTTTAGATTATTACTAACCACTAAAACTCTTGAGAAGTAATCAGAAACAAGCTCACCTTCTTTCATATGCAAAGTTTTAAACTCTCATCTTAAAGTTTGAAGACGTACCTTTTTGACTTGATCAGCTCCCTTGTAAGATGTTCGAAGCTTCTCTCATGCTTCTTTTGCTGATTTCGATGTCGAAACCTTCTCAAAAGTATCATCATCCAATGCTTGATAGATTAGACAGAGAGCCTTCTTGTCTTTCAATCTTAAGTCTCTCAAACTATCCCTTTGAGTTTGAGATAAGCTACTTTCATTTTCTTGTTCAGTATAGTCTTTCTCCACTATTTCCTATACGTCATGCGCTCTAAGAAGAGTCATCATCCTTAAGTTCCAAGTGTCATAATTGTTCTTGGTGAGCATTGAAACTTGTAAGGGAACACCGTTATTCGTCATCTCTATCTTTTTTTGTTTGAATGAACCTTAAAGCTCCAATACTACTTTTTTGAATATTTTTTATGAGAAAGAGGGAGAGAACATAAGAAAGAGGCTTTTTTGTTGTTGAAAACTTTCTTTTATTGATGGTATATTTCTTGCTTGATACAAAATAATGAGAGAACTCTTCTATTTATAGGACTCCATAGACTATTCTAGAAACATGATTCTTTAAATAATTCTAGAAACACGACTCCATACATAATTCTTATTTCTACTAGAAAATGCAAGCTCTTAACAAACTACAGTAAATGCAAGAAGACTCTAGAAACTATAATAACAAGAAGCTTCTAGCTAGAAATTAAGCATAATAAATCAAGTTTAATATTTCAACATAAAATTGATATTTGAAAAAGTTTCATTTTTCCTGTTTTTTGTTTATTTGTTTTTCTCTTTTTCCTTTTAGCTTCAACAAATCATTGCTAACCTGCACACTGGTTAATAGTACCCTTAATAATAAAATTATGTGGCGAAGATACATGTATTTCACTAGTTGTTATTTTAGTTAAAAAAATGTAGATATGGAGGAGGACAGGTGTCGGGAAAGGAGTCTACATAAGACATTCAATAAGACAAATTTAGGGTGAGCTTTACGCTACCAAGGTGCCTTCTTTCATGGAAAATGATAATCTATGTAAAGTTGTTTGTAAATTTTACCTGCTTTTTTTGTTTTTTGTTTTTTGTTTCATCGATTTTTAATATTCTTATGTAAAACGTAGAGCACAAGTACCGAACTGTGGTGACATATATGTATAGATGGAATGTCCATAATTTATGCTTGGCTTGGCATATATTACATATATAATAAATATGAAACCAGTTTTTAAAATTTTAAGATTCTGGATGTAGGCTTTAGACGAAACTTATGACAAATATACATCTCTTTGGGATGTGGATGTATTTAATTTCTAACTGAAGTACATAGGCCCGACTGAACTGTAGGGAAAACCTATAAGATATACCACCTTACAACATGTATTGCTAAAATTATCTATGTGTTCAGTTGAGATGATATTGTGATGTTTTACCGGTACGTCGGCACATGGATGTTTTTGCTCACTCATCTTGAAAACTCTACACCCAATCAAGTACACATTATGATGTGTGCCGGGCGATACCCATGGATTCCAGATATAAGGTTTCAACGTTTGCGTTGGAGTGTGACCGTGAATTAAGTGCAAAATTCAAACTCACTTTTAATCCAACGAGCGTTGTTATCTCTGCCAAGTTTGATTTTAGATATCTATGATATTCGGATTTTGATATATTTTTGTACCTTTGTACGCTTTACCACCATGTTCATTTCTCACCAAAAAAATTATTTTATATATCCGTACCTTCTGTCCCATTAGAATTAATTATGCCATAAATATATATACTATAAGTACTTCTTAATATAGAAAAAGAAAATATTATTTAGTGTGTGAAAGATAGAGCTGTCATGTCAACGGATGCAAACGCATGTAGATATGCATCCGCATCAGAAAATTTAAATCCTTATTCGAATCCGCATCCGATATCCGCATCCGAAATTGAATAAGATTTGTATTATACTAATATTTTTGAACTAAAACATCACGGTTAAAACAATCACTTTCTTAAATGACAATACACACAAACTACAATACTAATCAGTTTTTCAAGTGACAAAATAGCAACACACATAATGTCAAACAAGTTCAACGATACCACTACTAAATGAGGATTCAGATGCTATAGTAGCTAGAAACATGAATGACTAAAATATCACGAGCAACTCTTGCAAGAATAAAAAACGTATGACCATTTGGTTTCCACCACATTAAAATATCAACATTTTCATCATCTTCAATGGGCAATGATTCATCTTCTCAACATTTATCGAGCTCCGTCTTAGAAACTTGTAAACTTTCGATTTTTCGTTCTATATAATTCCTCCATTTAAAGATCCATTTTCTTTTCTTTTCTTAGGCCCACTATTAGAATTATCATCCAATGAACAAAAAGAAGTAGTTCGTATATGATGCACCTTCTCTTTCTTATGAATAGAAAAGAGCCTTTAACGATTCATAAATTTTTCTTACATAAACTTGTGCTTCTTTTCCATAAATCACATCATAGAAAAATTCGATGTATGTCATTCCATAATGAGGATCAAAAACCATGCCAATACTCATCATCAAATTGCAAGTTCTCCAATACTTGTCGAATTTAAGTCTCATAATTTGTGCCATCGAGCTAATATATTCATGCTCGCTTAACTTCCAACTTGTAATACTTTCATAAACATCACACACTTTTAAAATATAGATTAACCATTGGATATTTAACTCCTGAAAATTTAAGTGTAACTTCATAAAAGATTTTCAAGCATTAACATATTTCTTTTCCTATCTCACACTCTTGCCTTGAAGGCAAACATCTATAATAAGAAGTTAACTCAACTAATCGTTCAAATGCGGGACGCAACTCAAGCGCACTTTCGAGCATAATGTATGTTGAGTTCCATCGTGTTGGAACATCATATGAACTCTTTTTCCAATTAATCTAGTTGTACCAATGCGTTTTCCCAACTTTGTTTTCTATATTGTGATGACTTTGTAAAATTAACATTTTCCCTTATCTTTACAATGAGATCATGCACGACTTTTAACCCATCTTGCACAATTAAATTCAATATATGTGTGCAACATCGCATATGAAATAAATCACCATTTAAACTAAGACGCCTTTATCATCTAACCAATCCTTGAGATCTCTTATCATAACATCATTATTAGAAGCATTATCAACAGTAATTGAAAATAACTTCTTATCTAAATTCCAATGCAATTATTTTGTTTTAATAGCAGCACTATGTGCAAGTCCGGTGTGTGGAGGAGGCATTTCACGATAAGGAATTTTTTTTTGGAAATTTCCAATCATCATCGATGTAATAACAAGTGATGCAACAATAACCTATATTCTGATGTTTAGATGTCCATAAATCTATAGTAAAACTAACACGAGCAGACAAACAATCAAACATTTGTTGTAATTCAGCTCTCATATCAGCATCAAGTCTCAAAACATCACAACGAATTGTATTTCTAGAATATAGCTTAGTGGTTGGATTAATACTCCTTATAAATTCTTGAAAGTAAACATGCACCGTCATATTGAACGGATAATCATGTTTGGCAACCATACGAGCAAAACATATTCGAGTCCTATTCTGATCAAATTTCCAACTCGCTAATTTCAGTGGTTTACTAGGAGACATTCTAGTAGTCAAAAGTTGTTGCCCGGATAGTCTCTTATTATTAGTATTTTTGGGACAAACTTTTGCATGATTCTTCAAATGTGTTGTTCCTAGTGATGTAGCTCCATTGAATATCCTTAAACAACATTTACAAGTGGCCTTAACAATATTCTACCCTCCAATACTTCCCTATCAAAATCTTTCCATACTTCGGGTTTCATGAGTTTTACATTTAAAGGTGTGGAATTTTTCTTCATTTATTGAAAGATTTTGAGCTTGTAGCACAATTGAATCTGCGGTTTGAGTTTCTTGTACAATTACATCATCGTTAACACAAGCAATCGAGGTACATTCAACACACTTGCTACTACAACTTGATGAAGTGTTTCCCATTTTCAAATTTCTACGGTATAAAAAAATCATTTTTATTAACTAAAATTTTGAGAAAAATGTGTGATCCTCTATCACTAGAGGAGAGCACAAATGAAACTATATATATAATGCATAACAAGGTGCTACCAACATGCCTGGAAGGTAACAAATCAAAGTACAAGTATCAAAGGAAAAAACAAAACATAGGTATCCCTATAATGAGCTCCGGCAAGGCCACCGCCCATTACACCCCAATATCGAGCTCCGGCATGGCCACCGCTCGATATTAAAGTGTTGGAAGTACCTGAAAAATGAATAAAAACAAAAGCCAATGATACTGAAAGCCCGCTCCATCTAGTATGGAAAAACTAAGCTGCTGCCTATGAAGGAATAAGACTGTAGCAAATCTGGAGAAGAATGACTAATCCAGAAAATAAAAATCCACTCTGAAGACACGGAATAACTGGAAATAATGCCTGGTTGAGAAGTGAATCCTCCTGAGGAAAAAATGCCTAAGTGAAGCTGAAGATGAACTTAGAAGAATCCCTCACATCTATCGACACTCTTGGAAATGACAATCCTGTGCACCTGCAAAGAGACACTAACGTCCTATCTATCCCATACCTGAATCTGAAAATTAACTAGGAAAATAATTAGATTGGTTCACATATATGTATATGAATAAAATTCATATACATATATGTGTAAATAAAATCTAATGAGATATAATAAATCAAAGATAAACTAGTACAAAAACTAAAAGTTCTAAAAATTAAGGGTAATATGATCAATAAAAGATGAATTAAAGAACTATAAACAAGTACAATATTAACTAAAATTATCTTTGTGGACCTATAATTAAAAGCAAATTATGGTACACAATGGGATCATCATTTAAATTTGAAAAAATATTTATACTATTATTATTAATGTCAAAAATATTATTGTTATGTTTGAATTTGTTTGCGCCAAATTGGTCACAAACCCCGAATGTTGTGAAAGCACCAGTGTATGGATATAAATCAACAATATTCACACACAAATCTCAAATCTAGGTAAACAAGGTATCACAATTCAGAAATAATGAACAGAAACACGAGATTTATAGTGGTTCGGCGATCTTGCCTACGTCCACTCTGAAGTTGATGATTTTATTGATATTCGCTTGATGATTACAATTTCTTCTGATGTAACACAACTGATTTTATGATTATAATCTGAATCTAAGGAAGCAGTGGTGATTCTGAGTATATCTGGCAAAGTCTGGGTGCTCTTTAGCTCTCAAAATTGTCTGACCCCTTTTCTGAATGACCAGGGGTTCTATTTATAGGTGTAGGAGGCTGATATTTCGCCTAAAATGAAGGGAGACCAGTTCTGGCACGTCAGGGGGCCCACATGCCCGCTCTCTGGAAATCCGGGCCCACTTTGGGATCGATTCGACCCTTGCTTCGAATCGATCAAGTTTTGCTCCGATTGAGATGAAATTTGGCATGAACATTCTTTAGGTTGCTAGTAAGCTACTGTGAAAATTTCATAGCATTTGGACTTATAGATCTCAAGTTATGATCGATTCAAGATTTCATTTCTGGTTGATGTGGTCTGTTCGAATCGATCCCCTTCGTATCGATAGGGTCGAATCGATGACTTGGAGAGCGAAGATGTTGACGTGGTGTGCGTCTCTCGGGTCGATCCTCCTTTTTCTCCGGGTTTGATCGAGACGTCCTGAGATTTCGCCGCGTTGATTTAATGGATTCGAAGACAGTGATCGTACCTGGATTCGAACAAGGGTTCGTTCGTATCGATCGTGATGTGTTCTAGCCGATCGATACGAAGTCATCACAGCAGGATGGATTCGAAGCATGGTGTCTTGGATGGATGCGGAGTAGTGTAGCTTCATCGATTCGAAGTGGCTCGTCTGAATCGATTCGAACAAATGCTTTTTGATGGTTCTGAACCACATGGAGTTGAACTGATGGATTCGAACGATTATTGCCTCATCGATTCAAAGTGCCTTGTCTTGAGGGATTCGAATGGCTTTAGCTTCATGGATTCGAACAGAGCCTTGTCTGGAGGGATTCGAATGGTATCTTTACCTATGGATTCGAACCTGTCGGGGTCGATCCTGATGGAGTCGATCTTGTTGGGTTCGAACTTAGGGCCATTTTTCCCAAACGTGCATCGATGATATCTTGAGCGTGTGAACTCGAATTGACTCGAAATTTGGAATGTTGCCTTTCCTGGCCTTGCTCGACATGTCTCACCAATTGTAGCCCGATCCGGACTCGGACAAAATTCATCGATATCCATGGTGAAACTATGTATAACGAACTGTTACGACGAACTGTCTTTAGTTTTCCAGTCAACTTTTTGGTGTCACGGCCTTGCCAAAAGGCGGGATAACATTTGCCCCCCAAAACATGCCTTGCGGTAGGAAGGCGTGTTTTGCAGTTTCATAAGCTGGATGTTCATATCCTGTTGATGACCTGCAAAGAAATCGATAGTTTTATCTGACCTTAAATGACGACCGTTCGCGATCTAGCCATTTTGAGGTGGTATGCGACCGTTCGCGATCAAGCATTTTTTTTATATGACCTCAAATGATGACCGTTCGCGATCAAGCCATTTGAGGTGATGGGTGTCGTTCGAGGCGAACTATGACCGTTCGCGGTCAGGTGACGTGGAAAGAGGAATGTGATCGTTCGCGATCGTGTGCCGTACGGGGCAAAAATGTGATCGTTCGCGATCGAATGTCATATTAGGTGAATTGCGACCGTTCGTGGTCGAGTGCCGTACGAGGCAGAGTGTGATCGTTCGTGATCGAATGTTATACTAGATGAAGTGTGACCGTTCGCGGTCGGGTGCCGTTCAAGGCGAATGGTGACCGTTCGAGGTCGGCTGTCGTTCGAGGCTAATGGTGACCGATCGAGGTCAGGTGTCGTTCGAGGCTAATGGTGACCGTTCGAGGTCGGGTGCCGTTCGAGGCTAATTGTGACCGTTCGAGGTCGGGTGCCGTTCGAGGCTAATGGTGACCGTTCGAGGTCGGGTGCCATTCGAGGCGAATTGTGACCGTTCGTGGTCGGGTGCCATTCGAGGCGAATTGTGACCGTTCGTGGTCGGGTGCCATTCAAGGCGAATTGAGTGTGCCCAGGGAGGGACTTAGTATCATCAATACCAGGTTTCACGTTCGGGTGAATTCCCGGATTGTTTGTTGCAACGGTTTATCGCCATCTCAGAGCATGCCTAGGGACCGTTCGTGATCCCGTATATGTGTAAGTGGCTTAGCCGTTATGAAATCACAAGTAGTATTTTTTCATTGAAAATAAGTCTTTAGCAGAAATGTTAAACAGAATTAAGTTCAAATGTTTAAATCAAGACGAAACAAAAAGCAAAGCAAGGATGTCAAAGTGTAAATTCCCACAACGATAGGGTTAGTAGTCATTCAGCGCATGCTTATGGACCGTTCGTGATCTCGCACATGTGCAAATGATTTACCCGTGTTGGTGAGAGGTTTACGACTTGTTCATCGTTATTTTAATTAATTGATAATCATACGGTGTCCTGGTTCAGGATCACCCCTAGCCGATGTAGACGGTGGTTGCTCTGGTTCCACCATTGGAGCTCGCCTCCTCACATACTGAAGTAGCCTACCGTTCCTGATATGCCCTTCTACTTCGTCCTTTAGGTGTCTGCAATCATTTGTGCTATGTCCATTCAGCTCGAGGAATAAGCAATATTTGTCTGATTTTCTCTCGTCGGTAGTTGGATCCCGTCGTATTGGTCTACGATAGGCAACTTGCTCTCGGGTGTCTTGGAAGATTTGCTCCAAACCCTCGTTGAGTTCTGAATAGGTGGTAAATCGCGGCTCCCTTCGTTGCTGCTTTGACCTGTCATCATTTTCTTCAGCCTTTCGTTTTCTTTTATCCTGGTCTGAATCCTTTTCAAAGGGCTTTTTGTCTTTAAGTGCATAAACTTCTATTCCCTCCCCTTCTTCTCTTTCAGCATTAGCGTCTTCCAATCGTAAAAACTTTTCTGCATCGTGATAGAATTCTCCTAGATCCATAGGCGGATCCTTAGTTAATGAATTTTTGAATTCCGTGCTGTCAGCTACTCCGGACACAGCTGCCATCATAACCATGGATGGATCTGGCCGATACACCGATGCTGCTGCCGCATTGAACCGCGTCAAGAAATTCCTCAAAGACTCCCCAGCTTTCTGCTTTAGCGTTGCCAAACTCATCACATTCTTAGGTCTTGAAATATGAACCCTGAATTGCCTCATAAATTTCTCAATCAAATCGGTCCATGTCCCAATGGAGTCGTTCTCCAGCTGTCTGAACCATAAAGCTGCTATGTCTGTCAAATACAATGGGAAGCACCGGGCCATGACTTCCTATGATGCCCCCAGCACTTCCATGTGCCTTATATACCTCGTTAGATGGACCGCAGGGTCCGTCCTCCCATCATACCTTTCTATTGTTGGCAGTTTGAATTCTGGTGGGTTCCTAGCCAACCTAATCGCAGGTGAAAAAGGACTCTTGTTCACGTCTTCAAGATCTCTGTTTACTAATCCGCCCCTCATGGCTCGCCTGACCATCTCCGCCAATCTATCATTATCTCCAAGCTGTAGTCCGCGTTCACTATCTTCGATCCGCCCCCCGAGTCCATGTGAGCTTTCGGGTGTCTGCCCCCCTGGCTGAGCATTCATCCCTCTATCGCCGCCAGGTTGCTCGGATGTCCTTGTCTCTCTTCCCAGGTTCGGATCAACATGTCCTAAGTGTGTGCCCCCCAGCTCCGGCACTGCGTTAGATGGTCCTGCTCCGTTCTTGATTCTGGTTGCTCCTTGATTTTGTGCTCCAAGTTGTCCAATCTGTTGAAGCAAATTTTGGATCATTTCCTCTTGTCTCTTCATCATTGTCTCCATCTCATCCCTAGTGATGAAAACTGAAGCTTGGTTTGCTCCCGAGGAAGCCTCTTGACTCCCTTCGTGCTGACTTCGCTCTGGCCTCTGCCTTCTACTTGTTTGTCTTGTCATGATTCTTCGGATCTAAATCTCTTAGCCTTCTGGTTCAACTTTCAAATGATAGAACTCCTGAGTTCAGTTCTCAGTGATAGCACCAAAGTGTTTGCGCCAAAATTGGTCACAAACCCTGAATGTTGTGAAAGCACCAGTGTATGGATATAAATCAACAATATTCACACACAAATCTCAAATCTAGGTAAACAAGGTATCACAATTCAGAAATAATGAACAGAAACACGAGATTTATAGTGGTTCGGCGATCTTGCCTACGTCCACTCTGAAGTTGATGATTTTATTGATATTCGCTTGATGATTACAATTTCTTCTGATGTAATACAACTGATTTTATGATTATAATCTGAATCTAAGGAAGCAGTGGTGATTCTGAGTAAATCTGGCAAAGTCTGGGTGCTCTTTAGCTCTCAAAATTGTTTGACCCCTTTTCTGAATGACCAGGGGCTCTATTTATAGGTGTAGGAGGCTGATATTTCGCCTAAAATGAAGGGAGACCAGTTCTGGCACGTCAGGGGGCCCACATGCCCGCTCTCTGGAAATCCGGGCCCACTTTGGGATCGATTCGACCCTTGCTTCGATTCGATCAAGTTTTGCTCCGATTGAGATGAAATTTGGCATGAACATTCCTTAGGTTGCTAGTAAGCTACTGTGAAAATTTCATAGCATTTGGACTTATAGATCTCAAGTTATGATCGATTCAAGATTTCATTTCTGGTTGATGCGGTCTGTTCGAATCGATCCCCTTCGTATCGATAGGGTCGAATCGATGACTTGGAGAGCGAAGGTGTTGACGTGGTGCGCGTCTCTCGGGTCGATCCTCCTTTTTCTCCGGGTTTGATCGAGTCGTTCTGAGATTTCACCGCGTTGATTTAATGGATTCGAAGACAGTGATCGTACTTGGATTCGAACAAGGGTTCGTTCGTATCGATCGTGATGTGTTCTAGCCGATCGATACGAAGTCATCACAGCAGGATGGATTCGAAGCATGGTGTCCTGGATGGATGCGGAGTAGTGTAGCTTCATCGATTCGAAGTGGCTTGTCTGAATCGATTCGAACAAATGCTTTTTGATGGTTCCGAACCACATGGAGTTGAACTGATGGATTCGAACGATTATTGCCTCATCGATTCGAAGTGCCTTGTCTTGAGGGATTCGAATGGCTTTAGCTTCATGGATTCGAACAAAGCCTTGTCTTGAGGGATTCGAATGGTATCTTTACCTATGGATTCGAACCTGTCGGGGTCGATCCTGATGGAGTCGATCTTGTTGGGTTCGAACTTAGGGCCATTTTTCCCAAACGTGCATCGATGATATCTTGAGCGTGTGAACTCGAATTGACTCGAAATTTGGAATGTTGCCTTTCTTGGACTTGCTCGACGTGTCTCACCAATTGTAGCCCGATCCGGACTCGGACAAAATTCATCGATATCCATGGTGAAACTGTGTATAACGAACTGTTACGACGAACTGTCTTTAGTTTTCCAGTCAACTTTTTGGTGTCACGGCCTTGCCAAAAGGCGGGATAACAAATATATTAATATTATTATTAACCTTGTTAAGATATTCCTTAAAAAGGTTATTTTTAGCTAATTTATATTTAGGATTAGAAATCCAATTAAAGCAAAAGGACGAAATTAAAAAAATCAATTTATTAAAGTGATTATTGTTATTATTAAAAGTTCTCTGATTTCTTTCAAACCAGATATACCAACATCATATAATGAATAAAGTATCAAGTAAGTATCTATTATCAATATTGAATTTAAATCTAAAAGTATTCCAATAGAATTCACAATCTGAAATTCTAGTAATAATATTAAAATAAAAAAATTTCAGGGTATTCATAAGAATAAAATAAGTGTCCATACAATCATAGTAAATATGTTTAATATCTTCAAGGTTTATATTACAAAAGTAACATTTATTATCAATTTGTATATTTTTACTTTTTAAAAATTCTATAGTGTTTAGTTTCCGTGCATAATTAACCACATATGAATTTTAGATTTAGGAGGGGCATTTGATTTCCAAATAAATTTAAAGAAGTTATTAGTTACACCCGAAAAGTTAATAAATCTATAAAAAGAATTAGAAGAATATTTCTTACTCTTATCCCACTCCCAACTAATATAATCATTATCATTATCTATATTATAAAGATTTAATCTAGCGTAAAGCAAAGAAAGTTGCCTAAGAGTTGAATCTACAAGAATTCTGTTAAAACTAAAATTCCAAGGAGGGTAATTTTTAAGAGAGAAAACTTTTGAAATTAATGCATATTTAAAATTACAAATATCATACAACTCTCTAAACTCAATCTTAAGAGGGATGACGAAAATCCATCCGTCGTACCAAAAAGAAGTATTCTTACCAGAATGAACTATAATATTAGTGCCTAATTTAATTATCTCATGACTTTTTAAAACAGATTTCCAAAAATAAGATTGATTACGGGTGACCGAAGAACTAATTTGATATAGATTATTACTACCATTATAGTAATATTTAGAAATAATTTCTTTCCAAGTGGCATTATCGTTTGTGTCTCTGAACTTCCATAACCATTTACCTAGTAGAGACAAATTCATATTACCCAAATTAATGACTTCTAAACCACCATCCTTTTTGGATTTACAAACAGTTTCCCAATTTACTAAACATTTTATGCAATTGTTTGAATTTTCACCACTCCATAGGTAATCTCTTCTAATTTTATCTATTTTATCTATCACCCAATCAGGAAAAAGATGCATAGACATCCAATAGATCGGGAGAGCTGATAAAACAGAATAAATTAGAACTAGTCTACCCGCTCTAGATAAAAATCTCCCATTCCAATTAGAAATCCTATTTTTAATTTTACCTATGATTATAAACCAATCATCGTGTTTTAGTTTAGTAGGTCTAATCACAAAACCAAGATAGTCAAATGGAAAATTCATAGTTTTACAATTTAGCGTATTAGCAACCAAATTTTCAACTTTTTCAAAATTATTTAAAACCAAAACAGAACTTTTATCAAAATTTATTTTTAAACCCGATAAAAGTTCAAAACTATATAGAATAAACTTAAGAGCAATTATGTGTCTAGGTAGATGAGAAGAAAAAAGCAAGGTATCATCTGGAAATTGTAGAACTGATATACCGTTACACGATATATCGTTACCTATATTTCTCAGTGAACCATTATCAACTGCCTTTTTAATAATCTTAGCAAAAACATCTGCAGCTAAGTTAAACATAAGAGGTGATAAAGGGTCCCCTTGTCTTAAACCTCTCTTAGATTAAATTTTATTACCTAAAATACCATTTACCATAATACTAGAGTTACCATTTTAAAGCAAATTCATGATCCAGTTAATCCATCTATTACTAAAGCCTCTAGCATGAAAAATATCTACTAGAAAATCCCAATCAACCGAATCAAAACCTTTTGCAAAGTCTAATTTTAAAATAGCACAGGTGATATTATTCTTACAACAATGATTAATGTATTCTTGAACTACTGCCATGCCATCGGTAATATTTCTCCCTTTAATGAAAGCAGATTGTGAACAGTCAATTAGGTCATTCATTCTTATACTAAGTCTATTAGCTAAAACTTTTGAAATAATTTTAACGGAACAGTTAATAAATGAAATGGGTCTAAAATCTTTTAAATTATTAGCACCTACTTTTTTGTGTAATAAAATAATATTTGCAATTAAATCTACCTATGCAAATTTCCATTATAAAAATCATTAAACATACTAGTTAAATCTAATTTTAAAACATCCCAAAATGTTTTATAAAAGAAAATTGGGAATCCATCCGGACCCGGGGATTTATCACCCGGTAAATCAAAAATAGCTTTTCGGATTTCCTCTTCAGTAAAAGGATCATCTAACTCAGAAAGATTAACATTAAAGACAGCCGGATAAAGACCATTCCATCTAACATTAATTCTATGTTTGTTTTTATTACCAAAAATTTCTCTATAATATTCTATGAAAGCCTTATTAAGGTCTCTTTGGTCAACTAATTCTACATTGTTAACTAGAATGGAATTAATCGTATTACTTCGTTTTCTACCATTAGCCATATTATGAAAAAAATTAGTATTGTTGTCACCTTCATTAATCCACTGGATTCTTGGTCTTTGCATCCACATAACTTCCTCCTTTTCTAGAATAGAATTAACTTCTTCTTTTAAATTAGTGAGAACATTCCACTCGCCTAAATTTAAATGTCTAGTTTCTTCTATCTTATTTAATTTGAGCATCTCGTTAAGAATATTTTCTTTTTTAATTTTAATATTACCAAAAATATTTTTATTCCATTTTTTAAGTGAAATCCTAAGTTCTCTAAGTTTTAAAACAAATTTTTAGTTGAATTATCACTATTTCTAATATTATAAAAATTCATAGACGTCCATTTATTTATTATTAAATTCGATAAACTTGGTTCTAATAACCACATTTTTTCAAATTTGAAAGATCTACTAATAACTCTATGATGGTCACAAGTGAGAATAATGGGACAATGATCAGAAAACGTGTAAGGCAAACCAGACACTCTACAGATAGGAAATTTATCCTCTATTTCATTACTAACGAAAACCTATCTAGAAGGGCCATAGAGGGGGATTCCCTATTATTACTCCAAGTAAATTTTCTATTAGAAAGAGGAATTTCAATCAGATTAGAATTAATAATAAATTGGTCAAATTCCTCTATAGCAGAGAATTCTCCCTCTCGTGGTACTCGCTCACCTATAAAACGAGTAACGTTAAAATCACCCCCCAAAATCCAAGACCCTGGCGCTAAAAGTCTAAACTCAAGGCATTCATTCCAAAGAATCCGACGATCTATTTTTGAATTAGGCCCATAAACATTAGAAATATTTAAAAAAGAATTACCAGTTAGATTAATTAGAATAATGTGTAAAGAGTGCTGTTTGGAAATACATTGGAGTAATTTAAAATAATTATCCCTCCAACCAATCAGTAAACCCCCAGAAGAACCCACAGAAGGTAAGAAAAAACCCATTTTCTAAAATGATATCCACCTAGTCTTCTATAAAATCAAATATCAGGATATTTAATTTTAGTCTCTTGAAGGAGAGCAATGTCAATAGAATAGTCTTTAAAAAAAACTATAACCTTATCACATTTATTTAAGTCATCCAAACCTCTAATATTCCAACTAATGATCCTCATATTCCAGTTGACTTAGCCCTATCAAATTCCTTACTTCTAATATACTCACGATCTACCTCAATATCAGAAAAAATGAAAGCAGTATCACTAGCTAACTGACTAAACTCAGAAGAAGACAAATTACCTAAAGCATAAGATGAATAAGTACTACCCAAACTAGAATGCATACCTGAGCCTGAATTCATAGCACCACTCACGGTACTCGAATCAGGAAACTTACCCATGGACTGTAAATGGCTACAACGAATCCTGACACTACGACGAACAGATCCGCTAGATGCCACAGCCTTCCTACATCTACCTCTCTTTGATGAAGTAGAATGAGAAGCAGACTTGCTGCCGGACTCCCCAAAAAGAACATCAGAAAGAAGACCAGACTTCCCCTTATAAACCAAGACATTATTTACTTTTTCCAAAGTCTCATCATCAACAGAAGCATTTCGAGCTACATTAACAAACTCTCTCGTTTGCAGATATGCAGGATCACTAACACCCCAATTCCTCACCAAAACAATCGAACCCACATCATTTACCAAACCATTACACTTACCAACAGATCCAATATCTACCACAAGACCTGAAGATACCTCTTCCAGTTTATCAACACCAACCAAATTCACAACAGAGGCCTCAACAACATCTCCAATTTTGTCACAAACAACACCATCAGTAAAGGAACTGGAAACAACATTCTGAGGGATTTCAATCGAACCATTTGAATTATTATTCACATCAAAAATACTATCAACATCTAGAGAAAGATTTGAAGAATTCATATCAGCAACCCGTAACAACTTCTATGCATTATGCACATCTGTAACAGCTTGCATGTCAGCCATAGCAATGGCATTCAAGTATGAATTCACTTCAGACGAAATTTCAATCAAATTATCAAAATAAACACAAGCCTCTAACTCGGAGCCCTTATCTACTTCGATTTACAGATCAGATGACCTAATCCAATCGCAAAGATCACCAAACTATAAGAAAAACTCATTACCTGAATAAGGAGGCTCGTCAATGACAAGTGGATCACCAAGCTCATCCAGTAACACTCCATCCCATTTGCCAATACCCAACATACCATTCTGATCATTGAAATCAACTACGTACAACATATCAACCTCCGATACTTTCGACCAAAAATCAATACTATAGACCTCATTGGACTTAGACAACAGATCTACATCTAGTTGAATATCAGGATCTCTTCTTTCATCTGACATAAATTTTTGATGATCAAGGTCATAATCTAACAAATATTCACTTAAGAGATAATTGTCCTTAGATCTTCCACCAATATTATCAATAGAGAATTCATCACATACAGTCGCTTCTCTCGTATGATTTGCAACAGAACCATCAGACGAAGAAATAACAACCATATCACTATCAACTCCATTCTCAATAGAATTATAATCTGATATAGTCGCCGAATTGAGACATTCAAATTTGTTAGCAGTATGAATCTCAAAAATTTCCAATCTACGAGAATAAGATTTACTTTTTTGGTCTTTAGTTGAAGAAAACCTTTGTTAGATTCCAAATCTTTTCCAATTACCTCTGTAACAGATAAGCGAGAACCATTATTACAAAAAGCAACATTAGGATCATACATAATAGGATCAAATCTTAGAGATCCTTCTCTTATGACAATATCAGTAAACTCATTATCACCCTTATTCAAAAGAAAAAAGTTCTCCTCTTTTAAAATCGAAGTATTGGGAGAAAAATCGAGTTTACCGAAATATATCTCTGGATCGCCAAATCTTTCTCTGTAACCCTTACCAATATTCGACGAATTGACAATGTTAAAATGATATAACAAATCTTCTAAATACTTGATACCCTCATTTCTTTTTTGCCAGAGATGATCCAATAAGATCCCCTTCAACAGCATACACTTAAATACTAATTGAAAGCCATTATCTTACAGAGATGAGGAAGAGATATGGATAATGGGAGAGGATTCAAATTTACCGAAATATGACTCTGGTAGCCAAATCTTTCTCTATAACCCTTACCAATGTTCGACGAGTTAATAATGTTAAAATGAAATAACAAGTCCTCTAAATACTTAATTCCTTCATTTCTTTTTTGCCAAAGATGATCCATTAGAATCCCTTTCAACAACATACTCTTTAGTACAAACAGAAAGCCGTGTTCTACCAGAGATGCGGAGGAGACAGAGATGTTAGATTTGAACGAACAAGCATTTCTCTTGTGACCAAACTTACCGGAAGCAAAGCACCTGATAGGGTCACGACACTGAGAAGCATAATGATTATAGTCACCACATCTAAAACAATAATCCTTTCTAATTTTTGAATCAATCCAATTCTTGTTCGAAGATTGAGTCAACTGAAATTGCTATCTATATGATGGCAATCGATCCTTTACCACTTGCGCATAAGATCAATAGGGAGAAGAAACTCGATAAAGAAAATCAGATGGAAGAATCGAAGACGATTGAGCCGAGAACGATGAATTTTGAATGCAAGAACGAGAGACAGACACCATTGTAATGCAAATTAAGCCAATTATTATTTAAAGATTAATCCGTATTATTATTTTTATATATTTACTAACTGAAATTCTTATTATATTGTTAATATAGTCTAACAAATTATAATTTTCATTTATAAAAACTATCTGCATTTCAAAAAAATTAAAATACTTCTTATACATAGGGTTATAAAACAATCAGTATTCATTTAAAATTAAAATTAAAATAGGGTTATAAAATTAAAATTAAAATTGTACATAGGGTTATAAAATTAAACTTACAATTTTCGTTTATAAAAACTATCAGCAATTCTGTATTTCAAAAAAATAGTTTCATGCTTATAAAAAAAATTAACTTTATGCCTACAATAGTTAGCATTCAAAACTCAAAACCATTTAAATTTACGCCTAAACAGTACGACATATATATATAAAAAACGAAGAGGAAATGAGAAATAACAGAGGTGGAGCCGTTAGGAGGAGAGCCAACTACCAAGGTCGGAGTTGCGAGACATCGGGACGATGGTTGTGGCGTTAGGAGGAGAACCAACTGATTGTTGCGAGGTGGAGCTACAAGGTGAGGAATTTCGAACAAGGCTGGAGCCGGAGCTGCGAGGTGAGGAGTTTCAAACCAAGGCCAAAGCCAAGTTGCGAGGAAGAGCGACGTCGGAGGATGGGTTTTTTCATCGATTTAGGGCTTTCGCAATTTAGGGTTTGATTTTTTTTTGTTGCGGCTGTGAGTGAAATAAGAAAATGTGAAAAACGAAAATGAATTGAGGATGAATTGAATACGTAGTGCTGTGCGGCGGCAGCTTAGGGTTTCTACTTTCTTTGTTGGGCATGGGCCATTGGCCTTTCATTTCTAAATATATTTTAACTATAACTTATGATTATCTTTAAATAATAAATCAATAATAATAACAATTTTTTATTATAATTAATTTCGGATTGGACGGATGTTTTTTGGATACGGATACTTACATATCCGCATCCGCATCCGATTTTCTTTTTGGATATCGGATATCCGCATTTGCTTTTCGGATATCGGATAATATCCGTTTTTTCGGAGCATTTGAAATTTTGTAGAGATAATACCGATGATACGTGGATAACACCTAAAAAAAGTTATCAAATTTCAATGATTGTAGGAATTTGAAATAGAACGATTAACTCATTGACGATATGAAAAAACCGAATTGTAGATCCTTTACATATACGCAAATCTCTCCTACTCACACATATATATTTCAGCTACATATGCTGATTTAAATAATATACTTTCACTCTCATGTCACCTCATTCTTGCTACACTTATATTACCCCCATTTTCAACTAGATATTCTGATTTAAATAATATATTTTTTCTCTCTTGCCACCTTGTTATATTATTTAAATCAAAATGTATAGTTAAAATACACCGGATCGATAGAGGTATAACAAAGTGAAATGTAGCCGATCCTTGCCGTATGTATGTATGTATGTATGTATGTATGTATGTATATGTATATATGTGTGTGTATAAATACACACACATATTCAATCAAGACGTCGATAAAAAGATGCTTTATTCAATGGCCATGCAAGCCCTACTCTATTGAAGTGTGCATATAAATAGATATATGTGCCTAAAATATGAAAACCACATTCTTAGATTACTGAAATATGTTTTTAAAATGAGTATGCTAATTAAACTAATTAATCACATAAATCTGTATGAGGGAACTTGACTGTTTGGGGATAACATGTCATACGTGTCAAATTTTAAAATGATAAATAGATAGTAAAATTTTGAAATAGAAATAATAAATAATAAAACTTTGAAAACTTACAAATATTTATAATTTGTAATAATATTTATTTTTGTTAAAATTATAATAAAATTAATAAATATATTTTCGTAAGAATAAAATAGGATTAAAACTAAAGTGATATTTTCATATAAAAAATGATGCTGATAACATATAACGTTTTTCGACAGGGTGCTGCCCACACTTACATAGTGTCATTGTTCTTTAGACTCCATGACCTGACCGAGCATGTCGACTACCATTCGTCGGGGCATTGTGCTCCCCAACCTAAGTAGGCTATCACCACCCCCTCAGACCCTCATTTGTAGTGAAAAATATCAAAAAATTATTACTTACTTTCAAATAATACATTTTTGTTTCAATTCCAATATGCCATTTTTCTTGAAATATGAGTGGTACATTTATTCAAGTAGAGCACTCATTTTGATGTCTTGCAGGTTTGAACCAATGACCTCTGAAATCTCATTCTAAAGAGCCATACCACTAGCCATTTGAGCTAGTGGTCGCTGACATAGTTATTTCTTTTACAATGTATCTATTTTTTATTTTTGTAATTTCACATTAATTTATAATTTAATAGCAATTAATAATATTTATTAAAAAATACTTAAAATAATTTAACACAAATAAAAATATAAATAAATACAAATGACCATTCTCCTTTTGCAGCTCACTTTGTAGCATAATAAACATTCCCTTTATGCCAAAATCTCCCCTTTCGTATCCCATTTTAAATGCCCATTTTGCCTATCCATTTCGCTTCACAAAGAAAGCAACCAATGATCGTAAACTCTACCATGTGATTTTGGGTGCATTCACAACATTTTTTCTCCTTTTTGCGCTTTGAACATCGTGCTCGACGTGGGAGAGGAAGGAAAGGAGAAGCCTCCCCTTTCTCACCGTGCAAAAATATTGATTATTTAGCAACTAACATGTCAGATCCGTCTGAATTGTCAAACCGAAAGACTGGTTGTTCTATGCAATGCTACCTGTTATTATTATTTTGAGAATAACTATTATTACTAGTACTAGTATTATTTATTAGCGAGCAATTTCATTCTCACAACACCAACATGAAGTAGTTCTGCCATTGTATGTTTATACAACTAAGATTTAACAAGTTAATGTTTGTTAAAATGTCATGTTAGGTGATCTGATTGAAGTTCGGTTAGGCCATAGTACTAGAGGTAACTCCTTTGCCTGTTTTCCTTTCGTTTTGGTCAGTATATTCTTGGGCGTCTTTTTAATGATCGTATTGGCTGGCTCGACCTACCCATTCATTTGAGGATGAGCTACTATGGAGAAACTCTTGACTATGTCATTCCTTTTATAGAGTTGAGTGAATTCCTTACTTTCGAACTACGTGCCATTATATGATATGATTTTATATGGATTTCTAAATCTACTGATAATGATTCTAACCATAAAATTTACTATCTTCTTTGAGGTAATGGTTGCAAGTGATTCCTCTTCAACCCACTTTGTAAAATAGTCGATGGCTATTATTGCATATTTGACACCCCCATTGGACATTAGAAGTGGTCCACTCAAATCAATTTTCGATGTGTCAAATGGCCTGGGGCTAGTCATTAGGATGAGTTCATACGATGACAATCTTGGGATATTAGCATACTTTTATCATAAATCACGTCGCAGATGAATTCTTATGCATCTTAGTGTGTTGTAGGCTCGTAATAACACTTCTTTGCATTTTCTTTCCCAACTTTAGTCCCCTAAAGTGATTTCAATAGTATCCCTCATGAACTCCCCTCAATATTCTGGCTCCCTCTTCTTTTATGGTATACGTGAGAAATATAGGGGGTTGAATACCCTCTTTTGTATGGTAAATCATCAAAAAAAAAGAGAATTATGGCGAGATACCGACTTTTGCGTTTTTGTCCGCTAGTAATACAACATTTAACAAGAACTATTTCATCGGCATCATCCAGGTTTCTATTGTGTCATCCTGCTCTAGTTGTGTTGGCACATTTACTTATGCGGGAGTAGTCCCATTTGGGCTCTATGCCGTTTGAATTCGAGATTGTTGAGCACATGTTAATACTAAAATATACGTTTTAGGCAATTCTTCGTATAGAAAGATGTCCCATTAGCATTAGTTTTCATCTCTTGTGCAGCTTTTGCACTGGCTAACTTTACTAATGAATTCGTTGATGCATTCTCTTTGTGAGGAATTTCTTCAGCTTCAAACTATTTAAATTAACCAAGAACTCAACATGTTTTGCAAGGGTTGGCCGCTTTTCCTGGTAACTTCCATGCACTTAATTCACGACTAATTGGGAATCACTACAAATATTAATATGAGTTAGCTTCATTATCTATGCCACTTTTAGTCTAGCGATGAGTGCCACGTATTTGACCATTGTTGATTGCTTTGAAACTAAGTTGAACTACTCCATACATTTTTTATTTATCTAATGTGATCAACACATATCTAATTCATGCACCTCGTTCTTTTAAAGTTCCATCTATGTATAGTTTCCATAATTAGATTTTTTTTGAGCTCCTTAATTTGTTGGCTAACTTGCTTAGTGTACTTGGCTATGAAATCAACCAAGGTCTTTGCTTTGGTTGTATTTCTAGAGCAATGCAAGATGTCGTACTAACTGTGTGATGACCTCCCTCCACTTTCGGTATCCAATATCAATATAAACATATAATAGTGCGCCGTATCAGTACCCAATCGATGGATCGAAACTATCAAGGGTAATAATGATCATTAATTGATAACCTACCTTATAACTCACAACACATAGAAAAATGTAATATCAACATAATATAAAACTTGCGAGACAGTATCATAATCAAAAAAACCAAAACATTATTAAAGAGAGGCACTGGTTCATCGGATTATATATCGCAGAATATAAGAGTTTATCCATCTCCAGTACATAATTAACTCCATAATAAAACTGTCTCTAGCAATAATGAGGAGCTCATCGCTCCATAGCACTGCATGGTGGAAATAAGCGATAGTAGCTATATAAAATAGAATATATAAGAAAGCATAAGCCCCTTGTTTTATCCTCCGCATAGCTCCACATGCTATCGCCATACCTATCTCTCAATCTACCCATTTAAAAGTATTAGAGAATGTAAGAAGCAATGCAAATAACCTTGGATCAGACTATATTTTGGTATAAGCGGTCCATAATCCTTAAAAATAGATATAAAGTTGATATATCATAATAGAGCAATAAGGTATGGAAAGTCATACCTGACCTGCTCCTATATCCAACAAGAGCACCAGAGTTCAAAGGTGTTAGCCTTTGAATTTTGGTATGGATGTTTGATATAGCAAGGATGTGATATTGCATTGACGATGAATCCTAATGAGGTGCCGGGTGATAGATACTAGCGAGGAAAGTATTTTGGTCCAAAGGGGGACGATGGTACTTATATATATATATATATATATATAAAAATAAACACACACGTATGTAGTTATTGTCTACTTTCAGTAGATGTGGCATATCATATGTGTACATGAAGTCAAGATGACTAAGTAAAATAATAGACATAACATATAATGGAAGGCAATCGACATAAGCTAGTGTTATGTGTAAAATGTGCAATTTACTGTTAACCAGAACTTTGTTCTAACCCCCTCCTCATTACAACCCATAGGATAGCTTAGAGGGACATGTACTAGTATAGGGCGGGAATGGTGAAAGGACAGATTTCCTTATGCATGATCAATATTGACAAGGGCACCGGAGTTTAAAGGTGTCGGGCTTGGTCAGTAATTATATGTTTTATTATACTTTACTATTCCGCTGTAAGTTTATGTTGATAGTGCTCAGATATGCTTTTGTTATTACAGAATACCAAACACCAACGATGCACACTTTGCTGGACTAGGGTTTTCGATTTAGTGAAAAATCGGGTCCACTAAGGTACGGGTTGTTACAATTATGGGATAAACCGATGAGAATTTAAACAAACTAAGTTTGGCTTTGAGGAACCTTGGTAGGAAATAGTCATGATGAATGTTCTTAAAGAGAATCGTCCATGAGTTCAATTCTTAGTGAATGAACCAAAAATACTAGACCAAAATTTGGTCCTAACTTACATGCTTAACCAACAAAGTTAGTGATACTTGGGAAAGGGATTGGACCCTTGGGCAAGTACACTAGTCATTAGTTCTAGAATAGTCAAATAGGCAATTGTCCAAGTATTAAGTCACGAAGTCTCAATTTTGATTTCACCTAATCGGCCATTAGAATCCAAAATTTATGTTCTTTGTTTATACTTAAGAAAATTGGAAATGAGGAAGAAGTACAATTCAGAATTTTCTCCTTCTTAGTAGAGGTACATGCCTATTTATAGAGAATTCGAGCCCTTGGTTTTTTGGCACATCACACCTAAAGGAAATAGATGATTAATATTTTTTTGACATGGCACATTGTCAATTTGACATATGACATATCTTCATTTTAATTTTTTTATGATGATGTGGCATAACTAGACCAATCAGTGGCCGCCACGTGGCCAGCCAGAGCGTTGCTTTTGAACAATTCCCTCAACATGCCAAGTATTATTCTCAACTTGCAATGGCATTGACATCTTCAATATGCGATAGCTTCAACATTTTTGTTATGTGATATCTTTTTTTTACTTCAACACGCGGTTGCTTCTATCAGCTTATCATATCTTGACCCCATCAACTTGCAGTGGCTTAATCTTGTCAAGTTCCAATAACTTTTTTATATCACCTTATTATAGCTTGGACTTCATTGACTTGCAATAGCTTAATTCATCAACTTGCATTAGCTTATTCTCATCAACTTGCGATAGCTCATTTACCTCAACTTGAGATAGCTTGTTTACATCAACTTGCAGTAGCTTCTTCTTTATCAACTTTCGATAGCTTATTTATGTCAACTTGCGATAGCTTCTTCTTTATCAACTTGCAATGGCTTCATTGATGGCTTCAATAACTAAACTTGCTATGGATTCATCTTATCAACTTATGATAGCTTAATAAGTCAACTTGCGTTGGGTTCAATAACTCAATTTGTGATAGCTTAATATCTCAACTTGTGATAACTTAATAACTCAACTTGTGATGGCTTCAGCCTCAACATGCGATGGCTCTTTCATTTTTCTGATAGCTTCCACACTTTCAACTTGCGATGGATCATTCTTATCAACTTATAATAGCTTGAAATTTTGGTTATAACACAAGTTTCTTTCCATAATACAATGTTTTTTACCCATATGGAAATGTTCAATAGTGTTTGAAACTATCTAAGCATGTTCCCTAGTTGATCCTGATTAAATGAGAGATTCCATTTAAATTCATCATGTGATCTATTAACATATTTAATAAGGTTAATCATATTACAAGAAGCCTGAAAAAGATCATGGAGTTCTTGTTTCAAAGCAATAGATGATATCTAAGCATCATTCCAAAAGAAGGCTTTATCTCTTAAGTGGATTATAACATTGAGGCCTAGTCTAAATTTGTGAAGTAAACCAGAGAAATCTTTCCAAAAAATGATATATGATGGTTATAGGGTATATAGGTTAAAGGTGCCATTATAGTAAGAGTTGGCAATTGTTTCCTACCATGTCGCCTTATTATCATCCATAAATTTCCAGATCCATTTACGTAAAAGAGAGATAGTATATGTCTGTAGATTAATAATACACCATATTTGTTTTTGCTCTTACAAACCCAGTCCCACTTGATTAGATGGCTCAGTTTAGAGCACTCTATCTCGCATGTCCAAAGGAAATTCTTTCTGATCCAATCTATTTTGTTACTCACCCAATTAGGTAAATGATAATAAGAGAGCCAATAAACTGGAATTTCCGATAAGAGTGAGTTATTAGAACTATTCTATCCGCTCTTGAGAGATAGTTACATTTCCACTGTGGTAGTCTTTTACTAATCGTATCAATAATAATGTGCCAATATTATTTTTTAGGTTTTGTTTGTTTAATTGATATGCCTAAGTAGTTTATTAGGTATTGCTTTCAATTACAGTTTAAGGGATTAGTCACTTCAATTGTGACATCTCATTATAATTAATGATTAACACCGAACCTTTACAAAAATTAATGTAAAGATTGGATAAAAGCTCAACGTTATGTAATATTAGTTTTTGCGATGTGATATAATGTAGGAGGCGAGAACAAAATAAAAGAGTGTCACAACATATTGAAGGGTAAATATTCCATCAACGGTGATATTTTCTCCTAATTTAGGTAGGATATCATTATTTAATGAAAGTTTAATGATTATGTTGGACACATCAGTAGCAAAATTAAATAATAAGGGTGAAAGAGGAGCTCGTTGACGAAGGCTGCATTTAGGTTGAATTTTTCTACCATTGATACCATTTTTTGGAATGGTGGATACACCGGTTTTCAAAATTAGCTTGATCCTAGTGATCCATCCATCTTTCAATCCCCTAGCCCTTAAAGTGTCTAGTATAAAGCCTTGATCGAATTTGGAAAAGTCTAATATAATGAGACACGTGCGATTTTATTATTATGGCAATAGTTTATGAATTCTTATTCGGTGACCACCCGGTCCATAATGTTTCTACCTTTTATGAATATCTTTTGAGATTCATGTATTAAACTATCCATTTTACTTTTCAACCTATTAGCTAACACTTTAGAAATTATTTTAACCGAACAACCGATTAAGGATATAGGTATAAAGTCAATGAGTTCTTCTGAGTTTTATTTTTTAGAAATTAGAGTTACATCGGTGAAGTTAAATCTACATGATTGTGGATTTATGGAATATAACTTATGTCAAAGAGGTTAATCATATCATTTTTAATTATATGAAAAATTTTGTACAATATTATAGAGAAACCATCAAGGCCGGGGACCTTATCACTCGACGTAGTGTTGATAACGTACCAAACTTAATCCTTGGTGAAATAAGAGTCTAATTTACATAAGGAAGGAACCATAGTCGGGTATAGACCAGTCTGCTTTAGTTCTACGATCACAATTATCGCCATATATATGCATAAAGTGTATATTGATATCATTATGTTAATGGTAAATTTATCATAGTTACTGGTAAACGTAATAATAAACAAAAGCAACAGAAGTGGCTCTTAAAAAATACAATAGAACATCAATTGTTGCTGTTGTTATGTTTTTTAGTTTTATAGTAGTTTTGAAGATGATCTGTTTTAGCTATGCTATATTTTTCTTCTATAATCACACTATATAATTTTGTAACAGAATTTATATAAGATTGATGAAATAGACTAAGTATGCATATCTAATGTAAAATTGTCAAACTAAAATAAGTACATATATTAGTATAGTTTTATTGTTATATATATATATATATATATATATATATCTCTGTGTGTATAAATTTCCAGCCATTGACTATTAATTTTTTATTGTTCTACAATTTTTTAATATTTGTGATAATGCAAATATTATTTTTCAAACAATTTATTATTATGTGTTTATCTAAAATAAATAAAAAGATTATAATATTTTTTTTCGGTATATACAATTATATTACCGCTTCTCTACCATTATGCAACTGTAATGGTTTAGAGCAAAGAAAGATACCGTAGATTTTACAATGTTGCAATTATGACCAAAATATTATTCACGTATTTAATGAGAATGATGTAGAATAAGGTGTCAAATATACCGAGTTCTCATTTTTCCTATTTTTTTGCTTATTCCTCGAATTTTCATCCCCTTCTTTCAAAATAGAGAATATAGCAATAAACTTTTGCTTTTGAAGTCAATGAAACTTGCCTTTATCTCATGTTGTTAAAAAAGGTAATATAATTCTACTTATCTCCTTCCTTTCGTGCTTTGATCGTTTTTATTGCTAGACCAATTTCGTACCGACCAACCTTTTCGACCCTTAAAAGTCGACACTAATACATCCACAATATTCACGTGCCAAACATCCAAGTTCCAGAAAGACAGATTGTTGGGGAAAAAGAAAGAAAAGACTGAACATAATCTCACATCGTGACTAGTAATATATAATATACAACAGACCTTTACAAAGAAAACTGTAATATACATACATCAATCAGAGTAACTAGCTATCATCAGCCTAGACAGTTATAACAACATGTCCTCACAATTGCTGATAAATACAAACAATAAATGCAATGGAAATGTTAGCAAAAATGGCTTCTGTTCCATTCTCCCCCTCTTTGTTCCAACCCTTTTGACCTTCTACAGTCTGATAGATTTATATTAGCTACTGGATTTCATTCTCCTTCTGATCGCTCAACCTTTTGGGATAGGCTGCCTCCACCTTCCTTTAGGCTTACTCCTGATGATCCTATGTGCCTTGAGGCCCTCTGCCCTCCTACGCATTTAGCTAGATCAAGGTCGTACACAGAGGTGGTAAAGAACCCTGCTTTGGCAACTATTCTAGAAGAATCTTCCTCTCCGATTTTGGTTGCTCCTATTTCAAATTAATAATCAAGTGTAACGGTTGAGAATTCCATTGCTCGATGCATTTTTGCTAAAATTAAGTCTGGTAGGAAATGCTTTCGTTGTGGGCTCGATGGGCACATGGAAAAATTGTGTAGGAATGTTATATTGTGTTTTTCTTGCAGAAAGTGTTAAATTTTGGCGACACGATATGTTGGAGTTGAAGAGGAGTGGAGTAGCGAGGCGTAGGAGGAAGCGGCCGGAATAGCGGAGCTCGGGGGGAGTTCCGGAAGCAAGCAGTGCACTATTGTGCACTGCTGCCCAAAACCGGTCGACCGGTCCTTTTCTACCGGTCGACCGGTTTCGTCCAGAGACCATGGGGTCTCTGGACCAATCGACTGGTCCAAAAATGACCAGTCGACCGTTTTTCGACAGTTTTCCAGTTTCGGGCCTGGGTCTACTATTTTGCTTGTGCTGATATTGGGGGGTATTTTGGTCATTTGGTTTTGATCTCTACCCTATTATAAAAGCTATTTTCAGCTGCCTATGGAAGGCATTCTAATCACTTCTAATCTAGGGTTTAATTCTTCTATTAGGGTTTTGGTGAATCCTAATCTCTTCAATCCTATTCTCCACAAATATATTCTAGAGTGATTAGTTGATCATTGTAAACAATCTCTTGTACTCTTTTCATTGGTAATAATAAAAGCTCTCTCTCAAAGTGGACGTACACTAACAAGTTGTTAGTGGAACCACTATAAATCGGTGTGTGATTTACTTATTGTTATTGCTCTTATATATTGCTTATCTCAGTGTTGTGATCGTATCTTGGTTTTGGTTGAGATTGATTTGGGTTATCGATTGGTTGTTTTGCATCGTCTATCGCGATCTAGCTTTTCCGCTGTGTTTGGGAATTGTGTTCGAGCGGTCTCGGATTGGAAATTTCCATAACATTTGGTATCAGAGCTTTGGAGTCGGTAGGTGTTTGTTGAAATGCCGGAATCGGATAATAACTCTAGTGTTCCCTCAATGGTTAGTCCAAGTGGTGTAGCGCCGTATGTACGTGGTTCGTATGCGGCTTCAGGATCGCAATTGGTTATTGATAAGTGGAATGGCGATAATGATTTTGAAAAATGGCAATGGAAGATGAAAGCGGTTCTAAGGAGGAATCGGGTTCATAGGGTGGTGTTTGATACACATTTGTTGCCGGCGGACATATCGGAGGTTGAGAGAGACGAAATGGAAGAGTGGGCATTTACTACACTTCAACTTGCTATGGGAGAGAATGTTATCTCCGAAATTAGTGGTGAGGTCACCGCTGGGGGAATTTGGAAGAAGTTAGAGGAGTTGTATATGAAGAAATCTCTAACTAACCGATTGATCTTGTTGCGAACGTTTTTCACCTATAAGATGAAAGAGGGGACTTCGCTAAAGGCGCACTTAAATGTGTTTGATGATTTTCTAATGAAGATGAAGGCGGTAGATTTGAAGATTGAGGAAGAGCAAAAGGCGATGATATTGTTATGTTCGTTGCCGGACCGTTATACGGGTTTCTCAAATAGTTTGATCTATAGCCGTGATACATTGACGTTGGATGATGTCAAGACGGGTCTTCTTAGTGAGGAGTTGCGAGATCAAATGAAGGAGTTGAGTGTAGGAAGTAGTAGTGCCGGGAATGGTCAAGGTTTGTTTGTGGAGAAGGAACATTGGAAGAAGGATAACCGGGGTCATTCCAAATCTAGGAATCCCGGTTGGAGAGGAAAGTCGAAGGAAAAGAAAGGCAAGTGCTATATTTGTAAGAAGCCCGGTCATTGGAAGAATGAGTGTCCGGACAAGGAGAAAGGAAAGAAGGAAGTGGCATCTTCATCGGTTGCGGTGGAGAGTGTTGATAGTGAGGGAGAAGTTGATGTATTGACGGCGGTGGCATCGGATGTTTCGGGTAGCGAATGGGTGCTCGATTCGGGGGCGTCTTATCATATGACGCCTAATAGGAATTGTTTTTCTTCTTTCGAAGCTAGAGAGGGAAATTCGATTGTTATGGGTAATGGTGCTATGTGTAAGTCAAAGGGCATCGGTTCCGTGCAAATTAGGATGTTTGACGGAGTAGTTCGTACTCTCACTAATGTACGCTATGTTCCGGGACTTAGGAAGTCCCTTATCTCTTTGGGGCAATTGGATTCTTTGGGGTGCAAGATCACTATTGAGAAAGATTGCTTGAGGGTTTCGAAGGGGGCGCTTGTGGTTATGAAAGGTGCTAGAGTTCATGGTGTTTATTTGCTTCAAGGAGTGACCATAGAAGGTGAAACTTGTGTTGGCGTTGATAGTTCTCGTGACTTGGATGCGACTAGGTTGTGGCATTTGAGATTGGGTCATGTCTCGGAGAAGGGTTTGGAGATTCTTCGGAAAAGGGAGATGATTGGTGGAGAGAGTTTCAACAAGCTAGAGTTTTGCGAAGAGTGTGTCATGGGGAAGCAAACAAAGGTTTCATTCGGTGAAGGGAAACATGACTCAAGAAGCGTTCTTGAGTATGTGCACACGGATGTTTGGGGACCGGCACCGGTTGCTTCTTTGGGTGGAGCAAAGTATTATATTTCCTTTATTGATGATTTTTCTCGCAAAGTTTGGGTGTATGTAATGAAGGCCAAGTCGGAGGCATTTGCTAAGTTCAAAGTATGGAAGGCTCTTGTTGAGAATGAGAGTGGTAAATCTTTGAAGGTTCTTAGGTCCGATAATGGCGGGGAGTATGTTTCCGGAGAATTCTTAGATTATTGCAAGCATCATGGTATTCGGAGACATTTTACTACACCGGGAGATCCGCAATCAAATGGAGTTGCGGAGAGGATGAACCGTACTCTACTAGAGAAAGCTCGATGCTTGAGATTGACATCGGGTTTGTCTAAAGGATTTTGGGCCGAAGCTATGTCAACCGCGGTACACATTATTAATCGAATTCCGTGCTCGGCTATTGATAACAAAATTCCGGAGGAAGTGTGGAGAGGTAAGAGTATTGACTTGAGCTATCTTCGTGTCTTTGGAAGTCCCGTTTATGTGCATGATCCGGGAAATGATAAGCTTGAACCTAGAGCTTTCAGAGGGGTTTTGCTTGGTTATACGGAAGGAGTGAAAGGCTATCGGGTTTGGAATCCGGAAACGAAGAAGGTAATAAACTCTCGCCATGTTACTTTTGATGAGTCGGCAATGTTCAAGGAGAATGAGAGCTCATCGGATGTTCCGGATTTGGTTCATGGTGAATCGAAGGAGAAGGAAGTTATTCCCACATTTTGTCCAAGGGGTAGAGAGAGTAGAGTAGTAGAAGATGCTTGTGAGGAGGGAGCGGTTGATGGTACATCACATAGTGCACAAGGTGCCTCTAGTAGTGTAGGTGATGTGCACGATTCTAGAGAAGATTCGACTCAAGGTGGAGCCGAAAGGAGTCCGGGTGATGGTATTGCTACTCGGGTGGGTCGTCGTCTTATAAGACCACCCGAGAGATATGGTGATTGGAATTATCTTAGCTTTTGTGATAATATGGACTATGCGCTTATAGTAGTCCAAGATGAGCCGATGGACCTTGATGACGTCATGAATTCGAGTGATAGCTCGAAATGGGTTTGTGCCATGGAGGAAGAGATGCAATCGTTAATGAAGAATCAAACTTGGGATTTGGTTCCACTTCCTAAAGGAAACCGTGCTATTGGGTGCAAATGGATTTACAAGGTGAAAGACGATGGGAGATACAAAGCTAGGCTAGTGGCTAAGGGGTTTGCACAAAGGAAGGGAAAGGAGTATGATGAGATATTCGCACCGGTTGTGCGGCATACTTCTATCCGGATATTACTTGCCATAGTTGCTATTCACGACTTGGAGTTGGAGCACCTTGATGTGAAAACCGCCTTCTTGCATGGTGACTTGGATGAAGACATTTACATGGAGCAACCAGAAGGTTTTGGGGTAAATGGGAAGTCAAATATGGTGTGCAAGTTGAAGAAATCACTATATGGGTTGAAGCAATCACCTAGGCAATGGTACAAGAGGTTTGATCATTTTATGCTTGAAAATGGTTTTGATAGAAGCATCAAAGATGCTTGTGTTTATTTCAAGAAGTTGGGAAATGATTGTTGGGTGTATTTACTCTTGTATGTGGATGACATGTTCATTGCTTCGAAGGACTAGAATGAAATCAACAAGTTGAAATTACAATTGAAATCGGAGTTCGAGATGAAGGATCTTGGAGAAGCAAAGAAAATTTTGGGCATGGAGATTGAAAGGAATCGGAAGCGTTTTGAGTTGAAATTAACTCAAAAGGATTATATCAAGAAAGTGCTTAGCCGGTTTAGCATGGAGAATGCAAAGGCGACAACTACACCTTTACCTTTGCATGTCAAGCTTTCGAGTAAAGGTTCACCTATCTTGGAGAAGGACAAGGCTTATATGGCAACGGTGCCATATGCAAGTGCGGTTGGTAGTTTGATGTATGCCATGGTGTGTACAAGGCCCGATATTGCAAATGCCGTCGGGGTGGTTAGTCGGTTCATGGCTAATCCGGGGAAATCGCATTGGGAAGCCGTAAAGCTAATTTTGAGATATCTCAAAGGTACGTCATCTCATGGTCTTGTTTTTGGCGGTAGTGGGAGAATGAATTGCAAGTTGGTTGGTTATTGTGATTCGGACTACGCCGGTGATAAGGATAGGAGAAAGTCAACTTCCGGGTATGTCTTCACACTTGGTGGCACGGCCATAAGTTGGAGATCGAGATTGCAAACCGTAGTAGCTTTATCCACTACGGAGGCGGAGTTGATAGCCGCGGTGGAGGCGGCTAAGGAGGCACTCTATTTGAAGCGATTGTTGTGTGACTTAGGTGTTGGACACGATAGTATCGATGTTCATTGTGATAGCCGAAGCGCTATCCATTTGGCGGAGAATTTGGCGTTTAGCTCACGTACTAAGCATATTGAAGTGAGGGAGTCATTCTTGGTAGCCATGGATGAGGATAAGCAAGTATATCTTCGGAAAGTGCACACAAAGGATAATGCGGCGGATATGTTTACTAAAGCATTGCCGTTTGGGAAGTTTGAGCATTGCTCGAACTTGATTTGCTTAGAGGAGTGCTAGGTGCCACGGGGTGGCATGGGTGAGAGAGGAGCTTGGTTGGTAGATGAAGAAGAGTATTGGGGTGAGATTGTGGTTCTATCTTCTTGGCGAACACTAGTTTACACTCCTAAGTGTTCGGGTCTTTGGTGAGATCGGTTTGGTTTTGGGTGTTTCCAACACTTCATTAGCGGGTGGGGGCTTTGTGCCTGAACTCGTTGGTGAAGTGCAATGGGGGGTGGCCTTGCCGGAACCCATTGAGGAAGCATTCATGTTTGGTGAAGGTAGAAGTGGCGATAGTTGGAGCTATCAGTGTTGATGATGGTATGGTACCATTGGTGATGGAGATGGATATAGTGTCGAGGTGGAGTGTTAAATTTTGGCGACACGATATGTTGGAGTTGAAGAGGAGTGGAGTAGCGAGGCGTAGGAGGAAGCGGCCGAAATAGCGGAGCTCGGGGGGAGTTCCGGAAGCAAGCAGTGCACTATTGTGCACTGCTGCCCAAAACCGGTCGACCGGTCCATTTCTACCGGTCGACCGGTTTCGTCCAGAGACCATGGGGTCTTTGGACCAGTCGACTGGTCCAAAAATGACCAGTCGACCGTTTTTCGACAGTTTTCCAGTTTCGGGCCTGGGTCTACTATTTTGCTTGTGCTGATATTGGGGGGTATTTTGGTCATTTGGTTTTGATCTCTACCCTATTATAAAAGCTATTTTCAGCTGCCTATGGAAGGCATTCTAATCACTTCTAATCTAGGGTTTAATTCTTCTATTAGGGTTTTGGTGAATCCTAATCTCTTCAATCCTATTCTCCACAAATATATTCTAGAGTGATTAGTTGATCATTGTAAACAATCTCTTGTACTCTTTTCATTGGTAATAATAAAAGCTCTCTCTCAAAGTGGACGTACACTAACAAGTTGTTAGTGGAACCACTATAAATCGGTGTGTGATTTACTTATTGTTATTGCTCTTATATATTGCTTATCTCAGTGTTGTGATCGTATCTTGGTTTTGGTTGAGATTGATTTGGGTTATCGATTGGTTGTTTTGCATCGTCTATCGCGATCTAGCTTTTCCGCTGCGTTTGGGAATTGTGTTCGAGCGGTCTCGGATTGGAAATTTCCATAACAGAAAGAGAGGTCATTTCTCTTTTAAGTGTATTAATTATGTTGTGAAAGATTGGAAAATTCAAAGCAACATCACGTGTCGTGTCCCCTCTTCCCTGCCAAATTCAGATCTTGCTAATTCATCTCATGTCCCTACTCTCAAAAAGGACTTTTATGGTACTCTAAAAGGAACTCCAGTTTATTCCTTATGTCCATTCTGCTCATTCTATCCCCATGCATCCTCCATCTCTGAAAATAGGCAAATCAAAGTTTATAGAATAGCAAGTTAATGTCATTTATTCGGTAGCTAGTGAACTGTGGTCCATGAAGGTTCTTTATCGCTGTTTTGAGTTTCATTTCAGTCATGTCTCTTAGCGTATAACCATCCATTCCAACCATTCGTTCCTACTGCGCTTCCCCGACCGTCACTTGATGAGTGTTGCTATCAAGAAGAGTTTTTTCCACAAAGATAGTGGAACTGTGTTTGCTCGTCCGTGGTCTCTCAAGAGAGAATGCTACAACTGCGAGTTCTTCAACGCCTCCTGGATTCAAATTGGGGTGTCCCTTCGTTTATGCATGGGGATGATGAGCTCAGGTCTTTTCTTTACCGAACTGGAGAGTTTCAGGCTGCTACCACTGTTCATAGGTGATGGCTGATCATCGCTTCATGTTTCTCAAAATCCGGCTGGACAAAACTACCAAGATTTATGGGTCGTTGGTTAAAGAGGCGTTTGGGCTTTTCTTCAAAATCACTTATGAGCATTGCATTCACCGTCACCCCTTATTCCTCCTGAGCATATTATTCTTGGTGACGCTTACAATTTGAGCTTCTGGTCTAAAAGCCTGTTTACGTGTTTAATGATGATGGCCTAAAGACCTGAACTACTTCTCCTTCTCATCCTCTTAGTTTTGTTGATGATGTGATGTCTAAAGAAGCACTCATCCAGGATAAGAGGAATGACATTGCTGCCGATAAGCTTGTAATCAATATTTATTCTTCTAATAAAGTGGATTTCAATGTAGATGTGCAAGGGTCTTCCACCTGGTGTCTACCTCTTCCCGTTGCTCCAGTTTATTCCGATGACCGAAGCTTCTTCCTACAGCATGATATAGACTTGGGCTACCACAAGAACTTTGGTTTGGGACCCCAAACTGATAATGCTAACATGATGGACGTAGAAACCAATCTACAACATTTCAACACACCTCCTCAGTCTGTTCAGCTTGCTCCCTCAGCTGCTCCTCCTCTGACTGATGTAACAGTTAAGAGAAGCGTGCATCTCTTAAGTAGAAGTTGTGGTCATCATCTGGAAGGAGTTTAGCTTGGAAAACCTTAACTTATCATCCATGATGCTGCTCCTTTAGAGTTTGCGGGTAGCAATGCAAGTGTCAACAACACTCGTCTATGATTTCCTATGTTTGGCTATGCAGTGTGTCTGATGTAGTTATGTACATTAGTATCCATGCATATGTGATCTTATTATGTTTACGATGCTTTTTGGCTCGTCTTAAGCTTGTATATTCTTGTGACTACTGACTTGATCTGTTAGTCGAACGTACTTTGTACTTTTATTTTATGAAATGCATGTGGCTGTACGACCCTGGGTCGTATGTCCTTTTTGTCAAAAAACAAATGCAGTGAAAATAAAATATGCGTGAATATGTCTTGAGGGCATCCAGCTCGTCTTCTTAAGCTCCAATGCATCTATAACTAAATTTGAAAATATACTCGGTCTGACCCAAGCATTATAAAAAAATAACGCCCATATCAGTCTGGTAAACCAGTGTGAGAAAAACACATCATATGGACTCACATAACAGTTGTGACTCACATAGCCTTGCAGCATATCCCCTGTTTTAGTCATTCCCGATTGTGAGGCTTGAGGCTACGATTTACCTTTTATATAGAAATTCCACTTGAAATGCTAACACTGTCCTCCAAGCAACAATGTAATGCCAGCATTCATCCATACAAGTTGCTTAGGATATGAGAAAACTGAAGGCACTACTTCTACTATAACCTTTTTGGAATCACCCTCAAGATTAGTAGCAAGTAGCCCTTGCACTTCAAAAAGCTTCATCTTCGATCATCTTCAAGATATCTCCAATTCGAATGCTTAAGCCGGTTCGAAGTGGTTTTCGAATAATATATCTGATCCTGGTCTCTCCAAACCGACAACGATAGTTTTAAAAACCGATCAATATTTAGTAGTCGATTATTTAACTATCAAATAAACAAACAATTCAACTAGAGGTTTATCCAAGCGTGGTTGAGCACAAAGCAACCACTAAGCCTCTTTAATTAATCCTTTCATTAGGTAAAACCACTTTGTAAGTTCTTGTATTAACATACTTTTACAAAGATATATTCACAAACCCTTCTATACTCTTTTCAATACTTGAAAAAATATTGATATATTTATCTTAACTGTATAAGTGTACTCACAAAACATTTCACTTTCAATACTTAGGATGCTTTTCTATATACTTACCTCAACTGTATAAGTATATTCATAAAACATTTCACTTTCAATAGTTAAGGAACTTTTCCATATACTTATCTCAATTGTATAAGTAGATTCACAAATCACTACATTTCCAATACTTAGAGGATGTAATCATATACTTATCTCAACCGTATAAGTATATTACAAATCTTAAGAAATACTTCATTTCCAAAACCATACTTAATCGAGTTCAACAATTTAAAACATCGATAATAATAAACCCCAAAACACTTTCCTTTTGGTGTAGGTCAATAGATCGTATAGAAATTAGACCAAATATACTTACCACCACTCCCGATTTCAAATAGTATTATCTCTCAATTAACAATGAAATCGGACAAGTTAGAAAACTATCCTTGTCTCGATATACATTCTTAATTCTCAAGATAGAGACGAGTTTCCATACCTCCGAATTTGGTGTTAAGTATGAAATGAATACTTTCCATACCATCGAAATTTAAATTGATCATTTATAGAAATCAAGTCTCATTCTATTTCTAAAAATTCTCTTTATAAATCCATTCATAAAATTCCTTATAAAACTCCTTTCTATTTATAAAACTCTTTTATATTTACAAACTCCTTTAATAAAATATCATTTATAAAACTCCATTTATAATTCTCCAAATTTATTTCTAACTCTTTTCATAGAAATTCAAATTCATTTAAAAACTCCTTTTATGTAACGACCCGTAAATTTCAACTGTTTTAATAAACGTAATTAGTTGAAATTTTGTGAAATTTTAAACGATAAAATTTTGAAATAAAAATTTAATATTTGGAATACGTCTAGTTAAAAATAGCAACTGGTAAATTTTCGTCCAAAAATATGAAAGTTTATTTCGCGCGTAAATTCACTTCAATTTAATCAGTTAAAAAGCGATGAAAATAAATGTTTCCAAAACATAAATATTTTTCTATAGAAAATTTGTAAATCATCTTCTGAGTGAGATGTCATATTTTGTTTTCCAAAATTTGGACTTTTATTGCTCCGTTTATCTTATTTCTTACAGATTTGTAGCATTTCTCAGTACTGATTATTGACTTTTGATATGATGATCGTACCACCGATATCTGTATACCGTTTAGATCGTCTCCTCGTGCTGACCTCTGTAGTATATTCATTTGTGCATTTTAAAGTCCGGTTCAAGACAAAATCGGTAAAACGATTTGTCGTATCGGTTACGCAATTGGACCTTTTGGTCCCCAATGACCTTTCGGTCTCCAATGTCCCTTCACTATCTGCCGTGTAATAATGAATAACCACTTTCCTTTATTATCTCTTGAAATTTAGCTATCGGCTTTCCTTATTCCCACCGTTCAATTTATATTATATGTTGGTTCATGAATTTTTCTGCCTTTTTATTTTCATTCTGTGTTAAAAAAAACACATAATTCTCTCCCACTTTCATACGAAAGCCAAGCATACCCATCCTCCTCGAACCACTACCGCACGCGGCCATCACCTAGCCACCCCTCCTCTGCCACGTGCGCACTGACAGAACCCGCCTACTCATGGCCGAAGCCACCAAACAGCCTCCGACCAAACTTTGATCCCCTTTCCACAGGCACACTTCGGCCTCATGCTCAATCCCACACCCCGCCTCCATCTTTCAAACTCCACCGTGCCGCAACTTCCCAAACCCATCACACCTGAGAACCGCACACTTCCTCTTCTCCTCCTTCCTCTTGCCTTCAGCCGCAAGCACCATCGGCCGAGCCCACCTAATGCTTGTCCGCCTCCATGGCCTAGCCCTCTTCCTTGATGGGTAAGCAGCATATATATATATATATGCTTATATATATAATTGTTTGTATATAATATATATATATTTGAATTTATATAAGTTATAAAGTTTATAGATTTTCTCAACTATCGGTTATAAAAGTTGTACAGTTCATATATATATATAAAGATACAGTGTTATATATAATATAAGTTATATGGGTTTAGTTTATATATTATTATATATACAGTTTGTATAAACATTTCTTATAGTCGATCTGTTAGTTATAATATAAGAACAGTATTTATTAAAAAAAAAAGACTTATGTTTGTTTGTTATGTTTCTGAGCAGTTGATTTGGTTTACACAGTTTACAAAGATTATAAACTATAAAGTGTATATGACAGGGGTTTGTATATTTATACTATATACATAATTAAATGAATATTGGTTTTTGGAATGTTGAATTTTATTGTCTAAAATGTATATATAGTTTTAAACCAATAGATGCAGTTGTATAGGTGTTATATATTTTTGAACTGTTTTACATTTGCCTTATATATAACAGAGTTGGGTCAGTTTATATATATATTACATAAGTTTGTAAATTATATATTTTAGTTTATACATATCTTCATATACATGTGTATATTTTGGGTTTTCCTATTTCAGCTTTTCAAACTTGCAGTTTATATATACTACCTATTTATTTCCTCTGAATATGTATGGATATTGCAGCTTTAAGGTATATATTACATTATATATATATATATATATTTATGTATTGTTATAAGTGTTGTTAAAAATATATATATATATATATTTGTTGTATATATATGTTTACAAACATGCCAGTTTATGTATGTATAATAATAATATATTCTGTCGGATTTTTTTTAAATATATATATATATATATCATTTGGTTTCAAAACCGTTTTATACGTACGTGTTTAAGATTTTGTTTTGGTAATGGTTTTAAGTATAATATATATATATCTTTCATCCTTAATGCTTGAGTTTTAAGAATATTAATTTGAAATTTTATATATGGTAATTTTATTTGTGTTTGATTTTATTATATGTGTTTTAATTTAAACAATGGATTTTGAAATGCATATATATATATATATTTTAATTTAATATATTTTTGAATTTAGAATATGATTTATATATATAGTTATATACAGTTATATGTATAAGTTCTCTTATACTATTTATCTTCATCGATCCAGCTCTGATTTGATTTCGTCAATTCCTATTTATCAGCTTTGTTCGTCGAATTCGTGCTGATTTTACCTAGCTTGGATTCGTAATTCAATTTCAGTGTCTGTATCAGTGTGTGTATCCGTCTCACCTCCTGTATTCTCTAGCCTCGAAAGGTGAGCAATCACTCACGATTAATGTTCTTTTATTTATTAATTTTGATTTCAATTGAAACGACAATTGAAATATTGCTGCTGGTAGTTATTTACACTGTTATTACCTGTATCAGTTCACCTGTGACATCTGACACCATTATTTGTTAATTATTTATGCGATGATAATACATTTTTGCTGTTAATTGATTGATTGATGGATGTTTACATTGGACGTTAAATTGTTAATGTTGTAAGTGATAAATAATTTGAAATTGAAATTGACGTAGGATAATTAAAATTTGAACCGACATATATGTTGAATTTGATTAGTTGAATATGACTCCTTTTGATTGTTAAATTAATTGACATGTAAAATAGTGATAATTACACTTTGAACCATTGAACGTATATTGGATTAATTATTGTAGTGTTAAAATTGAAATCGAATGACAAGTGAAGAACCGTATGAATAATTAGTGTAATAATCTTTAATCTACATGAAATGATAGTGTAGATTCTAGAAATAATTATATTAATTCGCACAAACAACAATGTGAATTAATACGATTATTTCGGGATTATTTGAATTGATGATTGGATTGTTATTGATTGTTGTTATTGCTTGTTTATTTACTTTGACACCATCCCAGTTATCACACTGCAAGTTCCCTTTGTATGTTTTGATTTTGAATTGAATTGGAATCGGGTTGAAATGATAAATACCCAAATTGAACTTTGACCTAGGATAGAGAATTAAATAAAACACGATTGGTCAATAATTTAATTTAAAAATAAAATGAAGATTTTATTGAATAAACAATATGGTTTTGAAATGAAGTTGAAATTTGAATTTTTAATGAAAGGAAAATGTTAAAATAAAAAAAAATCTGAAACAAAATATTAAAAATGAAATTGATGAAAGAATGTTGTTTAATTTGAGAAATGATTAAATTAAGTTTGAAATGATTTAATAATTAAGTTTGAAATTATAATTAAGTAGAAATTATTAAACTTTGAAATTATTTAATAATTAAGTTTTGAATTATTTAATAATTAAATAAGATTGAATTATTTAATGATTAAATTGAATTGAATTCTTTAATAAGAAAAATTGAACTTTTGAATAAGTGAATTTTACTTCGTAAATAATTGAAATTGAGTTTTCTTTATTAAGTAAGTTTTTGGGAAAATTATTTAAGAAAGTAAATAAGTGAAATTGAATTTCTTTAACAAGAAATGAAAATGTGATATTTTTGGAATTAATGTAAGACTTGTAATTGAAGGAATTGATTTGACGAATTTAATTTAATTCAAAATTGTAAGTTTTGATTTAATGAAGTTGAACTTAAGAAATTGATTTAATGAATTGGAAATTTAATAGAAATTGTTTTGAATGAAAAAGTAACTTAACGAATATTGAATGAAATCGATAAATGAGTTAAATTGATTTGAATGTTAAATAAAATTTATTTAAATGATTTCAGAATGAAACTTATATACGAACTTGAATCAATATTTGAATTGTTTTAAATAGAAATTGAAATTGAATTATAAGATTTTGAAATGGTAATTTGGAAGTTTTGAAACGTAAATTATGGAAATTGATTTGGAAAGACAAATGAAATGTTGGTTTATAAATTCTAATTGGAATTGGAATTGATTTGGTTTTGAAATATATTAAACGACCAATCGGTGTAATAATTACGGAAGTTATTAAAGAGACCGGAATCGGTTATGGATATACTCTCTATCTAAACCGAAACCACTTTAATAACTATACGCGGAGTGTGATCCAGAATGAAGTGGTTGGAATGATGTACGTGATGATTGAAGAAAGAGAACGATAATGGATAGCCTTGACACTTGTGTCAAATTGGAAATGACTAAAACAGGAGCCATGCCGGGCCAATGGAGGATTTGCTACCTCAAGTGAACACACTTCTTCGAACTACTCATTACTTGTTGTCGATTGGTGCACCCTTGATTTTGGGAGTGTTGTTTCACGGTGTTGCGGGCGCTGCGGCGTTGCATTCTCACCAGTCCGGATCAGGCAAACGGTAGTATCACTACCTTGGGTATTGCCTCATGTGCCTTGTCATACTTGTATTCCCTATTCGCGACCACTACGAATTTGTTTTGTACCTTTAGTATATGGATTGCCCTCTGGTGACTTCCGGTTTTGGGGAAACTACGGTCTTGTATATGCTTTTGGGAATAAAAATGTGTTAAGGGTGGAATGGGCCATGACTTAACGCTATTTTGACATCTTTATATTACTGATAGACATTATCTACTTATCGTACACCACTACATAGTAGATAGTTAAACGGATCCTTAAAGGATGGTTATTCCAAACATCCTTTGAGTTACTTGTATTTCAATTGCTATTTCACTTGAGTTGGATTTATTAATATAAGAATGTTAATCCTGACTCGAGTGTCTTGTGTTTTTTCTTTACGCTCGGGTCAGACTGAGTGTACCAGTATTCGAGACTCACCTTTGGAGTCGGAGCTTTGCTTGAAGATCCAGCCATCTATTCTGCTTTCAGTATTCGATGATTCCAGTGATGTATTCTGATTAACTCTGATGTATCGTATTACTCTTCTGTTGTAAACTCTGATGTATTTTATATATTCATATAGTAGCTTCATGAACTACTATCTCTTTTATTTCCGCTGCAATTATTACTCTGTGTTTGTGATTTGTGATTATTTATTTACTGTATATGTTCAGTTTTGCCAAATTTAAATTAACAACGCGGTATTTTGAGCAATTCAATTCCGGCATGAGTGTCTACCTATACACTTATAATGGATGTGAATGGTCCAAAATTCCGGGTCGTTACAGTTGGTATCAGAGCTTTGGTAGCTCTAGGCAAAACTTAACATATAAAGTAAATGTATTTACAGATTCACTCACATTCGAGTTTCAATCTCTTCCTTTCGATTCGATTCCTTTGAATTTTGGAACGTTCCCTGCGGTTCCAAATTTCATTCGTGTTCCCCACTATTCGACTTCTTTCAATTCTGGAGCATCACATAACTCCATTTCGAATGACCCTTATAATGAATCGGCGGTCTCGCCAAACTTCGAATGATTTGTAAAGGAGCAAAACTCCTTTATAATAGGCATTGATTTACCGGAGATTTATGTATCCTCGGTTTACGATGCTATCTATCTCCTACTATGCCTGAATTCTTTTTCTTGAGATCAAATGTAGATTTTCCTTGGAATTCTGCATTGATCTTATTCTCGAAGTCACGGTCGACCCGGTTAAGGTTGCCCGATTTACATAAACTTATCCATTGCCTATTTTGTTATTTAATTATCTTATCTTCTGTTTCAAACTTATTTTCGAATCAAAATTCTCTTTGATTTGATTTCCATCAAATTTAAATCTCTATCCTTGCTTTGAAATCCATTCTCGTATCGTCGAGCGAGGAAATGCATTTATAAATTAATATTTAAAATGTTTTATATTGTGTTGTTTGAGTTGTTGATGTTGATTTGGGTTTTCGATCGATTCGTCTGATCAACGTTATCGATAGAATTTCCAAAACACTTGAACATGACAAACTGACACAATATCGTTTTCAAATTTGATAAATAAAAAAAAAGTTTTGTATGATTATCTTATATATAAATATAAGTTTTCTGAAATTAAATTATTAATGAATTTGTTGTCTGAAATAATAATATTTGATTTTCATTTATTGTTTGGTAAACCATTGACTATTGCATAATATAAATAAATGAATTTATAAATTTGGTTATAAATTGATTGGAATTTGAAATGAATTTAAATTAAGAAATTTGAGAATTTAATTTCCAGTAATTTCAAGCCTTGGTTTTTAAAATTTTAAAATGTATATTATTAAAGGTATTTTCAAATAGAAACCGTTTTCAAAGAATTTTTAAAATGTTGAAATCAGTGCTCTTCTCTTTGTCGCTGGAAAATAATTTCGGTGATGGCGGCCGCATCATCGACATTCATTTTCGAGTTTCGAAGTGGAGATACTATTCTGTAGCTTTGCTACGGTTTGTTTTGAAAAATATTTTGATTTGAATTTCTTCAGTATAATTTGATTTATATATATATAGGTATCTTATTTTAAAATTTAATTTGATTTGATATAAATATATTATATATATCTCTAAATTGTTTAAAGTTAATCGGAAATCTAATTCTTAAATTTTGTTAAAGGATGATTTTAATTATAAATAAAACCAAAATTTGGAATAAATATTTAAACTTGAATAATTGAATTGGGAAAATTTTATTTCTATATTGTTCAACTGCATTCTAATACAACTTACCTAAATCATTCAGAAGTTGAATATGTAATTGGATAGTATATAAGATAAATTGAATTTATAAATAAAATTTGAGTGTTTATAATAAATGTTATACACTAAATTTTGATTATAAAGATGTTAATAGCGTTAGATAGGATAATAAGTAAAACTCGGTTAATAATGAAATAAATTTGTTTTGAAAGAATTAATAAATTGAAGATTGATCAACATATGAAAATACCTTGAATTTAAAAGCAATTAGTAAATATAAATTTATTTAAATCGAAACTTTTATGGTTTAAATTAATTTATATGGGTTAAATATGTGTGATCAGATATATTAAGTGAAATAAACTTAATAAGAATTTGGAATAAAGAAGAATTTAAATTGCTGAAAAAAATATGATTATAATAAAAGACTATTCAAATTTATGGTTTTAAAAATTGTAAATTGAAGAAAATGGGATAATAAGATAATGAATTTAGAAATAGTTGAGACTGATTTTAGTGAAATCAAATGGATTAAATCAATTATTGAATATCAATTAATTTAAATTTGAATTTATATGGTTTAAATTAATTGTTATTGTGTATTTCAAATCTGTTTTTTTGGTTGTTTCTATTCTCCTACCTCGTTCCTTTTCGGGGACGAAAAGTTTTGAGTGGGGGAGAGTGTAACGACCCGTAAATTTCAACTGTTTTAATAAACGTAATTAGTTGAAATTTTGTGAAATTTTAAACGATAAAATTTTGAAATAAAAATTTAATATTTGGAATACGTCTAGTTAAAAATAGCAACTGGTAAATTTTTGTCCGAAAATATGAAAGTTTATTTCGCGCGTAAATTCACTTCAATTTAATCAGTTAAAAAGCGATGAAAATAAATGTTTCCGAAACATAAATATTTTTCTATAGAAAATTTGTAAATCATCTTCTGAGTGAGATGTCATATTTTGTTTTCCAAAATTTGGACTTTTATTGCTCCGTTTATCTTATTTCTTACAGATTTGCAGCATTTCTCAGTACTGATTATCGACTTTTGATATGATGATCGTACCACCGATATCTGTATACCGTTTAGATCGTCTCCTCGTGCTGACCTCCATAGTATATTCATTTGTGCATTTTAAAGTCCGGTTCAAGACGAAATCGGTAAAACGATTTGTCGTATCGGTTACGCAATTGGACCTTTTGGTCCCCAATGACCTTTTGGTCTCCAATGTCCCTTCACTATCTGCCGTGTAATAATGAATAACCACTTTCCTTTATTATCTCTTGATATTTAGCTATCGGCTTTCCTTATTCCCACCATTCAATTTATATTATATGTTGGTTCATGAATTTTTCTGCCTTCTTCTCGTTTTTTTCATTCTGTGTTATAAAAAAAACACATAATTCTCTCCCACTTTCATACGAAAGCCAAGCATACCCATCCTCCTCGAACCACTACCGCACGCGGCCATCACCTAGCCACCCCTCCTCTGCCACGTGCGCACTGACAGAACCCGCCTGCTCATGGCTGAAGCCACCAAACAGCCTCCGACCAAACTCTGATCCCCTTTCCACGGGCACACTTCGGCCTCATGCTCAATCCCACACCCAGCCTCCATCTTTCAAACTCCACCGTGCCGCAACTTCCCAAACCCATCACACCTGAGAACCGCCCACTTCCTCTCCTCCTCCTTCCTCTTGCCTTCAGCCGCAAGCACCATCGGCCGAGCCCACCTAATGCCTGTCCGCCTCCATGGCCTAGCCCTCTTCCTTGATGGGTAAGCAGCATATATATATATATGCTTATATATATAATTGTTTGTATATAATTTTTATATGTAGTTATATATATATTTGAATTTATATAAGTTATAAAGTTTATAGATTTTATCAACTATCGGTTATAAAAGTTGTACAGTTCATATATATATATATATATAAAGATACAGTGTTATATATAATATAAGTTATATGGGTTTAGTTTATATATTATTATATATACAGTTTGTATAAACATTTCTTATAGTCGATCTGTTAGTTATAATATAACAATAGTATTTATTAAAAAAAGACTTATGTTTGTTTGTTATGTATCTGAGCAGTTGATTTGGTTTACACAGTTTACAAAGATTATAAAGTATAAAGTGTATATGACAGGGGTTTGTATATTTATACTATATACATAATTAAATGAATATTGGTTTTTGGAATGTTGAATTTTATTGTCTAAAATGTATATATAGTTTTAAACCAATAGATGCAGTTGTATAGGTGTTATATACTTTTGAACTGTTTTACATTTGCCTTATATATAATAGAGTTGGGTCAGTTTATATATATATATATTACATAAGTTTGTAAATTATATATTTTAGTTTATACATATCTTCATATACATGTGTATATTTTGGGTTTTCCTATTTCAGCTTTTCAAACTTGCAGTTTATATATACTACCTATTTATTTCCTCTGCATATGTATGGATATTGCAGCTTTAAGGTATATATTACATTATATATATATATTTATGTATTGTTATAAGTGTTGTTAAAAATATATATATATATATATTTGTTGTATATATATATATGTTTACAAACATGCCAGTTTATGTATGTATAATAATAATATATTCTGTCGGATTTTTTTTAAATATATATATATATATATATATCATTTGGTTTCAAAACCGTTTTATACGTACGTGTTTAAGATTTTGTTTTGGTAATGGTTTTAAGTATAATATATATATATCTTTCATCCTTAATGCTTGAGTTTTAAGAATATTAATTTGAAATTTTATATATGGTAATTTTATTTGTGTTTGATTTTATTATATGTGTTTTAATTTAAACAATGGATTTTGAAATGCATATATATATATATTTAATTTAATATATTTTTGAATTTAGAATATGATATATATATAGTTATATACAGTTATATGTATAAGTTCTCTTATACTTTTATCTTCATCGATCCAGCTCTGATTTGATTTCGTCAATTCCTATTTATCAGCTTTGTTCGTCGAATTCGTGCCGATTTTACCTAGCTTGGATTCGTAATTCAATTTCAGTGTCTGTATCAGTGTGTGTATCCGTGTCATCTCCTGTATTCTCTAGCCTCGAAAGGTGAGCAATCACTCACGATTAATGTTCTTTTATTTATTAAATTTGATTTCAATTGAAACGACAATTGAAATATTGCTGCTGTTAGTTATTTACACTGTTATTACCTGTATCAGTTCACCTGTGACATCTGACACCATTATCTGTTAATTATTTATGCGATGATAATACAGTTTGGCTATTAATTGATTGATTGATGGATGTTTACATTGGACGTTAAATTGTTAATGTTGTAAGTGATAAATAATTTGAAATTGAAATTGACGTAGGATAATTAAAATTTGAACCGACATATATGTTGAATTTGATTAGTTGAATATGACCCCTTTTGATTGTTAAATTAATTGACATGTAAAATAGTGATAATTACACTTTGAACCATTGAATGTATATTGGATTAATTATTGTAGTGTTAAAATTAAAATCGAATGACAAGTGAAGAACCGTATGAATAATTAGTGTAATAATCTTTAATCTACATGAAATGATAGTGTAGATTCTAGAAATAATTATATTAATTCGCACAAACAACAATGTGAATTAATACGATTATTTCGGGATTATTTGAATTGATGATTGGATTGTTATTGATTGTTGTTATTGCTTGTTTATTTACTTTGACACCATCCCAGTTATCACACTGCAAGTTCCCTTTGTATGTTTTGATTTTGAATTGAATTGGAACCGGGTTGAAATGATAAATACCCAAATTGAACTTTGACCTAGGATAGAGAATTAAATAAAACCCGATTGGTCAATAATTTGATTTAAAAATAAAATGAAGATTTTATTGAATAAACAATATGGTTTTGAAATGAAGTTGAAATTTGAATTTTTAATGAAAGGAAAATGTTAAAATAAAAAAAAATCTGAAACAAAATATTAAAAATGAAATTGATGAAAGAATGTTGTTTAATTTGAGAAATGATTAAATTAAGTTTGAAATGATTTAATAATTAAGTTTGAAATTATAATTAAGTTGAAATTATTAAACTTTGAAATTTTTTAATAATTAAGTTTTGAATTATTTAATAATTGAATAAGATTGAATTATTTAATGATTAAATTGAATTGAATTCTTTAATAAGAAAAATTGAACTTTTGAATAAGTGAATTTTACTTCGTAAATAATTGAAATTGAGTTTTCTTTATTAAGTAAGTTTTTGGGAAAATTATTTAAGAAAGTAAATAAGTGAAATTGAATTTCTTTAACAAGAAATGAAAATGTGATATTTTTGGAATTAATGTAAGACTTGTAATTGAAGGAATTGATTTGACGAATTTAATTTAATTCAAAATTGTAAGTTTTGATTTAATGAAGTTGAACTTAAGAAATTGATTTAATGAATTGGAAATTTAATAGAAATTGTTTTGAATGAAAAAGTAACTTAACGAATATTGAATGAAATCGATAAATGAGTTAAATTGATTTGAATGTTAAATAAAATTTATTTAAATGATTTCAGAATGAAACTTATATACGAACTTGAATCAATATTTGAATTGTTTTAAATAGAAATTGAAATTGAATTATAAGATTTTGAAATGGTAATTTGGAAGTTTTGAAACGTAAATTATGGAAATTGATTTGGAAAGACAAATGAAATGTTGGTTTATAAATTCTAATTGGAATTGGAATTGATTTGGTTTTGAAATATATTAAACGACCAATCGGTGTAATAATTACAGAAGTTATTAAAGAGACCGGAATCGGTTATGGATATACTCTCTATCTAAACCGAAACCACTTTAATAACTATACGCGGAGTGTGATCCAGAATGAAGTGGTTGGAATGATGTAAGTGATGATTGAAGAAAGAGAACGATAATGGATAGCCTTGACACTTGTGTCAAATTGGAAATGACTAAAACAGGAGCCGTGCCGGGCCAATGGAGGATTTGCTACCTCAAGTGAACACACTTCTTCGAACTACTCATTACTTGTTGTCGATTGGTGCACCCTTGATTTTGGGAGTGTTGTTTCACGGTGTTGCGGGCGCTGCGGCGTTGCGTTCTCACCAGTCCGGATCAGGCAAACGGTAGTATCACTACCTTGGGTATTGCCTCATGTGCCTTGTCATACTTGTATTCCCTATTCGCGACCACTACGAATTTGTTTTGTACCTTTAGTATATGGATTGCCCTCTGGTGACTTCCGGTTTTGGGGAAACTACGGTCTTGTATATGCTTTTGGGAATAAAAATGTGTTAAGGGTGGAATGGGCCATGACTTAACGCTATTTTGATATCTTTATATTACTGATAGACATTATCTACTTATCGTACACTACTACATAGTAGATAGTTAAACGGATCCTTAAAGGATGGTTATTCCAAACATCCTTTGAGTTACTTGTATTTCAATTGCTATTTCACTTGAGTTGGATTTATTAATATAAGAATGTTAATCCTGACTCGAGTGTCTTGTGTTTTTGCTTTACGCTCGGGTCAGACTGAGTGTACCAGTATTCGAGACTCACCTTTGGAGTCGGAGCTTTGCTTGAAGATCCAGCCATCTATTCTGCTTTCAGTATTCGATGATTCCAATGATGTATTCTGGTTAACTCTGATGTATCGTATTACTCTTCTATTGTAAACTCTGATGTATTTTATATATTCATATAGTAGCTTCATGAACTACTATCTCTTTTATTTCCGCTGCAATTATTACTCTGTGTCTGTGATCTGTGATTATTTATTTACTGTATATGTTCAGTTTTGCCAAATTTAAATTAACAACGCGGTATTTTGAGCAATTCAATTCCGGCATGAGTGTCTACCTATACACTTATAATGGATGCGAATGGTCCAAAATTCCGGGTCGTTACATTTTATAAAATATCTTTTTTATTTATAAAACTTCTTTTATAAATCTCAAAACATAATTATAAACTTCTTTTATAAATCTCCAAATATATTAATAAAACTCCTTTTATAGTTAACACAAATCTTCTATAAATAAGACCAAATACTTCCACAAAATGATCATTTCATATATTACTATAAATCTGCAAATGTGAATTATGATCTAATTCCTCAAAATGGTATCATTTCCCTTTTAAAAATATTATTTATAAATCCATTTTGTTATCTATAAAATACTATTTATAAAACTATTCCTTTATTTAAAAAATAATATTTATAATCTATCCTTATATAGAAAATCTTATATAAAAAGTTTCATAAATATTTATTCCAAATTATTTCTTCCTTCTTTTAATAACAAAATTACTTTAAAATAAAAATAAATCCTTTTTATTTTATTTTAAAATAAACATTCATTATTATAATAACTTTCTATAAAGATAAATACTTTCCAAAAATAATTTTAAAACATTTACATACATACATATATTAGAAAAGAATAACAAAAAAGAATTGAAGTAAAATAGAGAAGTTCAAAAATCCATTTTAAATAAAATATCATTGAAATTCCAAAAGAGTCAGATTTAAAAATTATTTCCCAAATCAAAACCATTTCCAAATCAAACACCAATTAATAGTATTCCAAAATACTATAACGAGACCAATAGCTACTATAACACTTAACTAATGCTAGTACTACCTTTTTCACTAAAAAGGTTCAACTTTTAACATATATCAATGTCATATCCAATATGGCCAACTATCAACTTTTAACATTCAACAATCTATATAATAGTATATAAATGGAATCAAATCAACAGGTATATAAATGAAATTTAAAAATCACAACAGCGAGAAATCCGGATTTCTCTACACAATTCCCTGTATTTCATTTTATGTCATTCGCTTTTAAAAACGGATATCCAACCAAACCAAACAAATAACTCAATCAAACATAAAAGTAATAATTTTTATTTACTATATATCACATAGTATTAATTCAAATGTGAGATAACTCATCGACATTTCAGTTGACGCTTAAGGGTTCTGCTTTGATCTAAAATCGAACAGCTTTCAATTTTAGCTCAAAATTCCTCTTGCTCCAAATTTGACCAAACTAACTCTAGCGCATTAGATATTGCTATTATGGGCACAACATAAAAGACCGCGTATCGATTGGACTTCGTATGAAAATAGTTATTGAATTTATAAGTTTTCGATTTAATTAGATAATTAAATTACACTGATCACATTATTAAATTTAATTACCCAATCAACATCATCTTCCTCAGATTCAAATTATTCCCTCCTTGTACAAACATGCACATCAAAACCCAACCCCAACCGTGTATTCATCACTCCTCCCTTCCTTGCTCCTCCACAAAACTCTAATCCGACTTTGCAACAACTTCCTCTTCGAAATCTCCATCCATCCATCACCTCCTCATTGAGCACGATTGACCACAACCAGATGCGACTTGTTGCCCTAAAGCCTCGACCATGCACAAACGTGATTCATAAAACAAGACCGTACCTAACCAAATTTTGCCAATCGAAGTTCCACCAAATGAGAAACCAAAAGGAACCGACCTCGTCACCTATCTACTCCTCTAGCCAACACAAACCCAAACCCTAATTCAACCATCTACTATCACCATGTCGGCCTCCAACTAGCAGCATCGCAACCCACAAATCATATATGGATTTGTAGATCTATTCAATACGAACTCAAAGATCTTAACTTTATAATTTTTCGTTAAGCAGATTGTTTGATTTTTAATTTTTGAAGTTTAGGTTACTTACTTTGTTTGTTTATAGGAAATGAAAATATAAAGGAGAGAGATGAAGGAAATGAAATGAGGGAAAAGTCAGAGTGTTTTGATTTTGCTAAGTGGAGAGTTTAGTTTATAGTATGATTTCTGGCATCTCGCTACATAGAATTCCGTTTACGTACGAACCGCGAATGACCAAACCAAAATACAATCGAGGACAAAAATGCAAAATGATCCCAAAACAATAATAATATACACTGGTTATCTTATTCTGTAAAAAAATTTTAAAAATGCCATCATTTGCTGAAAAATACATCAAAGGGCAATTTACATAATTTCCAAATTAAAAATTACGTAAAAAATAAATAAAAATAATTAGTAAAAATTGAGTCATTTTATTAAAAATTGATTTTCTTATTATTTATTAAATTTAAATATTTAAATAAATTAAATACTCCCATTTGAAACGTTAAAAATTTCGCGCTACAAGTTTGCTACTTTGTATTAATTTTGAGAACGTGGTACTTCCATCAATTTTTATTATCATGGCTGCTACTTGTACTGTTTTTGAAAAGAATAACATCATCCCCTTAATAATTCATTTTATGGTTTGTTAACTTTTTAAACTCAAATATTCACTAATGTTCTTTTTTTAAATATAACATGCCCATAATTTAGCAAATATTTCATTTTATTATCAATTTCCATTTAGTTAAACATTGAGTAATTTTTTTTGAAGATCGAATTAGTTAATTTGATTAGCTTTTACATAGTGATCGAGAAAACAAAACTAAACTGAAAAGGGATGAATATTCAAATCCAGAAAAAACATATTCATGGTGCTTTAAATTAATATATAACTTTTGTAATGTTCAATATTTAGTTTTCAATCATTCTATGAATACATGAATGAATCTCGTAAATAAAATCTTTTTACCTCATACCTATGTGTTGTCATTTGCAGATTTAGGTAATCCATTCTCAAATGTGGATGGAGGGACAATAAACATTGAAATGGACATTTATAATACCTTTGTTTAAATGATGAGTTATAAGAAAGCTTGATTGATGGTGAGGCAATGAATGATAAGGCAGTTATACTTGAAAAGAGGCTATTACACCTCAAATCGGCATGAAATTAGATCCTTTGGAAGAAGTTTTTAAATATTTTCAAAATTACGTGAAACGCTTGGGATTTCCAATAAGCAAAAGGTCAAGTAAAAGGTTTAGCGCTGGATACATAAGACTTGTGACATTTGCAAGTGGACAATGTAGGAAGCCTAGGGCACGTTAAATTTCTCTCTTTCATGAATATTTTCCTTTTACAGAGGGTTGTAAGAAAATGTTCTTTCGGGATATAGTGGAGTGAGTTTGTGCATGTTGAGATCACTCTCACAGATTAAAAGAACACTCGAAATAATAAGATGATGCTTGTTTTAATTTCTTAATTTAGGAAAGCAGAAAAGAAGTTATATTCTCATGATGAAGTATTATCATGTGTAAACATATGAAGGAGGCTTATCTTGGTGGTGAATATTAAAATAAACAGACACCTTTTCGGTCCCAACAGTTATAAGTGTTTGATGTTTGAATTAAATTCAAACACAAATGAGATATACCGTTTTTCGAACCTGTGCTACCCCTTGCACCCCGTGACTTGACTGGTTAGGTCGATCACCATCAACGAAGGAATTTCCCTTGCACACCCCCATCACGGTATTAATTAATTTTGATAATTTTGTGAAAAAACTTCCAATTAAGAGGAGAATGTGGCATGTTTAGAGCCTCATTCCACTTCATTCCCATTAAATACTCAAATAAGTTTTGATCATAATAGCAATTTTGATAACAAAGAGGATGTTAGACAAAAAGCCACATTAAGTTAAGTTTCCATGTGAAATAGTAAAAGCATTTTCAAAATAACAAAGTTCCATCACATTATAATCAAAAGCTCCAATACACGTAATCACTTCTCATAACATGCACGCATAAACCCAGATTCATCACTTCTTAGGTAGCCAAGCAATCAGACTCGACCTAAGATTTAGGTTGCCCCAGCCCAATATTCTTAGAACCAGTGAATATGAAAAAACATCCTAAAATGACTGCCCCAGATTTGAACCTGATTCCGTAGGTTGGAAGGGAGCAAGATTATCCATTAAACCATATTACAATTTGCTGACAATTCCAGTATGAATATTTTTTATATTTGGTACTATATAAATATTTTTCAAAAAAATTTGCCCTGGCCCAGGGGTTGCCCTAACCCAAGGGCTTAGTGGGTTTCCCTCGGACTGGCCCCTGCAAATAACATCATACTGAGGCAAGAAATGACAAACTAGAACAATTCTAGGTTTTACCTTCAGCATCTGACACGTAATATGCTTGGGATTCCAATGCCTTGTATCTGTGTGACATGTCGCCACTGCATGAACCTTTAGCCTTCAATCCCACTCTGCACATGAATTAATTTAAAAAATTAATGGTAGTTAAATTCATAATGAATGACGTTGTATAATGGTAAATATTTATGAGCTATTATTATTGAGTCGTTGCAAAAACTAATGGTAATAAAATTTGTAATGAATGACGTTGTATAATGGTAATATATTTACGAGCTATTATTATTAAACCATTGCAAAAATTAATGATAATAGAATTTGTAATGAATGATTATAATTTCAGATCCATTAACAATCTCTTATTTCAGTAACATAAAAAAATTTCATTCTACCTATTTAAATGATAAATAGACAGAAGAAATAATATAAGGCAACAGACAATTTTCTTCTTCTTCTCCCTCTGTCTTTTCTCTTTAAAGAATTCTTCCAAGCAATTAAATTAGAAAGTGCTAAATTCAGAATGATTTGCTGTTATGCAAATAGCAAATCAACCAAATTTTAGAGGATGTTTATTCTAGTGACGGAGCGGTTGCTAACAGGTATTGCACCTTAGGGCTAAGCCATGATTTTTTTAAAGAAAACGATGAAGTACGCGACTCAGCCATTTCCAGCAGTCAGCTCCAACAATTTTAAGACGATTCATCCTACCGCAAATGACTATGACCGCGATTTTACTAGAGTAATACTACCAAACAACCAACATGCCATTCTTATTCGAGGCGCTATACTTCAAAAGATGAAGGCAAAAGTTGCAATTTTCCCTCATAATGAAAAAGGGAGGTCCATGTTCTAACCATTGACAAACCACCACTGTTTAATCTACCCATAGAAGTAAAGAGCAAGGAGCAGTAATCCTGGATCAACCATGACTACCTGCGCATACACTTTATTCTAAATGGCCTCTGCAATGACGTGTATGACTATTACAATGCAGAAGACAAATAGGCTAAGTAGATCTGGGAGTTACTACAGAAAACGTATGACACAGAGGAATCTAGAACAAAGAAATACGAAATCATCAACTACCTCAAATATCATATGTCCGATGACAGGTCAGTAGAGATGAAGTTTCATGAGGTTCAGAAAATAGCTCATGAGATCGTCTTCGAAGGTATGACTATTGACGATCAGTTTCAAGTTGCAGTTCATATTGATAAATTCCCCCCTAACCGGAAAGAGTTCAGAAATAAGTTTAGACATAAAACTAAAGAATTTTCACGGGAAAGTTTGATTACTAGCCTTTGCACTGAGAAGGAATCCCGAGAATAGGATATAAAAGAGGAAGTGCTTGCTATTTCCAACAACACTAAGAAGGCTGCGGTTTTTAAACTGAATCCCATAAGCTTTAAGAATCAGAACCATAAGCCTAATCAGAAGCACAATAAGAATGGGAACCTTCAAAGGAACCATACTACACCACAACAACAATCACCCTTAAAAAATGATTCTGATAAGTTTATTTGTTATAACTGTAACAAACCAGGTCACATGACACAAAAGTGTCGGAACAGGCTTTGTCCTACTCCTTAGACGAACCTGATAGAAGAGTAGGTGCTAATTGCTATAATTATAGAGATAAACTTTATTTGGGGGATCGGAAGGACGGTGGTTAGATATTAGCGCTACAAGTTATGTCTGCTACGACCGTGCTATGTTCAAAACATATACAGATGCTAAGGACAAGAAAAATGCTATTGGGAGACACTCACACCATTACTATTGCTTGGATTGGAAGCATCAAGCTAAAGTTTACCCCTGCTGTCATTCTGAAGGACGTGATGCATACTCCAAAGATGAAAAAGAACTTAATTTCAGGTTATCTTCTTAATAAGGCTGGCTTTATTCAAACTATATGGGTTGATTTGTACACCATCACTATGAATGGTATGTTTATGGGTATGGGTTATGCTACTGAAGGCATGTTTAAGTTGAAAGTAATAAAGTATCTCCTTATGCTTATATGTTGTGTTCATTTAATATATGGCATGCTAGCCTCTATCATGTTAACAAACATATAATAAAGAATATGAGTAGCTTAGGATTAATTTCTAATATTTCTTTAAAATATTTTGAAAAATGTGATTTTTCTAGTAAAGCCAAAATTACAAAAACTCCACATAAATACGTAATTAGAAAATCTAAAACTACAGAGTTGATTCATTTTGATATATGTGAACTAGATGGAACTTTGACTAGAAATGGATATCGCTATTTTGTCACATTTATTGATGACTGCTCTGATTTTAATTATGTGTACTTAATGAAAAATAAGAGTGATGCATTTAAAATGTTTAAATCTTTTATAACTGAAATTGAAAATTAGTTTAGTAAGAAAGTTAAAAGATTATATAGTGATAGAGACATTGAATATGAATCCAATATGTTTATTAAATTTTATACTTCACATGATATAATACATGAACGAACTGTACCTTACTCACCTGAAATGAATGGTAAAGCTGAAAGAAAAAATAAGACTTTAACTGAATTAGTTGTAGCTATTTTACATAATTCATGCGCAACATCACATTGGTGGGGGAAATCTTGTTAACTATATGTTATGTGTTAAACATAATTCCTAAATCTAAGAGCAAAGTTTCTTCCTATGAGATTTTGAAAAAACATAAATCAAACGTGTCATATTTTAGAACTTGATATTGTTTAGCATATGTCCGTATACCCGGCCTTAAAAGAATTAAATAACAAGTAGAACATAATGTGTATTTATTGGCTATGCTATTAGTAACAAAGCATATAGATTTTATGATCTGAATGCACATACTATAATAGAACCTAATGACGTTGATTTTTATGAACTGAAATTTCCTTTTAAATTAAGGAATAGTGGAGGCACATCTAGTAATATTATTCCCGTAAGAAATGAACGAAATGAATTTTTTAAAAATGAACCTAGGAGAAGTAAAAGAGCTAAAATTGTAAAGAATTATGGTTTAGATTATTGTGCTTACACTTTAGGGAAGGACCCCTTAAACCTCCAAGAAGCCATATCTTCATTACATGCCCATTTTTGTTAAGAGGCTATAAATGATGAGATGGATTCTCTTAAACCCAATAAGACATGGCACTTAATTGATTTACCACCTGGTTGTAAGACCATAGGCTATAAACGGGTACTTAAAAAAATTAAAATACAATGGAATAGTCGATAAATATAAAGCACGTCTAGTAGCTAAGGGTTTTAAGCAAAGATAAAATGTAGATTTTTTTGATATCTTTTGACCTATATCTAGAATTACATCCATTCGATACTAATTTCACTTGCTTCTATTCATGACTTGATAATACACCAAATGGATGTTAAAACTGCATTTTTAAACGGTAAATTATAAGAGGAAATTTATATGGATCAACTTGAAGGTTTTGTAACACACGAACAAGAACATAAGTTTTGCAAGTTAGATTAATCTTTATATGGTCTAAAACAAGCACCTAAACAATGGCATGAAAAAATTAACAACTTGAATATTTCACATGGTTTCAAAGTTAATGAGAGTGACAAATGTATTTATTATAAATACGAGAAAGACATTTGCACTATTATATGTTTGTATCTAGATGATCTACTTATTTTTGGTTCAAACATTCATGTAATTAATACGGATAAATTGCATTTAAGTGTCAAATTTGATATGAAAGACCTCGAACAACCGAGTGTAATCCCTGGTATTAAGGTCACTAGGTCTAATAAAGGACCCCGTGCTTTGTACGATAGACTCAAAAGCCATTTGATAAGTTTTGGTTTTCAAATTGGTAAAACTGACACTACATTATTTATAAAAAGGAAAAATGATGATATTTTAATTGTTCAGTTGATGATATAGTATTTGGTTCTACAAATCAAAATATGTATTTTCTAGATATCATAAAAATGAATTTGAAATGTCACATATGGGAGAATTGAATTTCTTTCTGGGTGTACAAATTAAACAATTAGAAAATGGTATATTTATATGTTATTCAGCCTTTTGACCAGGCAGTATCGGGATGGACTTGACGAACCAAACTCAAAAGAAATCGAGGAGAAATGCAAGGAGAGATACCCACATAGTCCATAAATCAAGTACAACCAAAGCCATAAGGTGGAAGCAAGGCCATCTCAAGAAGCAAAAAAAAAATCTATCTAAGTGATGGATCATACCGGCCCATCTCCGTGGATCAATATCGATCCATAAAATCATCATCAAACTCCTTCGATTTCCCTCTGTGCCTAAGTTTATGTTAGCAAGCCAAGAGATTAGCTGCATGCAACTCTCCATCGATCTCCTCAAGCGCTTGAAATGAACAACTCCATTTCTCCACCGATCCATCTTATCACTCCAAAAACAAGTTTATAACAATGCAAACAAGATGGAAATCACGAAGCTAACAACAATTTTCCATATCACAAAGCATTAAAACTGATCCATAATAGGATTTTATGGGTCGGTAACGATCCATGCCTATAGATCGGTACCGAACCATAGCTGTTTGCTGACATGACCATGTTTCTTCAAGGCTAATTGATATAGGAACATGGAGATCATGGTGGAAGACGTGGTGGATCATTTCTCGGGGACCTACAGTTATAAATAGGAGGATAGGGGCTCATTTTCGAGAATCTTTTTGCTTCCTTGCAACTTTTACATAATTCCTTATAATCCCCGTGGATCCATACTGATCCAAAAGAATTGTACTGGCAAAACAATAATAAAAGCAATAGAAAGCTTAAGTGGATGTAGGCAATACTTGGTTGAACCACTATAAATGTTTAGTGTCTTGTTTTTACCCATTTTCCATTTATATTTATTCATTTTCATTCTCTACTTAATTTCTTAGGTGTTAGTGTCATTTTCTAGTACTAACATTTTGGTGCTTTCACTGAGAGCGTGATTCTCAGGCCGTTTGGATCCATCATCAACTATTGGATTGCTAAAATCCGAGGGATAGATCTAATTTCCTTGTTTTTGATCTTTTAAACTACTCAGATTTCTAGAAAGTCTACTAGAAACTATTTCAGAATGGCCCCTCGAAGAGATTAATCCACCACTTTAAGAGCTGCCAAGGAGGTTGAGAATGTTGATTCCCAATATGTTGAGGAGGTTGCACCACCGACCACCACCTAGGGTCAGAACCCAATGAATGTTATTACCATGGTTATGATGGATTGTATGATGAAGAAAATGGAGGACAAGCTCTAGGTAAGCCATGATGAGTTGAATCAGCAAATGAAATAGAGCTTGGATTTGTTGAATCAATTGACTAACAACCATAGGAGAAGCAGTAGGGACTTGAAACCTTTTGGTTTAGAATCTATAGTTTATCGTTATCAGAGAAAAGGAAGAGGGACAAAAAGCATAAGATGCTTAGAAAAGAGGTTGGAAAGTTGAAACAAAGACTTGAACCAAACCGCGACAAAGGTTTATGGATCGGTACCGATCCATTAGGAGGGATCTGTACCGAACCATCCAATGTTGGTTTGGGTGGTCGACTTCTGAATGATGGTGTTGGTTTGGGTTCTAGTCATGCCGTGGATGGTTAAAATATTGGAGATCAGGCGACCGCTGTGGATTCGCCGCGAAGAGACTATGTACAAGGAACTGCTGAATGAATGGTTTCCCCGGAGTCAGAAGAACCCAAGTATCGTGAAACTAACCAAGAGCATTTTACGAGCCAAACACTCGGAGTGGATCACGATTACCATCATTCAGTAGATCCACCTAAGCCGAATTTGACTAAAATGGTAAGAAGACTTATGAATGAGAGCCAACATTAGACCAATGGTGACTGAGGTTCCTTCCTAAGTCGGAATCTGTTTACGGAAGAAATACTACATGAGAATACCCAAGGAGATTTGTGATGCCAAGGATACCATCATATAATGAAAAGACGGATCCAAGGCAACAGTTGATGAAGTACGATTGGCATATGGATTCTTCCAGAGCTACCGATACCATAGGATATCGTTGTTTCCGGATTTTTCTAGAGGGACTAGCAACGATGTGGTACACCCAGCTACCGTCAAGATCCATATCGTCTTTCGACCAATTGGCATGGAAGTTCACTAAGCAATTCTGTATGCACACTACCCGTCCGAAGGACGTCATGTCACTTTCTAACCTCTTCTATGGAGCGGGAGAGTTTTTAAAAGATTTTTGCAAAGGTTTAATACTGCAGTAACTAAGATGAGCAATCCTTAAGAAGATATTGTATTGATGGCACTGATTAGGGGATCCACCCCGATACTGATTTCGAGAGGTGGTTGAAGATGAAACCCCCATCGACAATGGACGTGTCTACAGTAAGGCGAGTCAATTCTTGTGCTTTGAAGAGGCAAGCACTACCGTTGGAAAACCAATACCGGGCAATCGGCAGAGGCGATTAAAGTAATGTTGCTGTAAATAGTCCGAAGGGAATTCTAGCAATGTCGATGTTAATGTGGAAAATAGAAAAGTGGACAGGGCAAGAATGACAATGGAGCTAAAGATAAGAAATCAAATTCGAGGAGATATCTGAGAATCCTAAAGTATGACAACTATACTCCATTGAATAACTCGATTGAAAATATATACTTGGCAACTTAAGGCCAAGAATAGTACAGGAAGCTGGCTTCGAGGGAGTCGACTGGAAAGGAGAAGAATTCTAGCAAGTTTTGCAGATTTCATGAGATGCACGATCACAAAACAATGAATGTAGACATTTGCATTATGTGATCAAAGATTTGACTCGCAAAAACAAGTTGCAACAGTTTGTGCAAGCCCAGCATGATGATGGACAAGGAACATCAAATCCCCAACAGGGGAAAACCAAGCCTGGTGTTGGTGAGCCCGAGCAGCTTGAGAAACGTTTGGTGATTAATACTATTATCTGTGGACCACATCCGACTGAGAAGAGCTGGAATGGGATGGTACGATATGTGGGTGCTTTGAAGCAAGCAGTAAATGACAACTATTTTGCCATCGAATACGGTGCTCCGGCGAAACAACTCAGGACTATGACATATGAAATTTGTAACACCTCGTAAAATTTAATCAGATATTAAATAATTAAAAAAGGTTAGAAATGGATATTTTGTAAATAACGGATTTGATCACAGAAGTTGCACCATTGCGTCTATTGCAATTTTTTGATGAATTTTCATATATAATATTTTAAAAATAGATTTCAAACGAAGAACTTATGGACATTTTAAGTTTTTGAGTTTAAAATAATTTAAAGCGAATTTAAAATTTACATTTGATGAAATTCAAAAGTTTGAAATTTGAATTTAAATAATGACCTAGGCTGGAAGTAACGTTAGGTGTAACGTTAACATTAACAGTGATTGATTAGAAGCTAATTAGGTTAACAAATCAAAATAAGTGGAAGGGAAACGAAGCGGCCAAAAATAAACAGGTCGGTCGACCGCCCGAAGGGGTAGCCGATGATCGATTGAGATGTTTCAGTAGAGAAATATCTTGTCCAAATGGCCCAGATTTATTTGATTTTGATCCGACAGCTCTCATTCCTTCTTACCTTTATAAATTAAACCGTACTCCCTCCATTTTTTCCTCATAAAATTCTGTAGCAATGACGAAACTCTGTCAAAATCTTTCCCCTTAGAATTTCAAGAACAATAAACTTCTGTTAAGTAATTTAAATTTCCAATCTTTCTCCTTTCTATCTTTTGATTTCTGAAATCTAATATACACACACACACACAAAATCTATTTGTTGTATACTCACAAAGGGGAAGATCTGATAGAGAATTCAGAGCGGTGTAAATTAGGTCTCATCTTCTTTTTCTTTTTTAGATTCCAGAATCAGTTAGGATTTTCTAGTAAGAGGTTTAAATGTTTAATTCGTTTGGTTTCTGATTCTATTCCTCTCTAGTTCTGATTCTAAATCTAATTTCTATATACAAGTCAATTTGTTGTATATTCCAAAATAGGAAGATCTGAAAGGGAATTAGACATGATGGAATCAGTTTCAATTAGGAAGCAAACAATTCCCTATGAGTGGAAATATCAAGTTTATCACATTTTTGTAATTGAATAGTATTTATTTGGATTTGATGTATGCCTTGGGAAATTTTGGTAAATGAAAACATAACATCTAAAACCACCAAAATTTCCCTAAATAAATGTAAATCTTTGAATATGCTGGAATTTCAATTGTTTTGTATTAATACAGTAGAACCATATCTATATTGAGATTTAAGCAATTTATAATCTATCCCACTTTTATCTCTTTTGATTTCTCTTATAATGTTGAAGGATTTTGGAAATAAATAAAATGGGAAATGGTGTGCAAAGAACGATTTTTGATTATTTGTAGTTTGCACCGCCTTTCTCTATAAGTTAAAATAAGTAGGAATCCCTTTTTCATTCCAAGGTGGTAATTGCAAAAGTTGGATAGAATATAGAAGGTTTGAACTGTAAAGTTTATTCCTTCAATAGAGGATTTAATTGTATTATATTAATATGAGATAAGTTTGGTATTATTCCTTTTTGTTAACAAGTCAAGTTGTTGGCTAAGGATATTAGCTATTCTTTTAATTGGAGTTTGAGACTTGTATGAGTTTGATATTTAAATTAATTGGTGTTTTCTTTGCATGTGACCAGAAATACTTTATTCGAATCTCGTGCGTGTATATATATATAATATTAACATATTGATTATTAAATTTAATAATAACGTAATAATTATAACATGTTGAACGTACTAATTTGAATTAACAGGGTAGTAAATAATATTAATTTTGTAGGAAGGTAGTCAATGTTAATTACAAGAATTATTCCATAATTAAAGGCATAATAAGGGGTTACTTTATATGGTCTTAATTATTAATTATGTAGGATAATGTATAGATACAATTGGTATATATATAAAGGATGACTAAGTTATAGGGATGCGAGATCAGTCTAAAGTTACATAGAAGTCTGCCTAGTTAAATCTGGCTACCAGTAGTATAACTTTCGAAACTAATGCGGGACATCACCTATAATAAATAACCTCAGTGGAAGCGAGGTTAGTCCCAGTTCTATAGGGTAAGTCTGTCGAGTCAATATGGCTACCAGTACCCACGAATAGTTAGACTAATGTGAAACGTCACAATTTAGATTATGGGTCTTAAGTACGCTAGTAATACAGTAGGTGAAATAATTAGAACGGATCCCCTTCGGTTAGAGATATTAGGTGGCTATGGCAGGCTCCGTGTAACACCCCGTAATTTAGCGTTAGTTATTTAATTAGTAGCTAGTTAATTAATTAGGCTCCAAAAATAGAATTTAAGCAAACGATTGAATTTGACCATGAAATTTGCATCACTGCGTTCATGGCAAAATTCTGAGCAACTTTCATATTTGGAGTTTTGTGATCGGAGTCCAAACAAAGAAGTTATAGACGAAAAACAAATTCGGAACGAAAATAAATAAATAAGAAAAATCAACGTTTTTAATTATTCACCCAGGCCCACAGGCCAACCATTCACTGCGACCGGTCGAGATGTAGTGGTCGATCGGTGCATATAAGGTGGTCGACCGGTTGGTTAACCGCGGGCGCAATAAACCTAAGCCATAACAACCCATATTTAATATTTTAGATCGAACGGTTGAGGTTAATTCTTACGCCTATAAATTCAGACCTAACCCTCCCTTCTCTTCTCATATTTTTCTTAAGGCAGTAGCAAAGCTCTGCCATTTCACCTTCTCCACTTTCTTTCTAAATTATAAAAATAAGATATTTATATTTATATTTATACAAATTTAAGAAGAATAGAAATCAAATGAAAAGGACAAGGTAAGAGAATCAACTATACACGTATTTGAGATAATTTATATATATTTGTATAAATTTTTCCCCCCAATCCCAAATCTCTTCTTAGATTTGTAATTCTAATGTATGTCTATTACCTTTTTATACGTATTTCTTGTATCATAAAGGATTTGGAGTTGAATCAAAGGTTCTACTTCAGATTTGAAGATTTGGATCGCTTTTAAAAGGTGTGTCGAAAATTTTATAGATTGTTATAATATGAAAATTATCCCGTTAGTGTTTATTTGATTTTTTAACTAGATAATTGTATATGAGCTATAGGAAACAAATTGAATATAATCTGGATATAATAAATAACGCCTACTATTTGCACCAAAAATTGGCACAAACACTCAATAGAGATTTTATAGAGAAATGAATGAAGAAAATTCGATGAAAACAGAAGAAACAAACAATTAAATTACAGAATATAAGAAATAACAAGAAGACAACGATTTATAGTGATTCGGCGCTGAAAGCCTACATCCACTTTGGAGAAATAATTTCGTTGATCACTTGAATTGCTCAATACAAGTGAATGGATCGGAGTAGAATCCTTAGTTACAAAATAGTACAACACAACAAGCAGCGTAAAAGATCCTGAAAATGAACAATCAAATCTATATTTATAGGGAAAGATGGTGAAATATCTTCCTAAAATTCCGGCAACGGTGTCTCCCGATCCAGAAGAAGTCATTGTATCGATCGCGGGTCCTACATCTTTCATAATAACAATCGGTACCAATCGTTCTATGGGCTAGTTTTGGCATGAGATCGATATAGTAGGCTCCACTCTTCAGTACATTGATGTTTTCAAAGTTTCATGTGTATTTGACTTGTAGATTTTGATATATCGATCGTTTTCCATTGAGTTGAACTGTAATATCGATATGGTACGATCCATAATTGGTGAATATGGATCGTACCCAATCCATTTTCAATAAATGACATATTTTCATACTTTTATCGTTCAATTGAGTCTGTCTTCTGCTTTCACTTCGCCACTGCTTTATATTATCATATGTGCCTGATCTATGGGCTTCATGATTGTTAATCTGACTTGTCGATCCAGATGATAGTCGAGTCTAACTTGTCTAATCAGTTCGAATATAACCGGACCAAAAGGCTAGATAACACTTTCCCCCCAAAGTACATCTTGTTTCAACATGACATGCCTTGAATCGATGCAAGTTAAAGTCATCGAAAAGGAAACCATTCAGCTTCCTGAAATGTTGTCACCCCTTCGATGAATTGCTTTCCTTGAAGAGTCGTATCTCTTTCTGTTTGACATGACGATTGAATGATTTCCAATAGTATAAATTCTGAATTGTAATTTTCCAATTAATATTTGTGCCTAGTTCCATTGAGATAATAGGCCTCGGTTATCTGATCTAGTTCTTTCTCTGATAATTCTAGGTGAGAATTCAATTTCTGTCGATTTCATGAAATTGAATTTTTAGGATGTACACGTCCTTGTCGTTGGCTTTCGGATGCATTCATACGCTCGCTCATGGGTTGTTGCCAGTTTGGTGGAATGCAATTCAATCATTTACATATTTCTCTTTTTAAAAAAATGATGGATCAACATGAATCCATCAAGTAAATGGATCGTACTTGATCCATTTTTAATATGGATCGGGTCAAATTCATTTGAGATTGGATCATGTCTGATCGTTTTCCCCCTCTCTTTTTTAGCTCGAGAAAGAAGATAATGGATCGTTCCAAAGCCGATAGCTTTGGATCGTACATGATCCAAGTACATATTGAACGAACCAATTGCATTGCGTATTAAAGAGGAAGATCGGCATACATCCATCACAGGACTATCACATTAGATCGTTTCTTGATTTGGCCATTTGGTTGAACTGTAGGTTAAGAAGAATATATTGGCATAAGGCCATCATAAAACGATCGCATTCGATCATTTATCGGTTGGGCTTCCATTGAACTGCAAACTTTGATGGTTTGTACTATATCCTTTATATATATACACACACTTAGATACTTAGACCACTTTCTTCACTTTATTTCATTTTCTATCATAGTTACCCGAACCAAAAAAAAGGAAAAAACCCATCTTCGTCTTCTCCTTTACCATCGATCCACTGAGCCTTCCGATCCAACTCCATACTCATCTCGCAACCATCTCCATAGGTCGGTCTAACTCCTTGCTACATCAACCATCACCACCGCCATCTCCTACAGATCTTGCTTCATACTCAAATTCAAATCGCCTCCGCTTTTCATTTTTTCAACATAGGTAGGTTAAACTTCTTTTACTTATGATTGTTTAGTGACGAGATGATGGTTCTCATTCTTGTTAGCATGATTCAGTTCATGGCGAATCGATCGGTTTGAGGGGAGGAGGAGACGGTGATGATCGGGTCGAGTCATTTATGTTGGTGTTCAGATTGGATGAATGCGCTTTTTTGAGGTTGAAGGTGGGATATTGTTTTCAGCCGATCGTTCTTGGCCGATCGTTCTTTGGATCGACGTTTTGGATTCTTGAACTAAAGAGAAGTGTGGAACTGGAGTCGAAGGTTGGATTAATCGCAATGATCAATTGGAGAACGATCGGTTGAAGAATGTCCGGTTGTGAAACGACCAGTCATGCGCAATGAGATCCGTCGATGGTAACATTATTTTGGATCGGTTATTGGTTTAACTTGGATAAACATACTTAAAATTCCCAAATCTTAATTAGAACTTTGTGATGAGCTTTGGCCTTGAACGCTTGAATGGTCGTACATGACTTGCACATGGAATGGACTGCATATTAGACGCATATGACAATCAAATCGTGGATCGAACTTGACTAATTTCCTACATATTTATATTTGTTACCAATGCCTTGGACAAATTTTTGAAGCTCATTCACTTCTAAATGCACAATTCGAACCTCGACATGCCAACAACTGATCCTGATGATTAAACTGAACCTTTTGCTATTGACATAGAGAATAGGTTGAGACGGTCAGCAACGACGATCACTTCGATCGAACCTCGAAGTCTCATCATAATCACAGTCTTTAATTCTGAACTGTTTAATACACGACACGTCACCACTTTGCACTAGCATACACTTTTCATAGGGGAAACATGTTATTTTTTCTAATGATGATTATCTATCGAGTTTAGTAGTCATGGGTTCTAGACGCTCGAGGCATTTAGCTGCCATGTCTTCTGCATAAATTTTATAGCACAATAGTATGGGTGACGAATCGAGCTCCATAACTGTTTCCAATGAATTTCCCCCGGACATCAAGTTGAACAACCGAAAAGTTCATGTCTATCAGTCGACCTTTTCTCTATCGTTCTTGTACTTCCAGTAGAAGTCATAGACCCTACTCCCAACACTCTAGAAGACACTATATTTTTGGAACATTCAGAGGATTCTGTAGCTTCAAAAATTAATGAAGCCTCTCTTCACAGAATTTGTGCTAGACAAGGATTCCGTTTGATGACGTGTGAGTTCCAACTCGGGATGATAGAGCTCAGATGCCTCCTAAAGGGTTCACTATATGCAACAAGTTCATGTGTTTGATAGGATGCATCCCACCTTTCAATTCATTTATCCAAGAGATGCTATATCATATAAGGTTAGCATCGGCATAACTGCATCCAAATGGCTAAGCCTTGCTTAACTGTACCTACATTACATTCATAGAGTTTTTGTTTCATCCTCCAACTCCTAAAGACATTCGATTTATTTTTACCTTCAAGCAATGAAAGGGAAGCCTTTCATTTCTCGAATCAGCCAAGAAGTGCCAGATCCTGACTGGTACTTGGAACAAGCTGAGCACTTTCAAAAGTGAGTGGTTCTATATCCGCTGCTTGCCCGGCTTTGCCCGACAGTGGTTAGAAGGACGTAAATATTACTCCTTACCTAATTTATTAAGTGCGTGTATCCAGGTCGTATCCTGAATTAAGCAATTTTTCTGGTTTATGCAGGCTCTTATCCACGACCCGAGGGAAAACAATATACAGACGCAGTATTGGCGCTAAAAAGTCCATTAGAAGATAGAGACATCGAAAATTTCTTTACTGATGAACGTCTCATTACTTACGGCCTAATGGAAGAGGATCGTAGCTAGCATAGGGCTACTGGTCATTGCTGGAGTTATAGTGGCAGAGCAGTGGGATGCAGATGATGATGAAGGCCATCAAGCTGATCATGTCTTCCTCCAGTTATGGAAGCTCAGGAAGCTACCGATAAAGGCGTGGCAGGAGATGAGGGTGACGTACTTGGTTGTGATGACACGGGTTCTAGTTTCGAGGATGTGGCCGGATCTTGGCAAACCTCGCAGCCCCCGCTCTCAAAAAAAGAAAAAGAAAGAAGCTCGTTTGCAGGTTCGTTAAGAGCTGTCTCTTCAAACAGCCCAAGCTATCCATCAACCCTTAGGTTATTCCCGATCAGTCCACTTCTCAACCTCCAAAACACTTGGACGAAACATTTGAGGCACTATCTGATCTTCCAATACTGGATGACATTGATACCTTTCATTTTACTGACATAAGTATTGGTGATCAGAATCTCCTTCCAGAGCCGGGGCTAGAATCCCTCCTACCACTAGTGGAGAGGTTACTCCCACTAGCAAATGTTCAATAACTGGTCCGTTGGAGGATACAAGGACATGCACATTTGCACGCACTTCACAATATTGCACTGTACGTATTTCGGGTCCTTCGATACTTAAAACTAATTCATTCTTTGTCTTGCTTTGGAGAAACAATGATGAGGAAGAAACACATGTTTCAATATCTACAGAAAATATCACGCCAGAATCCTGGTTCTCGTTCGAGCTCGTATCACCAAGGTAGTGGTCATGAATATGACCCTAACTATCGCTTCAACCGGGACCGGGATTACCAGAATAGAGGTGATAGAGACAAGTCTTCCCATGATAAACATCGGTCCAAATCTAGATCTCCTTCCCTTGAAGATTCTGAAAGGCAACAAGATTGCCGTGATGAAGTTCCTCCTACTGACACCTCTTGTGGTCCCCCTTCCATTTTAGTTTCTTCATAATCCATTGTTCCATCTCATCCTTAGCGATCCAATGATTGCCAATGTCATGATGTTCACCCATAAAGGTCGGGCAAAGAAAGCGCTGACACCTAAGTTGTCATTGAAGCACAAAAAACCAATGTCGCCGCTTGCATAGCCCAACTTAAGTCAGATTTTCCAAATATATGTCTTGATGGATTTTTCTTTGTATCTAATCTTAAGAAAGTTCCCAAAAAAGTTCAGCAAATGACTATGGATTGTGTGAATGATATCCACAAGCAGTATAACGAGTGGATAAAAGCGGCGGAGATGATTTCTAAGGTATCTTGGGAAAGAGCGGCAGAGATTGAGAAGTTCAAATGTCAAGAGGCCTAAGATAAGTGGATCATCGAAACTCTAACTAATGAGTTTGAATCTTTAAGGAGCTCATAGGTAGAAGTTGAGAGAAAAGCAGAAATGACCATCAAGGCACTTGAAGATGAGAAGGCCAGGCACTTGGCCGAGGTTGAAGCGCTTCATCATCGGAATCATATAATGGTGCTAGAAAGGGATGCCACCCAAAGAAGCGCAGCTGAGTACAAAACTAAGTTTGAGCGTGAATCCAAAGTTAAAGAGGAGGTGCAGAAAATCGGTCAGGATGCCTGTGAGGAATAGGTTGCCGTCAGGCTTGAAAGAGATGTGGCTATCAAAAAGGCCAAAGACATTGATGCCCTCATTAAACGAGAAGTGGAGACCACTAAAGAAAAGGTCAGGGATGAGGTTATGAAGGAATTAGATCCACTGCTCCTTCTCTATAACGCCAACGTCTTGAAGTACAGAAACTTGGAGTGGCTCTAGAGTGACTACCCTTACCATCTTGTATGTGCTTGGGAGCATCGTGTTCAGGAGAAGACGGAGGCTCTCGGCACTGAACAAATCGATTTGATGAGGCTGGAATGCGAAATTCTATCAGGTGATGAACCTAAAGTTCTACATGAAATCCAACTTTTACTCCAAAAAGAGCATGCCACAACCTCTCAACATAAAGCCGGTGAAGGTTCCAGATCCATGTCACACAATGTTGTAGATGACCAGAATCCGGTGACCTAAGCTATTCCCAACACCACTGCGGATTCTTCTATCGAGCCCGGTTACAATCCGGAGAAGCTGCATATTACTACATCTAGTGGGTTCTCCTCGATTATGGAAGGAGGTTTTGGTGGCACTTCGGCTCACGCAGGGATCAATCTGGAGAAGGTATTTCATTAAACTCACCTATCCTTCATAAAACTGGAGTGTCACCGATCGATATATATAATCTTTTTGGTTATGTTTCCTCAGCTTTATATCCGCTGGCTATAGTTCCACCCCTTCCTCAAGAATCTCAACCATGACCTCAGGCGCCAAAGAGAGAGTCCGTTACTGTCACGGCTTCGGCAACAACCCACGATGTTCTGGAAGAGGAAGCTTTTATGATCAACGAAAACCTAGTGGATGCTTTGTTGAGGGAAGAAAGCGATCCACGTCAAGAGATTCTTATCGATGACAACACTGTGATTATTGGAGCTTCCCAATCTTTGTCAGGTCCCTCCATGCAAGAAATAGCACAAGAACTTGAGCAGACATTGCCCTTGAAGTGAAAGTCAAGCAAGAGAAAAAGGAGATCGTTCCCCCTCCCATCTCCATTGTTTTTTCTGGAGAAAGTGGATGCCTCTGCTCCTTAGCCAGAACCTGCTCAAGATGCACGTACTCGGTCAACCCAATCTACTCCAGTTAAAGGTCGAGGAAGCGGGAAGAGAGGGGAGAAGAGGAGTGGAGAAAGTTAGAGTGAAATCTCTCCCGATTCCAAGAAGAAGAAAAGGAAGCTGAGGAGGAAGTGATTCATCGTGTACACTCATGCTCCTAAGCCTTTTGGGTTTTGCTAGCCGAAGTTGTATAGGGTCGGCCCCCGTTTTTGATTCTTTTGCTCTGAATACTTGTACTTGACTTTCCAAGCTTATGTAAATAAAGTTCTTTTACTTTTGTCAAATCTTGTATGCATTTACTTAAGAAGTTGATCCATTACATTTTCCATTCAATGTACTTGTAATTTTTCACGCATTGATTCGGATGATAATATGTTAATTTTATCTCAAGGCCTCCGTAAGGTCGTGGCCTCAATCGTACTAGACACTGGGTTCAAGCCCTAGTGTTACGCGGTTGGATTCAGTGATTTTAGTGATTATAATCTTGCCCCTAGTTCTTGGGTTGGAGGAGTGGGATAGTGGATGTTCCAATTCCATCTTTAGCGGATTTATATTCCTTTTATCGGTTTCAGAACAGAGTTTATGGAATAGTGAGTGGTCGGATCGCACTCGTCCATTTGTTTATACTCATATCCTTACTCTGGGATAAGTGTTCGTTAGTGGGTGATCGAGTCGCACCCAATTTGTGTTTATACTCTAGTCCACACTCTGGGGACTTAGAGTTATTTTGGAAAATAATTGGACTGTACTTTCCTTAATTGATTGGTTTGCCCCAAGTATGGTTTGTCTTAATGAGCGATTGGTCATGTCACGATTACTTTTGATTCGTTTCTATCCCATCACTTGGTAGGATTAATTTGATTATTGGATGGTCAAGTTGCATCTATTTCTTGTTAGGTACTCCATCTATCGTGTTGTGAGCGAGAATCATCGAATGAATGGCTGGACCACGTTCATTTTGTTTAGTTCAGTCATGAACTTGTATACTCGGCAGAGAACCTACTAGGACATGTCAATATTAGCTAGTTGAGTATTGCAACTAACATGCGGTTCTACAACAATCACATATATGAAGGAATTTTCAAACTTTTATTTGCAAAATGAAAGAAATGATATAATTTGTCTTGTTATATATCTGGAAAATCAAACGCTAAAGTAAATTCAGAAATTAAATTTGACTGAATGAAATAAGAATAAACTAAGTGAAATAGCATCGTAAATGCTTGCTATTCTACGTCCTTGAGAGTGTGATGCCATCAACAGTCGCTAGTTTGAAAGTTCCTTCTCCAAGCCTCTGTTCAATGATGTATGACCCTTCCCAAGTGGGATTCATGTGTGACAGGATAGGAAAAACCCACTTCAAGATGAGATCGCCGATTTCAAAGGTCCTAGGTCGGACTTTAGTGTTGTAGTATCGGGCGACTCGATATTAATGTGCAGTCGCCCTCAAATCAGCTTCTTCATGTTTCTCATCTACCAAGTCTAGAGATTCTAAAAGGATATCTCTATTCATTCTGGGGTCATAGTAGGTCAGTCGATGAGAAGGGACTTTGAGTTCAACAGGAATGACGGCTTCAGAATCGTAAGCAAGAGCGAATAGAGTATGGCCAATCGCGGACTTGTGGTTGGTTCTGTAAGCCCATAATGTTGTTGGGAGTTCGTCCACCCACTTTCCTCTAGCCTTTTCCAAACGTTTTTTTAGAATGGACTTTATCATTTTATTCACAGCTTCTACCTATCCATTTGCTTGAGGGTGAGCAACTGCCGCAAATCTCTTTTCAATATAATGCCGACAGCAGAAGTCTTTGAATTCAACGTTGTTGAATTAATTTCCATTTTCAGTTACGATGGTTCGTAGAAAGTCAAAACGACAGTTGATGTTCTGGACAATGAAGTCGATTACTTTCTTCGTCATGACCGTGGCTAAAGGTTCTGCTTTGGCCCATTTAGTGAAGTAATCAACTGCTAGGATGGCGTACTTCGTACCACCTTTAGAGATCGGTAAGGAAACGATAATATATATGCTCTATGTAGAAAACGACCATGGACTGACCATTTGTGTAATTTTCGTCGGCGGAGCTTTCAGAATTTTTGCATAGATCTCACTTGTCACGTCGCTTAGCGTAATCAACAGCATCCCGCTAGACAGTTGGCCAGTAATACCCATATAGGAGTATATTCTTTGCTATGGTTTGCCCCTTAGTGTGATCACCACATTCCACTTCATGGACTTCCCTTAGGACTTGTGTTATTTCATCATGAGCAATACACCGAAGCAGGGGAACGGAAAAACTCTTTCTATACACGACTCCTTTCTGAATGATATATTGTGAAGCTTTACGATGGATTTGTTGTCTTTCATTCCTTCGTTCGGGAAGGACTCCCCCTAGCAAATAATCTTTAAAGGGAGTCATCTACGACTCCTTTTTAGGCTCCGCCTTTAGTGTTCAATCGATTTCCATCTGGTTTATGCTCGAAGCATCTAAAACTTTGATTGGAACCAAGCCCATTTGTTGTGCATCCCCAGTGCTAGCAAACTTTGCCAATGAGTTGGCCTCTTTGTTTTGATCTCGGGGAATATGCATTATGTCATAGTACTCAAAGTTAGTCAATAGCTCTTGAACTCGAATAAGGTACGGAGCGAGTCGTTGTCCTTTAGCCTGGTAATCTCCCATGACTTGGTATACCACCAACAGGGAATCGCAAATAATTTCAAGAGATTTTATTCCCAATTCTCTGGAAAGTTTGAGTCCAGCAATTAGAGCTTCATACTCAGCTTCGTTGTTCATTGCAGGAAAGTCAAGCTTCAAAGCGTAACAAACTGATTGATCCTTTGGAGTTACCAGCACGATCACGGCTCCAGAACAACGATCATTGGATGCTCCATTTGTATACATTTTCCACCAAATGGTAGGGGCTCCACTGCTCCCTGGGAGATCATCCTGTGCAGTGAATTCTACTATAAAGTCCATCAGTGCTTGTCCCTGGATGGCTATCCAAGGGAGATAAGTGATTTCAATTTGGCTCAGTTCGATGTTCCACTTCAGTAACCTTCCAGACATCTCAGGTCGCTGTAGGACCTGTCGTAATGGCTGGTCAGTGTAAACGTCGATGGATGAGCCTGAAAATAGGGGTAGATCTTTCATGAAGCAATCGGCAAGCAGTATGCCAATTTCTCTATCTTCGGATAATTCCTTTCAGCCCCTATTAATCGCTTGCTAACATAATAGACCAATCTTTAGATTCGATTCTCCTCGCAAAACAATGCAGCACTTATACCGTGTACTAACACGACCAAGTAGATATGCTAGTAATCATGATCCACTAGCTTTGGCAATATGGAAGGCCTCTCTAAGTGGTTCACCAAAGCTTGGAATGCGTCTTCGCAATCCCGTGTCCATTCAAAGTTCCTTTCTCTCTTCTAATTGAGTTGAAGAAAGGAACGCATTTATTGGTAGCTCTGGAAATAAATCGAATTAGGGCGGCATCCTTCCCATTTAGGCTCTGTACTTGTTAGATAGTCTTTGGCACCTAGATGTTACAAATTGCTCGAATCTTCTCGGGATTAGCTTCGATTCCACTAGCATTGACAATGAAACCCAAGAATTTTCCTGATGCGACGCCAAAGGAACATTTCAGAGGATTGATCTTCATCTTGTAATATCGGAGGATATCGAACGTCTCTGCAATGTCTCTAATGTGGTCGGTTGATTATCGTGACTTCATGAGCATATCATCCACATATACCTCCATCGTCTTCCTAATCCGATCTTTAAAAATTTGATTGACCAGGCGGTGATAAGTTTCTCCAGCATTCTTCAATCCAAATGGCATTACCACATAGCAATACAATTCCATGTCGGTAATAAAGCTGGTGTACTTGGTTAGGGATGTGCATCGAGATTTGATTATATTCGAAGTATGAATCCATGAAAGATAGCAACTTGTGTCCTGCGGTTGAGTCCACTAGCTGGTCGATCCTTGGAAGAAGAATAATGTCTTTCGAACACGCCTTGTTTAAGTCCGAATAGTCAACACACATTCTCCACTTTTCGTTTGCCTTTCTCAAAAGTACAGGATTAGATACCCATTTAGGGTAGAGGGGTCGTGGATAAACCCATTGCTTTTGAGTCTATCTACCTTCTCGTTAAGGGCAGCAGATCTCTCCGAATCCATGTCGTGCCTTTTCTGCTTCACCAGGACCTGCCTCGGGTCGATATTTAATGCATGGCTCGCAATGGTAGGCGAGATCCCACACATGTTAGAGTGAATCCAAGCTAATAAGTCAATATTCGCTCGGAGAACCAGCAAGTTCTTTCATCATCCTGGGGCTGAGCTATGATCTGACCTTTAGGACCTATGACGAGTCGTCATGGCTGACTATGTTGTCGATTGTCAGCTTAGCCGGTGCAGCCTTATTTTTTTGGGCTCCTCCTCATCATCCCTCAGATCAATGTCCTTATAGAACCGACTATAGTTTCGAGCCAAGGTTTAGGCGTTGGTTGTCAATCTTCAGTGGCTTGGACGTGGAGAGACCCATCCACACCCTTAACCTTCTCTTTTCGTTAAGCATCCTTTAATTCAGCCATAGCAGGCACATCCAGTCGCCTGGTCACCATGCACAACTCCAACACTGTTATCAGTTGTAAACTTCAAAGTCAAATACCATGGGGCAAGAGCTGCCTGGAATTCAGCTAGGACTGGTTGGCTCGGAAAGGCATTGTATGGAGAGTCAATATCCAAAACAACAAATGGCAACATCTGCACTCTCATGCGGTCACCTTCTCCCAATTCCATGGGTAATTCAACATAATCGACAACTTCGGTCACAACACTGTTAAAGCCATGAATACGAGATTTAGACAGCTTCAAGTCTTTAGCTTCCATCCTCATCTGTTCGTAAACCTTTTTGAAAATTATATTTACAGAACTTCCATAGTCAACGAAGATACTCCTCACTAAGGCGGGACCGATCATGGCCGAAATGACCATTAGGTCGATCTTCGGTGCCTCCACCTTATCTGCATCTCTACTTTTGAATACAATGTCGTATTCCATTGTACGTTGCTATATGGCTGGAGCCCCATCTTCTATACTTGAACAGCACTCCGAATTCATATGCTTGATCGCGTTAGCATAGCGCTCCATCTCATGCCAGCTCTTATCAGCTGGATGCAATCCTTCGACTATTGTGTTGATAACTAATCTTCCACCAGTTCGTGCAGGCTCCTCAACCCTGTGCGGCGCTTGTCCTCGGTTTAGGTCAGATGTCCCGTGCCCGCCATCTAGTGGGGCTTTAACAAATTGTTGTCGCTTTCTTTCCCAAATTAGTTTCCCGATAACATCTAGAGTTGCCTACACTCATTTGTGTAGTGACCATAACATTCATGGACTGATAATATTTTCCAGTCTGCTTTTGTTTCTCCATCGATTCTTTCGGAGGTGGCTTCTTATACTGCATGGTATTGCATGTAGACAAGTAGACATTCTCTAGAGACGTATTTTGTGGTGTGTAGGTATCATACATTGGAATCATTGGCTTTCCTCTTTTAGAATCCCACTTTCATTCATGGTTCCTATCACTGCCTTTCTTTGCTGATTCAGTGTATTTTGGACATTTACTTGAACTTTTCTGGAGCTCTCCCCGGACTGCTTCACTACAATCTTACTCTGCATTCCCTCTGCACTCGGTCCGACAAAATTCTTCTTCCTAGAGCATCTAGCTTCCTTTTGCCTCAAACAATGCTGCTTTTGCATAGAAACACTCCAACGTCGCAGGTGGTTTTCCAGCTAACCAATCCCCAAAGTCAGATTCTGAATCAATCCCACTTATTATCGCCATCAATATTGAATGGTCATTTGGATTACCAATTTCTATGACAGTCGTATGAAATCTCTCCAAGTAATCCTTCAACAACTCTCCTGAAGCCTGAATCACGCTTGATAGGGACATTACATCTTTGGGGCGAGTTACATGCATACGAAACTGCTTCACAAACTTCATTGCTAAATCGTCAAATCTATAAATCGACCATGGGGGTAATATCATAAACCACATTGTTGCTATGCCATAAAGAGTGATGGGAAAACACCTGCATTTTGTAGCATCATCGGTTCGCGGAGTCCATCAGCCATTCATATCTCATGATATGCTGCCTGGGGTCGGTTTTTCCCTTGTAGGCAGGCATCGACGGCTTGCTAAATCTCCTTGGATATTCCGCATGTAAAATATTGTATGTGAACGAGGTGTGGCTCCTTATGATTCCCCAATTATCATTGGTCAAGCCTTGGCCTTCCCTTAATAGCTGTTTGATCATAGCCGACAAGTCCAGTGTCTGGATAGTTTTAGCTAAGCGGTAGTCGTGCTCCACCTCACATGAACGGTCTGATCGATGTCTATGGGTCGTTCCGCGCCTCCTTGGCTCAACATCCTCTTGATGTGCATTGCGTGCGTTCACATTATCATCATTCTAGAGGGGTTACTAATTTGCATTAACTTGAACTCCAACATCCAAATCAACCGCGGTGTCACCAGCGTGCATTCTTCCAGTCATCTGCTATAACCCACCTCCAAAAGTTGGATCGGCACCGATCGTTCTAGATGGATCAAGACCGATCGTTATCGGTTTATCTGGATCGGTCGAATGATCGTGGGTCGATGTTTCGATGTGGTATCCATTAGTTCTACGTTTTCTATGTCTATGATAGTCATCTGATGAAGTTGAGCTCTTCGATGTAGAATAGGGATTTGGTTCCCTCTTAGTTTTCCTGCGTTGTTGATCTCTAAGTTGATTAATTTAATCGATATTGGCTTGGATCTACTGGTTCAATTGTCGACGGCTATCCACGAGCTCTCTCATTAGATTCTGGAAATCAGCCCTTGTGATGGAATCAGCTGGATTCTGGGCATCAACTGGATTGGTAGCATTAACATCTACTGGTGGATTGCTCTGGCCTCCTTGTTGGATACTAGCGTTCTCGTTTCCTCCGCGTTTTGAGAGGTAAATCTGGTGTTCTTAACCATTGTTGATATCTTTCCTTAGAATTTTGCAAATTTGAATAGAACAGACAAACTTCTTGAAGACAATTTTGGATCTCTTTTTAGGATTTATGCAATCCAGTAGCAGCAAAGGAATCCAAATAGAGCTGAGAATCTCCTTCTTAGTGAAAGCACCAAAATGTTTGCACCAAAAATTGGCACAAACACCCAATAGAGATTTTGTAGAGAAATAAATGAAGAAAATTGAATGAAAACAAAGGAAACAAATAATTAAATAACAAAATATTAGCAATAATGAGAAGACAACGATTTATAGTGGTTTGGCATTGAAAGCCTACGTACGCTATGAAGAAATAACTTTATTGATTACTTGAATTGCTGAATATAGGTGGATGGACCGAAGTAGAACCCTTAGTTACAAAATAGTGCAAAGCAACAAGCAGCGTAAAAGATCCTGAAAATGAACAATCAAGTCTATTTATACGTGAAGTCGGTGAAATATCTTCCTAAAATTTCGGCAACGAAGTCTCCAGACCCAGTGGAAGTCATGGGATCAATCTTGGCTCCCACATCTCTCACAATAACGATCGGTATCGATCATTCTATGGGCTCGTTTTGGCATGCGATCGATATGTTGGGCTCCACTCTTCAATATATTGATGTTTCCAAAGACTCATATGCAGTTGACTTGTAGATTTTGAGATATCGATCATTTTCCATTGAGTTGAATTGTAACATCGATAAGGTACGATCCATAATTGGTGAATATGGATCATACCCGATCCATTTCAGCAAATGGCATATTTTCATACTTTATTGTTCTATTGAGTCCGTCTTTTGCTTTCACTTTGCCGCTGCTTCATATTATCATCTGTGTCTGATCTCTGGGCTTCGTGATTGTTAATATGACTTGTAGATCCCGATGACAGTGGAGTCTAACTTATCTAATCAGTTCGAATATAACTAGGCCAAAAGGCTGGATAAGACCTACATATTCCAGTTTATGAATTGATTTAGAATTGTTTACAACCTGATCTGGAAATTAGTCCCAAAAGTATGAATTTAGAATATTGATTTGAATGAAATTTATTCTAGATCTGAAATAGGTTGTATAATAATGTTATAAATTTGGATTATTACCCTAATCTTGTTGGAATGTAAACTTTTCTATGTCTGGAATTTAGATCCGTTTAATATTTGTAAATTATTTGATTTCTTTCCCTTTTAGAAAAATACGGCGTTTAATCTAACAAGGAATAGACAAATAGAAAGAGAAAGAGATGTGTAAAGTATGAATTCATTGCAGTTTACACTGTCTATTTCAGTAATAAAAAGAAATGATTATTCCTTGTAATTTCAAACAATGTAATCTTTTAAAGTTAAATCTTTTGTTTTGGGCTAGTTTATGGTAATTATAATGGGTAATCATTTTTGATATGATTCCAATAATTGAACATGGAAAAGAATATTCTAGTAAAGACATATAACTAGAATATGTTGATAAAAGTAAATATTTGTATGTAATTTACTGCGCTTAAAAATTAAACTTGGCTAATAACGACGCTTGCATGTAATATTCATGTTTTGTATAATTAACTAATGGGAAAGGAATTTAAAAGGTTGCAATTCTAATAAATGGGGAATAAATGGTAATAAATATGGGAGTTGCAATAACTAGTAGGGTAAATGGATTAATTGGACTGATAAAAATGGAATAGCTATAAAAGGTTACTAATTTTAAATTAATAATCATACATAAATGTCTTAGGAAATGCCCGTTAGGATTTTATGGACAAATTAACATGGTGCATAAAAAAGGGATTTATGGATAGATAAGTATTTACGGTAAATCTTATTGCCTTAAATAAAAAGGGAATTAGTAAGCTAAGTCTAATGTCTACCTAAGATAATATAAGTAAAGACTTAGGATGGTTAATTAGACTTAGTAGGCTAGTGATGCTAGGTCATTAGAGTCATTCGACGAAAGTCTTCCCTTCACTTTGAGTCTACCATCAGTTGGATGCAGTTGCTATTGCTGTGAGATATCACTAATCCTAGGACCTGTGACGACGTGAGAGACTGGGCCTGCTTTCTTAATTGAAAAGTACTAAATGGTCCAAATTGGAAATTTGGAGCAGTAAGGGATATCTCCATAGGGGTTCACTTCTTGTTTGAGGTATTAAGTGGTTGTAGGGTCCGCCTCTCTCCTAAAAGGAAGTATTAAGTAACCTAGTGAGATTCCAAATAAATAAGGATGTCTCAAAAGGGTTTACTTTGGTGTTGAGGTATTAAGTGGCTGTAGGGCCCGCTTCCCTACTGAAAGAAGTAACCCAATAAGATTCCATATTTATAATTAAGAGTGATAGTGGATACCATGGGAAGGGTTCGCTTCAGGTTTGAGGTATTAAGTGACTGTAGGGTCCGCCTCTTTCCTATAAAAGAAATATTAAGTGGCCTAATGAGATTTTCAAGAAATATGAGCTAGATAGTACTAGTGAGAAGTCTGCCTTGGGGCTAGGTTTTAAATGACAAAGGTCTACCTATAAATAGGTGTTAAATGGTCAGGTGTCTGCCTAGTCCTTATTAATGAGAGATTAAGTGGCTTGGGTATAGTCTCTCATATTGCTAGGGTCGTAATAACTATAATACCATTAAGGAGTCCGCATGAGGTTAGGTATTAAGTGATGGGCACCTGGGTAGAATATAAGTATTAAATGGTTAGCAGTCCGTCTAGTCCTTTTTAAGAGGTATTAGGTGGCTTGGGTACTGTTTATTACATGGCTACGATTTTATCAGCGATAGGTGCGGTAATAGTTTGACAGTAAATGTCGGAAGCCTTAAATAGTAGTTAGAGGTCATTGTAGCTAGGACCCACTGACCATTGACAACATTGTTAGGAAACCACCTTGGAAATAGGTCTTTAATGGCGGGCTCTACCTTGATTTAGGTCTTAAATGATGAGGTCTACCTTGATTGAGGTCTTAAATGGCAAAGTCTGCCTATTTCTCTTTTAAAAATATTATAGAAGCCCGCTTCATATTTAGAAGTATTAAGTGGCAAATGTGTTTGAAAGTATTGGGTGGTGGATAATGCTTTATCGGTATTTTGTACCTTGGGAAGGAGTAAATAAGTAACCGTGTGTGCAACACAAGGTTAGATTAGAATTGCTAACCTTAATGGACATAACTATTAAATGAAAACCAACCGGTATTAGTTTATGTTATGAACAATTTTTAGATTTTCAAGTCACCAGAACGTTGTCCTAACCCCTTCCTTATTGCAACCCACATGATAGATTTAGAGGAATAGATCATTGGAGCTGGATGTGCTTTATTTTGGAGAAGTCTTCTTTTTTCCTCATGCTTGATGCTGATGTGAAAATCTACTATCCAAGGGATAGATCACTTGAGCTGGATGTTTATTTCGGAGAAGTCTTTTGTTTCCCTCATGCTCGATTTTGATGTGACAATCTGCTATCCAAGGAATACCATTAATTCCAAGGTAGTAGGCATAGTCAGTATTCTTATCCTATTAATATTTCTGTTGTGAGTTTAGATTTCTATCAATCTCTGATAAAACTCATGCTTATTTGCAAGCACCAAATCCAACGATCTGTGCTTTGATGGACTTGGCTTTTGATTTTTATCGAAAATTTAGGGCCATGGAGGTACGAGTTATTACACTCCGCCTCTTTCTTAGGAGAAGTATTAAGTGACCTGATCGGTTTCTTATGATGTCAGTTAGTAAGAACCGTGTAGGAACCCGCCTTGGGTTAGGTCCTTAATGACAGAGACCTGCCTATTTTATAAGTTTTAAATGGTCAAAGCCTGCCTAAGTTCCCAGGAATGTGGAAATAAGTGGTTTGGAGGTTCTCGCATCATTAACAATAGTTGCATTAGAATTTGGGAATGGGTTAGGTATTAAGTGATCAGGACCTGCATTTCTATAGGTATTAAATGGTTAGAGTCTGCCTAATCTTCAATAAAGGGTATTTATTGGTTTTTGGTGCTTTCTCTTGCAACATTGATGTTAGTTGCATTGGAGTTTTGGAATTGGACTAAAAAGACCTTTGGGCTTACAGTTAAAGTTATTAGTATGGTATATTTTTAAAATACATAAGACATATTTCTTATCTAAATAATACCCAAATACAATTATGATAAAGCTTGAGATTTTCATTTCACCGAACATTTTTTGTTCTGACCCACTCTTTATTACAACACATAAGTTGGAGGAGACAATAGAAGACAAAGGTGGAGGTGAAGACTTGTGGCAGTTATCTATCTAGTTATGCCTTTTTAAAATATTTTTATTGTACCCAGTTCAAACAGTTATTTTATTTTGAAATATTGTGCTATAGAGGCTTTATGTAGACATGTTGTAATATTTAACATGTTATGTTTCTGAAATGGTTTTCTTTATGAAATGGGTACTTGTTTCTGGTGTTATATTTTTTCCATATAACATTCTGAAAGAATGGTAGATGGCTCTATATACTGTATATTTTTTTAAAATTTATCAACTTAATAACTCACCTTGAGATGGGTCTAAGGTTAGATGGACTTTTGTTTTGGTCGAAATTAGGTCCATTTTGGGGTAGGTTGTTACATGTGGAATCGTAGCTTAGATTACTCGATCAATGGGGATAGGTATACGTTAGAGTGGTGTATTTGTTATTTTTTAAAGTAATTTTTTAAAAATCTACTATATACATGTGTATATTTACACTTAATTTGAACTTACTCTATAAATCCCGACTATAGAAGTAGTAGCGACCATATTCCGAAAGGATGGGGAGGCGATTATGGATTGGAAAAAGAAATAGAGTAAGGAAGGTGTGATGAAGTTTGTATCGTAAATTATGTAAATGGAAAAATGATTGTAACTTTAAAATTAATAAGGCAATAAGTGTGCAATAAATAGGGAGTTACAATAATTTAATTAGGATATAAAAGGACTAATTAGAGAGATTATTAGGGAAATTATGGAGAGGCAAAGAGGTTTTAATAGGAAAAGTTAAATGAATAAACTAATGTCTTTAGAAATTGTCCGGCTAGAATAATAATCATTTATCACGGACAATCAATATTTATAGAAATAATAAATAAGCATGTTAAGCAGTAATTAAATACTACGAGGTAGTACAGCTGTAAACATCCAAAAGTAGGGATGATAGAGGAAGAAAATTCAATAGGAAGGACAATTAAAGTCAATTTCTAAAACCCAACCCCATGTGAAAGAATTTGACAAAAATATTTTGGAAACATCCTTAAAATGTTTTGAATGGATTTTTCAAAAGATGTATTAAGAAGTTGCTATTCTGAAAAGTAAGAAAACCTGAAAAATCATAACTTAAAAAGAAGTTGTGGAGTCAAAAGTTCTGATTAAAAAGTTTTTGGTAAAAGTGGGGTTTCATTTTCAAAACTCTTAGTTTAAAAATTTGTTGGGTTAGAAACTTTTCAGATTGAAGATTTTCGATAAAGATATTTTTTCTTTTTGAAATAAGTGTAAAATAGAGCATAGGTTGGACTTAATGATTTTTCCCTATTTCATAAATTTGGAAATGATTTAAAATTCTTCTTTTTAAAATAAGAATTTGAACTTGGCTAAAATTGATGTAGAAGCCATTTAAGCAGGAGAAATTGAAATAAAGACAAATTTGTAATATTTGGATATAAATAGTGTTAGGGACTTATAAAATTGGATTAGTAATCTAGTTAGAGATAATATAAGAGAGAAGTGATAAAAATAGGATAGGAAAATAATAGGATGGAAGTTATCCTTGTCCACTCAACTTTTCATATTTAAAGTTATAAAAGATGTATTTTAATGTTTCGAATTAAAAGACCAACTTTTAAAAGAATAAATCTTTGATTAAAAAGTTTTTAAAGAAGGAAAATTATTTTGCTCCTTTTTGGGATTAAGCATCCTTTTCGAATTTTTGATGGCTTGATTTAACAATTAAGTTTTTGAATGTTTTGGGTTAGAAATCCTACTTTTGAAGAAGTAAGTCTTTAAGGTAAAAGTTCTTTAACAATTAAGTTTTTGAATGTTATCCACATAATTTAATTGGAAGATATGGTGTTGGATTCAAGGCTCTAAAGAGATGAGATTGAACCTTATTGTAAGAAGAGGCTCTTCGACAAAGACCAACAATGCCAAAGACATGAAGATAAGCCAATTCGATAGGATTATGGCACCACTTTGCATCAATACCATATCTCATCACTTCGATGCTCATCAGTCCTACATCTCCTTAAATTCATTCCTCATTTACACCGCTTGTCATGACTCCACAAGTCATTATTGTTGCGTCACTTCAATAAGAAAAAAAGATGGTGTCAAATGTAACCGAAGAGACCTACAACCACGCTAAAGTAATAAATCCAATACCAAAGGTTGCTCTTCGATCCCCTTTCACATCATCACTATTGTCAAAGACATGAGAGCAGCAATACACGGACACCGCCTCTTACTAACTTAGAAGATATATGAAAAGAGACATATGGAGGACATCGCCTTTCATAATTAGTGGCACGAAGAGGTCAAGTATAAGCAACTCCAAAGGTCAACAATGAATTTCGAAGTGTTCTTAGCACATCTCATTGATACTAAGCACGTCTACTCACCAATCACAAGCTTATTGTCAATCATCACGAAGTGCTGCACTTCACAGCTCTTTGAAGATGCTGCACTGTGCTTCCGCAACGTTCGATATGGCATTCCATCAGCATGTGTAATCGGCATTTAAAGGACGTCGCATGTCTATGCGAAGCGATATTAATGTTGGACACTATCATTATCCACGAAGACCTTAATGTCGCACTATGATAACACCAAAAGGATGCGAAGCAACACCGCTCTTTGCTATTGTTCAACGTAGCACTTTGATATTCGTATCACTTGAAGAACGCCAACATTATGCTCGGTAAAGCCATCATTGCCACCATGAATGTTGCCGCTGAAGTTATTGCCACATATCTCCAAAAGAATCTAGGTGGAGACCTAACATTTAGCAACATTACAGTCGATAAAGACCTTATCGACTCCATTGCCGAGGCTCCACCCATCTTGAAGACCCTGCCACTTTACCTCTATAAATACGACCCTAGGGGTGCTGTTTTGGGGGACCGAATTTTCTCTTCTCATTTCTTTCTTTCTTAGGCATTATAAACCCTAAATTGAATTGGGAATTTAGTCAATTGTATTACTCGAACCTTGTACACATAAGGAATTGGAAATCAAACACTCGCATGCTTATTGACATATTCGAACTCAAAATTTTCATACTTAATTGAGCTTGAACTAAGACTTGGACGTCGACGATCATTTTGACCTAAGTCTCTTCGAGCATATTGACTTGGGTAATACCTTGTCCATAGCATTTTTTTGGCAAAGCCAGCAAGGATAAATGGCCCCTACCATATATTTATATCAATAAGCAAATACTTATAATATAAATGGGATACAAGAAAGCATATTACAGAGATTAAGCAGAGAGGGGATGAAAATAGAAAAAGAATAAGATATAGGAACTTAGAAGAAAATAACAGCAAACATGTTAAGCCCATTTATCTAAGGTGGCTGCATAAAAGGGGAAGGGAGATTGGGAAATCATTGAACGAATATTGCTACAAATTTTATAGTATAGCTGCATTCGATTCAAGCTCTTATGCAAGAAAATACGCTTGTTCCTTTCATCCCAGAGAGCAGTAACATAAACCTTCAAGATAATTAATAATTCATAGGTAGATGTAGACTTCCATCTTTTAGCTTTGTATAGGTTCATCCATTCAATATTACTATCTATCTTAGGAGATCCATATCCACCTTGATTTTTAATCTTGAACCATAAGAATTAAGGGAATGGACATCTGAAGTATAAATGATAGGTGTCTTCACTCGAAGTAGAACAGAATGAGCATGCAGTCGAAATAACTATACCTTTATCTGCCAGATTATTCATAGTATGTAGAGCATTTCTAAGTACCTTCTATAGCATGAAGTTGAGCTTCTCATTAGCATGATGGTTCTATATTATTTTGTACCATGGAAAGGAAGGCAGATTATTTTCTTCCATAATGGCAGTATATACAACATGAGTTGAGTAGACATGATTGGAGTCTACCCAATTGTATTCTTCAGATGAGCTGTATACATAAGGTTTGTCATTAAAATGAACCTATACTGCATTTATGGAGGAGATACTAGTATGAGGAAGGGATATTCTGCCATTGGAGATATAGGAAGAGGCTCTAGCATGAAATGGTATGCCAGACTGTGTGATATTGTCATATGTTAGCTTCCTATACAGTATCAGACCTTTGTCAAGCCACGGGGTAGTCCAGAATTTGGAACTGCTGTCTGCAGTTAGGAGAAGCTTTGTATGGGGAAGTAATACATCTCTTATTTTTAGCACCGTTTTCCAAACCCAACTATGGGCCTGTTTAGGAGAGGCTATCCATATATCATCTTTCTTTAAGTTATTTTTTAAGCTCCATTGAACCCACAAAGACTTTGTTCGAGATACTAGATTATGGAAATGCTTATATAAGGCAGCTATATTCCACTTCTTCAAATTCTTGATGCCCAACACTCCCTTCTTTTTAGGCATTTCAAGTTTATTGAAAGCTATTGGGGATAGTTTATTTATGCGAATTGAACCTGACCATAAGAATTTTATGACAGCTGACCTTATCATAGCTACTAGCTTGGTTGGCAACAAGAATGTTCTGCTCCAATACACTGTCATAGATAGAATGACAACATTGATTATCACAAGCCTGCTCGGTTGTGATATATTTCTGTTTTTCCATCTAGTGAAAACTGCTGTTATCTTTTCATATAAAGGTATGCATTGAGGTAGAGAGATTCTCTTGGTAGCCAAAGGAATACAAAGTTAGGACATGTCAGATTCAAGAGGCATCATATTAGTGATTTGCAAACATTCATCAACCATGTGACTAGGTAGGGCAGATAGTAAAATATGTGATTTTTCTGGGTTTGTCTGCAGGCCCGAGAACTTTTGAAAGGAGGATAATGTGTCCATAATTTTTTGCAAAGACTTGACAGAAGGTTTGGTAAATATCAGTAAATCATCAGCAAAAGCAAGAGTAGTTACCATGGGTTTATTGCACTTTGGATGAAGATCAAAATTTTTAAGTGATACCTGCATATCAAAAGCAAGGTTGAGAGTTTCCATGACTGTTATGAAAAGATAAGCCGGTATGGGATCTCCTTGCCTCAATCCAGTGTTTCCCTTAGAAAATCCAACTGTGTGCATTAAATACTAGAGAGTATCGAATAGTGGATATACACTAATATATCCAATTGCAAAATGCAGTAGGAAAAGCCATCCTATTTAATATGGTCATAATGGCAGACCAGTTCACTGTATCAAAAGCTTTTTTAATATCAACCTTGAGCATGGCTCTGGGAGAAATATATTAGGAGGAGTAACCATTCAATAGCTCATGATTGAGTAGGACATTATCTAGGATGCTTCTATGCGGGGGGAAAGCAGCTTGATTTGAAGAAATTATAGATTGAAGGACCAGTTTTAGCCTGGAAGCTAAAATTCTAGCAATTGACTTATAGATGACAATACATCAGGCTATAGGTCTGTACTGTGAGACAATTGAGGGATTAACAAATTTTGGAACTAGAGCTAGATTTGTGGAATTAACCGAGGAGAGCATTTTGCATTTGTCAAAGAAATTGTGTATTGCTTTATAAACATCAGAGGAGATTACAGACCAACAATGTATGAAAAAGGAAACAGAGAAACCATCAGGGCATGGAGATGCAGATTTCCTCATAGAGAATATGGAGTACCTTGTCTATAGCATGTTAATTCGTATTATTCATTATCTTCGAAGTGGCAAAGTTTTCAACACAAAGAATGATTAATTACTTGGAATAGTACATACATCAACCCATGACTTCGATTAACTTTGAAGAGAACAAACTCAACTGGCTTCGAAGAGGCTAACCATTGATTAACCCATCTTTTACACGCTACTGGGTGTTGATGAATTTATTTGTTAACATTTTGATGCTAGAACGAGGGCTCAAACTTTTGATCCTTTATAGCTTTCTCCATAAACTAATTGCATGAAAATCCTTTTGTTTCAGAAAAAATAGTGAGAGCCAGGGAAAATAATAACATCTCGAACTTCGACTCAGAGAATATGAAGATTGGTCAACCCTCAACTTTAACAAGACTTGTAAGTAACAAGACCAAAATCCAGGATTTAATACAACAGGTAATGGTAATGTGAGTGCTTTTTGAAGGGGCTCCATATCAAGAATCTTCAAGGGCGATGAAGCTTATGGAAGGGGAGGACGAAGCGCCATCCCTAAGTAAAATTCTAGATGAAGAACAAAATGAAAATTGAGAGATTCAAGCCAAAAGGTCACTTAAGCAATTGTATAATTCAATCCAAGGAGATAATAGAGATTACAATGAAACTAAAACCACTCAAAAGGATATTCTCAATGAAATAACGAAGGGTGTGCTTAAGGAGGAGAGGATCCTTGACCTGGAGAAAATAACAACCTTTGAAAGACTCCTTTTTCAAAAGAAATAATTGCTGTTAGAATTCCATCTCACATCAAGATTCCTTCGCCATAGTATGATGGAACTATTGATCCAGATGATCACCTTGTAGCTTTCGAAAGCTGAATGGATTAGTGTGACGCTTCTAGGGCAGTTCATTGCAAATTTTTCTCTATACCTTTTTTAGAGCAACCATCAAATGGTATAGGCACTATCAGAAAGGGACCATCTGTTCTTGGGAATAATTCTCTTATGAATTAGTGGTGTAGTTTTATATATCCAAAGACCTAATTATAGATTTTAGCATGTTAGCTACTATCAAATAAAGACTAGAGAATTGCTTAGCAAATACCTGAAGAGTTTTAACGCAGAAGCACTAAAAGTAGAAAATGCGACCGATAGGGAAAAGCTAACGGCAGTTCAATAGAGACTAATTGAGCAAACTCCTTTTTGGATAGGGCTTCATATCAATGGATGTAAGGATCTGCAGCACTTCTATTTCTAAGCCGAAAACTTTATTCAAATGGATGAGATGTACCATGCCATGAAGAAATCCCTGCAAAATTAAATAGCGAAAATGTTCAATTTCGAATATCTCAGTAAGAGGCCAAAAGGGAATAAGAGTAGAAGAGAAATTTAGAAGGAGGATTTTGAATCAAACTATATAAATTTGAGCAAACCGCTCTGCCACGTTTTTGCTGTAACACAAAATGATTAAAATATCTCTACTTCCTACAAAATACGGAACCATCCAGAGCCAAATAGAGGAGAAAATTGTTACAATTATCAAAAATTAAATGGATATAAGGCTGATGAATGCCATGTCCTATCAGGACCAATTTAGAATATGGTCAGGTCAGAATCTTTAAAGGAATTCATTTAGGGAGCTTAAGGGGTTGTTCATTTTGAAGAAAATAGCCTAAATGCCCAAAACCCAACTCTTTCTTTAAGGAAAAGACAGCTTAGTAACTTCAAATTCAAACTCCAATCAAACTATGAAGTCTTGCGGAGATCGCCCACTATGGATTATCTTTACTCATAAAAGTTTCTAATTAGATTTATACTTAAAATTGATCATGTATTAACATAAAAGTCGAGTGTCTTTACAGGTTAAAACAAAATCAATCCACTACACACAGATGGATCTTAATTTTCTTGTCAAAACATGACCAATCTTTGGTCTTCATTGAAGAAAAGACAGATCAAGTGTCCAGAATAAAGTGGCTACCTATCTCAAAGCTTGAATCAACCAACCTTCCATCATAAGCCAACTTCTAAGGAAAGGTAAATAATCAAAATCTTCCCAAAAGAAGGGATTCTTAGAGAAAATCATGCTTTTGTCTGTAAAAGTCTATTAGTTCATGAATCATGACTTTTTAGATTTACAAACAAGACATTCCATTTTGCTTAGGAAAACCTAAGAAGGTACAATTATATATCTCATATAAAGGTGGAGGTAAACACAAAACTTATTTTCAACAAGTCATTTTATTGCCAAAAGGAATTTTCTAAACATGTCTTCTGGAATAATTACTTACAAAAATCAAGAAGGATTATTTTTAGTTACCCTATGAGTCGGAGAAAAATGTTCATCTATTTTGAAAGAGATTCATATGATCTTCAAAACATATTACTTAGCGCTAGTAAATGCACACTAAACATTTTAGCCGAGCATATCCTGGCAAAAGCATTTTCAAAGCTTTCCAAAGTTATTGACAAGGAAAACCTATGCATATTTTCTAAAGGGAAGTTTTCATAACTATCAAGATTTGTCAACAAAAACTCTAATTAAAACAGCCTATTCTCGATTAAAGGACTATTGATTCATGGATCATGACCACTCAGTCTTTTATTCGAAATTCAAGTTTCAATCAAGAGAATGATTTAAAAACCATTTCTATTGAAAATGCTAAGAAAAGACTTCTTTATCAAAGGTTTTAAATGTCCCAACACCTTTTCTAAAAGGAAAACCAATTTTTAATGGTTTCTCGACTTATCAAGGAAATCCTATCTCAAAAGTTCTATGAACCAAAAAGGGGTTTTCACAAAAAAATTGTTTGGCCCAAAATTATTTTCATAATATAAGTTTTTCAAGAAACTTCTTTTAAGCCTTCTCCCGAAGCACCTTTTGGAGGGAGGGACTAAAGACTCTGATGCCCAATTCGGAGCACCTCTTAGAGGGAGGGACTAAAGACTCCGACGTCCAATCTGGAGCACCTCCTAGAGGAAGGGACTAAAACCTTCGATGTCCAATCTGGAGCACCTCATAGAGGGAGGGACCAAGGCGTTCGACGTCCAATTCGGAGCACCTCCTGGAGGGAAGGTTAAAACCTCCAATGCTCTTTTGGAGCACTCCATAGGAAAAGGGGCAAGCACCAATTAGTAATCCTCAACATAGCCAAAGCCCAAATAGTGACTCACAGAAAAAAGGGGAATACAAATATGTAAGTGGACGAAGATGTCCAGGGCTAAAAAAAACCCAAAAAGGAGGCACAAATAAGAACGGACGAAGAAGTCCGGAGCCCAAAGAGTGGCTCAGATGGAAAAGGCAAAGAGAGAAGGGATTAAGGTGTCCAAAGCCTGAAAAGAGACAAAGCCAAAATATACGAAGGAGCCCAAAACCTAACGGATCAGCAAAGAGAATTAATCGAAGAACAAAACCTCACTAGAAAGTAAGAATAGCTTCCATTCAAGGCATGGATAATAGCAGACCTCTAATAGAACTAGACTCGACATAGGAATAGGGAACCTTCAAAAGAAGGTCTATATAGAAAATATCAATAAATTAATTGGGCTCGCTAAACGGCCAAACAACCGAACTAAACTACCTGCTGATGGCTGAATGGTTTAATAGCCAGAGAGCAGCACATACTACTTGTTGAACTGTTGAATGGTTAAACGAAACTACTTGCTGAATGGTTGAATGGATGAACGGAACTACGTGGCTCTAAATATGATTATAATAAATAATAAATACCTTAGCAACTACATTTCAGAACTACATGGCTCTAAATATAATTATAATTAATAATAAATACAATGGCAACTACATATCTTTAAATTAGAAACAATTCTTTAAATGATGAAAACATGAAAGAATTAATAAGGCTAAAAATTAGCATTAGAGAGAACCACGAGACTTTTGCTTTACGACAACTCGAATTGTTAACTAAATGGTTTTTTGATTCTCTTTTGCCTCCTAATGGATTAATGAGTTTCTTATTGTAAAACAGTACTTTGATGAATTTTTGATTAAATTTTTTATTTTTCTGACAAATGGATTCCTGATTTTCTATTATGATTGGTTTTCTGGGTTTGCCATTGGATTTCTAGTTTCCTTATGAATTTCTAGACCACTTTAATTATCAAGTGAAATTCCAACAAGCTCTCGGTTTTGATTGAATTTCTGATTTTTTGATCATCTTATTATTATTTGGGTTCATGATTTTTCTTATTGGTCTTATTGATGATTTTTGAATTTCCTATTGAACTTCTGGTTTTCTTGTGTAATTCGAGTTTTCATATTGTTACTGGATTGAATTTCTGGCCCTCTATTACTACCAGACAGGGATTGCTTGAATTCTGTTATTATTGCCAGATATGGATTTTTTTTCTTCTATTATTATCGCCAGATACATCACTTCTTGGACAGTTTTCTTATCTTCTTATTATCAGATGAAATTCTGGATTTTTTATTACTAAATAGTTTTCTGGCCTTCTTATTATCGAAGGATATTCTGGATTTCTTATTGCCAAAAGATGGAACCTTGGATTTCTTATCATCAAATGACATACTAAATTCCTAACCCCCTTTTTATCAAATGTAAGTCTCAGGTCTAAAGATAAAAATTACAATGAGAAGACAAACAAACCTTTGCATGACATCTTGCACCAAATCACTATTTTGGAAAACAAACTGCATGATACATTCAAAGCAACTTAATATTGAGAGCCACTCTCCGACAATCCAAGAAGAGTTAGCTCGAGAGGAAAAACTTCGAAATCCGTACTAGTCTTCTCAAAGTGAATTCTTTCCAATCTTTCTGTTTGCCTACCAGGTGATATTATTCCAAATTTAGATACTCATTCTTAAAAGTATAAGGGAGATTTACTTGATATCGAAATATTAAAAAGTTTAAATTTTAATAAATAACCTTACAACAAGTCAATAACTATAGAATGACCAGTATAGAGTTAATAAGGAAAACTTAAACTTTTGTGTTGACTAAAAAGAGCACAAATAAATGCTAAATCCATAATAGGAAAAATAAATCCATAAGTATGAGGCGGAAACTTTGATGGTAATTATACGACGTTGCACTAGTAAAACTATGTCAAATAAATAGATTAATATCAAACACTATATGAGTTACACCATAATGCCAAATATGGTAACATTAAATCATGCCTTAGTATTAACCCAGATGTATAAAATTCAAAGTTTTAAATTAATTTTGATAATTTGAAAGCCTCTTTTGTTTAAGTTCAAATCGGAGGAGAAAGAGGAACACCATCAGAGTGAATAGATTTGAAAGGCTAAGCAAAGCAAGAAAATTCATGGTTTTACCCTAAAGAGTAAAAAGCTTCTTTTACACAAGGAGGAAGGTAAATGTTATCCACATAATTTCATAGGAAGATACGGTGTTGGATTCAAGGCTCTAAAGAGATGAGATCGAACCTCATTGCAAGAAGAGGCTCTTCAACAAAGATCAACAATGCTGAAGACATGAAGATAAGCTAATTCGATAGGATAATGGCATCACTTTGCATCAAGACCATATCTTGTCACTTCGATGCTCACCAGTCCTGCATCTCCTTAAAGTCATTCCTTATTCACACTGCTTGTCATCAATTCGCAATTAATCAATGTTGCATCACTTTAATAAGGAAAAAAGATGGTGACAAATGTAACCGAAGAGACCTATAACCATGCTAAAGTAATAGAGAAAATACCAAAAGGTTGCTCTTCGATCCCCTTGCACATCATCACTATTGTCAATGACATGAGAGCAGTAATACACCGACACTGCATCTTACCGACATAGAAGGTATACGAAAAGAGACGTAGAGAAGACATTGCCTTTCATGATTAGTAGCATGAAGAGGTCAAGTATAAGCAACTCCAAACGTCTACAATGAATTTCGAAGTGGTATTAGTGCATCTCATTGATACTAAGTGCCGCTACTCACCAATCACAAGCTTATTGTCAATCATCGCGAAGTGCTGCACTTCACAGCTCTTCAAAGATGCTACACTGTGCTTCAGCAACGTTCGACATGACACGTCATTAGCATGTGTAGTCAGCATTTGAAAGACGTCGCATGTCTATACGAAGCGATATTGATGTTGGACACTATTAATATGCACAAAGACATTAACACTACACTATGATAACACCAAAAGGATGTGAAGCAGCACCGTTCTTTGCTGTTGTTTAACGTAGCACTTTGATATTCGTATGACTTGAAGGACGTCGACATTATGCTTGGTAAAGCCACCATTGCCGCCATGAATGTTGCCGCCGAAGTTATTGCTGCATATCTCCAGAAGAATCTAGGCGAAGACCTAACACTTAGCAAATTAAAGTCGACAAAGACCTTATCAACTCCATTGGTGAGGCTCCATCCACGTCGAAGACCCTACCACTCGACCTCTATAAATACGACCCTAGGGGTGCTATTTTGATAGGATCGAATTTTCTCTCCTCGTTTCATTCCTTCTTAAGCATTGTAAACCATAAATTAAATTGGAGATTTAGTCAATTGTAATACTTGAACCTTGTACACATAATACTTGAACCTTGTACACATAAGGAGTTGGAAATCAAACAATTGCATAGCCTATTGACATATTTAAACTCGAAATTTGCATAATTAATTGAGCTTGAACTAAGACTTTGGACGTCGACGAACATTTTGAACTAAGTCTCTTCTAACATATTGACTTGGGTGATACCTTGTCTATAGCATATTAATTCATTAACTTAAGTGACAAAGTCTTCAACACAAAGAATGACTACTTACTTGGAACAATGCATACACCAGTCTATGACTTCGATTAACTTCGAAGAGAACAACCTCAGCCAGCTTCGAAGAGGTTAACCTTTGATTGACCCATCATTTACATGCTATTGGGTGTTGACAAATTTATTCGTTAATAATCCCTTGTAATTTCAAACAAAGCAAAAATATCACTTGTGGATGGATTGAGTGGACATAATATGTGGATTTTGTAACTGGTAAATAGATTGAAAGAGACTAAATAAGGTTGATTAGAGGCAATAAATTTTGACATTGATGACAAGTTATTATGGATAGTGGATATTTATTAGAACTAAGAAAATAAATTAAGAATGGTGGGTAATGGTGGAATGACATTCTATGAATGTACATCTTAAATTGGTAAGGAGCATTAGGACCTTAACATCATTAACATCGGTTGATGATTAAGGGTAGCTTCCAGCAACATTTTCTTTTTGGTTTTTGGGTTGTAATCGCTATTCGTCTCCTTTAGGAAAAGTGTTCGATATGGTATAATACATGTCACTGTGCTGATTTTATATAGGAACATCGTAAATAAGAAAAATTTCATAAAGTCAGCTTACTAGCGATAAACCAAAGATAAGACTGGATGTTAGTAAGGAGATTAGGTTAGAATGCTTCAAACCCAAAACTTATGGAGCGTCACCATTCCCCCCGAATGTGATAAGATGTAAAGGGATATGAATGGAATTTTCTAATTAGTCAAGGATGAAGAATTTATTTCTAGATGTCTAACATGCCGAAGGACTGAGACTGAGCAAGGAAAACCTGGAGGGTTGTTATTACTATTGGAGGTTCTGACTTGGAATTGGGAGCATATATCGATGGACTTTATAGATGGGTTACCTAGAAGTCAAAAGGGTTATGATGCTATTTAGGTTATAGTAGATTGGCTCATTTTATTTTTATTGGAAGTAATAAGGCTGTATCATCTCTGGCATAGATTTATAGTAAGGAAGTAGTGCGACTACATGGAGTTCAGGTTAGCATTCATGTGATAGATACCCTTTGTTCAGTAGTGAATTTGGGAGAGGTTTGCAATCTTCTTTGAAATCGACTTTGAATATAGAAGATTTGCTGAGAGCTTACAACATAGACTTTATAGGACCTTGGAAAAGGTAGAAGTGTTTAGGCAGCAAATGAAGACCGCACTGAACCACCATGAGTCCTATGCTAATAGGCGAAGGAAGGGATTGGAGTTTTTAGTTAGAGACATGGTGTTCATTCAAGTTTCCCTCTCAAAAAGGTTATGAGGTTTGGTAAATTTAGGAAGTCGACGTCAAGGTTTGTTGGGCCTTTTCCAATTTTAGAGAGGGTATGGGAAACTTGCTTATTGGGTGGAGTTTCTAGACGCGGGTCCATGACATTTTTCATATTCCATACTTGAGGAAATTTATGCCTGACATTGCCTCTGTGGTAGTGCCTGATAAGTTATGATATTGAAACGGAGCCCATTGCCCCTCATGCCACTAGACGCATTATGGAGCACAATGTTAGGAGGCTTCATAATGAAGAAAATTGGGTTGTTTTGAGTAGATGGGGAGATAACCCAGCAGAAAGCACATGAAAAATCGAAGAAAAGATGAATGTTTCCCATCTCGAGATTTCCTTTGGTAAACCTTTCTCTCCAAAAACATAGATATTTGGTTGCATCATGGTTGCTAGATTGGATGGTAGAAGATAACTGCCACACTTTGTACTATTCTTTTTTCACTTATATATAATTTTATGTATATTTAGGATGCTTTCATACATGCCTATATGTCACTAACTTACATTCTCGCAAGGACCAAACTCATCTATAGTATGTTGCATACATAATTACACTACATTTTTGGTTGAATAGATAGTTATGTAGATTATTATAAATAACTTGGTTGTATAACATTGTTGTGGAGTGCATGTTACACTATTTTCCCTTGGTGATTTCGGGGGAGAAATCCCATTTTAAATGGGGAGAATGTAACACCCTACAAAATTTAATAAGAAATTAAATAATTAAAGCAAGGTTAAAAGCGAAAATTTTGCAAATGTTGGAATTTGGTCACAGACGTTTTACCATTGTGTCTATATTGATTTTCTAATGAATTTTCATATATAATATATTAAAAACGGAGTTCAAACTAAGAAGTTATGGATGTTTAAAGTTTTCGAGTTTAAAATAATTTAAAGCAAATTTAAAATTTAAATTTGGAAGAAATTCAAGAGTTTGAAATTTGAATTTAAACAATGACTTAGGCTGGAAGTAACGTTAAGTGTAAAATTAATGTTAATAGTGGTTGATTAGAAGATAATTAGGTTAACAAATCAAAATAAGCGGAAGGAACGAGGCAGGCAAAAAGAAACGGGCTGGTCGACCGTCCCAAGAGGCAGCGGTTCACCGGTCAAGATGTTTCAACAGAGAAACGCCTTGGCCAAACGGCTTGGATCTATTTGATTTTGATCTGACGGCTCTCCTTCCTTCTTACCTCTATATATTAACCCTTAGAGCTTTTTTTCCTTAAAAATTCTGTATCAACGATGAAGCTCTGTCAAAATCTTTCCCCTTAGGTTTTCAGAAATAGTAAAAATTTTGGTAAGTAATTCTAATTTCTAAGCTCTAATCAAATTCCCAATCTGTCTCCTCTCTATCTTCTGATTTCTGAAATCTAATACACACAATCTATCTATTGTATACTTAAAAAGGAGAAGATCTGATGATAAATTAGGAGTGGTGTAAATTAGATCTCATCTTCTTCTTCTTCTTTAGATTCCAGAATCAGTTAGGATTTTCAGGTAAGAGGTTTAGATGTATCTTTCTTTTGGTTTCTGATTCTATTCCTCTCTAGTTTTGATTTTAAATCTAATTTCTATATAAATTCACTTTATTGTATATTCCAAAAGAGGGAGATCTAAAAGGGAATTAGGCATGTGGAATCAAATTCAGTTAGGAAGCAAACAATTCTCTGTATGTGGAAATATTAAGTTTTTCACATTTTTGTAATTGAAGAGTGTTTATTTGGATTTGATGTATGCCTTGAGAAATTTTGATAAATGAAAACATAACATCTAAAGCCTCCAAAATTTCCCTAAATAAATGTAAATCTTTGAATATGTTATTTTAATCATTCTGTATTATTATAGTAGAAATAGATCTGTGTTGAGATTTAAGCAATTTATAATCTATCTCACTTCATCTCTTTTGGTTTGTCTTGTAGTGTAAAAGGATTCTAAAAATAAGTAAAGTGAGAAATGGTGTGCAAAGTATGATTTTTGATTATTTATATTTTGCACCACCTATCTCTGTAAACTAAAATAAGTATGAATCCCTTTTTCACTCCAGTGTTGGTAATTGCAAAAATTGGATATAATATAAAAGGTTTAAATTGTAAAGTTTGTTCCTTGAATATAAAAGGCTAAGGAGATTAGTTATTCTTTTGTTTGGAGTTTGGGACTTGTATGAGTTTGACATTTAAATTAATTAGCATTTTCTTTGCGTGTGACTGGAAATATTTTATTCGAGTCATGTGCATGCGTGTGTGTGTATATAAAATATTAACGTATTGATTACTAAGGTTAATAATAACATAATAATTGTAGCGTATTGAATGTATTGATTAGAATTAATAAGGTAGTAAATAATATTAATTTTGTAGGAAGGTAGTTAATGCTAATTATGGGAATTAATCCATACTTAAAGGCATAATAAGGTATTACCTTATGCAGCCTTAATTATTAATTGTGTAGGATAGTGTATATATACAATTGGTGTATATATATATATATGAAGGATGACTAAGTTATATGGATGCGAGGTTTGTCTAAAGGTACATAAAGTCTGCCCGGTTAAATTTGGCTACTAGAAGTGTAACTTTGGGGATTGATGTGGGACATCACCTATAATAAATAACCTCAGTGGACACAAGGTTAGTCCTGATTCTGTAGAGTAAATATGCCTAGTCAATCTGGCTACCAGTACCTACGAATAGACGTCACGGTTTGGGTTATGGGTCATAAGTACGCTATTGATATGGTAGGTGAAATCTTTAAAAGGGGTCTGCTTTAGGTTGGAGGTATTAAGTGGCTATGGTAGGGTCCACCTCTTTCTTAAGAGAAGTATTAAGTGACCTGACAGGATTTCTTATGATGTTTTAGTGAGAACCATTTAGGGTCCCGCCTTGGGTAAGGTCTTAAATGATGGAGACTTTCCTATTTTATAGGTCTTAAATGGTCAGAGTCTGCCTAAGTTCCCAGGAAAGAGGTATTAAGAGGTTTGGAGGTTCTCGCTCTCGCATCATTCACGATAGTTTCGTTAGAATTTGGAAATAGGTTAGGTTTTAAGTGACGGGGATCTGCCTATTCTATATGTTTTAAATGGTTAGAGTCCGTCTAATCTCCAATGAAGGGTATTTATTGGTTTGGGTGCTTTCTCTTGTATCATTGATGTTAGTTGCGTTGGAGTTTTTGAGTTGGACTGGAAAGACCTTGGGCTTATAGTTAATTTATTAGTATGGTATAGTTTTAAAATACGTAAGACATATTTCTTATCTAAATAATACCACCCAAGTACAATTATGATAAAGCTTGAGATTTTCAATTCACTAGACATTTGTTGTTCTAACCCACTGCTTATTATGACATATAGCTTAGAGGAGACAATGCTGATTTAGGGGACGAAGGTGGAGGACTCACTATGACATATAGCTTAGAGGAGACCATGCTTATTTAGGAAACGAAGGTGGAGGTGAAGACTTGTGGTAGTTATCTATCTATTTATGCTTTTTTTTAATATTTTTATTGTATCCAGTTCAAACTGTTATGTTATTTTTGAATATTGTACTATGGAAGCTTTATGTAGACATGTTGTTGTAGTGGTATTTAAAAGGTTATATATCTAAAATGGTTTTCTTTACGAAAATGGGTACTTGTTTCTGGTATTATATTTTATCTATTCCGCAATGAGATTCTGAAAGCATAGATAGTTAGCTTTGTGTACTGTATATTGTTTAAAAAAATTTAACTTAATAACTCGCCTTTAGATGAGCCTAAGGTTTGATGGGCTTTTTTTTGGGTTGAAATTAGGTCCATGGGGGGGTGCGTTGTTACAAAATTATTTTCAGAAATCAAGATGCTGACGGAGTGGAGGCCCCGACTATTGATCTTCTAGTGATATCGGCCATGATTGGCCCTGCAATTGTAAGGAAGACGCTGGTTGACTGTAGGAGTTTAACCAACATTTTTTTAAGAGGGCCTATGACCAGATGCTTTCGGAAGGTAAGGACTTATAGTTGTGTAAATCTCGGATCCAGAGATTTAACGGGACTGCTACTGAGCTAGTAGGATATATGGATCTATCTGTGGTACTTGGAGAGGGTGATTGCAAGAGAGTGCGAGTCATGCCTTTTGTTGTATTGGATATTTATTCTACTTATAATGCCTTCTTTGGCGGACCGGCCCATGAAGAATTTAAAGTGACCATAGCTCCTTAGTGCTTAACGATGAAGTTCCCAATAAAGAACAGTGTGGGAATATTGCAAGGCGATCAAGGGCTTTGCCGGGAATGTTATCTCGCTGAGTTGAAGGAGGCGAAGCGATGGGAGAAAGGAAATGGTGTGGAGAGGACTCTCTACATAAAGGCTTTGGATGTATTATAACCACCTCTTGGGCCCTGGCTCGGGTAGCAATGTCGGTTCCATAAGGATACGGGTTCGAGAAAAGAGCCGGAGGATTCGAGGGCTCCAGCCGAGTTGATGATCAACATACTGATCAGCTAAGAAGTTCCTATACGGGTCCTTAAGGTTAGATCACAGCTCGGGTGAGGATGATGAAGGAGTTGGTTGGTTTTCTTTGCGCAAACTTGAATGTATTCGCCTACACTCACTCAGACATGTGTGGAATATCTCCGGAGATAGCGAGCCAGGCACTGAATGTAAACCCAAAATGCGTTCATGTGAAACAAAAACTCCGTAGCCTAAATCTGAAGAGATCCACTCCATTCAAAGAAGAAGTGGAGAATTTGAAAGACAATAGGTTCATCCACGACGCCTTATACCCGGAGTGTGTATCCAATGCAGTCTTGGTGAAAAAAAGCTAACGAAAAGTGGAGGATATGCATTGACTATTCAGACTTGAATAAGGGGTGCCTAAAAGACAGCTTCCCACTCCCGAAAATTGATCAGCTCGTGGACTCGATGGTCGGGCATGAATTGCTTTTATTCATGGATGTGTACTCTTTATACAATCATATTCCGATACACTTCCCAAACCAGGAACACACCGGCTTTATTACCGACCTAGGACTATACTTCTATCTTGTCATGCCTTTTGGATTAAAGAACACTGGAGCGACTTACTAGAGGTTGGCGAACAAGATGTTTAAAAATTAGATAGGGCACTCGATGGAGGTCTATGTGGACAATATGCTCATGGATTTATGATGATCTAGGAACCACATCGATGACTTGGCAAAGATGTTCAGTGTTCTTTGGAAGTATGGGATGAAGCTTAACCTTTGCTCATTCGACATTTCATCGAGGAAATTCTTAAGCTTCATCATGAACTCCCGTGGAATCAAAGCCAATTTGGGGAAAATCAAAGCACCGAGGAACATTAAAGCCCCAAAAATGATCAAAGAGGTCTAGAGTTTAAATGGGAAGGTCGCCCTAAGTCGATTCATCTCCTGAGCCACTGAAAAATGCATCCCTTTCTTCCAAGTGATCAAGAATGGGAAGAGGAATTTTTCTTGGAGGCAAGAATGTATAAACACATTCCAGGCTCTGGTGGATCACTTAGAGAGACCACCTACTCTGTCGAAGCCGCTGGAGGATGAGAACTCGTTTATTTATCTGGCCGTGTCGGTGCACACTTTGAGCCCCTCACTCGTGCATGAGGAATCACAAATCTTGAGGCCGGTGTACTACATCAGCAAGCGGGTAGCAAGAGCAGAAAAAACTATCCAAAGCTGGAGAAGCTCACATATTGCATATTAATCGCTTCGTGGAAGCTCCGCCCCTACTTCCAGGCTCATACGATCAAAATTCTAACTGACTAGCCTTTGAAACAGGTCCTAAAACAACTAAGTCGGTATGATATGACCTATCACCTTCAGAGAGCGAACTGAGGCCAAGCTTTGGTGAATTTTATTGCTGAATAAACTGCATGAGATGACACTCCAGAGAGCAGTAGAGAGCAGAATGCCAGGTGGAAAATGTACAAGGATGTTGCAATTAACGAATGTTGTTTTGGTGCTGGAGTTGTGCTAGTGACTCCGGAGGAACGTTCGATTTGTTATGCTCTGAAACTCGACATTCCCACGATGAATAATGAAGCGGAGTATGAGGCATTGATCGCATGGCTCAAAATTCCCAAAGAGCTGGGAGTAAAAACTTTACATGTCTTTTATGATTCCCAGCTAGTGGTATGCCAAGTAAGGAAAGAGTTTCAACCGAAAGGAGCGAGGCTAGCTCCTTATCTTAATCGAACCCTGGAGCTTCTTAGTGATATTGAATATTACACCATAATGCATATTCTCGAGAGCAAAATGCTAAGGCCGAATCACTAGCTAAGTTAGCTAGTTCTAAAGATGAGCTGCTCATGGGTCTGGTCTCGATGGAAGTGCTATCGGCTTCGAGCATCGACCAGATGGATGTCGATTAGATCTTGGGGGCCGAATGTGAAAAGGAGTCAGGGATGACTTCGATAAATAATTATTTGCAAAAAGGAATCCTTCCTCATAGAAAAAACAAATAACATCAACTCCTTCGTAAAGATTCAAGATTTATCATGCAGTAAGGAGTGCTTCACAGAAAGGGATTCTAAGTTCCTATGCTTCGGTGTGTCACCAATGATGAGTCCAAGCAAGCCCTAAGAGAAGTACATGAAGGGGCATGCTGTAGCCACATTAGAGGGCAAACCCTAGCGTAGAAGATCCTTCGATATGGGTACTTTTGGTAAACTATCAACCGAGATGTAGCTGGTTAAACCAGAAAGTGTGACAAGTGCTAGACGTTCGCTAAGTTTCCAAGAGCCCCGTCGACAGAGATTACTCAAATGGTCAATCCCTGGCCATTTGCAGTCTGGGGAACGATATTATTGGTGCTCTGCCAATGTCCAAAGATAGCATGAAGTACGCCATCGTCGCTGTTGCTTACTTTACCCAGTGGTATGAAGCGGAGCCGCTTGCCACAATTAGTACCAAAAAGGTGATCAACTTCATAGACAGGAATATCATCTGCTATTTGGGGCGCCCAAAAATGATTATCTTTGATAATGGAACCTAATTCGACAGCGCCGAGTTCAAGGAATTTTGCTGCTGGCATCCCATTGAGAAGAGATTCGCAGCGATGGCACATCCCCTAGTGAATGAATAGGTTCAAGCAGCAAACAAAATTATCGAGTCCATTCTCAAGAAGCGATTGGAGAAAGCCAAGGGCAAATGGATCAATAAATAACCGTTAGCACTTTGGCTTACAGAATGACTCACAAGTCCACGACCGACTACTCTCCTTTCACCCTAGCTTACAGATCGAAGGCTATGATTCTTGTTGAATTTGAAGTACCTTCTCATTGAGTGACTCACTATAATGCACGGATGAATAAGGAACTCCTGCTGGAGTCTCTCAATATGATTGATGATAAGCATGACGATGCTGACATGAGGGCAATTGCATATCAAAACCAAGTTGCCAGATACTACAACACCAAGGTAAGGGTTCAGACATTTGAAATTGGCGACCTCATTCTTAAAAAAATCTTCCCAGGCCCTAGGAACTTGGGCATGAGTTGGGAAGGTCCGTACGCAATTGAGCAACAACTTGGAAATGGCAAATTTAAGCTGGAAACGGTGGATGTGATCTCACTCTCGCGGGCGTGGAATAGCGAACACTTGCTACGCTATTTCACTTGAATGTAAATTTGAATATATTTTATCAAAGTTGTATCACCATACAAAATCCATTATTTCTGGTGTTTATAAAAGAAATGACTTCGAAGCCTGAGTCTGTCTATGCTTGACTTTACACTATGAGCAGTGTTACATTTAAATAACCTACATATGAAAAATGTATGTGTCCAGTTAACCGGAGATAGGCACCAACTAAGCTTCCGCAGTCCATGTTCGGATGCAGCACCTGGTATCCGGAGATAGATACCCAATAACTCCTTTAACCCACGGCTTGGGGGCAGGAATATAAACATTCAAAGGCTAAATGAAACAGTTCGCCTCTACGGCTCATGCCCAGAGTCTAGCGGAGCATCCACACTTGCCCATAGTAGGCAAGACGAAAGGTATGCGTCTGGAGATAGTCGGGATCTCTTACAAACTTTGAACAACCCCAAGAGTTGGGCATGGTTGAAAACAAGCATCCTGGATAGGGATGTTCGGATCATTATATTAAGTGGTTAGTTCCAATCGACGCCCAAAGTTCGACGTGGTCAGAAAATGCATCCTAGAGGAGGATGCCAAAATTACAGTTTAAAGATGAATTGCTTCAATTAAGGCATGGAATTAGGCGTGATCACATTCAAAACGTCCTCGGAAGGAGTGTTTAAGTTATCTTTCTAAATGATAGGAAATCGACCAACTTCCTGAATTGAACACGGTTGTGTATGGGCACATGTAGATAGACACCCTGATGATCATCCCTTGCTTAGTAGCAATACGAACTAATAACTTTGTCCAATGATGATAGTGGGATGTGGATCGCAAACGCATTGAATGCAAAGCTCATTTCTCAAATACTTTGACGAATTCACACAAGAATTGAACATAACAAAGAGCTTTGTTATTCACATAAAGCAAAGTTCGAAGAAAGATACAAGTGTTACTAACATTAAGATAGAAAACCAAAGAGGGGGCTGAACTCGCACAATACGGCCTAAAACAAAAGGCTAATTCCTACCACTATACACCAAAAACAAGCAAACATTAATTTCTTGAGCTTTTTCTTCTTCGGTTTTTTCCCATCTTCCAAAGATGGCCCACTCGAATCATTGGTTTTCTTGCTTCCTCTTCCCCCGCTTCCTTTGCCTTTTAAAAGAGAGCTAAGCAACGAAGCGGTAGATGCACTTTAAGTAGCTCCGTACATAGGTGACGCAGCGGATATTACAAAAACAATGTAGTTCGATGAAAGTTGCAATCGATGGAATGATAAATGCTGAAGTGCCCAAATTCGTTGATCCGAAGATACCGAATTCTAGCTATCCCGAACTCGTTGATCGCGCACGATACCGGGTTCAAAGATCTTCAATTCTTCAAGCGTTGATCAAGCGCACTTGATTCCGCGAATCGGCTTCTGCAATCATTGAATCGAGCGCACTCGATTATCCGAAAGAGGAGATAGGAGATTACACTCAACTACCAATTGGGTGAAAGCACAAAGCTAACAAAACAAGAATTTTATTTCAAATCAACTAAACTATTACAAATGACTCACACGACCTATTTATAGGCACCTGACTCGAACAACACAATTTGTACAAACTCATGAGTCGGTTCCGATCTAACAAGCTCCGACTTACGACTTATAGCTGACGTACGACTTACGACTTAAAAGTAACGACCTAATACAAACAGAAACATTACAACACAGAGTCAACGACTTACGACTCAAGTCATATGTACAAACGACTTAAAACAGAAAATATCAACAGAAAATACAACACTTAAGTCGTTACCGACTTAACAACTCTACGCGACTCAACTTAGGTCGTACGCGACCTAAAACAGACGACTTAACTCCAGCTGCGGTCTTTCTTTGGACGACTTAAGGCATCAACGATTCATATTAACGCGGCATAGGAATCTTCGCTTCTGGCTTCTGCGACTTAAGATGGTACGACTTAACTAAGTCGTAACTCGATACCGACTTACCACTTGACTCGTTAAGTCGTTCTCGACCTAACACTTCATCAGTTTGCTCTGCCTTCTCACTGCATAACTCGGTAGCTCGTCCTGGTGACTTAAGAGATTTGCTAACCCGCATATCTTTATTGAGTCGTTGCCGAGTTATACTAAGTCGGTCACGACTTATCGTTTCACTAGGTCGGTTACGAGTTAGGCCTTCTCCCCAGTTGAGTCGTAGCTCCTTTTCACCTGAACTGTTAGATCGAAGACGACTCAATGCCGCTTCATTAACTCGCGCCTTTCCTTTGTTATCTCGTGTACGACTTATGCTATCTCCCCAGTTAAGTCGGTCACGACTTATGCCTTGGAGACTTATAGCTTGGCCTGCATCATCCTCTCCTGGTTGAAAGTAATTCGTCCTCGAATTTGCATTTTCCTCCTCCGCGACACACTCATCCCCATGATAAGGTACGAGATGCTTAACATTGAATACATCCGACGTGTATATATCCTCCAGCAGCTTCAACTTATAAGCATTTTCATTAATTCGTTTCACGACTTCTACATGACCAATTTTTCTGGCTTTCAACTTGTTATAAGCTCCCACTGGAAAACGATCCTTTGTTAATACAGCATAAACCAAATCACCTTCGTTAAATTCAACGTTTCTTCGTTTCAGATCTGCAGATTGTTTGTACTTCTCATTTGCTTTTTTCAATCGTCCCTGAACGATTTGATGACATTCCGTCAGTCCTTCAACAAAATCGGCAGCTTTCTTAACTGTCCCCTTTGAGTGTGGTATTACCGTTAAATCCAACGGTCCTTTTGGCATACTAGAATAAACAATCTGGAATGGACTGAACCCAGTACTTCGATTTACAGCATGATTATGGGCAAACTCTGCCTGGCATAACTTCACATCCCAACTTTTTAGATTGTCTTGCACAAGACACCTCAACAAATTTCCCAACGATCTGTTAACAACCTTGGTCTGTCCATCCGTCTGCGGATGATAAGCACTACTGAATTTCAATTTCGTTCCCACCATCTTCCACAAACTTAGCCAAAAATGACTCAGAAAACGAGTATCCCTATCCGACACAATAGATTCTGGCAATCCATGAAGTCGATATATCTCTTTGAAAAACAATTGAGCAACATGAATAGCATCCGTCGTCTTCTTACAAGCAATAAAATGTGCCATTTTCGAAAATCGGTCAACCACCACATAAATGGAATCATTACCACGCTGCGTTCTCGGCAACCCCAACACAAAATCCATACTCACATCAACCCATGGTTTAGTTGGTACAGGTAACGGCATATACAACCCAGCATTAGTTGCAGTTCCTTTCGAAACCTGACAGATATGACATCGCTCAACAAACCTTTCCACTTCTTTCCTCATTGATGGCCAAAAGTAAGACTGTGAAATCAACTGTAATGTACGGTCTCTCCCAACATGTCCTTCTTCATGTAGCTCTTTTACAATCTTCATTCTCAAACTACAATCAGGTATGCACAATCGATTTCCTTTGAACAGAAAACCATCTACTATCATGAACTCATCTGTCACTCCCTCCTTGACTTTATCAACAAACTTTGCAAAGTAAGGATCATCGACAAATAATTCTGGTAACACATCGAACCCCGTCACTTCAACCTTCAATGTAGTAAACAAATAACTCCTCCTACTCAAAGCATCAGCCACTCGATTCGTCACCCCTGACTTGTGTTTAACAACAAAAGTAAACTGTTGCAGATATGCTATCCACGATGCATGTCTCACTGAAATCTTGTCTTTCCCTTGTAAATGCTTTAACGCCTCATGATCAGTGTAAAGAACAAATTCCTTCTGAAATAGATAGTGTCTCCAGTGTTTAATAGATTGCACAACAGCATAAAATTCCACATCATATGTACTATATCTCATCTTTGCTCCTGACAACTTCTCACTAAAATATGCAATCGGACGTCCCCTCTGACTCAATACTCCTCTAATCCCAACCTTGGATGCATCAGTATGTAGTTCAAACACTAGCTGAAAATCTGGTAATATTAGAATTGGTGCAGACGTCAAGAGTTCTTTGATTCGATCAAAATCAACCCCTGCTTCCTCCGTCCATGCAAACTGTTTACCCTTCATACAAGCCGTCACAGGCGCCATCACACTACTAAAGTGTGGAATAAACCTTCGATAAAATGAAGCCAACCCGTGAAAACTACGAACTTCCGTTATCGTCTTGGGTTGCGGCCAATCTCTGATAGCTTCAACTTTACTTTGGTCAACCTGTATTCCTTCTTCCAACACAACATACCCCACAAATAGAACACTCCTCGCCATGAAAACACATTTCTTTGTAGCAGCATAGAATTGTTCTTCACGCAGAATAATTAACACTTTCTTCAAATGCTGAACATGCTCTTCTTTACTAGTACTGTTGATCAGAATATCATCAAAGTAAACCACCACAAATTTTCCAATGTACGGTCTGAAAATTTGATTCATCACCCTCACGAATGTACTCGGTGCATTCGATAGACCAAACGACATTACCATCCATTCATACAATCCTTCCCTTGTCTTGAATGCTGTCTTCCATTCGTCCCCTGGTCTAATGCGAATCTGATGATAACCGCTCTTCAAGTCAATCTTAGAAAAGATTACAGACCCACTAATTTGATCCAATAGATCATCAAGTCTCGGCATCGGAAATCTGTATCTGACTGTGATCTTATTCAATGCTCTACTATCTGTGCACATCCTCCACGTTCCATCCTTTTTGGGTACCAATAAAGCTGGTACAACACAAGGACTTAAACTCTCCTGCACACGCCCCTGTTCAAGCAATTCTTCCACTTGTCTCCTCAATTCTTCATGTTCCTTTGGACTCATTCGATAATGTGGTCTGTGTGGCAACACAGCACCTGGAACAAGATCTATCTGATGTTGTATATCCCTCAACGGTGGCAACTCCGTTGGTAACTCCTTCGGAAATACATCCTCAAATTCTTTCAATACTGGTTTAACTTCTTCTGGAATTTCAACTTCTTCACGGCTCTCTCTCCCTATCAACAAAAACACTTCAGGCTCCTCCTCTACTTCCTTCACAAACTCCTTCAAAGATAACAAAGTTTTAAGTTCTTCAATCTCCTCCAACTTGTCTTCCTCCTGTTGTCGCTTCTTTGGAACTAGAGTAATCTTTGTGCCTTCAAACATGAAACTGTAACTGTTGGTACGCCCATCATGTTGCACCGCCCTATCATACTGCCACGGTCTCCCCAACAACAAATGACAGACATCCATATCTACCACATCACACCAGATTTCATCCTTGTATTTCTTTCCAATTGAAAACTTCACACAAGCTCTTCGTCCAACCTTCACCTCCACGCCTTTCCTCAACCAAGCTAGCTTGTACGGTTTCGGATGTTTCTCAGTCTTCAATGCCAACTTCCTCACAGCTTCTGAAGAAATTATATTATCACAGCTGCCAGCATCAATAACAAATTTGCAAACCTTTCCCAGAATAGTACATGTTGACTGAAAAATATTGCTCCTTAACCAACTACAATCCTCCTCTTGCTTTGGTGTTAAACAGGACCTCTTCATCATTAGATTATAACCTTCGTCTCCCGACACTTCTTCTTCCTCCTCATCAGGTGGTGAATTGGAATATTCAGCTTCTTCATCCTCATCCTCAACCTCCGCTATCATAACTCTCTTCTTCGGCTTTGGACATTCGCTACTTTTGTGGCCCATTTCTTGGCAATTATAACATTTGAAACCATTATTGACTTTCGCCTTCCCAACCTCATTCACAACTGGTTTTGTAACAACTTTTGAAACATTAGAACTTCCACTAACACCCTTCACTTGATTATTGGAATTTGTAAACACACCACCTCCTCGTCGTCCCTATTTATCCCAAACCAACGCTTTTTGATGTGCTTTCGCTACAAATCTGGGATCAAACATGTTAACCATATCCTGAATCTGCATTCGCAATCCCCCAATGAATCTAGATGTCAGCTGCTCTTCCGTTTCCATAATATCATTCCTCGCAATAAGCTGATAAAACTCATCGGCGTAATCATTAACATTCTTTGTGCCCTGCCTCAAATTCTGCAAACGTTGATACATCAAAGATTGATAATTGTAAGGTAAGAACGTTGCTTTCATCAATTTCTTCATCTTCTCCCAAGATTCAACTTTTGACTTCCCCATTCGTTTACGTGTAAGTTTGGTTTGCTGCCACCACGCCAAAGCTCTACCCCTCAACCTTTTAGCAACCAACTTCACTCTACGATGTTCTGGAACTTCTTTGAAGTCAAAAATCTCCTCAACATTAGCTACCCAATCCAAAAACTACTCAGCTTGCATACCACCTTTGAATTCAGGAATTTCAGTCTTCATCCCCGACTCCCACTTGTGATCATACTCAAAGTGATTTCTTCCTTGTCCTCGTCCTTGTCCTCGAACACTACCACCATCATACTCCTCTTCAAAATCAGATGTATACCGTTGTCTATCTCGTCCACCCACATCTCTACTACCATCACGTCTTCCACCTTCATCCATTCTATCTACATTCCTTTGTTCACGATCATCCGCGTTCCTCCCACGCCTTTGATCATTGTCAACACTTCTTTCTCGATTGGATTGTGGTGAGACTCTACTTCCCCCATGGTTAGATTCAGGTGAAACCCTTCTCCGATTTTGATTCATTTCTAACATCATCTTCTCTAATCGTCCAATTCCTTCGTTAAGCTTTTACTAAAGTTTTCATTGATTCTTTGCTCCATCTCATCAGCTTCTTCTCTTCGATACAAAGCTTCTACATTTTGGTGACGATTAGCTCTTCTCGGCGGCATACTTGAAAACTTCACAAACACTTCAAATTCAAACATAATTCGAACTTTGATCCAAAATGAAATGGATCGAAACTTCCACTTTTGTTGCTACTTCGCGATGAACACGATGAACACAACTTCTCCAAATGAGGCAAATTTGATCTCCCACTCTTCTACTTAGCTCGGCTTCTCACTTCAAGCTCGGCTAGCACTTGATCTCTTCAAAACTCCAAAATGATTAGGCTCCAAGTCTCGATCTAGCTATGATTGGCTAGAACTTGCTCTGATACCAAATGATGCAGCGGATATTACAAAAACAATGTAGTTCGATGAAAGTTGCAATCGATGGAATGATAAATGCTGAAGTGCCCAAATTCGTTGATCCGAAGATACCGAATTCTAGCTATCCCGAACTCGTTGATCGTGCATGATACCGAGTTCAAAGATCTTCAATTCTTCAAGCGTTGATCAAGCGAACTTGATTCCGCGAATCGGCTTCTGCAATCGTTGAATCGAGCGCACTCGATTATCCAAAAGAGGAGATAGGAGATTACACTCAACTACCAATTGGGTGAAAGCACAAAGCTAACAAAACAAGAGTTTTATTTCAAATCAACTAAACTATTACAAATGACTCACATGACCTATTTATAGGCACCTGACTCGAACAACACAATTTGTACAAACTCATGAGTCAGTTCCGACCTAACAACCTCCGACTTACGACTTATAGCTGACGTACGACTTACGACTTAAAAGTAACGACCTAATACAAACAGAAACATTACAACACAGAGTCAACGACTTACGACTCAAGTCATATGTACAAACGACTTAAAACAGAAAATATCAACAGAAAATACAACACTTAAGTCGTTGCCGACTTAACAACTCTACGCGACTCAACTTAGGTCGTACGCGACCTAAAACAGACGACTTAACTCCAGCAGCGGTCTTTCTTTGGACGACTTAAGGCATCAATGGTTCAGATTAACGCGGCATAGGAATCTTCGCTTCTGGCTTCTGCGACTTAAGATGGTACGACTTAACTAAGTCGTAACTCGATACCGACTTACCACTTGACTTGTTAAGTCGTTCTCGACCTAACACTTCATCAGTTTGCTCTGCCTTCTCACTGCATAACTCGGCAGCTCGTCCTGGTGACTTAAGAGATTTGCTAACCCGCATATCTTTATTGAGTCGTTGCCGAGTTATACTAAGTCGGTCATGACTTATCGTTTCACTAGGTCGGTTACGAGTTAGGCCTTCTCCCCAGTTGAGTCGTAGCTCCTTTTCACCTGAACTGTTAGATCGAAGACGACTCAATGCCGCTTTATTAACTCGCGCCTTTCCTTTGTTATCTCGTGTACGACTTATGCTATCTCCCCAGTTAAGTCGGTCACGACTTATGCCTTGGAGACTTATAGCTTGGCCTGCATCAATAGGTATAGTGACCAAAGAAAAAATGGTCTCGTTAGGAAAAGCGATAGATGGAGGAGGAAGGAAGAAGTCAACCGGCTCTTGCTTGATCTCCATAGTGGTCTTGAGCTATTCTTCAAGAAGCTCACTCATCGAAAGCCTTTGAGCAGGGTCAATCGTCCCAATGATAATAACATTCTCATTTGTAGGAGCTCCTTGAAAGTTAAGAGCATTTTCTTCTTGCAACGCATCCATTATTTACGTGCCCAGACCTAGAGTGTCATCAACCGAAATGCTTCGGATCGTCCCAAAAATAGCTATAATTGTAGACTTAGTCATTGTTGCATGTTGACCCAGTTGGGTGCTTTTCTTCAAGAGACTTGACATCGAATTCAAACCTAAAATTTGAGAAAGATGAAAGGAGGGATTAGCTACGTCGATCGGTGTCATATGAGCTCTCTCAAATATGGGTGAGGTCAATGATATACCTCCACCGGATTGAGGCTTTGTGTGGTCGCGCGTGTCATCAGGATTCCCCTCCTGATTTTGAGATAGCATGCTTATCTTCTGTATCTGCGGTGCATCCGGATTATATGGAAGGACAGACAGAGCGATGATTGCAGCTGGAAGCCCAATAGTGAAACCCATTGTGAGATCCTAAGGTGCAGTCCCAGAGCCTTCGGGTTGATCTTTCTAGACTGTGATTGCTAGCTCTGGGTGAAAAATAAGTTCACCAGTCCTGTGCGCCTCGATTTCTTCTAGATTTAGAATCTCACTCTCTAGCTCCACCAAATTTACTTCACCTCCTTCCATATGATGTTGCTCATCCTGCACAATCTGTTCCATGCCAATGCTAGAGCTTGGGGATAGTTTTTCCCAAGCCATGCCAAATCTCTGAACTTAAGTACGTTGGCATTGTAATTGGTGATGGGTGGCTCGAACCTATCTTTGACTTGTCTCTCTGTGGCTGCCACCAACTCATCCATTTTCTTAGCCTTATCCAACGCATCATCTTTCTGTTTGTAAGCGTCAAGCAACTCTTCACAATAGTCATGAGCTATTTGAAGGGTTTCATGCTCCTCTTTTCTTTTTTCCTTCATGAGCTGTGCCTTCAGATCCTCACCTCTTTATCCAGCTCATGATTCCTGTGATGAACAAACTTATCTTGGCTTAAATGTTGTTTTCTCTCATGTTCGATCATCACATTTAATTCCCTGACTTTTGATCAATATCCATCTTTGCCTTCTTCAGCTTAACAACTTCTTTATTAAGATGAGTGATGGTCTCATCATTCTAATTTGCTGTAAGTTGCAATCCTGCAGCCTCAGTCTCCATGCTCTCGGCATATTTAGAGATCGCTCAGCCAACCTCCTTCAACCGAAATAATGATCATACACATCTCGACATATGCCATTATATGGTCTTTTACCCTTAGAGGATGTCCTTCAAATTGGGAATGGACCTACAGCCTTTAAAACAGATTTTTACGAAGCGATGTTGCAATTCAACTATCTAAGGATTAGACAAGACCGACTACTCTGCTTCAACAATAGGCTATTCAGTAAACTACTCAATAGGCATTTTACCTGCTGTATGTCGACATGAATCAAAAGCAGTAGATGATCAATCAGAATGTTGGGAAGTATGAGACGTCGTTGTTTGCTTGGCATAAAGGGAAGCACGAGAGGGGTCATCATGAGGAATGTCGCCGTGTCGGCTGGAGCGCCTGTCCGAACCCCAGGATTGGGGCAACTTGGATTTGGGTCGGTGCCTAGATGACGAGTCATGTGACCTATATTCCTTCTCTCTCCTCCTCTATCACAGCTTGAACGCTAACTAGAATCAGAATCATGGCTGGTCCTACGGGAGCGTGCGCCCCATTTGCGTCTCGGCTGATAAGCCATTTGATCCTCGAGAGACTCATACAAACCACATCGCTCCATTGTACTTGTGAATAAAACAAAGATGAATCAGCCTCGATAGGATAGGAACACGATGCAAGCTGAGCAAAGTGTAGTGCACGTGTGTGTGCATGCAAGTGTCATAGTGTCCCCCCAATGGGCCATGGGTAAGAATTTTGTTGATAGGGGTAATCTCCCCTGCCTAGTTGAAGGCACATCTTCTTGGGAATGAATAGGGGATCCAACATCCTCAATGCTCTTGTTGCCAAGGTCGTAAGAAGAAATATCATCTGGAATTGGCCCCAGACCAGCGTATATAAGCTTAGAGGGCTATACAGGAGTTTCAAATGTGACTATAGCTGGCGGAGGTGCGATCAGAGTCTTCCTTTTGACAATTTTAATCTTAAGACTTCTTCTTTGAAGAGGTTGTTGGTCGTCCTCGCCCTCATCAACAAATGGATCATGGCCCGCATCATCGTCATTACGACCAGCTTTGTCACCTTTACCATCCTCAAAATGTTCTCTTGCTCCTCCAATCTTGATAGCTGGACATTGAACTGGGTGCATCGATGAATAATCTCTATTATCTCCGGACGAAGAACCATCCTTATCATAATCACAGACCTCTGGAGCAGAGCCAACGCTACAATCTGGGTCAAACAAATTATAGGCCCAAAGGTTCTCGTCAAAAAGCAGTGTCTTAGCCTCCCACTCTGCCTCTGGAATTTCATGAAGTTGTCGGAGAGTCTCTGCCAAATCTGCATTGCTAGGCCTGCATAGTACATCTGCAAAGAATGGAAAAGTCGTTCAGTGATAACAAAACTATGAACATGGACTTGTATGGAAAAGACGAAAATGAAACTTATGTCCAGACAACCATTAATGTTCAAATCCAGGAGGATAAAAAACGAAAATGAATTCATCTTTGAAGTATCTCAATTTATTCCAAGTGTCGATTACAATTCTGCAGCCCCTAGATGGCTCTAGGAAAGTAAGGGAAGGATTTCCCTTGTGGTGCTTGAAGCCGTATAGATACCGAATTTCTTAATTTATGGGTACTCAGTTGAAATAGCGAGCGAATATGATGAACAAACTATGAAGCATTACATAGCTGTTTGGATGGAGTTGAGTTGGTGCCAGCCTCGTAAAATGCAGGACTCAGCGGATGAACTGGTTAAATAGTGGAACACATCCTACTTGGCATATGTACTTACTACATGGTGTGTACCCAAATAGGGGATGGTGAGCTCTCTAGTGGCACGTAGGAACTAACAGGTCCTCAAATGGGATGCCATATTTCTCACAAATTATTCTAAGTGATCCTTCCTCGATCTTTGAAGTGATGGAATTGGTGGGATCGTCTAATATAATAACATCGTCAAGTGTATCAGGAGTAGCTTCGGCTTATGGATATTCTATCGACTATATTGGAACTTCCAAAACAGGTTGTCCACTAGTGGTTTTTCAGGCTAAGGTATAGGTTGCATCGGAGTTTGTCGTGCAGATGGAACCGTAGTCAAGCTTGACTCGGTATCTCATTCGACGTATCTTGGAATTAATGGGCCTACAGCTTGAGCAGAAAGATGCTTGGAACGTCTATGACCTATAACTATCAAAGCTCAACATACAAGTTATATCTGAAAGATTAAAAGACTACCCTATGTTACAATAAAAACCTAGTGTGGTGTAGATTACAGTGTTGTTTAGTGTCGTGCAGTGTCAGTGTCCAATGTTGTGCAATGGTTCATTTGAAAATCTAGATGTTATCCAAAGTGATCGTCATTGCTGACCATGCCAACAGACTTCACGTTATTGATCGTGCATCAAAAATGCCTTGGAACTTAGGATATTACATTTTGGAAAGATTGAAATTGTGCAAAGTTCGAAGATGGATTTTCGCCACTTTTCCATCTCCTCTCCCGAACCCAAGTGCGGCCATCAACATGAAACACATCCAGCCTCGCCACCAACGTCGCCACCAACCTAGAAGCTTCGAAGTTCGAAGAGACGATCAATTCAAGCGGTTGGTTCAGGTTTAAGTTTTGGATCATGCTTAGAATGATGGTTCGGGTACGAATGAATGAAGAATGGAAGCATAAGAAAATGATGAATGGCGAGGGCAGAACTTGAAGGTGAACGACATTGTCTTGAATCTCAGGCCAAGTTGAGGAAACATTAGTGCTAAATGGAAGCTCAAACTTGAGTAATAAAATTAAAGTGGGGAAGAGAAAGGGTTAGTTGGGTTAAGTAGCCCTAAATCCTACTTTTTCTGCTATAAACTAGCCACGTTTTAAGGGCTGGATCGGTACCGATCCATGCCCATGGATCGGTATCGGTCCGTAGATATAAAAAAGAAAAAGATGATGATCTATATGTGTGTACGTGCATATGCTCAAAGAACAGCCCAAGAACATTTGTGCATATACGTATGTATATACATATTCAACTACTAGAATTAAAGGAAGGCAGATTCATACCTGAAAAATCCAAGAAAGTAGCCAAGTCAAAATTACTAAGCTCGGAGTGACAAACCATAAGAGCATGCTCTAGTTTTATTGTGCCAGATGCCGATAAAGCATCGCAATGGGTAGCTAGAGACACAACACTTCATCGAAATGATTTGAAAGATGAAGAAAAACTATTCAAAGCACAGACCGGGGTTCGATATGGCATTCCTGATTTGTCTAGAATTAAAGCACATAATGTTTGAAACAAGATGTACTTTGGGGAGCAAGTGTTATCCAACCTTTTAATCAGGCAGTATCGGAATGGACTTGACGAACCAAACTCGAAAGCTATCGAGGTGAGAAGCCTAGAGAGATAACCGCAGAGTTTAGAAATCAAGTACAACTAAAGCCTTAAGATAGAAGCAAGGCCATCTCAAGAAGCAACAAAACAAAAATCCATCTAAGTGATGGATCGGTACTGATCCATCCCCTTGAATCGGTACCAGTCCATAAAATCATCATGAAACTCCTTTAATTTCCTTTTATTCTCAAAGGTTGATGTTAGCAAGCCATTTCGATCTTCATAAGATTGACCGCGTGCAGCTCTTTATCTATCTACTCGAGCACATGAAATCAGCAACTCTATTTCTCCACTAATCCATATTATCACTATAGAATTTTTTTTATAACAATGCAAACAAGATGGAAGTCACGTAGCTAACAATGAGTCACCACATCACAAAGCATTGATACAAATCCATAAGAAGATCTTATGGATCGTTACTAATCCATGCTTATGGATTGGTATCGATCCATAGCTGTTTGTTGAGATGGCCACGTTTCTTCAAGGCCATCTGGTATAGGAACCTGGAGATTGTGGTAGTAGATGTGGTGGAGCATTTTTCGACGACCCACAGCTATAAATAGGAGGCTAGGGGCTCATTTTTGAGGATCTTTTTACTTCCTTGAAACTTTTACATAATTTCTTGTAATCATCCATGGATCCCTACCGATCCATAAGAAATGTACTTGCAAAACAGTAATAAAAGCAATAGAAAGCTCAAGTGGGCGTAGCCAATACTTGGCCGAACCACTATAAACGTTTGGTGTCTTGTTTTTACTCATTTTCCATTTATATTTCTTCATTTTCATTCTCTACTTAATTTCTTGGGTGTTAGCACCATTTTCTGGTACTGACATTATCTGTCAAGAAAAATATTGAAGAGAATTATTAAAATGTTTTGGAATAGATAATACTACAGGTAAACCAACACCAATGAGTACTAGTTTGCATTTAGAAAAAGACGAGAATGGTAAGGAATTCGATCAAAAACTATATAGAAGTATGATATGCTCTTTACTTTATCTAACCACTGGTCGACCTGATGTTATGATGAGTGTTTGTTTGTGTTCTCGAAGCATAACCCAAGGAATCACATCATCGAGCCGTGAAATAAATTTTACGATACTTAACCAACACTAAAATTTATAGGCACTTTTATCCGAAAGGTAGCTCTTTTAAACTGGTTTCACATAATGATGCCTATTTTGGAGGTTGCAATACGGATCGAAAGAGTAGGAGTCACATCTTCTACTTTATTGATCAATCTTTGGTCTCATGGTTTAGTAAGAAACAACATTGTATTTTATTATCAACATGTAAGGTAGAGTATATCTCAACTACTTTTCCTTATGCTCAAGTGATGTATAAGCAACAAACACTTCGAGATTTCGATAAAAGTATTTCATAATCTCCTATTATTGTGATAACACGAGTGTTATTAATCTCTCAAAAAGTCCAATAAATCATTCTAGAACAAAACATATTGATATACGTCATCATTTTCTAAGAGATAATGTAGAAAAAGAGGTTATTTTTCTAGAATTTGTTCATACGGAGAATCAAATAGCGAATATTTTTACTAACTCCCTATGCGAAATTACCTTTTTGAAATTACATAGGGAACTAAGCATTTGCTCAATAAATGAACTAATTTGTTAATTTTTACACATATATTCATACTTGAAAATGTTTTTTAATCTAATTATATTTCTAGTAAAATTAATCCCCATCTTAAGATAGTATTTTGCTTAGTTGATCAATATTAAACAACAAATCTCTATCGTATATATTCCTTTTACTACTTTGAGTACAAATTTTTTTTACTATTCAGACAACTTCATGTTAAAATGCTTCCTTCAGAAAATAACTTCTCTACATTCAGAATCTCTACTAAAACATGTCAACTTTTGAAGACGACTCCTCTTCGTGCATTAAATTCACTTCTTCTCCCTCTAAGAAAATGGGCTTTTCTCCTAAAGGAAGGAAAGTTAGACAATTAATTACATATGAAAGTCACGTAACTACAAATCAAGATGATCGTATCGATGGTATAACTAATTATCAAGGAGAAACAATGAGATTGCAAAAAGAATTATATTAGGAGCAATAACGACAGGGTGAACCTTTGAGTTTTATAGAAAGGACTATAATGGGCTTTTCCGGGAAGTCACCAACTAAAAACAACACTCATTCCAAAGGAAGTCTTTCAAAAGAACCATCAACTCCATTAAAATTTAGAGCCTAAGAAAGATAAGTCTTGGGAATTAGTGCCTTCCGAAGAATTTGATCGTTCGGAAAATAAATAATCTGGCTTGACATATCTATAATCTTCTATATATATATATATTGTATTTGGCTAAATAATGACTCTTCGAAGACTTTTTTAATTTGCTTTGATTATATAAAATCAACTTAGGTAAAATGAAATTTTATTAAAAATCTTAACAAGGTAGACGGACCACCATTAAACCATCTTCTTATTACATTTGTCAAAAATTACTAAGTATATGATTTCTAACAAATTTAGACGTCTAAAAATGTATTTTGACGATTAAAAGTTCGATACGGTCAACTAAAAAAACTTTGTTTTCATATTTGAATTAAAATTCAAATGTCTAAATTTTATTTTAGATGTCTGAATATAGGCCAAAATGAACTAAAAAGTTTCGGTTTGAAAATCTGTATCTTTCAAACATCTAAATTACACTTCAGATGTCTGAACAACTTTTTCTCAACTTTTGAACTAAAATTCAAATGTCCGAACTTGATTTAGACATTTGAAAATAGGCTAATTTGAAATAAAAAGTTTTGGGTTAATACCCTATAACTTTTAGACGTTTGAAAATTAGTTCAGACATCTGACCTCCAGTAAAAATTCAATCTGACCTTTCCTTTTAATCACGTCCATTGGCTCTATCTTCTTTCCAACTTTGAATTTTCTTCTAAAACTCTAGCCTCAAACAAAATTTACAATCATTGGATCCTAAAATTTCTGCTAAGAAGAGAAAATCTGGAGAGGCTTCTTCTACTCATCATCCAAACATCACTCTAGAAAAAAAAATCAAAGAATGGATTTTTCATGAAAAAGTTGTCATTGAAAGATTCAACTCATTATCCTCAATGAATTTTTTTCATATACTTTCTACAAATTAAGTGATTTTCCGATCTACAATCTTTGAGAATTTACTGATAAAGCTCGAATCACTTCTCTAGTTGATTTCAATGATAACAACGTAAAGATTGATACCTTAACAATTCAAATCTTCTTAGCAAATCTAAACAACAAAAACATTAGAGTTCATAACCATAAGGGTGGTTAAGGTCTATTGTATACGGAAATGTTGTTAAAATTCATGTTAATGATATGGGACGAATATTAAAGTGTGGTTATAAAGGAATAGAACTTATTGATGTCGATATTGTAGAAGGAAAAAGAAATGAGCTAATCCATGATTTTTGGAATGATATAAAAGGAAAATGACATCCAAAAGATCTTAGACAAGACCTAGTTTACTAGAAAGAATGATTACAAATACTTATATACCTAGAACAGGAAGTCGTGAGGTGGTATATAATATAAAATTTAAAGCTCTATAGGCTATTTTTGGCAAATTAAAGTGAATTAGGCAAGTTTTATACAAAATGAAATAAGATCTTTCTTCTTTCAAAAAAGAAAGACCATAGTTTATGCTCCATACATCATGCTATCCTTAATTATTCGGGAATACAAGTTTTTGAGGGTACACTGCTTCAAGTAGCATATTTAGAAAAATTATTCTTTAGCCTAATGAAACTTCCTGAATTGGTTCTGTCATATGTTTTGTATGAACAATATTGCCAACAAGTACATGCTCTCATTCCACTTGAAAAATCTTCTTCTTCCAAACTGCAAGAGATAGGAAAAGAAACAACTTATGAAATTGAAGAAGAAGAATCTAGCGAAGAAAGCAGTAAGGGAAATAAGAGTGAATCAAGTGATGCCTCATCAGTAAAAGTAATCGCTTCTAACTTACCGCAATTTCATTTGAATCAAATATATTAAACATCTAGCATAACTTCTAAAAACCAAAAAAAGTTAAAAGAACAATATATAAAGGCTTTTTATCACTTGAAAGTAGAGTTGAGAAAATTGAAAAAGATGTGAGTGGGATAAAAATTTTTTTGGCAAAGATATGGAAAATGTTACGTTGTAAATCTTGGTCTCCTACTTCACCACCTACGGATGATCCGATGCTAGAATACAAGAATATACATGGAGATATTTCCAAAGACAAGAATATACCAAAACAACAAATGATTTAAAGACTCGATAAGCTAGAATGAAGATATCTGCAAAGATCTCAAACTAATGTAAGAATCATGTGTCATGTATCAGTGTCATAGATATATGTGTATAATTTCCTTTTATAAACACACACCCCCAATATATATATACAATCTTGCAGATATTTCGATTCCAATCAACGGTGACATTGTAGCTTCAATCTGATTGGTTCTTAACAAATTAATATCCGCAATTTGTGAGGGTCATTCTAGCTATATAAGAAGTCATTGATTATGATTATGCTATGATTAAGAATAGTAAGATTAGTTAATTATTTTGATTTCTTAGATTGGTTACTATTCTTGCCTTGCATTTTTAAAAAGAGATAAAATGGAATATTATGTTATGTGATTTCTTGGTATTTTAAATATATGATTAATGATGAAAGTAGATAAGTTGAAAAAGAGATGGTTGAATCAAAATAATTATTTTAATGCGTATTTACCTGAAAAATCCACCCTGGCATCCTTCATGGATAGTTGAGTCTCCTCATAAGTGACATTCGTCCCGCCCAATTAATATACTGGGCATTGGGATTTCATTCTAGGGATTTTGGAAGCTGTGGACCTTCTTGCCCATCTGATTGAATGCATTACGGCTTGTATCACCACCCTCAAGTTCTCGGCCAACATCAATGAGGGGCTTGAGGGTATATAGATATATATCAAAAAGGTTTACAAAATTTAGAAAACTAAAATTCTCAGACAATTAGACATATGAATATATATTAAGACATCTAAATATATATTTTATTTTGAAAATACAATACTCAGATAACTAATTTTAGTGTAGTCATCTAAATAAACATTTAGATGTTTAACCTTGAATTTAGATGTCTAAATATAGTGGATTTTGAACTATAAATTGTCTGTTTGCAAACTGAGAAAATCCAAACGTCTAAAACTAAATTTAAACATCTGAATCCCTCTAAAGGCTACTTTTTATAAAACAGTCATTTTGGTGTTTGAAGAGATGCTATCGTTCATTAATGGTTGCACCTTCTCTAATGGTGATTACTCTTCATAATAACTCTTCAATCACTATATGTATGATTGTTTTTTGAACAATTATATATAACTTTTTTTTCTCTTGTTTAATATATTCTATATTCTTCAAAAGCTTTCAAAAATGATCTTCTACTTCCTAATGTCTACACTTTCAAATCACTATGATCAAAGAAGCTTATAGGAAGCCTTGTACTATAAGTAAAAATACATGTAGATTAAACACAAGATTATCAAAGTCAGCAAACTATTGTAATGTCTATTCCTACGGGCGAAGTGTGGGTGTTTTGGTTAGTGGAAATTCTGAAGGGGAGCTTCGAGACTGGATGTAGGATTGGAGATCTGAACCAGTATAAAAATTCTAGTGTGATAGCCTTTTATTTTACTTTACCATTTCTTTATTCTATAGTCTTGATATTACATATACATATATAGATATATGTAAGTTAGCCATATTAGATCCTTATGAACTTTAGGACTTCGAGGAAGTGGAAGACTCAAAAATATAGCTAAGTACACTATCGTTGCCAAGAGTTTTGTGTCGGTACCGAGAGGTTTCTTTTGGTGGGATCGGGATGAAACTTCCAAGAGAGGGAGTGGAGATTCTCCAGGTCATGCTAAAGGTAACTGTTTATTTGCTTGGGGTTTGATGGCGACATAGTAGCATGATGATAGCTTCAGGACTTCGGTGATGGCAACTTGATGGTGAATGGAGTTATATTCTGATGATGGTGGCTCAACGTTAAAAGGAGTCATGAGGTTGCTTATCAAAAAGCGATGGGTACTAGGAATGGTGACTCATGGATAGAATGTCGAATGGTTCTACCATGGAATGAAGGAATGTGGAATGGTTCCTTGAGAATAAAGGAGACTAGATGGAGCAAGGAAAGGGCGCGAATACACGTGCTAAGGGATCGTTGATACTCAAAGTGTTTTCTTATTTACTCGAAAGCAGGGTTAGTGTGGGGAAGCTTTGGCTACCACAGATCGGTTGTTTGGATCTGTATTCCCTGGACCGGGGAAAGGGTCTAGTATCAGCTTCAGGCTAAAGACGAGTACACTGAAAATCAGGATTTTCATTAGTCCTTGGCGGGGAAAGGCCATATGAAGTTATCATATATATAAAGGACGTTGAGTAATAGTGAGGATTGTTTAATGGATGCTATGGTTGCTTTTATTGCTTTCTTCCATAGTCTATCAATCTAGGGATGTAACTGGAGATAGGTATTTGGGATAGAGTAACATAGACACCCGTTGTTATATTTAGTTTTCAGTATACCTTAATGTATTTGTAGAGTAGCATATTATGGTTGTTATTAGCCGACTCTTTGGTTGCAGGGACAGGTCAGGTATGGTTCGTATACCCTTGTTTCTTATTATATCGACTTGTATAGTAATTTGAGATTCATTTATCGCTCAACCAAACTGTTGTATGACTCAAGGTTTTATGCTCTGGTTCTTATTTTCTTGGGTACTCTTAAATGAGTAAACAAGATAGGAGGTCTAGTGAGATGCAGTAGCTGTGCATAAGATGAGCTGGATGGAGCTATCTTGTATTATATATGGATTTCTATGCTTGTTCCGTTGTGCAACACTGTAGAGCCTTGACAACATTTGCTTACTATTATTATTATTATGAGTCTGTTATTTGAGTTTGTTTTTGTTCTTTATAAACTCTATTAGTATGTTGTATCACTCTGTCGAGGTGTACTCTAATAGTTGGTTCACTTAGTTATCATCATCTCTCCTATTTTATATTTGTGATGTATATTATATTTTATTCCATGCGCTGTGAGATATACAATCGGTACTTTAATTTGTTTCCCCTTCTTTCCACCCTTGATAATCATCCTACATCAACCGGGAATGAAAGCAGTGCATTATTTAGTTATATCGGGTGCCGTGGTATAGGATGGTCGTCACATTTAGCATAAATCTTAGGTTACACGATTAGCTTTAGTCGATATCGTGGTTCGGTAGAGATAGGGAAGGAGTTATCACCCTAGACTGGATCGAGAGTATATATATATGAGAGAGTGCGTACTTGTTATATAATTTTATATTCAAAACTATATAGTAGTATATATAATATATAAGTCGCATTCACACATGAGTACCATTGATACAGTTTTCTTATATGAGAGACTGATCATTCCTATTACAAATCTAGAATGAACCGACATATAAGGAACACTATGAGTAACTTTTTCTCTGGAATTGTGGAAAGAGCGGGTTCGAGGGCTGCTAACTCTAACTTGCAGGCAGTTTTCAATGCTATGATGGAGAACATGATGCAAAATGCCTAAGCGGTCGCTCTGAATGTTATTGTCGATGGTGGTGCTCACGTATAGCACCAAGGGCTAACATTCCCAAGCTATGTAAGGATTACTCTACCTTGGGAGGAAATCATTCCTTGGAATAGAGTCGGCCATTGACGTGCAGGATAGTTGGATACCTACGAGCGTATCTTTGGTGACATGGAAGTAGATGATGTCATGAAAAGGAAGTTGGCTTCTAGACAGCTTCAAGGGCAGGCCATGAACTAGTGGAATTCCATTACTATTGCTACACCCGAGGATCAGTTCACTAAGACCAGTTCAAGGATTGGTTTGAGGAGAAGTTCATTCCAGCTTCCTAAAAGTTGTGCTATTCAGGAGATTTGCTGATTTAAAGCAGGGAGATATGTCTGTCCCTGAGTATATTGCTAAGTTCGAAGCTTTATCGAAATACGGAATGTTTATCATTGACCCTCCATTGAGGAAAAACAAGAAATTTATTGTAGGTTTGGATGACTATTTAGGGAGAAGTTGGTCAGTCATATCGATGAGCCATTCGAGAGAATTGTCGAGAAAGCTCTTCCCCAAAAGAGTTTATCACCCCAAGTCCAAATCAGCTATGGTCATTAAGGAGGATCCAAAACCGCAACAAGGCAGTGGAGGCAAGAAGAAGTGGAATAGGAAAAGGAACCAGTTTCAAGGAGAGAATGCTCAGAAGAAAGCTAATATGAACTTATCTTTTATGGTTGTGGAGACAAGGGTCACTTGATTAGAGACTACAATGCTGATGGAAATAAGAAGTGTTACAATTCTAGCACGTTCGGACATATGAAGAAAAGTTGTCAAGAACCAGCACAGCAAAAAAGGTTGTGACTTCAACAAAAGAGAAGGGGAAGGGTATCATTATTCAAGGTATGATTTCCATTTATGATGTTTCCATACTTATTTTATTTGATATCTGGGCATCAAATTCCTTCATATCTAGTGATTTAATAGATAGATTGGGATTGAAACCTTAAATAGTTGACCGACCATTGATTGTGACAAACCCTATTAAAGGCTCCACTAGCCTGTGTATGGTTTGTCATGGTTTAGTCTTATCGAGTCATGGATGCTCTTTTATTTGTGATTTCTTTGTTTTGAATTTCATTGGGTGCGAGATTATCTTGGGGATGGACTGGTTAAGGAACTATGTGGTGGTAGTGGATTACGATAAGCTATTGGTGACGATCGGAGCTATGAAGGGATGGACTGTAGTGATTGGATGCCTGTCGTAGGATAAGGTTATGGATAGCTTTTTATAACAGATCAAGGTTCCATAGGATGAGTTGTCATATGTGCCTATCTTTAGGGAGTATCCGGACATGTTTGAGGAGGTGAACGGATTACCATTGCACAGAGATTTTGAGTTTCGTATAGACTTGATGAAGGATGGCAGACCGGTAGTTATTCCATTGAGGCGTATGGCACCTAAGGAGAAAAAGGAGTTGGAGGTACAAGTAAATGACCCGTTGAAGAGAGGGTTCATTCGTGGTAGTATATCTTAGTGGGTGCACCAGAACAATTCGCCACTAAGGCAGATGGCTCTCTAAGGTTGTTTGTAGATTACCATGAGCTGAATAAAGTGACGAAGAAGAAAAAGTATCCACTGCCATGTATTATCGACTTGTTCGATCAGCTACATGGTGTGAAGGTGTTCTTTCAATTGGATTTGGATATGGCATTTCATCAGTTGAGAGTAGGAAAGAAGAGTATGCAAATCATTGCTTTTCGTACGTCGTTTGGTTTCTATGATTGATTGGTTATGCCATTCGAGATAACCAACGCTCTGACATACTTTGTTAATCATATGAACCACGTCTTCAAGGATCAGCTAGACAAGTTCATGTTTGTGTTTATGGAAGATATTCTGGTCTACTCTTGGATCGAAGAGGAATACAAGGCGCACTTGAGAGTTGTGCTTGAAGTGTTAAGGATGCGCAAGTTGAAAGCAAAATTTTCATAGTGTCACTTCTGGACGAAGGAATTGAGATTCTTTGGTCATGTCACTTCTGAGCAGGACATCGCAGTAGATCCTACCAAGGTAGCAGCAGTTTAGGATTGGTGCCAACCCAAGAATACAACTAATGTAAGGAGTTTCTTAGGATTGACAGGATATTACAGAAGGTTAATCAGAGATTTCTCAAAGGTAGCCATGCTGTTGACCAATTTAACAAAGTAGAATCAGACTTTTATTTGAGATGCAAAGTGTGAGCATGTGTTTGTGATTTTAAGGAGAGGTTGACGAGTGCACCAGTAATGACCATTCCGAGAGGGAATGAAGAGCTGACAGTATACACAAATGCATGTAGTACTGGGTTAGGTGTGGTACAGATAATGAAGGGGAAAGTTGTTGCCTACGCTAGTCGATAGTTGAAGCCGCACGAGGGGAAATATTCAACTCATGATTTGAAGTTGGTGGTGATAGTATTTGCTTTGAAGATTTGGAGGCACTACTTATTAGGAGAAAGGTTCGAGCTATTCATGGACTATAAATCCTTGAAGTACCTTTTCTCCCAGAAGGATCTCTACATTCGCCAGTAGTGATGGTTGGAATTCTTGGCCTTCTACGACTTTGACATTTCCAATACCCCTGGTAATAGAAATGCGGTCGTTGATCATTGAGCGGAAGACAAGCCAGTTTGGGAGCAATGTTCCAAGAGTGGAAGCAGCTGTAGTATATTGCTGGCTACGACTTCAGACTTCATTGCGAGTTAGAGTCAGAGATGTTGGAAAGTTTGACAATCAGACCTACCTTGACCGAGCGGATTAGTACTAGTCAAAAGTGAGATGCTAGGCTAGCAAATATCATGACAAAATAGGATGAGATGTAGAGTTTGAATATCTGAAGCAATATAGACTCGACTGAAAAGGTTGGCTCTGTAAGGATAGGAAATTGTTGTCCCCGATGTTGATGGATTCCGAGATGATGTTCTACAAGTGTGCCACCATTCTAGGTTGACATACATCCTGATGGTAATAAGATGTACTGTTATATAAAGCAAACCTTTTATTGGGAGGGGATGAAGAAGGATGTCGGGACATTCATCTCGAAGTATATGAACTGCCAATTAGTGAATGCAAAACAGAAGAAGCCAAGTGGATTAGTGCAATTGCTTGAAGTTTCTGAGTGGATTGGGAATAGACATCGATGGATTTCATAGATGGATTGCCAAGGACCAAAGAAGGGTATGATAGCATTTGGGTCATAGTCGATAGATAGACGAAGAGTTCCCGATAAATACCCATAAAGTCTACAAGGGCGGCATCCAAATTGACCGAGTTGTATGTGAAGTCGATAGTACGGTTTCATGGTTTGCCGAAGAGCATTTTAACCGGTTGAGACCCATTGTTCACTAGTAGGTTTTGGAAGAGCTTAAAAGAGGTGTTGGTGACTGAGCCGCATCTCAGTACAGCTTATCACCCGCAAACTGATAGGCTGATCGTGAGGGTGAATCATATATTGGAGGATTGTCTACGAGCTTGCATTCTCAATTTTGCGACTTGTGGGATGTTCATCTGCACTTGGTAGAGTTCGCATAAAACAATAGCTATCAGTCTATTATCGATATGGCACCGTACAAAGCATTGTATGGCTAATCTTATAACGTTCCTTCATGTTGGTGGGAAGCGGGCGAAAAAATGAAACTTGGGCTAGATATGATTAGGGAACCTCAAAGAAGATAGAGACTATTCAGGAACGAATTAAAGCTGCCCAGGATAGACAGAAGAGCTACGCTGATAGAAGACGTTGAGATTTGGAATTTTCTATCGATGATATAGTGTTTGTGAAGATTTCAATTTTGAAGAATGTTATTCGATTTGGTAAAGGGGAAGTTGGTGCCGAGATTTTTAGGTCCTTTTTTGGTAGTAAAAAAGGATTGGGAACCTAGCATATAGGGTTGACTTACCTCAGAAGATGGTAGGCATGCACAACATCTTCCACGTCTCCCACTTGCGAAAGTTTGTGCACGACTCGGGCATGACAATTGCATCGGATCACCTTGATGATATGGAGGTTGATCCAGAATCTTCAAGACCTCATAGGCTGGTTCGTATTATCAGACGCGATACGAAATAGCTTAGGAGGAAGATGGTGGAGTTAGTGAAGATTTAATAGGGCGAAAGTGAGAGCGATTGCATGTGAGAAACCGAGAAGAGTACGAAGAACATGTATCTGGAGCTTGTTGCATGGTAAGACCTGCTATTTATCTTATTTACTTTCACCACTGATATCATATAGAATAGATCTCGCAAGCTAGGATAGGCTTACCTACATTATTGGTTGCGTACTGCTTGTTTGACATATTGCTGGTTTCTTGGGATTGTTAGGCATGCGAGGTAACTATGTTTGACCATTCTTTGAGTTATTTAGGGATTTTGGAGGCGAAATTCCTAAAGGAGGAGAGTGTAATGACCCAGATTTTACGTATCGAAGAATAGTAAAATAATTTAATTTTATCCATATGAGGTCATACGACTCTAAAATTTTGAAAAATGACCCTTAGGGACATTTTCCACATCAACTGTTTTTGTCGAATTTCTATGCAACCATTTTGATCCTGAAAATTTTCAATGGACTTTAACTTTTGATACAAGCTGAATTAGGGTCTCAAACATCTTCCATTGCTTCAGGGTGATGTTTTCCCATTCCGTAGAGTTGTCATAATAGAAAAACAGATTTACCATTTGAAAGTTATAACTGTTTTAAGTTTGGGCTACTATTTGCCTGCATTAGTGGGTAATTAACTAAGCTCTATAAGGCACACTAATCCATCTCGAAAATTATGCTTAGGGAAGGCTGTATGGACTGATCTAAGTCATTTCCATCTTCTCTGAAATAGCTTTAAACCTCTTTTAACCTTAATTTCATCAAAAATCCTACATTTTCCTTACTAATCTTAGCCTAAATCATAATTAGAGGGCTAATTAACATTGAGAGACTAGAGATTATTATTTTTGCTGATTTGCATTCATCTCCTTTGCTTTCCACTTCAGATCTAAGTGGAGAAATTGGTATTTTGGGTGTTTGGTGAGTGGTTCTTGGCCTCTCACTCTAATATGAATGGTTAATAGTTAAAAATGATGTTTTTAACATAATTTTGATCCTAAAATGTTTTCTAACTTTAATCACATTTTTATAGATGTTTAAGGCTGAATATTAAAGGTTTTAAAAGGTTTTGCCAGCCCTTTTGTTTATATTGATATGCTAGTATAGAAGATAGATATAGGATATGATTGGTTTGATTTTCATATATCGGTTAATTGCATGTATGAGTGGATGTATTTTTATGCTATTTCATGTATTTGTGTGTTGCTTTGATGTAGTTTGCTAGTGCTTTTAGGTAGTTAGGAAAGGGGTGGTCAAATCTGCAAATTGAAGGCAAAGATGTTTGGAATGGGATGGAACTTGGAGGAAGTGCTTTGGTGCATGAGAGGATCCTATGATTCAAGTTACATCAAAATTGGGGCTAAGTGGAGGAGTCGATACCGAGATCTTTGGTTAGTACCCAGAGCTTTTGGTCGGTGGAGAAGGTCTCAGTAGGGAATGGTGCTTCAGGTCGGGGTTAGAAGTGATGAGTGAAGGCCAAATGCAAGAATTTGGCTAAGTATTGGAATTGGTACCGAGAACTTTATAAGACTTGGTACCGAGAGCTTTGGAGGATTTGGCACCGAGAGCTTTTCTTGAGAGTGGTAGAGTTTAAACACATGGAAGTTGAAGTTTCAGATGGGAAGGACTTTGAGGAAGAGGAAAACAAAAAAATATAGCTAAGTATTCCTATCAGTACCAAGGGTTTTGTGTCGATACCGAGAGGTTTCTTTTAGTGGGGTCGGAGTGAAACTTCTAGGAGGGGGAGTGGAGACTCTACGGGTCGTGCTGAAGGTGTTTGTTTGTTTTCTTGGGGTTTGATGGCGATATAGTAGCATGATGATAGCTTTGGGACTTCGGTGATGGCAACTTGACGAAAAATTGAGTTAGGTTCCGTTGATGGCAACTCGATGTTGAAATGAGCCATTAGGATGGTTATCCACAAAGGGCAAGTTCTAGGAAGGGTGACCCATGGATAGAATGTTGGGTGGTTCTATCATAATGAAGAAATGTGAAATGGTTCCTTGGAATAACGGAGACTAGATGGAGCAAGGAAACGGCTCGAATATGCATGCTAAGAGGTCGTTGATACACGAAGTGTTTTCTGATGTACTCGAAAGCAAGGGTATTGTGGGGATGCTCATGGGTACTTTGTTTGGCTATCCCAGATATGTTGTTTGGATCCGTGTAGACTAGACCTAGGGAAAGGGTCTATTATTAGCTTTAGGCTAAAGACATGTATACTGAAAACCGGAATTTCCATTAGTATCTGGCAAGGGAAAGGCCATACGAGTTATCATATTTCTACAACACATTGTTTGATAGTTAGGATTGTTTGATGGATGCTATGGTTGCTTTAATTGTTTTCTTCCCCAATCTATCACTCTGGGGATGCCATTAGAGATAGGTACTGGGGATAGGGATACCTGGACATCCGTCATCATACTTAGTTCGCGGTATCTCTTTATGATATATCATAGAGCAACACTTATGTTCATTATGTGACAACTCTTGGTTGCAGGGACAGGTCAGGTATGGTTCGTATGCCCTTGTTCCTTACTATATCGACTTGTATAGTATTTTGAGATTCATTTATCGCTCAAACCAGACTGTATTCTGACCTGGGATTTCATTCTTTGCTTCTTATTATCTTGGGCACTCTTAAATGAGTAGACTAGATAGCAAATCTAGGTGAGACGTACTAGCTGTGCAAAGGACAAGCTTGTTGGAGCTATCTCATATTATATATTGATTTCTATGCTTATTCCGATGTGCAACGCTATGGAGCCTTGACAATGTTTGCTTACTATTATTATTATGAGATAGTTATTTAAGTTTATTTGCAATCTGTATAAACTCTATTATTCTATCGTATAACTATGTGGAGCTATGCTTTGATATTTGGTTCACTTATTTATCACTGTCTCTCCTGTTTTATATTCGTGATGTATATTATTTTATTCCATGTGATGTGAGATATACTATAGGTTCTTTGATTTTTTCCCCTTCTTTCAACCATTGACAATCGTCCTACATTCGTTGGGCAGACGTCAGCGCATTATTTAGTTATATTAGGTGCCGGTGGTGTAGGACGGTTGTCAAACTTGTCTTGGATGCAAATAAACGAGCCTTGAAATTTGAACATAGTTGGGCCCATGAATGGATATTGACAACCTTCAGATGAGGGAACCACGAGACATTGGCCCAGTCAGAGTAAAGGGAAATAGGAGAAATTTTGCATGGTTGGAGATCCGACAAGCTTGAGTTACTAAGTTGAAGGCGGTGAAATGATCGGACGGGTAGGTCCTTCTATCATATTTATCAATAGGAGGCAGGGCATACATGCGGTGAATGTTAGCGCCTAGGATTTCTTAGGAGAATGGGTCTCCATTCTCATCATCTGACCCTCCCTTCGTCACTAAGTTTTCTTGTCTGAATTCTATGCATCAACAGACATAGGGTGGCTATTTCTTCTCGGAGGCTAGGTTCTGCATGTCGCAGATGATGATGATCCCTTACGAGGAAAAGGCTTCTCGATCGCATATCCAGTGTCGAGGATCTATTGCGATAATACGACAAAGGAGAATGGTAATGCCTAACTAGAGTAGGAGACTTGCTCCTAACAACCGATGGAGACCTGGGTGAATTAGGTCATCTTTCCTAGGATTTGGGCCGGGGTGCCTTCTGTTGAGCCAGGATTAAATCGATGGTTCTCTAGGCTTTAGGGCCTTGCCTTGCCCTCCGCCACTAAGGAATTCAAAACAGCGATCAAGGTTCCCATTTATCGTCCGTAAGCAATGGAAAGTGGACTGCCTCTCGGTTAAAGGAGATTGGCGGCATAGCGGTGGCTTTGGTACTAGGATATCATGGATGTCCCCTTGCATTGGAATGGCATGAGCGTTCCTATGATGGACACAACATTGACCTCGGACTCTCCATTTCACAGGTTAAATTTCCCACGTTCACTAGTTGTTGCAATGTAGTGCACCACATGTCCATGCTAAGCCCTAGGTGTAACAATTTGGCCCTTTGACCCCTTGTCTGATGCTTGAACCGACGTCGATAACCCTAGAACCAAAACGTAGGTCGTTGTGGTGATATGATAAATATATACAATTATGAACAAAGACAGATATCAGGTACAGTTCTGACTATCTTTTCTAATAACTACTTTTGGAGCCCATAGGGGAAGAAAATACAATATAACAGATGAACAAATACCATAGTCACATCATCATAATATGTCTAAAATGTTAAATACATATGTCTGAATAATACAAGTACAACTCAATCCATACAAAGAGTCAAATCTAGGTAAAACACCTATTTACACTATAGATACAATACATAAATGAATCTCCATCTCTGATACTATCTCATTACTAGACTCCATCAACTTGGGTATGTGTATAAAATGGAAAAATAAGAGTGGATCAGAGATATGTCTGGTGAGTGAGCTATACTTTACTCTACATATGCTACAAAAATAATACTATAACATTTTATGAGTCTATCTCTTGGCCACTACATGTTCCGTCACCATGTTATACCTAACTATCATGTACATCTAACTACATCGCAATATGTCCATTCGAACTCACTTCCCTGATCCGGCCTTATGCCCTACTGGGTTGTCTATTATCTGTCGTTACGTAAATCACATATAGTATTCACCTACTTAGGCCACCCAAAACATACCCGATCGCCTGTTGTCCTTGTGCTACCTAAATATACTCACATCCCAGACCGCCCATAGCCTACAAGATTGCTTAACATCCGCCTTCACCACCAGGCATGTCGAAGCAAAATAGGGAAGCAACATAATGCCTGGATCACCTACTTGTGTCATAATACAGAAATCCATATCTGTATCTATACCTATGTCTATATCCATCCTTATCCGTATACGTATCCATATCCATTTCCACATTTATATATGCATCCATATTTGTTTCTCATGACATCTACCTGCACCACAAACTCCTTCACTTTCACGTTATGTAACGACCCACTATTTTGGACCATTCAAATCGACAATAAATCCACACATGCCGGACTTGAATAATTCAAAACAATGGATTGTAAATAAAATTTGGCAAAACTCAACATATACAGTAAATAAATAATCACAGAATCACAGACACAGAGTAATATAACAATATGCAGCGGAAACAAATGAATAGTAGTTCATGAAGCTACTATATGTATAACAGAGTTAAATAAGTTACAACAGATCTCGAATACAATAGATGTCTCAATACAATAATCAAATACAAGATCTAAATGCATCACTAGAATCGAATGAACAACTGAAAGCTGGATAGATAGCTGGATCTCCAAGTGAAGTTCCAACCCCAAAGATAAGTCTCGAATACTGGTACACTCAGTCTGACCCGAGCGTAAAGAAACACAAAACACTCGAGTCAGGATTAACATTCTTATATCAATAAATCCAACTCAAGTGAAATAACGACTGAAATACAAGTAACTCAAAGGATGTTTGGGATAACCATCCTCTAAGGATCCATTAAACTATCTACTATGTAGTAGTGTACGCTAAGTAGATAATGCCTATCAGTAATATAAAGTATCAAAATAGCGTTAAGGTGTTACCATTATCCCCCTTAACACATTTTATATAAGCATCATAGTCTATACAGCACTGTAAACTCCACCGTAAACTAGTGGGCTATCAGGGAGTACTCCATAGGTATAACACAAAACAAATCGTAGTGGTCGCGCATAGGGATACGAGTATGACAAGGCACATGAGGCAATACCCAAGGTAGTGAAACTACCATTTGCCTGATCCAGACTGGTGAGAACACATCGATGCAACAATCGCAACACCGTGAAACAACACTCCCAATTCAAGGGCGCACACCAATCAAAAACAAGCAATGAGTAGTTTACGAAGAAGTGTGTCCGCTAGAGGTAGCTAACCTCACTGGCCCGGTACGGCTCCTGTTTAAGTCATTTCCAATTTGACACAAGTGTCAAGGCTATCCATTTTCGTTCTCTTTCTTCAAATCCAGCAACGTCATCATTCCAACCACTTCATTCTGGATCACACTCCGTGTATAATAGTTATTAAAGTGGTTTTCGGTTTAGACAGAGAGTATGTCCCTAACCGATCCCGGACTCTTCAATAACTACGTAATTATTACACCGATTGGTCATTTAATAAACTTTCAAAATAGTTTATATTTCAACCAAAATATCATTGCCATTTCAAAACCATATCCATACGATATCATTTTCACTTCAAATAAATCCATTTCCAAAATCATATCACTTTCCAAAGTTATATCGCTTTCGAAATCGTAAGTCTTTAAAAATCAAAACACTTTGGAAATCAAAACCTTGAAATTCATAACACTTTCAAACTATAGCTTGAAATCATAACATTTTGGAATTCATAACATTTTCCCCTTGAACAGTTTAGATATTAAAATTAGTGTATAAAATAAAATAGTTTATAAAATAAAAATAGTTTATATAAAGTAGTTATAAGTTAAAATAGTTATAATAAAATAATATATATTGTAAATGATTTATATAAAATAGTTTATATTAAAATAATTTATAAAGTAAAATATAAATAGTTGTAGATATATGTTATCCCGCCTTTTGGCAAGGCTAGGACACCAAGGAATTGATTGGATTCCAAATATCATTTGTCATGGATATCGCTGAATTTTGTCCGAGTCAGGATCGAGCTACAATTGACGAAACATGACTAGGAGAGCAAAGGAAGCCATCGTTCCAAGTTTCAAGCCAATCCGAGTTCATATGCTCAAGTTATGATGGATACAAGTTGGAGGGAAAAGCATGTTTTCATATCCATCAATGATGTTCATTTCATGTCCATTAGGGAACATCGTTTCGTATCGATAGGGGTAGCCGTGTTTCGAATCCATCGAGTTCGTATCGATGGATTTCATGTCCATCGATAATTGGTACAACTCGATTTGATTGGCCGAGTGCCTGCTTCGTATCCATCCAACTCGTGTCCATCATCCGCTTCGCATCGGCAAGTCCCCCTGACTTCGTATCGATCAAGTTGGCAATGTTCGAACCCCTCGAGTTCGCATCGATCGGGTTCGTATCTATCAACAGATGACGTGTCTCACAGCAATCAGCCAATACTTATTTCGTATCCATCGGACCATTGCTCTTCGTATCCATTAGATGACCTCACTTCGAACCCATGCCCAATGGCCTATTCGTATCCAACGAGTCAATAAACTAGGGTGACGTGTCATCCATCGATACAAACGAGGCAAGATCTATGGAGTCGAAACGGTCAACACGGAGTGAAAACTGGATCGAGACGAAGTGCGCGTGCCACATCATCTCAGAAGCACGTGCAGTGATCGATACGATGGGATTGAATCGAAACCATGGAGTTGAACAGAACAGCTACTGAGGGAATCTATTTCGTATCGACGATATCTCACGATCCACTGATCCAAATCCAATGAAATTTTCAGGGAAGCTTGCATACACACCGAAGAATGTCCTTTCCAAATTTCAGCTTAATTGGATATCGTCTTGATCGATACGAAATGGATTCATATCGATCGCAAATCGAGGCAAAACTTTCTGGAAATGGTCGCGTGGGCCCCTTCACGTGCCAGACCAAGTCCTCCGGAGTTTGAATGAAATCTCAGCCTCCTAGGCCTATAAATAGAGCCCCAAAGCATACAGAAAAAGGACTTTTTGATTCTCAAGCGCCCAGACTCTGCCGGATTGAGACTTGCATCCCACTCTTGCTGTTGAATTCGAATTCTAAACTGTAATTTGTTGTTGTTCGCTGTAATTGCTTGTAATCATTGAAAGAGAATCAATAAAATCATCAAAACTTCATAGTGGACGTAGGCAACGCGCCGAACCACTCTATATTGCTTGTCTTTGCATTTTACATTTCTGTTTGTTGGAGTTTTTATTAGATAATCTCTGTTTTACATTCACATTCTTCATTTTATCTCTTCAAATAACTTCCGAAGAGTGTTGTGCCCATTTCTGGTACAAACACTTTGGTGCTTTCACTGAGAGAACCAGCTTTTTCTCCTGCTCCTTGGATCTACCGTCGATACCGGATTGCATAAATCCAAGAGGAAGATTCAGATATCTTGTTCGGAATCCTTTCATTCTATTCAGATTTGCATAAAGTCTAGGAAAGGACTCCACCACTGAAAATGGTTAGTACAAGAACTTCCGCTACCGCTGTAGATCAAGAAGGCCGGGATAGACAGAATCCTACATAACAGCCGTCATCCAATTAAGACAACACTGTTCTCTCGGATCCGTCAGGACCAGTCACCCGACAAGAGTTCCAAGTGTTGCTCCAAGAACTGACCCAAAGACGGCAACAGTTGGCTGAACAGTTGCGCGCCAATGTTGAATTGACCAACCAACTAAACCGCTAAAGTCGCAGAAGGTCCAGGAGGGATGATGTTTCCCGTGCGTCTACTGAAAGTTCCGCTTCGTCTGACTATCACCACAGGTCTACCCTTCCCCGGCTAGAGGGGAGTCACGGTCAAACTACTAGATATCAACCCGCCTTGACCGTTGGACAATTAAGGACAGGGCCGTCGACCAGCTTCCAAACAGGACCCTCAACACGAGGAGGCACTACTCCACAGTATACCACGGACAACCGCGCTACAACCGCCGCGGTAGAAACGAGGGTTGATACCCGGAATCTATCAGAGCCGAACAATCAACAGCGTGGACATACTCCTGAACCATATGTCCCAGAAGACGCTGAGCCAAGGAGGCAAAATACGGACCGTTGACAGCGCCCGGTCCAAACTCGCACTGTGGAACCTGACCACACCTTAGCTTAGCATGCTCAGAATGTGCCAGTGTCAGATATTTCGACCATGATACGTTAGATGATTCGCGAGAGTCAGGGGCTCACTAATGACGATTGGGGAATCTCCCGTAGTCATACTCCTTTTACAAACAAGATATTATACGCTGAACCCCCTCGGCGGTTCAGAATGCCAACTCTCCCAATGTATGAAGGAAATAGTGACCCCAATCAGCATATTTTGAAATATGAATGGTCAATGAGTGCTGCAAGGGCTGACGATGCGGTGAAGTGTCGAAGTTTCCCCATCTCTCTAGGGGGAATCGCAACAATGTGGTTTACAAGGTTGCCACCTAGATCTATCTCTTCGTTCGATCAACTGGCTAAAAGGTTTGTAGAGCAATTTCGTATGCATGTTGCTAGACCGAAAGACGTTAACACCCTATCTAGTGTTACCCAAGCTCATGGAGAGACGCTCAGGCGTTATTTAGAGAGGTTCCACGCAACATGTGTTTAAATTAGTAATCCCAATGATAACTCGATCTTGATGGCATTAACCAAAGGGATCGATCCCGATTCTGAATTTGGAAATTGGTTAGCCAGGAAACCGCCCGCGTCGTTGGACCGTTTCTACTCCAAAGCTGCTCAGTTCTTATGGCAAGAGGACGCGAAACAGTCTTGGAAGCAGGACAATGTGAGGCCCAGTAGTGAGGGAATATAGAGTAATGTAGAAGTTAAGCAGTCCGGTGAGAGTTCCAGAAAAGTTCAGTTGAACATACAGAACAAACAAACCCAACCGAGGGGCAACAATGGCCAGGATAAGAAAAGAGATCAGAACCGAGGTCCGAGATGTAGGGCTCCAATGTTTGACAATTACACGCCGTTGAATACGTCATTGGAGAATGTATACTTATAGACTTGCAACATTGTACAGTATAAGAAGCCTGCTCCGAAACCCTCGTCGGAGAGACAGGTTCAAACAGGAAAATTCTGTAGATTTCATGAGAGCTACGGCCACAATACCAATGAGTGTCGACATTTATAGGACCTCATCGAGAAGTTGATCAGAGAGAGGAAGTTAGATCAGTTTGTGCGGGCACCGCAGTCTGGTGGTGCGTGCCCTTCGAATCAAAACCGTTCACAGAATCCAGAAAGGCAGGAAGAACCCGCTCGTACGGGCGGAAGGCTAGTTATCAACACGATAAGTGGTGGTCCCCACCCAGCGGACAGAAGCTGAGGGGAAATGGAGTCGTATGCTAGTTCGATCAGGCATGCGGACTTCGAATGTTGCAGTAATTATGAAGATGGAACTCCGGCTAAACAGCAGAAGATAATGTCTGATGATATCGTATTCAGGAGCCGAGACGCTGATAAGGTCGAAGCCCTTACAATCGACCCACTAGTCATATCTGCCCAGGTAGGTCCTGCTTGGGTGAAGAGGATCCTGGTTGACAGTGGGAGCTCAGTAAACATCTTACTTAAGCGAGCTTACGATTTAATGAAAATGGAAGCAAAGGATTTGAAACCCTGCCAATCTCGAATCCACGATTTTAACGTGAGTGCTACAATACCCATTAGAATAACAGAACTACCGGGGGAATTGGGAGTTGGAGAACGCCGGAGAGTCCGGATGTTACAGTTTGTTGTTTTAGAGATTGATTCGCCTTATAACGCATTTTTGGGCCGACTAGCCCTTGCTGAGTTCAGGGCAGCCATTGCCCCATGGTGTTTGACTCTGAAGTTCCCCACCGATCGCGGGATTGGAGTCATCCAAGGAGATCAGGCAACGGGGAGGGCCTGCTATGTTGCTGAGCTGCGCGGGGCGCAGCGAAAGGAGAAGGGAAAGGGCGTAGAGGAGTCTCTCTGTGTATGTTCTATTGATGATTGACAATTGATGCCTGGGCCTCGGCCCGGGCACCACGACCAATTTCAGAAAGACCTTGACCCTAGGGACAATGAAGATAACGACGAATCCAAGGAGAATCAAGCTTCTCCGGCCGAACTGACTGTGGACGTCCCAATCAGTGAGGATGATGATTCAAGGATGCTGAAAGTTGGATCTCAACTGGGAAAACAGACACAACAGGAATTGGTTGAATTTCTTCGGGCAAATCTCAATGTCTTCGCTTGGACACACTCTGACATGTGCGGGATCTCGCCGAACATTGCGAGCCACTCCCTGAATATAGATCCACGGTATGTCCCGGTTAAGCAGAAAAGGGGCGGTATGGATCCAGAGAGATCTATCACCCTTAAAGAGGAGGTTGATAAGTTACAACCAAATGGGTTTATCCGAGATGCCTTGTATCCAGAATGGGTGTCCAACCCCGTACTGGTTCGAAAGCCGAACGGGAAATGGAGAACTTGCATCGATTACTTTGACTTAAAAAAAGCTTGCTCGAAAGATAGCTTTCCACTTCCTCGAATTGACCAGCTTGTAGACTCGACGGCTGGGCACGAATTACTATCTTTTATGGATGCTTATTCTGGCTACAATCAAATAACCATGCATTTTCCTGATCAAGAGCATACCAGCTTCGTAACCGATCTAGGACTCTACTGTTACAAAGTCATGCCATTTGGTCTAAAGAACGCCGGGGCAACATACCAATGCTTGGTCAACCGGATGTTCGCCAACCAGATCGGGAAGACCATGGAGGTTTATGTGGATGACATGCTAGTGAAATCTCGATTCTCCACGGATCACGTCAGAGATTTAGATTCGATGTTCCGCATCCTTCGGGAATATGGAATGAAGCTTAACCCATTAAAGTTCCACTTCGGCATTGCATCTGGAAAGTTCCTCGGGTTCATCGTCAACACTCGAGGGATAGAAGCGAATCCTGAAAAGATCTGGGCAATAAGGAACCTGCAAACCCCAAGAACCATAAAGCAAGTCCAGAGCCTAAACGGGAAAGTAGCAGCATTGAGCAGGTTCATCTCAAAGTCCACTGATAAATGCATTCCTTTCTTTGATCTGATCCGGAAAGGAAAACGAAACTTTGAATGGACCACGGAATGTGAAGGCGCGTTTCAATCGCTGATTCAACATCTTTCCACGCCTCCGATCTTGTCAAAACCAGTCGACCACGAGCAACTGTACCTTTATCTGGCAGTATCGGAGCATGCGATCAGTGCTGCTTTAGTTCGGGAGGAAGACAAAGTGCAGAAATCGGTCTACTATGTTAGTAAACGGCTAACAGGAGCTGAAAGAAATTACCCAAGACTGGAGAAACTGGCTTATTGCCTGGTCATTGCCTTAAGAAAGCTCCGCCCTTACTTCCAAGCTCATCCTCTTACTGTGTATACCGATCAGCCGTTACGACAGGTCCTCACGCGGCCTGAGATGTCTGGTAGGTTACTCAAATGGAACATTGAACTAAGCCAATTTGATATCACTTATGCTCCGCGGAGAGCCATTCAAGGACAAGTCCTGGCAGATTTCATAGCCGAATTTACCGTTCCAGAGGACTTGCCCGAAACCAGTAAATCCCCGAATACATCTGGAAGTTGTATACTGACGGTGCATCAAACGACCGGTGTTTGGGCGCTGGTGTTGTACTTGAAACGCCCGAAGGCCGATCTATATGTTACGCTTTGAAGCTCGATTTTCATGCAACTAATAATGAAGCTGAATATGAGGCCCTCTTAACCGGCCTAAAGTTTGCCAGAGATTTGAGGATTATCGCTGTGGAAGTTTATTGTGATTCACAGTTAGTGGTGTGTCAAGTACGGGGAGAATATCAAGCGAGAGATCAAAGGCTGGCTGCTTACTTGGCTCAAGTTCAGAAAATACTGAATCAGTTTGGTTATTATGCCATCTATTACATACCTCGAGAACGCAATCAAAAAGCCGATTCATTGGCGAAGTTAGCTAGCACAGGTGAAGCACAGCAAATGGGACTTGTCCCCGTTGAAACTTTATCCTCCCCAAGTATTGATCAAGTAGAGACGGATTTTGTATTCGAAACCGCTCCCAGTAGGGAATCGTGGATGACTCCATATCGAAATTACATTGAGAATGGGACGTTGCCGGAACATAGAAATGAGAAAAGACAAATTCTACGAAAAGCTTCACGGTTCGTCATTCAGAACGGAGTCATGTACAGAAGAGGTTATTCTGTTCCTCTCCTCCGATGTATCGCACACGATGAAATCAAACGAGTGTTACATTACGTACACGAAGGAGCGTGTTGCGATCACACCGGTGGGCAAGCTCTTACTAAGAAGATACTCCGATATGGGTACTACTGGCCGACAGTGAACCGAGATGCAGCAAACTATGCCAGAAAGTGCGATAGGTGCCAAAAAAACGCCCGAATTCCAAGAGGCCCGCCTACCGAGATAACTCAAATGGTCAGTCCCTGGCCATTCGCGATGTGGGGCATCGACATCATTGGCGCTCTACCTCTGGCAAAAGGTGGTGCGAAGTACGCCATCGTCGCCGTTGACTACTTTACAAAGTGGGCTGAAGCTGAAGCCCTTGCAACCATTACGACAAAGAAAGTGATAAATTTTGTGGTTCGCAACATCCTCTGTCGATTTGGGCTCCCGCATACCATCATCACCGATAACGGAGCCCAATTCGAAAGCGCAGAATTCAAGAATTTTTGTCAACGGTTTCATATCCATAAAAAATTCTCGGCAGTCGCACATCCCCAGGCAAATGGACAGGTTGAAGCTGTCAATAAAGTTATAAAATCCATCCTAAAGAAACGACTGGAAAAGGCCGGGGGCAAATGGGTTGATGAACTTCCTATGGCATTATGGGCTTATCGAACGACTCACAAGACCGCAACCGGACACACCCCATTTTCCTTATCTTATGGCACAGAGGCCGTTATTCCAGTCGAGATGGAAGTATTTTCCCATTGCATGACTTACTACGATCCGAAAACGAACGCTATATTGCTTGTTGAATCTTTGGATCTACTGGATGAGAAGCGGGAAGAGGTTGATTTGAGAGCAGCTGCATATCGAAGTCGAGTCGCCCGATTGTACAATACCAAAGTTCGCCCTCGAACTTTTGAACTCGGCGATCTCATTCTCAAAAGAATCTATCCAGTTCCTTCACATATGAAACCAAATTGGGAAGGACCATATGTGATTACACGAAGACTCGGGGATGGCACATTCAAACTATCGACCGTTGACGGTCTTGATTTGCCAAGGCCCTGGAACAGCGAAAGTCTCTGTCGCTACTACACATGACAGGCTTTATTTATTTCATTATATCTTACCATTTAGCAATTTGTTTCTGCATTTCGAAATTTGAACTCTGTAATAAGGCAACTGACTTTGCCGCGTTTTCTTATTTCAGCAATAAAATGCCATCTCTTCGAGCCAGAACTGTGATTCATTAAATACAATATACGACGTCACGATGCACGGAGAGCTAAATCCCATCACGCAATGTGACTTATTCAAATAGAGAGTGGCTGTGATACGACCGGCCGCTCGCTAAGCGAAACCCGAGCTCGGGGGCAAGTCATTACACCAATGTTAAAAAGGGTTGGCACACAACAATCCTATAGCCGACTCTGTATTCCCAGAGTGCAAAAATGGAGTATAAACATTCGACTCCGTATTCCCAAAGCGCGAAACGGAGTATAAACAACCAACTCCGTATTCCCAGAGTGTGAAATGGAGTATAAACGTTCAACTCTGTATTCCTAGAGTGCGAAATGGAGTATAAACATTCAACTCCGTATTCCCAGAGCACGAAACGGAGTATAAACAACCAACTCCGTATTCCCAGAGTGCGAAACGAAGTATAAACATTCAACTCCGTATTCCCAGAGTGCAAAACAGAGTATAAACATTCAACTCCGTATTCCCAGAGTGCGAAATGGAGTATAAACATTCAACTCCGTATTCCCAGAGTGCGAGACGGAGTATAAACATTCGACTCCGTATTCCCAGGTATTCCCAAAGTGCGAAACGGAGTGTAGACATTCAACTCCGTATTCCCAGAGTGCGAGACGGAGTATAAACATTCGACTCCGTATTCCCAGAGTGCGAGATGGAGTATAAACAATCGGCTTCGTATTCCCATAGTGCGAAACGGAGTGTAGACATTCAACCCCGTATTCCCAGAGTGTGAAGCGGAATATAAACAGTCAACTCCAAACTCCCGGAGCGCGAGTCGGAGAGAGAACACTAACTCCAATTTCCTAGGATATGGGTTGGAATACTAACGTCAATCTTAAGTTCCCAGGATGTGAACAACAGCTCACGAGATGACTTGTATCCCCAGAGTGTGGACAAAACGATTCATAAGGAAACAAGTGTAGTTCGATCGCTCGATCCTCACTCCTTGCGATCGCAAGCTGATCACCACAACTTCACCTCAGAACTGGGGGCAGGTTCAAGTGTTAAACACTACCCGAAACTGCATGGTGTTCAAGTCCAATTCAATCTCCGATCACAACTCAAGTCCAAGATTTCCAGGCTTGGCTGACAAAACAAGCTATGCTTAAGCGTTAAAATAATGCAAGTACACCGGACTGAAGTTCGAACGCTGCAACATTTAAGCATAAAAGGAATTTAAATTGAAACAAGAAGACAAAATTTTATTTCAACTAATCAAAAGCAGTGGCTCATACACAAGCCTTTCCAAAAAATTCCTACTAGCAGGGGCCGAACCCGCATCTATACACGGCCTACAAAATGAAAAAAGATAACGAAATTCCTGACTGCAAAAAAAAGGGAAAACACATGCCTAAAAAAGCCTATCTAATCTTTCTGTCTCCTCAGCTTCTTCTTCTTCGAAGAACTACTGGAGCCACCAGTGATCTTTCGTTTAGAGCCTTTCTCCTTAGGCAGGCTTCCCTCGGACGAAGGCATGATGTCGACATCATCCTCCGAGCTGGAATCTATGGGAATGCTTCCCGCAGGAGGAGTTAGAGGAACAGTATCTACGGTCGGGGGCGGGACTGGCACACTAGTATCAATGAGCGTGCCCTTGGGAGATACAATCATAAGAGGAGTAGGGCATTGCGCTGCTGCTCCGCCATCTAAGCTGCCGCCATGCGCCGCTGCCGCCATCTCGGCATTAATCTCAGCCAACATGATCGCTTCTCGTTGTGCTCGGGCCTCAATATGTGCCATAGTGGTGTGAGTCGAGATGTCAGAAGCAGATGAGAATCCACCCAGGACGAACGGTAAGTCTACGAAAGGGTCACTCTGTCGGCCACAGAGCTCGTTTATCATTTGTTCATCTAAAGAAAGTGAGCTCCCCTGCGTTACCTCGACCGGCACAACTGTCACAACGGAGGTCGCCTCGAAAATGATGGCCTCCGACACTTGGCATGATTCCTGGGCTACGGGAGGCGCAACTGGCGCAACTTCAGTCACTGATCAAAGAAAAGAAACATTTGTTAGTATACACTTCTATACAAATTCTTCAGTCCAAGTGAACAAGAGATTGGTTCAGAGTACCTTCCTCAGTTTGGCTCAGGGTCGTCTGAACAAATTCCGAAGGATGCTCCTTAATAGGAGATAAATGTGGTCGGTCTGGATCATATGCCGGTATAGGCTGGGAGTCGATCGTCGAAGTCGGCTCAGACTGAGATGACATGACAATCTTTGAACTCGTAATATGGTGCTCAGCACTAGATCCTTCTCCAACTTCCTGAGATTGGGCACCAAGCCTCTCCTTCTCGTGGGAAATCACGGAGCCATGGAGAACTTTCTTTTTGTCACCATTGAGTATGCGGTTCTCCAGCTCGAATTCATCAATGGCTTCATCAGGGTGCCCAGCTTTCTCCTCCTCAACCAACAGGTTCCAGGCGTTGTAGATATGTGTTGGGTAGTCGTCGAGCCAAGTCAGATCTTGGTGCCTTAGCACGTTGGCATTGTAAGTGACAAGTAGCTCTTCTACCTCAGCTTCAATCCTGGCTTCCGCCTGTCGTACTTTCACATCAACCCCGGCTTCAGCTTCGCGGGCTTTTTCCATGGCTGCGTCCTTCTCCTTCCGAAGTACCATCGCCTGGTCACAAGCTTCTTGCGCAAAGACGTTGGCCGCGTCTTTCTCCATCGCAATTTCGGATAACTTAGATTTTAACTCATTAAGTTCCTTGAGGGCTGCGTCTCTCTCCACAGTGATGGTGGTGTTCCTATGACCCATCTCTTCGATGGCAGAATAGTGCTCTTGTTTCATTCTCTTCATGGCCGAGTTTGAATCATCGACCTTTTTCAGGGCCTCCATTTCAGATTTGCGGGAGGATTCGGCCTTGGTGTTGAGCACTTGCATAATTCGGTCTTTTTGACCCAACTCCTTCTGCAGCTTTTCGATAGCGATGGCCCGATCAAACGCCACTTTAGATGCTTTCCTCACAGCCCCCGCCCACTCCTTATACTGAAAGAAAATGTCCGCAACATAATCATGGATAGTATTTTCAACTGTTGGCGGAATTCTCTTCAGGTGGGTAGGAAAGACGTAACCATCAAAACAGATGTCGGGAAATTCCTTCCTCATTTGAGCAAGTTTGAGCGCTCCTTCCCCGGTCGAATCAGTCACGACCGGTGTAGTAGCTGAAGAAGTGGCTATTTCAGCTCCACGAGGGGGATCGGATCTAGGAATGTGAGAAGGTGGCCTGGGCCGTGAAATCTCATGAGGGAGTGTCACCAGAGCTGTGGGCGGTATAGAGGTCCTAGGCGGAGGAGAGTGGGATCGAGATCGGCGTACGTATCCCCTATCTCTGTCAGACTTCTCCTGACTAGAATGCCCTGAATCATAGTCTCTATCTCCCTCTTTCCTTCGTGGTTCATAATAACGGCGCTTGTTGTGCAAATTGCCAAGCATAGAGTCGCGACCAAACATCGTACCTGAAAAGTAAAATGCGGAAGATCAGTAACCGTTTATGATATACTGTTTGCAGTTAGAAAACTGTGTTGTGCCATGAAGAGTGTATGGATGTGTAACCCCCTGGACCAACCAGAAGTGTCGATCGCGCTAGTGGGAAGAGGCTCGCTAACATCGAAGGTATGCTGCAGTTCATCCAATTCAACGTCATGTTGTGCGGATGCAAGGTCCGGAATTGGAAGGTCAGCGAGCCCTTCGAATTGATTTTCGGCTTGTAGGGAGGATGCCTCCGAGATTTTAATTCCTGAAGGGGGGCGGTTTAAGACCACAGACTTCCGCCTCCCAAATTTATACTGTTTAAAGGCCACTGCCTTGCCTTTTCTTTTTTCATCGGAATCCGGGGTTGCATCAGCAGGCTCGACCAACGGCTCCTCATCAGTATGAGTTCTTACGGAGTCAGGTTCCTCGATTACTACGACTTTGGGTTTCTTCCGCTTGACTTTTTCTCTGGAGACAGTCTTTAGTGCGCCATCAAGCCTTATGCTCTGCCTCCGCCCAATCAGCCCGAGAATTCTGAGATTCCGGTCCGTCAACAGCAATTCAATATTCCTTTCTTCACTTGGAATTTCTTGGAGGACCCGGACTATCTCTTTATAGTAAACGCCTTCAGGTCGCTGGATTATTGCTGGAAGAAAAGAAATAGAAAATATGAGTTCAATTTCATTCATGAATTGCCCTGTCAACTACTTGGGAAAGAGACGATACTCACATCTGAACAGCCATCTTCTAGCAAACCCCGGAGGACATCGGACGTAGAACCACTCCGACTTGAAGTAGCTCAGTCTAGTCCACGACCACGTGACCACTTGGCAGTTTCTTACAGACTCCAAGAATGTGAAAGATGGAATGTCGGTTCGGCTTTTGAAATTGAACAGGTATCTTATATCGGTCATACGGGGAGGTCGGTAGAGGTACTCCATAAATGCAATGAACAAGCTGTTGAGTGAAGCATATCCATTCGGGTGTAACTGAGACGGAGCAACCCCCAGATAAGCCAACACTTCTCTTATATATTCGTTGAATGGAGGAAGTGTCCTGGCTGCGCATGCATGTCGGTTAAATGCAGTATATCCCTCTGGGGGATTATGCGGTCTGTCGTCTGGTCCCGGCAATAATACGTTGTTTAGCGACAGACCATGCCTTAAGCATATTCTCCCAAGCATATCTTCGGAAACATTTGACGGGACCGAGTCAGGTGGACTATTGATGAAGGACGCGTCAGGCAACTCGTCCAGAGCTAGACCGATGACCTCGGCCTCGATGTCCGGAATCTCAAGTCTGAGAGGGGTTAGATTCTAAGTTTCTGGCTGCTGCGAACTTGACGGTTCCATAACTAGCTAACTCACGAGAAACCATCATTAGACGATAAAAAGCCCGTGCATTCCCCAGTGTAAAGTGTATGAATGAGTTGTGCAGTGCAAGTGTTGTCCATGATTTGAGCAAATTCTACAGAATTAAAGAAAATATGCAAAAGACAAAACTTTAAAAGCCAGACCGGAAATGACCGTCATCGTTGACCGTCACAACTGCTCCATCCAGATACTAACGATCGATTCAAGCTAAAGTTCGTTATACTTCTGTTTTTGCTAAATGGCAGTTCCATCGACGAGCTCCGAAAGTCAGTCAAATATGAAATTCTGTGTTCAAGTTCAGTTATGCAAGGTGGAAGCTCGTCGGAGTTGAGTGTCAAGATATGCAAGAGTTCGCCAAGTTCGTAAAATTTCAGTATGGAATCGATCGAAGTTTAGGTTCAAGTCAAGTCGGAGGCGCAATCTTTTTCATATCGATCCAGTTCGAATCGATACTTTCGTATCAATCAAGGTCGACTCGATACCTTTCGTATCGATAGGTTTCGAATCGATAACATTTCGTATCGACCGGATGAGTGGGTTTCAGATCGATCAGAAAGGCTTACTTCGCATCGACAAAGGGTTAACAACTTTGTATCAACTAAATGCATTGGCTTCGCATCGATCCAAAATTGTTGATTTTGTGCCGATCGATCTCTTGGTCTTCGTATCGATCGTGGGAGGAAGAATTTCGTATCGATCATACCGGCCAAGTACTCGCATCGATCGTTTCAGATCGACACAAGCCCCAACCATCTTCGATCGATGCGAACCTCTTCATCCCCTTTAACTTTTCAATCGATACTGAGTCATATAATCTGGGTCGATTCGAACCCTCCTATCCCGGATCGACATGAACCAGAGGTGAAGCAATTTCTCCACGCCTCCTTCTTCTCCGATTAACACGAGCATCGCCATGGCCATCCTCAACCAAGCTATGGCCCAGATCTGACCTTGGCACTGCCATAATCAATTATCAACAAGAACATGATGGATCCGAGATCTGAACTTCGTCGCCCGAATTCAGTCATGATTGGTTAAATACCTGGATTGAAGTTGGAATTCAAAGGATTAAAGAATAATATTTGATCGATTCGAAGACTGGAACAATTTTGAATCTCGAGTTCGTAGATCGATATGAAGATGCAGAAGATACGAGGCAACAGTAAAAAAAGTAAAAGTGAAAAAGTGACAAAGCCCCAGGTAAGTATATGGAGCCTAGGGGTAAACTGGGTCGATTCGTCTCCCAGTCAACCTGACCGGTCGCAACCAGTCAAACAACGCATCGATACGAATGCTCGTTTCGAATCCACCTGAAGACGATGGACTTCATTGATTCGAAGCACACAGGGAAGCCACCCGAAGACGATGGACTCCATCGATTCGAAGCATCCATTTTATGAGCCATCGATTCACAACAGAGCAGGCCTGTCAATACGAACATGGTTTTCGTATCCATCAGAATCCAACGATGCGAATGAACATTTCGTATCCATCAATTCAGCCCGCATCGATACGAAAAATTACTTTCCAACTTTTTGCATTGATTCATGAGAGGATCGATACAAGAGGATAGTCAAAAACAACCATCAAGCGTTGTTTCAGCTCGAATTTCAAATCGGTTCAGGAGAGGACCGATACGGAGTTCGATAACATACTAAACTGGCAACGACTCATGAGCACACAATGTTAGCAAGAATCGGCTAATCATTATCACACGGAAGTCCATTACAGTAATGCAGAGTACAACTTTCAAAATTGTTCAGAGAGAACCTGCAGCTTTTCAAAGCACGTCATGTGTTTACAAGACGTACTTTGGGGGGCAAATGTTATCCCACCTTTTGGCAAGGCCAGGACACCAAGGAATTGATTGGATTCCAAATATCATTTGTCATGGATATCGCTGAATTTTTTCCGAGTCCGGATCGAGCTACAATTGACGAAACATGACTAGGAGAGCAAAGGAAGCCATCGTTCCAAGTTTCAAGCCAATCCGAGTTCATATGCTCAAGTTATGATGGATACAAGTTGGAGGGAAAAGCATGTTTTCGTATCCATCAATGATATTCATTTCGTGTCCATCAGGGAACATCGTTTCGTATCGATAGGGGTAGCCGTGTTTCGAATCCATCGAGTTCGTATCGATGGATTTCGTGTCCATCGATAATTGGTACAACTCGATTTGATTGGCTGAGTGCCTGCTTCGTATCCATCCAACTCGTGTCCATCATCCGCTTCGCATCGGCAAGTCCCCCTGACTTCGTATCGATCAAGTTGGCAATGTTCGAACCCCTCGAGTTCGCATCGATCGGGTTCGTATCTATCAACAGATGACGTGTCTCATAGCAATCAGCCAATACTTATTTCGTATCCATCGGACCATTGCTCTTTGTATTCATCAGATGACCTAACTTCGAACCCATGCCCAATGGCCTATTCGTATCCAATGAGTCAATAAACTAGGGCAACGTGTCATCCATCGATACAAACGAGGCGAGATCTATGGAGTCGAAACGGTCAACACGGAGTGAAAACTGGATCGAGATGAAGTGCGCGCGCTACATCATCTCAGAAGCACGTGCAGTGATCGATATGATGGGATTGAGTCGAAACCATGGAGTCGAACAGAACAGCTACTGAGGGAATCTATTTCGTATCGACAATATCTCACGATCCATTGATCCAAATCCAAATCCAATGAAATTTTCAGGGAAGCTTGCATACACACTGAAGAATGTCCTTGCCAAATTTCAGCTTAATTTGATATCGTCTTGATCGATACGAAATGGATTCGTATCGATCGCAAATCGAGGCGAAACTTTCTGGAAACGGTTGCGTGGGCCCCCTCACGTGCCAGACCAAGTCCTCCGGAGGTTGAACGAAATCTCAGCCTCCTACGCCTATAAATAGAGCCCTAGAGCATACAGAAAAAGGACTTTTTGATTCTCAAGCGCCCAGACTCTGCCGGATTGAGACTTGCATCCCACTCTTGCTGTTGAATTCGAATTCTAAACTGTAATTCACTGTTGTTCGCTGCAATTGCTTGTAATCATTGAAAGAGAATCAATAAAATCATCAAAACTTCATAGTGGACGTAGGCAACATGCCGAACCACTCTAAATTGCTTGTCTTTGCATTTTACATTTCTGTTTGATGGAGTTTTTGTTAGATAATCTCTGTTTTACATTCATATTCTTCATTTTATCTCTTCAAATAACTTCCGAAGAGTGTTGTGCCAATTTCTGGTACAAACAATATAGTTTAAAAATACTTTATAAAATAGCTTCCACAAATTCACAAATCGATTCAATATAACTCGACTTCCAAATTCAACTTAATTCAATCTCAATTTATAAATTTCAACTCAATTCAATTTCTCAATAAATAATTTCAAATTATAACGATTTAAAATACAGATTTGAAACACAAAATAAACCATTAAATTTCAATATATTTCAAAGCTTTAAATATTCCACATTTCAAAAACTAAATTTGATAATTCCATTTATATCTCAATTTAATTTCATTTCATTTAGTTTCTGAGATATTTCTTTAATCATTTCAATACATCTAAATACAACTTCAATTTACAAATTTATATAAACAAAATCTCCCATTTAAATTTATATAAGTTTGAAATATTCATTTAAGCCACTTTTTAATCAAATTCAAGTTAGAAAACATATCTTAAAATTTCAAATTTAATAGATTTCAAATCAAACTTATTTAAGTATAATTCTTAAATAATTAAAAATTCCAAATCAAATTCAAATTTTATCTTTCAACCTGAAACATTATAAACTCTATATTTGAAAATATAAATTTTACATAAATACTTAAACATATTTTATATTGATTCAAATCAACTTAATTAAGTCAACTTTAATAAATCTTTAAAATCAATATTTATTAAAACCATAATTTTCTTTTCCAATACCATAGAAATCAATTTCAAATATTTATATATATAGACCAACGGTGTCTGTATAAAATTTTCTACCCTATGGTCAAGTGATACTGATATTTATCATTTCAATCCGTAATTTAAATTATATACGGGTATATATCTTTTCAACCCGTAATCCCAAATTTAATTCAATGAAAATCGCTTGGGTTTATCATTTCAACCCATAACGATTTTCTTTTATTCTATAGATCGTTCGGGTATGTATCATTTCAACCCATAGTGAATTCTATACTAACAGGGAACTTGTAGAGTGATAACAGATATGATAATAATATAACAGGCATATATCATCAATATAAATAACAGATAATGGTATCAGGTGTCACAGGTGAACAGATACAGATAATATCATATATATAGCAATATAAATAACAGATAATGGTGTCAGATGTCACAGGTGAACAGATACAGATAATGGCATATATATAGCAAATGTAAATAACTAACAGCAGCATATTTCAATTGTCGTTTCAATTGAAATCAAATTTAATAAATAAAAGAACGTTAATCGTGAGTGATTGCTCACTTTTCAAGACTAGAGAATACAGGAGATGACACGGATACGAACACAGATACAGACCCTGAAATTGAGTTACGAATCCAAGCACGAATTCGATGATCATGGCTGATAACAAGGAATAGACGAAATCAAATCAAAATCGGGTCGATGAAGATAAATGGGTAAAAGTGAACTCTCATATATATAACTATATATATATATAACTATTTATATGTATATAAATCATATTCTAAATTCTAACACATATAAAATTAAATATACATGTACTTTTAAAATCATTGTTTATACAAAAAAATCAATATGATTTTACATATACACATATTAAACAAAATAAATCTTCATGGTAGGTTTGGAAAAATCAACACCAAAATATATATATCAGAAAGGCCACTATCTACATACTTTATTAACTGTATATAGAATTCAAGTCAAACATATAAATAAACTATCACTTTATAAATTACAATGATATATTTTCCTATACATAAATAATTAAAATACTTCTTTTTTTATATAACTGTAAAACTGAAAAATAAAATGACAAAATGAACATATCGAAAACTTAAATATGCATGCAACAGTAAAACAATTAGATATATATGTGCAGACTTAACATATATGCAGACTAAGCCTATATATATACAAACATTGTATACCCTTTATATAATCAATATATCATACTTTGAAAATCCATTAAGAACTTATATGATATAACTAATAAAATTAGAAATGCAGCCTTTGAACAAATATACAAACCAAACCTATACCCAGTTATATGAGATCCAACTATAACCATTTTATGTGTGCCAAAACAATGTATATACACAATCAGACCTCAATACTATATATATATAAACCTTTGATAAAAGACGCAAATGTATATATGCAATCTATATAATATAATATGTATAACTTACATAGACTCAACAGAGCATGCTCAAACCTATATACTCTTCCATATACTAACCACAGGTTATATAAACTAATAATATGTTACTAATATAATTTAGATATGAATGTAAACTATAACTTTATTCTATATTAATACAACAACTCATATAGCTTAAGTACACTATATATATACTTCATAAATAAACAAAACAGAACTCATGCATATTCGCGTATAACCCATATAACTGACAGCCGATAAAAATCTACAAACTTTATAGCCTTTATAAACTGTAAAACATATTTTGTATCTTTCTATTATATAATATATCTACTATTATACAAATTATTATATAAGTTATAGCTAGAATATAATTTATATAAATCAATAGTTTTTCGAAATCTTGTATAAAACTTTACATCTAGATATATACGTACTATAATACCTTAATCAATACAGAAACCTGAACACGTAAAACTAGCATACAAGTTACAAAAGTTATATATGTATATAACTCTTCTTATCTTATAATATATATACAGATACATATATACATACATTTACCTTAAGAGAAGGAGACTAAGGGGTCTTCGGCCAGAGCATCAACAGGGACGAAGAGGTGGCGTGGCAAGGCTGAGGTTGTGCTCGGCAAATTGGAAAGGCAGGCGGCCGAGTGGGTGAGATCTGGGTGGAGAAGGCGAAGCGCAAGGGTGAACTGGTTTGAGTCGGGCTGCCATGGAAAAGCATGCGAGCAAGGAGATGAGGCAGTGAGAAGTTGTCGGCGTGGGTGATGGGAAGGTCACAGCGATGAAGTGATGGCGTGGGTGCGTTCGCAGCAGCAGCAGCTTCAAGCAAAACAAAAAGGACACAAATAGGGGAGCAAGTTTCTCCAGTACACGAACCAAAATATTTTTCTATTATCATTTCTTTCAATTGAGGAAGACAGAGCAGAGAGCAGAGAAGAGTGAACCAGAGAAATGATATATTTTTAGTATAACACTTCTTCCAATTGAAACCGATAGGAATGAAATGAAGAGGCCAAAAATCAAACCAACCAATGCATTTCAATATTTGGGAAATAGAACCACGCACGAATATCTAGGAATTAATAAAAGCAAATGACAGTTTGATTTTTGAACAGGTGAATGACTGAATGGACACGAGGAAGCCCAAAAGTTTAAAAATCGTGTACCGATACGGTTGCCGACGTTTACAGATTCCGTCGCGTAATGGATTTCAAAACACAAAATTGAATATACCGTAGAGATCAGCACGACGAGACGATCAAAATGGTATACAGATATCAGTGGTATGATTGAATTATAAAAATTCAAATTTTCTAATAGCGGAAAATGCAGCAAAAACGCAGAAAAATAAGATCGACGGAGCTAAAGAAGTCCGAATTTGGAAAAACGAAAAATGACGTCTTAGTCAGAAGATGAATTAGAATTTTTCTATGTGAAAATATTCAGGTTTGGAAAATATTTTATTATCATCAATTTTAACTGATATAAATTGAAATAAAAATACACTAGAAAACAAACTTCCAAATTATCTGATGAAAATTTACCAACTGCTATGATTAATTAGACGCATTCCAAATATCAAATTTTTATTTCAAAATTTTATCGTTTTAAAATTTCACAAAATTTCAACTAATTACGTTATTAAAACATTTAAAATTTATGGGTCGTTACACGTTACCAAACTCTTTGTATCGCAATAATATATATATTCATTTCAAATAGCAACCAATCATCACAATCATTCACTCAAACCATCATTTGCCTCATCAATAGCCTCAAGTCATCTTCCAGAACATAAGAGAAACACGACTCGAATCGATTATTTATTATTTATATATTCCTTTACGGGTCCAAGTTCAATCTACCAGAATTTATAGTGCATCGATGGATCGGCTGGGGTTACCGAGGAGCCGGCGTACACCATTTCCTGGCAGTTGCCAGGTTTTGGAAATCAGTTTTTTTGTCATTGTTTTCTGCATCTAACCACCTCCACTTCACCTTTGGTTACCTTAGAACGTCCCTAGTGCTTATCATTATGTTTCTAAGTCTGGTTTCATTGTTTATTTCATCAAATTGGGTGTAAATTCATCAAAATGCCAAATTCTAGTATAAACTTATTTCAGTTTAACTTTTCATAGCCAAATCCCTTCCAAATCCAAATTACATCCGATTGTAGAAGTTTATATATGTTATACTACACTAATATAGCCAGCTGGTCATAGATATAGTTGCGTTATATGAAGGAAAAATGGTGAATCACTTACCAAATCAATGTTTCCAACCTGAACTCTTGCCGTTCGGACTGCTACTCTTCCGTGCTTTTGATTTTTGCCTTTAAATTATTGCTGGTATGTAGTACTCTTCGATAGCTCCATGATACTTCTGGTCTCATGGATTTTTGTTGAGTTTGGAGAGAGACATTTATTTTTGATCCTTGGTCGGTTAAGAGGAAGAAGGAGGAAGGAGAAAGAGTGATCCGGTGGTTTTACTGAAAATAGAGTACATGACTTTGCGTTTAAATAAAAGGAGGAAAAATATTTGTTCATCAATTTCAAATTTCAAACTTTGGCCCCCATCGACCCGATACCATTTCGACCATAATTCTTTCATACAAACTCCAAATGAGACAAACCAAAATACCGTGAGAATCAGAAAAATGACACGGACGCAATGATGTTGGCTTCGTTATCAATCCCAATGTTTGAGAACTAATTATTTTGCCCTACCTTATTTTTATTCATTTAGTTAATTCATTAATTTCAATCATTTTCACATTATTCTATTATTAATATTTTATTAAATATTTATAAATTTCCAAGTATTAAATTCTCCCCTTTAAAGAAATTTCATTCAAAAAATTCTTAAGGAAGGGAAAATATAATATAATGTTCACTCACTAACATAAACCAACCAAGTCATAAAAATATCATCCAAATTAATGTAAACAATAGTATATATAAATGATATGAATGACATATAGGTATGAATGTCATGAACTTGCCGTTCTTATCGCTAAAACGCATGAATGCAGCTAATGCAACCTATATGAATGCAATGAGACGACGTATTGGATGTGATGCACAACATCCTAATATAAGCATATGTGTGTGTGTGTGTCTATATATATATATATGAATGCAAATTCAATGAAATATATAAAACCTAACAATTAATTCATCCAAAGCATCCAAATCATAATTCTAGAAAATCTAACTAAGAAAATCAAATCAAATCAGGAAACATAATGGAAAAGAGTTGCGAATAAGTAGCCCTCATCTTCTCTTATGTCTCCCATGTACTCTCTACTAGGTCACTTTACTATTTCATTCTAACCAATTTCACCGTCTTATTTCTAAGTCAATTCATTCCACATTCCATAATACGGGTCAGACTAGAGGATGTACTCGGCTCAAAATCCTACTCTATCTCCTTCGGTTGACTAGGTGCAATTACGGTCCTTGGATCATGCAAACATTTTTGCAATTATGACACGTGGAACACGCTATGGACTCCGCCATCTTCTCTTATAGCTCCAATTTATATGCCAAATTTCCTATCCTATCCAATATTAGAAATGGGTCGACAGATCTAGGTACTAACTTCCCTGAACTCCTGAATCTTACTACTCATTTCAATGGAGAAACTTTGACAAGGACCAAATTTCCCTCTTCAAAATCTAATTCTTTTCTCCTCCCATCTACATATGATTTATGTCGATTCTGTTCAACTTTCATTCTTGTCCTTATAATCTCCACCTTCTCTGCAGTATCCCTAACCATCTCTAGAAATACAGGGCCTTCCATACAATGCTTCAAACGGTGTCATGAATATACTAGCCTGGTAGCTATTATTGTATGTGAACTCCACAAGAGGTAAATGATCCTCCAAAGAACCTCCAAAATCCAATATACAAGCCCTCAGCAAATCATCCAACACCCTATCGTTTGTCTATCATTCAACAGGTGATATGTGCCACTTAGATTTAACTCTATCCCTAACACCTCCTGTATACTCCTTTAGAATTTACTCGTGAAAAGTGAATTCCGATCACACACTATACTAGTTGGACTCAATGCAGTATCTTTTTGCCTAGATGAATAGTCATTCTAGATTGATGACACTCCCTCAAAACAACTTCTATCAACTCTTTAACCAGCGGTATACATAGTCTTCCATCTCTACTTAAATAACCCTTATGATCCTTAGAGTAATGATCTAAATGATTTGCCGTTCACCTTATCCTGGTTGCTTCATAATATTAACCAACGATGCATCTTGCCCCTGACTTACTCCAATTCAATTCATCAGTGCACGACCAATGTCCATCACTACTAACAATCAAGACGCATACTCCAATCGAGGTCAGAAATAAAACTATGATATGAACTCCAAATTTCTCTATTCTGTCAACATAGCATTCATCTCTACATGTCTCCTACTAAAAGCATATGGAACTATGTTTCTTTTCCTTGGAGTATAAGAAATCCCAAAGTCATATGATGATAAGATCTCCATCCACTGCTGTTGTCTTAGATTCAGATCGTTTTGAGAAGATAGATACTTAATAGATTTAAGATCCACGAATAACTCAATTCCTTTGGCCAACAGATAATGTCTCCATAATTTCAATGCAAATACAATAGTAGCTAACTCAAAGTCGTGTGTCGGATTATTCATCTCATGATTCTTCAACCATCTACTCATATTCTACTACTCTTCCTTTTGGCATAAGAATATCACCAAAAATGGTACCACATGCATCGATTTACAATGTAAATGGTTTGGTACCATCAAGGATAACCAAAAACTAGAGCACTCGTTATCAACTCCTTCAATCGAATAAATGTTGCTTTACACTCCGGACACCATGTATAAATTAGATTCTTCTTCCTCAAATGGGTTAGAGGTGCCGATACCTTTGCAAAATAATTAATGAACTTTCGAGAGAATTTGACCAAACCCAAAAATCTATGGACCTTTGAAACATTCTTCCGCGTCTTCCGATCACCAACTGCAACTACTTTCCTTGGGTCTCTAGCCAATCCATCTGCTGATACTACATGCATAAGGAAACGAACTTCTTTCCTCCAGAAGTGACATTTAGAGAATTTAGCTTTCAACTGATTTCTCCTCAGGATATCCATCACTTCTCCCAAATGAACCTCATGCCCTGCCTCACTTCGGGAATAAAAAAGAATGCCATCCATGAAGACCACAAAAACCTGTTCAACTGCTTTCGCAATACTCCACTCGTCAAATCCACAAAATAAGCCAGAGCATTCGTTAGACCAAACAGTATGACCATGCACTTAAACGATCCATCAGGTGTATGAGAGGATACTATCTTCAACAAATCTCGACTAGTGAAACCCAATTGGTAAATCAAGTTATGAGAAAACCTTCACCCCGACTAACTGATCGAGACAATAGGAGGCAATGGATACCAGTTTTTCTTCGTCTACTTATTCAACTGTTAATAGTTGACGCATAACCTGAGGGAACCATATGTCTTAGTAGCAAAAATGATAGGTGCTCCCCATTCCGAGACCCTTCTCCAAATAAATCATTCCTGCAAAGATTCTGAAACTTGCTTATCCAATTTTCTTCTCTCCTTCGGAGCTATATGCCTAAAAGGCATCACAACCGGCTTTGCATCTTTCTTGAGATTAATACGGAATCCAATTTCTCTTCAAGGAGAGAGACCAGAAACTTCTTTGAATATATTAGGATAATCTTTCACCAATGGTATACACGATAACTCTTCCCATGACAGGATAAGTGAACATAAATATGCCTCCATAACAGAAATATCAGTGTCATGGTGTATAATTAAATCAAGTCCATCGCCCTTAATTAATCAAACCATCATCCAATCAAAATCCAACACTACCTCATAGCAAGACATCCAATCCATTCCCAAAATCAACCCATACCCCAAAAAGCTTAGTACATATGTGTTACAAGGGAACTCCACACTATTAATGACCAACTTTAGGTAATGACACAGCATTGACAATGGGTCAGTTCCCTGACAGGATTCAACATTGAGATAGATTCATGCATGATGTTAAGTTTAAGGGCTAAACTATCGACTAATGCACTTGCAATGAATAAATGAGATGCACCGGTTACGAATATGAGAATTAGATAAAATCAACACACCTTCCATCACAATTTGCTTTCCCTTTTCCTAGACTGACAATGATCATGTACTAGAGGTTGGAATGACATCCAGAGCATATTCCTTAATAATCCGACCTTCATTTTTAAGATCTAAGTAGTCCCTTTTCATGTGTCCGAACCGATCACAATTACAACACTTTAACTTCCTCTGAGCCGGGGCTACCTTACAATCCTTAGCTATGTGTCTGGATTGGTTATAGTTATAACATTGACCTTTCGAGAGATTCATCATATAATTCTTTGCAAGGCATCCCACCTTTTTGACATCAGTGATAAGAAACTACCTACCTTTTGCTTTGTCCTCCTTATGTCTATTTCCTTTACACTTTCCTATTGTTGTCCCTCTCCTTGCTTACAGTGATTCTTAACCGAAGTTCCATTTAAAGAATTCAGTAATAATACCTCTACCAATCGTTCAAACATAGCTCCTAACGGTATCTGATTCAATGCTAACTCCCAAGAAGGTGAATCCAATCCCATTACAAACTTTAACGCCTTCTTTATCGGAGTATTCACTAACTTGAATCCAAATTATGGTAACTCATTAAACTGGCTGACATCCTCCCTAACCGTCATTTATCCCTACTTCAGCTGAATGAAATTCTCTAATAATAAATTCTCTTCGACACTAAAAAGAAACTTCATCTTGAATCTTGACTTGAACGTCCTGCAAGCAATAGTGTTCTCATCCACTTCATCTCTTACCTCCTTCCACCAACATACTGCTTGACCTTTCAAATGCCAAGTTTCCAACTATCTCTTAATGCCATCACCAAGTCCTAACATGCTAAAAATATATTTATAATCATTCGGTCATGCCTGAGTCACTGAGTATGATTCTGTCCTAGGAAAAGGCTTCCTACCAAGGCTATAGATATCCTTACACAGCTTAGGAAAGTTCTAGTGATTTTATTGCTTTGATTACTAACTTGCTAGTGTAATTTTTTACGGATCGACATAAATCCATAGGTGATTACAGAAGATTAGAGTTAGAGAGCAATAGAGCCAAAACGATCCTTATAAATGAGCCATACCCTCCTATTTTTAGCTGTAGAAATCCTAAAATCTCGCCTCCATAATCTCCACCTTGTTTTCCACGCCATAGATCACTTCTCCAAGAAAATAGGTGGACTATTTTGAACTTCTTGTTCTTGCTTGATTCGTGGTTAGCTTTATAATTCCAAACTGGTTTGCATCATTATTAGCTTGGTTTTTAGTCTAAACGATGGATTTGTGGAAGAATAGAGCTGCTGACTTTCAGTGCTCATGGAGATCGATAGAGAACTACATGGGATCAATGGAATATCACTTGAAATAGGCTCTTGACATCAAGTAGAGTGGATAGAAGGAGTGTAGGCAAGATTAGAGGAAGAATCGTGTATCAGTACCAATCCACCACTTTGGTGGATTTTTTATCCTCGTTTCTTTAAATGGTTGTGTCTTCAATTTGTGACTTTGTTTATACTCGGTTTATGAACTCTTGGGCTATTTCTCTAGGCTTCCTACCTTAATAACTTCCAAGTTCGATTTTAGTCTTTTCGAATATCGCCTGTTCAAGAGGCGGGATAACACTTGCCCTCCAAAATACATCTTGTTTCAAACATAATGTGCTTTGAATCTAGACAAGTCGGGATTACTGTGAAGGACTCCACTCTATGCTTTGAATGGTCATTATCCTTCCTATGGATCGTTTCTGTGAAGAGTTATGACTATAGCTATTCATAACGACGCTTTACCAGCATCTAGTATTATAAAACAGGAATACACTTTATCATTCCAAGCTTAATAATTTTGATTTGGTTCCTCGCATGGATTTTTCATGTTTGAATCTAATTCCTTTGACTCTAGTAATTCAGGGTTGGATACGTTCAAACACACGTACTCATGTGCATGTTCTTTAATAATCTTTGATGTGCACGTGCACATGCATGGACCACCATCATCATTCCATTTTTTTATAATCAGGACTCGGTACTGACCCAAATTCTAGGATCGGTACTGATCCGATACTTGAGAGAAGTCTTCCATTTTTTTCCTGAAAAGTCAGTTCTTGGGTTATGTAACAACCCGTAATTTTCGACGATTTAAATTTGTTAATTTAATAAGATTTTTGTTATTTAACATTGAAAGAAATAAAATTTGTAATTTTATAATGAAATCAATACTAAAATGAAAGGTAACAATGTTAATTAAAGCTAATTATTAACAATTGAAATGAAATTCCAATAAATGAATTAATGTAAATGTTATACTTGGCTATACATTGAACATATGAAAACAAAATTAAAATATGGAATCAATTAATGAAATAATATATAATAAATGGTAATTGAATAAAATCAATATTATGTAAGTAATTATGATATTTGATTGTAAATAATAAATCTTTACAAGTGTGATTAAAAGGTTAAAGGGTAACCATTATTACGTGTTACCTATTTATTTAGGCTATTAAATTGAAATGGGAAACCAATTAAAATTAAATGAAATTTAATGTTACATTAATGAGATTAAGACAATAACTGAAATTTGTGAATGTAATAGAATGAATGGAAATGATAATTTTATTTATAGGGAAATAATTGATGTAATTAAATAATGAAACCAAGATAAAATGATTAATTGGGATTTAAATTATAATTAATGTGCAAAATTGACAAAATTTCAATATAATTGAAATATAGTAGTGGATACAAAAAAAGATGGAAATTTGAGTATATTAATGTAATAAAAGATAAAACAATGTTGACTATGTTATAAAGAAACAATTGATTGAATATAAAGATTGAAATTCAAATAAAATCAATTTATTGGGATTAAAGTAAAATTAATTGGATTTAATTACAGTCGTAATTGAACACCGTAATTTGTGAAATATTCAACACTGAATTTTATGTAAACTTGTTTTAATTTGTTATAAATGTCTATACAATCAAAAATGATAAAAGTTGGTAGTTAATTAATTTGAATATAAAAAGTGATTTAATTAATTTAATATTAATTTATTTAGTTAACTGAAATATAGCCATTTTGGCCACTGACTCGGATTTCGACGAAACCAGTTTCATCGGATCTATAATGGTGAATTATTGTAGGATTTCAAGTTTCGTAGCGATCGGACTTGTCGTTTGATCATACAGACTCGAAAAGCCTAGAAATCAATTTAATTGAAATCAATTGAAATCAATTTGAAATAAGCTGATTTTAACATAACTTCTTCATACAATGGAATTAGGACTTGAAACCTGTTCCATTGATTTTAAATATATGGAAAACATATGTTTTGATATATTGGATGACCCATTTTCGTTCCGGAGGCAGAACGGGCTTTTCGGGTCGTTTATCGCTTAACCTTCAAATCAATCGTGTCCATTCATCTATTTTCTGCTCTAGCTATAAATAGATCATTATAAACCCTAGCCACTTCTTATTCTTATTTGTCTGTACGTACATTTCCTTCTCAACTCCTCATTCCAATGGCAGACAAATCAAACAAATTCCCAATTCGATTCCAAATCAAAATTTCAAACTCCTCCAACCCTATCAAACTATATATCGATTTGAAGCTCTTGACGAGCGCAATTCACTGGTGGTATTTGTTTTTCAATTCGAATTATCGTTTGTCCAGAATTCGCAAATCATTTTCGGCCGTTTGTGTTAGGGCTTAAGGATTGGACGGTAGATCGTCGGCGAGAGTTCAATCGGGTTGAATGGGCATGTAGACAGTGATGAGAGGGTTCAATCCATAGGTTCGCTTTGAGCCTTTGGTCACCAGGACTGCCTCGTTCGGCGTTTAAAGGGGGACGGTGGCGAGATCGCATGAGGCGATCTAGGGCGCACGCGAATTCACCAAGCAGGCGGTCGGAGGTAGGAAGGCTTGGGGCGTTGTCTGATCGTGTCGAAGAGGCTCGTAGTGACATCGATAATTGCACGAAGGAGTGGCGGCGTACAGGAGTTGGTCGAGTTGTTCGAGTCTGCTAGGGTTGCCGCGTAGAGGTGCTGACGTGTTTCCCCTTATTATTTTATTTATTTCTTTTATTTAAAATTTTGATTTCAAAACGTTCTAACTTATATAACTTTTACATACGAACTCGGATTTGGACGATGTTTGTTCCGCTGGGATCGTATTGAAATTTCGGACATTTTGATGCCTGTTTGGACTGATTCTGAGACCGTTTGAATTTGGGCCTAATTTGGACTTAAATTCAAAAGGTGAGTGTTTTAACCCACTCACAACTTCTAAAGTTTCTTATGTTTGTTAAATTAAATTCGTGATGTGATTGAAAATTTATTTATGGTTGTTTGGTATATTTTGAATCATCATCTCAGTTAATTTGAATTTATTTGAATTAAATCGTCAGTTAAATACCCGTTACTGATTATCAGTTCTATATTGATGTTTATTGACTGATTTGGATGATGTTTGTAATGGATGTTGATTATTGATATTGGATGAATTGATGTTTTATTTTATATCGTTATAAACTGCAAGTCACTATAGGTTGAAATGATACATACCCGAATGATCTATAGATTAGGGAAAAATTGTTATGGGTTGAAATGATAGACTCGAGCGATTTTATGGACTTTGTTATTAAATTCGGGATTGCGGTTTGAAATGATATATAACCGTAAAATTTTAACTTGTGGATTGAAATGATAAATATCCGTATCACTTGACCCTAGGGTAGAGAATTATATACGGACACCGAATTGGTTAAATTAAATTATTTTAAAATCCCTAATTTTCGAATTTAATTAAATGATATTTTGAAATAAAATTTGATTTATATGAATTGAATTATTATTGAAAATTCAAGTTTTTGTTGAAATGTGAATTGGTTTAAAAAGTAATTGCTTTAAGAAATTAAATTGAAGTTTAAAGTTAAACTTTTAAGTATAAATGAAATTCTATCGAAATTAAGTTATTGAAGTTGTTTGAAAATAACTTTGAAATATTTTGAAATTGGAGTAATCCGAATTAATATTTGAACATAGATTGAAATGATATGAAATTCAATAGTTTATTGAAATGTTAAATTGAAAGGTTTGGAATTTGGTTTGTTGACTTGGAAATTTAAAATGGTCCAAATGCGTTGAAATGAAATGAAGAGTTTAATTTGATATAAATTCCAAATTCATGTTTTAATATAAACTGTTTTAAAAATATATTATTTCAAAATTTCTAATTATTAAGATTTCAAAGTATTAAACTATTTTAACCTGTATTAATTATATTAAGTCATTTTAACCAATTTTAAACCATTTAATTTCTTTAAACTAATTAACCTGTTTTAACTTATTTTAAATCTAATTAATCTATTTTAAAGCTATTTAATCTATTTTAATTATATTTAATCTATTTTAAATCTATATTAACTATTTATAAATATTTTCTTCTAAATTCCAAACTAAGTAAAATGGATGGGTTTATATTCAAATTCTCGATTTTTAAGTGAATATGGTTAATGATGTTATAACCTAAGTTGGGATTTAAATAACATATTTGGTTTAATATGATATTTTGAAATGAGAGTTTAGCCTATTTTGGAAATATGACTTTTGAAAGGAAATATAATTTTGAACTATGATTTCAAATGTGATTTGATTTCAAAGGTGAATATGGTTTCGAAAGTGATATGATTTGAATTGATTATGATAATTTGATATCAATTATGAAATGATTTTGGAAATGTAAAAGAACCATCCGGTGTGTAATAAGCAATTAGTTGTTAAAGGGACCAGGATCAGATATTGTCATACTCTTTGCCAATACCGAAAACCACTTTGACAACTGTGTACGCGGTGGAGATTCCAGAATGAAGTAGGATGGTTGGCGACGATCCTATATGAGGTATATACATGGACCCGACTCCCATGAGTTAGCTTAAGGTGGCTAAAACAGGAGAAATTGACGGGCCAAGCGAGGTCATTCCTCCGATCGGGCACACTCCTTCGATACTATATTCTGACTCTGCGATTGATTTGGTGGCCACCCTCGATTTTTGATTTGGGAGTGTGTTCCGAGGTGGGTGGTAGTAGCTGCTATGCGTTACCACTAGTCCGGAAGTGTAATTGGTATATCTACCCTGGCTTTGCCTAGTTGTGCTGTGTCACCTACCCTATCGAGACCACTACGAGTTTGTTTTGTACCATACCTATGGAGTGCCCTCTAATGACGTCCAGTACGGGCGGGATTACGATACTATATAGACTATGGAAATATATAAAAATGTGTTAAGGGGGAAATGGGTAACGCCTTAATGCTATTTTAATAGTTTATCTTACTGTAGACATATTATAATAGCGTATTGTACTACGTAGTAGATAGTTTAACGGATCCTTAGGAGATGTGAATCCCAAACATCTCTTAAGTTACTGCACTCACGTTAGACACTGGATAGGAGATGTTAAACCCCGTAAAAATCTCTGATGTCGTTCCACTCATATTTATTTACCGTTATTTTAACTTACATAAGATCTTTTAAATCTGACTCAAGTGTTTTGTCTTTTCAATTCGCTCAGGTCAGCCTGAGCATTTCAGGATTTGAAGACCTTATTTCTGGGGATGAAGACGAAGATTGTGCTACTATTATTTACTATATTCATTCCGCTGCATTCATACTGTTCCGCTGCATTATAATCAAATGTTTTGTATACAGCTTCATGAACTCTTATTTGATTATTATATTTTGTCATTCCACTGCGAGATTCTGTTTTGTTTTTTTTTCTTTCTCTGCTTTTTCTTATTCACCCCAATAACAATTCGCCCTTCTGTATGGTTTGAGTCGGCATGTGTGTCTGCTTAAAGCGTACAAAAAGGCGGGATGTTACAGGTTATATAATCTGATTTCCTCTTTTTTTCTTCTCACTTTTATTTGCTTGCCAATGAACCGAAGCTCCAACCTCTTCCATTGAACCCTTCGTTCCCTTGAATTGAATTCCGTCAAGTTTCCTTCGCTGCTCTTGCCTTCGATCACCAACAACCACCATCTCCAACCTCCAAAACACAATTGACGCCACTAAGCCTTTCCCAAGTTTTTCTCCACCAATCCACGCTTTTAGGCCCATAGTCGATTCAACTTCAAACCCTAAACCCTCTTTGGTCTGATTTAGGTAGGTGGGAGATCCATGAAATGGTGTGGATGGAACTTGCATAGATGGCCACGTCATGGAGTAGGGGAGAAGATGGAGGAAGAGCCAAAATCCATTCAAGGGTTTGGATCGGTCCCGATCCAATACTTGGAGGATTTTTGGTTTTCGAACTCCTTACCATGCTTCACTTTTAAACAATTGAACCATGCCAAACATTTTCTCCTGAAATTCAAAGAGTATCCAATGCATGGTCATTGACGTGAAGTCCGTTATGATAGTCAGTAATGACGGTCACTCTGGATGATATCAAGATTTTTAAACAAACAGTTGCACAATATTGGAAATCCACACTACACGACACTACACAACACTACACTAGGTTCTACTCTAACATGGGCGGTTGCAGCTTATAATTAATCAGATGTTGATTATCTATCCAATTTTTTTATAGAAATGGATCGTAGACATTCAAAGCGTCTCGCCACTCAAGCCGTGGGTTCCATCTATTGTCAAACATACCGAGTTGGATACCGAGTCAATCTCGACCGTGGCTTCACTTGCAGAACAAACTCCGGCACAATACATACCTCCAGTTGAAAATCCACAATCGGGTCAACCTCATCCATAAGTTCACCAAGTACCTGTAGATGGTCTTGAAGTTGAAGTAGAATCTTTTCCCGACACTCTTGAGGATGCTATTATTTTAGACGACCTCGTCGATTCCATTGCTTCAAAGATAGAAGAGGGACCATTTCGTAGAATCTGTAATAAATACAGGATTCCTTTTGAGGACGTACTAGTCTGATGCATCCCACTATTCAATCAATTCATTCGCTGAGTTCTGAATTTCATGAGACAAGCTCCGATGCAACTACATCCAAACGATTATGCCTTCCTTATTGGCACATATATCATCTTTGCTCAACATTTGCACTGAATACCCAGTTATGAGGAGATTCGATATATATATATATATATATATATATATATATATAGTTTTAAGATCCATAAAGGAAGCCCTATTTGACTTATTTGGAACCAGCTAAGAACTGCAGAGTTGTTACTAGTACATGGAATAAGTTGAGCTATTTCAAGAGAGAATGGTTCTATGTCCATTGTCCATTTGGATTTGCATGAAGATGGTTATTTGGACGTAAGTTCTGCTTTATGTGTTTGATACAAACTTGCTTTATGATCTCGTAAGTTTAACTCATATTCTTTTTGTCATTCAGATGTTCCAATGAGGCCCAATGGTGTGGCATTTGCAGATGCTATCAGAGTTCTTCTGGTACTTCTGGAAGAGGATAGAGATAATGGAGTTCTCCTTTCCAATGTGAATCTCTTGGCCCAAAACTTACTGGAAGCGGGCCGGAGCATAGGTCAAGTCCAAGTGGTCGCCAATGACACCGACGACGACGACGATAATGATAACTTGCCTAGAGGTGGTAATGTTAATCCTAACGTGCCCCTAGTCCCAAGTCCATAGGCCGGAGCTGAAGAAAATGTTGAAGCGGTGCGTGAACATGTTGAGGAAGGCGAAATCATAGGTGAAGGTGGCGAAGGTGGCCACGATGATGTGGATGTATGCCACGAGCCTTCAGTTGACCAATCCAAGGATAACCAACATTTCATTTTGAAAAAGAGGCTCACCGTGAAACTTCCCAAATGACGATCTTCTACATAGCCCCCGCAACGTCAACTGCGGAGAATACTCCTTCCTCCCTTCTAAAAATACATTCGCTGGTTTGGGGCCGATTCCTACCGAGTTCGGCTCTTTTGGCATTGGTAATATGAACCTTGAGGGTCTTAACACCCCTCTTCACTTTGATGATGAATTCACTCCTACCAGCGTGGGAGAAATCACTCCCATTAGAAAAACTCTAGCACACAGTCCGTCATGGGGAACACTAGGACACTCACATACATATGCACTGCACCGCATTGCACTTGACTCATGTCTTTACTTACTGGAGCTAACTTGTTCATTTGCAGGATCCATAGAGCGGAAAAAGTAAATGTGTTAGTCTTTTTAGAGAAAAATGTGTCTCGACGAAGGCGTCGCTCAGACACGTATCATCATGGTAGTGGCCAAGACTTGGAGTCCAGCCATCAATCTAGCCGGGACAAAAGAAGTCATGACAAAGACTATCCGTCTCATGACTCTGCTTTCAAATACCATTCTAGGTTCAAGTCGCCTCCACTAAGAGGCTCAGACAAGCATTTTGATCGTCGTGATAACTTTCAACCGAGTGATGCTTCTCGTGAACCACCTCCAGCTTCCATTCCCATTCAACACTCAACATCAACTCACATTCATTGACTTCCTGATTGAAGGCACTATAAGGGCAGTTCTAGGGCCTCTCATTACAAGGCTAGAAAGAAACTAATTGAAGCTCTGGTCGTCACCGTGGAGCAACAACTTGGTGCTGATGCCCGAATGACCTAACCGAAGGAACAATTTCCGGATGTGTGTTTTGATGGACTCATGTTTGTGCCCAATTTGAAGAACATTCCACCAAAGGTCAAAGACATAACCAGGGCTTATGTAGCTAACGCTTACCATTAATATAACGAATGGAAGCGGACGGCCTAGAAGAACTCCAAGGTTTCAAAGGAAAGGAAGCTCAAGATAAATATTCTGAAACTATGGAGATGCAAGATAAAAAAATCATCGCTCATCTGATGCCAAGATCACTGACTTGAGAACATCAAACGAAAATATAGTGATTCGATGCTATATTCCTATGTAAACCCAACATCATCATCGGCATTAAAATAAGTCGAGAACGCTAAAATTGAAAAAGGGCTAAAATCATGCCAAACAATCATACTCAGATACACTCGATGAAAAAAACTACTACAACATCCAATCGCTAGTAATCGAAGATCACAAGCATCAAATAAGAAGGATAGCGATTCAAAATCACAATTTCAGGTAGCAGCTTTCAGTTAGAAAACCCCAATTTCATATCGCAAAGAAGAATGGAAATCAGACTGAAAAGATGAAGACGGTTGAATAATGAAATGGGAGACAATTTTTCAATGGGCCGTGTTTTATTTATTTGTAAATGATTTGATTTGGACTAATTACTTTTATAATTTCATCTTATTTCTATTATATTTTTTTGACTTGATAAAACTCTAGTTTTAACTAGGTATGAACTACAAGGCATAGTTCGAGAATTCTCAACTGGGGGTTTGAGTTGTGGCGGGGTATTGAGCGTAGGGTTAGAATAATTAGGTTAGCAAGGTTCGTGAGTTTATAGGGTCTGTAAGCATTGATTGTTTGATTCCTAATAGAAACATTGGAAGTAGCAGTAGGCAGGTTTTGACGAAGCTAAGTAAACTTGTAACACCCTTAAATTTTGATAACATTATTCAAGAGATTTAATTAGATAAATTAAATAGAATAATGTAAATTTTAAGTGATAAGGAGGTTGAGATTTGAATCAATTTAATTAAGGTCGTGCCTAATAAAAGAATTAATGGGCTTAAGAATGGGGTTTTAGGTTAATTAAATTACATAAGGGTATACTAGGAATTTGCCGCCCATAGCCCTTACCCTCATATATTTTCGTTCCTACCATTTATTCCTCATTCACGTCATTTTGACAACATAAGCAAGAATATTAAGAAGGGCCGGCCATTATCAAAGAGAAGAGAAATTTAATCAAAGCTAGAGATTCAAGCATAAGGGAAATCAATCTCAATCCAATCTCCTTATCTAAATCAAGGTGAATAATATATCCATCTCTAATTTTGTTTTGAATCATATGTTTCGGACTTAGGGGATAAATTCGTTTTTAAGGTGAGTTGAATGATGATATGCTTGAAATTTGATTTGTTTAATTTAAACAAGTTTTTTTTAAAGGATTTATATGGTTTTAAGGTAAAATCGAGATATGTTGATGTTTAAATCCCATGAGAAAATTTTTATATTATGTAAAACATTATTTTGGAGTTGGGTTTCAATTTTGATAATTTTGCAAGTTATGAAAAGATTTGTTATGAATTTTCGAAGGAAAATATGGTTATTTGGGTTTATAAATTTATTTTGGAAAATATATTAAGAATTTGGTCTAGAATTTTAATATGTTAGATATCATGATTAAAGTGAATTTCTGGAATTTTTGGGGATTTTTCCAAAGTGATTTTCTATGCAAATTAAATTATTTTAGAAAAGGAACTTCTTAATAAATTTGGTTTTGCTTAATGGAAGGGCTTAATCGATTAACTTAATCATGGTTTAGATCTGAAATTAGCAGCAGTTATTTTGGAAAAGAATTTGAAAAAGTTAAGGCAACCAATCCAGTGTTGACACGTGATAGGTTAGTTAGAAAAAGATTTGCTTTAAATAGTACTAAACTAAGTTTACTCAGAAAAGAGGGTTTCGCCTACTTTGGAAGTACCTTTTGACACAGAGGCTTTCGCCTTCAACCTAGTCGAAACCTATTAAACCAAAACCAATACACAAGGTATCACAAAGATGGTACGCAGTGGATTGGAGAAAAGCGAAAGATTAGGTGTCGAAAGCATGGCTTCTGAAGGAGTCGCTGCTATGGTTTGTTTTTAAAAGAGAAGCGCCTGCCTTTGTTTTGTTTTAGCCTTCAAAGGAGTCGAAGCATATGGTTTCGAAAGAGGTTTTAAAAGGTTTTGAAAGGGTCGCAGTAACATAAGTTTGCTTTCGAATGGTTCCTTTACTTATGAAAGAATGTTTTGAAAGAAGGGGTTCCTACTAAGTTGGAACCCCTACTGCCATTCTCTAGCCTTTTGATGGTGTTGAAGTCATCAATGCTTTCGAAAGGTAGTGTTTATTTTTAAAAGATATTTTAATCTTCTTCCTAAATGTTTTCAAAAGGGTCCAAGGGTTTCGAAGGCAATGGTGTTGAAAGGGGTTTCGACGTTGTCCTTCAATGTTTTTTTAAATGGTTTAAAGCTTTCGAAAGAGGTGGTACCGACGCCATCATGTTTCCCCCAATATTTTTATGTATGATAAAGGATGGTTTCGAAAGAGATGCTTTCGCCTATATTCACTTTGACCCAAATAAAATTTTAAGTATAAACCCAATGCATTCGAAAGAGAGGCTTTCAATGATTTTGGAAGGGTTACTTCCAATGGTGTCAAAAGGGGTACTTTCAACTGGTTTCGAAGTTATGCTTCTTAAGTTAAATGTTAATACTTTAGTACAATGGAAAGTCTTCGAAAGGAAGGTTTTGAAGTATTAGAAAGGCATGAACCTAATGTTTTAAAGATAGATTTTAATGCTTTCAAAGGAGGTCATCCTATGAAGTCGAAAGCAAGGTTTCGAAAGGTTTTATAACCCAAACTCATTTTTAAAAGAAAAACCCATGGCTAAATTAAAGGAGTTTCTGTAATGGTTTGAGAATAATATTTCCTTGATAAAAATAATAGGTTAAAGGGATTAACCATGTTTTATATTAAACCCACAGGAGTGGTATATTATGTAATTATGTTTGCTTTTTCAAATATAAATATATTCACATTATAATGGACCTATAACTATACTTTGGGGATGAAGGGTAGAAGAGCCAGCTAGGTTAACCCAGTAGTGAATATAAATTGATTAAACTCCTAGATGAGTAGATTTGCATCCAAGAGGTGAGGGAGACCAAAACATAGGATGCCTAAATTTGGAAGTTGTCAAAGAGACAGGTTTATAGTGATCCCATGAAAACTATTACTAGGAAGTTATTAGGGTTACCAATAGGTCCATAGTGCTCTCATGAAAACTATGTTATAAAGAGTGGTTGGTAGAGGCCAATTAGTTTGTAGTGCACCCATGAAAACTATATTCAGATTAAGTTATTGACAGTAGTCACTAGGTTCCTAGTTAACCCATGAAAACTAGGATAAGAGAGAAGTTATTGGAATAAGTTCAGGGGAACCTATGAATTAATTAAGTTAATTGGCAGGGGGCCAATAGGTTCATAGTGCACCCATGAAAACTATGAAATATGACATGGAGTCCATATATTATATAAAGGTTATTAGTCAGCCAATGAAAACTAATAGGTTAATAGTAATCCTAGAAACTACGTTAAGTTAGATAGTCAGAATGAATGGGGATGGGTAATCGAGAATTGATTCATTTGTTTTGCATATCATTATATTATACTGTTTTGAAATGTTTTAACCATTGTGGATGCAAGAGCACAGTATATGGTTTTATAAAGGTTTTGAGATACTAGTAAGGGGAAACCCATTCCTCTAAGCGACGTGATCTCACTAAATATCTAAATGATTTGAGATGGTAAATTATTATTCATACCAGGCTTGACTCAAAGTATATGTTTTCCCCTTAAACTCTCGGGTACTCAATTGATATTGAGTAGTATGAGAGTTGAGGTTTTCATGTAACTTATTAGACAAATAAAGCTTCCGGAGACGTGCATGAGGCATAATAGCTATATAGAGTTTTCTTTTATTTTGATTCTGCTGTGCTGTTTGTAATGGCAAAGTTGTTATATTGCATATATATATTCTGATCATCCAAAGGGGCATCTTCATATATCGCTCTTAGCGTATGTTGTAATAAATATATTTTCTCTGAACGTGATTTGCGAATATGGGATTATGTAATGAATTAGAAATATTTTGAAATGGAATGCGATTTTGTTTGAGGTTTAAATTTTTTCCATATTCATGTGTTTCTGTGTATCAATGAATCTAACATCGTCGTATTTGGTCGTCGAGGATTAATAACTATGTATGACTACAGCATCCATAGCCGTTAGTTTTGGGCCTTCAAATAGGGGAATGTTACAAGTTGGTATCAGAGCATAGGTTTATGGAACTTTAAAAGAAACCTAAAAGATTTTCAAACACAATCCAATGAATTTGAAAATATGACCGAGGTTTGGGTTAACGCTATAGTAACGTACTTGCATTTGGTATATATATATATATATATATATAAAAGTACGTGTTCTCCTCTCTCTTAGACCATTCTTCTCTATCTTACTAAGGCTCGTATGCAGATTTACGAGAAAGAAGATATGGAAGCAGGAAACTGAATAGGAAATCTAGGTGGAGGAAGCACCACAACCAACGGAAATGCTTGACGTAATACCAGGAGAAACCAAGGTCGATAGGATAATGCTAAATGCTGAAGCCAATGTAGGTGCTAGAAATCTACCAGTAGATGCGGAGATAGTGTATCAGCTGTTAGCCAATATTTTGCAAGCTGGAGTTGCTGGTAATGTTGGAGGAGCTAATCTTGTGGATCTAGTTGGGAATAACTATGCTAAGTTGAGCAGAGACTACACCAGTTTGGGTGGAAAGCCATTTGTTGGAATGGAGGATGCTGTTGAAGTTAAGAATTGGCTATTGCATTGTGAGAGGATCTTTAATGATCTAGGATTAGATGATTGAAAAAAGAGGAGATGGGTCAGACCGAGTATTACAGATTTCCAAGTTAGGACGTTCTGGAACTCAGGTGGCGAGCTGGATGGCAGAAACGTATGAAGTATTCCGCTGTGTATTTGAGAGTTGTTGTGATATTAGTCTGAGACAAGTTGATATAACTGTCCAGTTATGTGTATATGATTGTAACTCTGATTTATTGAATGTAAAGTAACAATTACAGCTTTTCTTTGTATAAATGCTATTATTTGATATTATATTTGATCCGCTGCGAATGTGAGAATCTGTGTCTTGTTCTGATGTTTCTTCTTCTATCTCTTTTCTTCTTTTCCTAACTATCTAGAATTTTCTGGATTGAAAATTCCGGGTCGTTGTTGGCCTCTAGGCAGTTGCAAGGGGCAGTGCTTCACTGGTGGAATAGTGTGACCGCCGGAGTTCCAGAGGAAGAATTGACATGGGCTGATTTTAGAATGAGGTTTGAGCAAAAGTTTTTATCTGAAGTTGCTAAGTCGAGGTTGATGAGGAAGTTTATGGATCTAGTCCAAGGTAATATGTCAGTAATCGAGTACGCTGCTAAGTTTGATGAGCTACCTCGATATGGATATGCCACTATAGACACTTACATCAAAAGGAATGAGAGGTTCATTCGAGGACTGAGACCGGAGCTTGCTAGAATGACCATGACCCATATCCGTGATCCTAGTAATGTAGTGGTGGAAATGGCCATTCGCCATGAAGAGGTGCTGGCTGGTTATGCTAGTGAGTAGTTAGTTGAATCCCAGGGTCCTCAAGGAAAGAAGAGGAAGTTATTTAAGAAATAAGAAGCCCAGAAAGGGGATGCTGCCAAGATAGGAAAAGGCTGATTTCTTGTGCTTCAAATGTGACAAGAAGGGTTATTATGCTCATGAGTGCAGGACATGCAAGGGGAAGAAGGCTGCAGGTAAAAAGAATGTGAAGTGCTTCAACTGTGATCAAATGGGGCATTATAAGAACCAGTGTCCAGAGCCAGTCCGGGCGGGCAAGGTCTTTGCTGTTGGATCATCAGCTAAGCCTATTGCAACTGATAAAGGAAAAACTGTGACGGAAGGTACGTTTTTGATTCAGAGTATACCAGTTAGGATACTTTTTGATACTGGTGCATCACATTCATTTATATCCCAGTGTTTGGTTGATAGGTTATGCATAAAACCCACATACCTTGTTACTGCCTTAAGGGTTGTGAATCCAATAGAAGGGTATGAAACTCTAGGGATGAGATGTGATCAATTAGAACTTGATTTGTTAGGTCATAAGTTTGCATGCAGTTTGTATGTTTTCAATTTTGTAGATTTTTGAATCATTTTGGTTGTGGATTGGTTAAGGAGGTATGAGGCCAGGATATTTTGCCAGGAGGGGGAGATATCTTTGAGACACCCTGATATTCATAACTAAATTATATTCTCAGTAGAAAATTCCGACCGGAGTAGTTGTGCTTTGTTAAGTGCAATGGAAGTGGGAGGATCTAAGTCAGGTTCGAATAGCAAGAGAGTTTGCAGATGTCTTTGAGTCGGTCACAGGACTACCACCGAAATGAGCTGTTGAGTTTCGGATAGATCTTGTGCCAGGAGCTGAACCTGTGAGTAGACCACTTAGTAGCATGACACCGACTGAGATGAAGGAATTGGAGGTGCAGCTAGTGGATCTAGAAGGAAGGAATTTTATCAGACCAAGCAGTTCGCCATGGGGAGCGACCGCGGTATTCATGAAGAAACCAGATGGGTCGCTAAGGATGTGAATCGACTATCGTAAGCTAAATGAAAGGACGATAAAGAATAAGTATCCTTTGCCGAGAATTGATGATCCGTTTGATCATTTGTGTGGATCCAGAGTGTTTGCCCGGTTGGACTTGGCGATAGGGTTCCATCAATTGAGAGTGGCAGAAGACTGTATTCCTTTGACAGCATTTCAGACTAGATATGGTTCGTACGAATGGTCAGTAATGCCATTCGGGTTGACTAATGCACCAGCTTTCTTTGTGGATTTGATGAATCAAGTCTTCCGAGAGTATTTGGATAGATTCTTGTTGGTGTTTATAGATGAAATTTTGGTACACTCTAAGGATGAGAGAGAGTATAAAGATCACTTGGAGTGGTGCTAGAGACGCTGAGGCAGAATCAGCTAAAGGCGAAGTTTTCCAAGTGTCATTTTTGGAAGAAAGAGGTTAAGTTTCTTGGTCACGTAGTTTCAGAGAAAGGGTGTCAGTCGATCTAGATAAGATCGAAGATGTGAACAATTGGAAGAGACTAGAGACGGTGACCGAGATCAGAAATTTTCTTGGACTTGCTGGCTATTACCAGAGATTCATCAAGGATTTCTCATAGATAGCAGCGCCTTTGACTAAACTTACCAGGAAGGAAGTGATGTTTGTTCGGTCCAACAAATGTAAGGTTGCATTTCTTAAGTTAAAGCATTTGTTGATCAATACTCCAGTGTTAGTAGATCCAGATGGAAACCAAGGGTTGGTGTTATATACTAATGCATGTGGGACTAGATTGGAAGCAGTGTTGATGTAGAAGGGCAAAGTCAATTCCTATGCATCAGGCAGCTTAGACCGCATGAAGTGAGATATCCTACTCATGACTTAGAGTTAGCTGCGGTAATTTTTGCCTTGATGATTTGGAGGTATTATCTCTTGGGGAGAGATTTGAGTAGTATACCGATCATAAGTCTTTAAGATATTTACTCTCTCAGAAGGAGTTGAATATGAGGCAACATGGGTGGCTGGAGTTTTTGGCTGCTTATGATTTTGGTATAGAGTATACACCAGGGAAAGGTAATAAAGTGGTTGATGCTCTTAGCAAAAGACATCAAAATGTGGTTTTGGCTATGTTGGTAGAATGGAAGGATATAGAAGCTTTGGCTAGTTGTGGTATGCAGTTAAGATCGACTGCTAGTTCTAGTCAGAGTACTGCCATGATGTCCTGTTTAAAAGTTCGACCAGTGTTGATTGAGAGAATTGCATCTAAGCAGAAGGAGGATCCATTATTAGCTAAGAGGATTAGAAGGCTTGAGGTTGGAACTGAGGTCGATGATTTGGAAGATTTTTGTCTTAACCAAAGAGGATGGTTGAGAAAGAAGGGGCGATTATGTGTTCCAGCTGTTGTGAAATTGAGGAAATAAATTATTGGGGAATGTCACCGATCCAAGTTTACGATTCATCCTGGAGGGACCAAGATGTATTAGGATATGAAGAGGATCTTCTATTGGGAAGGCATGATGAGGAATGTTGGCTTGTGGATTAGGCAGTATGTAAACTGTCAACAAGTGAAAGCCGAACATCATAAGCCGAGTGGGTTACTTCAGCCTATATAGATTCCAGTTTGGAAATGGGATTCGATATCCATGGATATTATAGATGGGTTGCCAAGGTCAAGCAGAGGAAATGAGAGTATATGGGTTATTGTGGATAGATTGACCAAAAGTGCCCATTTCATTCCTGTAAAGTTGACCAGGACGACATCTGTTTTGGTGAAGTTGTTCATGAAGAACATATTTAGACTTCATGGAGCTCCTAGTGGCATAGTCAGCGACAGAGATGCTTTATTCGCTAGCGAATTCTGGAAGGGTCTACAGGATGTGTTAGGCACTAAGCTCAAGATGAGTACCGCATATCACTCTCAAACGGCTGGGCAGACTGAGAGAGTCAATAAGGTACTCGAGGATTTGTTAAGAGCTTGTTTATTGGATTTTGGTTGATCTTGGGAGGATCACCTACATTTGGTTGAGTTTTCCTATAATAATAATTATCAGACCAGTATAGGAATGGCGCCTTTTGAAGCTTTGTATGGAAGACCATGCAAATCACTAGTATGTTGGTTGGAGACTGGAGATAGATTGGTCTTAGGTCCAGACTTGGTTAAGGAGGTGTCAGAGAAGATTGAGTTGATTCGAGAAAGGATGAAGGAAGCTCAATCCAGATAGAAGAGTTACGCAGATAAGAGACGTAAAGACCAAGAGTTCTCAATGGGAGACAGGGTTTTAATTAAGGTATCACCGATGAAGGGTGTGGTATGATCTAGGATGTCAGGGAAACTGGCACCGAGGTATGTTGGTCCCTTATAGATTATAGAAAGGATTGGAAAGCTCGGATACATAGTAGAGTTACCGAGCAGTATGGAAGGTGTCCATAATGTATTTCATGTGTCTCATCTTTGCAAGTATGTGCATGATCCAGAGACTACTATTCCTCCGACAGGGTTGGAAGATCTAGTAGTAGAGCCTATTTGACTTTTTTTTAGACAACCAGTTCTTGTTGTTGCGAGAGATGAGAAAAGGTTGAGAAATAAGACAGTCAAGTTAGTGAAAGTTCAATGGAGCGACAACGAAAAATACTGTACTTGGGAGACAAAGGACGGGATTCAAGATACTTATCCTGATCTGCTTTGAGGGTATGTCTATATTAGATTTATAAAGATAATTCCTTGCCAGGTAGACTAATATGGTTGTTAGGAGTCGTTACAGATGATTTCTATGCTTAGTATTTGGTCCTTACTGAATTTCGAGGACGAAATTCTTTAAGGAGGGGAACTCGTAACACCCCTAATTTTTGATAACATTATTCAGGAGATTTAATTAGATAATTAAATAGAATAATGTAAATGTTAAGTGATAATGAGCTTGAGATTTGAATCAATTTAATTAAGGTCATGACTAATAAAAGAATTAATGGGCTTAAGAATGGGTTTTTAAGTTAATTAAATTACATAAGGGTATATTGGGAATTTGCCCCCCCATAAACCTTACCCTTATATATTTTCATTCCTTATTCACGTCATTTTGAAAACATAAGCAAGAATATTAAGAAGGGCTGACCATTATCAAAGAGAATAGAAATTTAATCAAAGCAAGAGATTCAAGTTTAGGGGAAATCAATCTCAATCCAATCTCCTTATCTAAATCAAGGTGAATAATAATTCCATTTTTATTTTTATTTTGAATCATATGTTTCAAATTTAAGGGATAAATTCGTTTTGAAGATGAGTTGAATGATGATATGCTTGAAATTTGATTTGTTTAATTTAAACAAGTTTGTTTAAATGGATTTATACCGTTTTAAGGTAAAACCGAGATATGTTGATGTTTAAATGACATGGGAAAATTTTTATGTTATGTAAAACATGATTTTGGAGTTGGGTTTCACTTTGATAATCCAAGTTATGGAAAGATTGTTATGAATTTTCAAAGGAAAAAATGGTTATTTGGGTTAATAAATTTATTTTGGAAAATACATTAAGAGTTTGGGTCTGGAATTTTGATATGTTAGATAACATAATTAAAGTGAATTTCTGGAATTTTTTGGGATTTTTCCAAAGTGGTTTGCTATGCAAATTAAATTATTTTAGAAGAGGGACTTCTTTGTGAAATTGGTTTTGCTTAATGGAAGGGCTTAATTGATTATATTAACCATGGTTTAGATCTAAAATTAGCGGCAGTTATTTTGGAAAAGAATTTGAAAAGGTTAAGGCAAGCAATCTGGTGTTGACATGTGGCAGGTTAGTTAGAAAAAGATTTGCTTTAAATAGTATTAAACCAGGTTTACTCAGAAAAGAGGGTTTCTCCTACTTTGAAACTACCTTTCGACATAGAAGCTTTCACCGTCAACCTTGTCGAAACCTATTAAGCTGAAACCAATACAAAAAGGTATCATAAAGATGGTACGCAGTGGATTGGAGAAAGGCGAAAGGTTAGGTGTTGAAAGCATGGCTTCCGAAAGAGTCGCTACCTTGGTTTTTTTTTAAAAGAGAAGCGCCTGCCTTTGTTTTGTTTTAGCCTTCGAAGGAGTCGAAGCATATGGTTTCGAAAGAGGTTTTAAAAGGTTTTGAAAGGGTTGGCAGTAACATAAGTTTGCTTTCGAATGGGTTCCTTTACTTATGAAAAAATGTTTTGAAAGAAGGGGTTCCGACCTAGTCGAAACCCTACTGCCGTTCTTTAGCCTTTCGATGGTGTTGAAGTCATCAATGCTTTCGAAAGGTAGTGTTTGTTTTTAAAAGATGTTTTAAGCTTCTTACTAAATGCTTTCGAAAGGGTTCAAGGGTTTCGAAGGCAATGGTGTCAAAAGGGGTTTTGACGTTGTCTTTCAATGTTTGTTTAAATGGTTTAAAACTTTCGAAAGAGGTGGTGTCGATGCCATCATGTTTCCCCTAATATTTTTATGTATGATAAAGGATGGTTTCAAAAGAGATGCTTTCGCCTATATTCACTTTGACCAAAATAATATTTTATGTATAAACTCAATACATTCGAAAGGGGGACTTTCAATGATTTCAGAAGGGTTACTTCCAATGGTGTCGAAAGGGGTACTTTCAACTGGTTTCGAAGCTATGCTTCTAAAGTTTAATGTTAATACTTTAATACAATCGAAATGTTTCAGAAGGAGGGTTTTAGAGTATTAAAAAGGCATGAGCCTAATATTTTAAAGATAGATTTTAATGCTTTCGAAGGAGGTCATCCTATGAAGTCGAAAGCAAGGTTTCGAAAGGTTTTATAACCCAAACTCATTTTTAAATGAAAAAACCATGGCTAAATTAAAGGAGTTTCTGTAATGGTTTGGAAGAAGATTTCCTTGATAAAAATAATAGGTTAAAGGGATTAACCATGTTTAATATTAAACCCACAGGAATGGTATATTATGTAATTATGTTTGCTTCTTCAAATATAAATATATTCACGTTATAACGGACCCAAAACTATATTTTGGGGATAAAGGGTAGAAGAACCAGGTAGGTTTACCCAGTAGTGAATATAAATTGATTAAACTCCTAGATGAGTAGATTTGCATCCAAGAGGTAAGGGAGACCAAAACATAGGATGACTAAATTTGGAAGTTGTCAGGGAGACAGGTTCATTGTGATCCCATGAAAACTATGACTAGGAAGTTATTAGAGTTACCAATAGGTTCATAGTGCTCCCATGAAAACTATGTTATAAAGAGTGGTTGGCAGGGGAAAATTGGTTTGTAGTGCACCCATGAAAACTATATCTGGATTAAGTTATTGACAGTTGTCACTAGGTTCCTAGTGAACCCATGAAAACTAGGATAAGAGAGAAATTATTGAAGTCACCAATAGGTTCAGGGGAACCCATGAATTAATTAAGTTAATTGGCCAGGGGCCAATAGGTTCATAGTGCTCCATGAAAACTATGAAATAGGATAGGGAGTCCATATATTATATAAAGGTTATTAGTCAGCCCATAAAAACTAATAGGTTAATAGTAATCCTAGAAACAATATTGAGACAAGTATTCAGAATGAATGGGGATGGGTAATCTAGAATTGATTCATTTGTTTTGCATATCATCATATTATACTGTTTTGAATTGTTTTAACCATTATGGATGCAGGAGCATAGTATATGGTTTATAAAGGTTTTGAGATACTAGTGAGGGGAAACCCGTTCCGCTAAGCGGCGTGGTCTCACTAAATATCTAAATGATTTGAGATGGTAAATTATTATTCATACCAGGCTTTATGTCTGACTCAAAGTTTATGTTTTCCCCTTAAACTCTCGGGTACTCAATTGGTTTTGAGTAGTTTGAGAGTTGAGGTTTTGAGGTACCTCATTAGACGAATAAAGCTTCTGAAGACTTGTAGGAGGCACGATAGCTATATAGAGTTTTCTTTTATTTTGGTTCCGCTATGTTATTTGCAGTGGCAAAGTTGTTATATTGCCTATATATACTCTGATCATCCAAGGGGACATCTTCATATGTCGCTTTTGGCATATGTTGTAATAAATATATTTTCTTTGAACATGATTTGCGAATATGGGATTATGTAATGAATTGGAAATATTTTGAAATGGAATGTGATTTTGTTTGAAGTTTAAATTTTTTCCATATTCATGTGTTTCTGTGTATCAATGAATCTAACACCGCCGTATTCGATCGCCGAGGATTAATATGTATGGATGACTGCAGCATCCATAACCGCTAGTTTTGGGCCTCCAAGTAGGGGGATGTTACAAAACTTATGTGTCACTTTTATTTTCGCATTTACACTTTTACTATATGTGCTGCAGTTTTTATTTATCTGTGCGTTTATTATAAACTTTATTCACCCACCCTCTAGGGTTAATTTGATCGTACAAGTGGTATCAGAGCAAGTTGCCAGTGTAAATGTCTAACCCTAGTTGCAGATCAATCAAGAGTCAGTCCAGTGTTAGTCCCTCTGTGTTTGATGGAACATATTTTTAAATTGGAAATCAAAAACGGAATTTTATTTAAAATTTGTTAATTATAAATGTTGGGATATTATTGAAAACGGATGTGATATGGTAGATAAGAAAAATATTTCAATTAATGCTCTTGCTATGCATATACTCTATTCGCTAATTAATCGAGATGAATTTAACCATATCTCTCATTGTTTAACTGCAAAGGAAATCTGTAACACTCTCGATGCAATATATGGCAGAAAAGACAACAACAACGAAAAAATCCCCAAATTGACTCAGTTAAAGAATATTACTTGATAGGATTTACAAATGATAGTTCATAAAATGATAGTAAAGAAGGCAATGACGAAGACACGACAGCTGACGAGATAAGTTATTTTTCATTCAAAGATATAATTCTCTTGTGTTGAAAATTAACAAAAAATATTGATGATCTTGAGATGAAAAATAACAAGTTAAAAAGTGAAAAATCTAAATTGCATCAGAAAAATGAGCTTAAAAATATTAAGAAAATCAAAAAATCTAATTGCAAATTTTTTTGAATTATGAAAATGATTTTCTCATTTTTTTGACAAATTTTAAAAACTAGAAAAGGAAATTTTGATTTTGGCAAAAAACAAAACTGAGTTGATTTGAAAAATGACATTTTACAAACGGAGTTAGCAAGTTTTAAGATGCCCGAAAATTCCAAATGTGCAAATTTTGAAAGGGTGTTAAATGAAGCAAAACAAAATTTCAAAACCCTTGAAAACGAAAATGGGATTTTGAAAAATAATAAAACTGAAATTATTTGAATAAATCAAGAATTTGAAAAGGTGATCAACAAAATCAAGCATTTTGAAAAACTTGAATTTGAAAAGTGCCAGCTCATTGAAAGAGAGATGCTTGAAATTGAGACCAAAATAAAAGAGCTTGAAAGTGAAAATTTGGTCTTAAAAAGAATTGATTTTGAAAAGGGAGAGAATACCATTAGTCGTTGTTATAAGCTAATAAATGAGAATAAGCTTTTAAAATCCAAAGTTAATATACTCGAGTTGATTATTCAGAAATTTTCCACTAGAGAAAAGTTGTGTAATATGCCATTAGGAAATCAAACCTTCGCGAATAACAAAAAAGGGCTTGGATTTGAAAATGTATCAATATATAAAAAACGACAAATAATACTGTTGGGGAGAGAAGTGTGATACCCAAATGCATAATGTTGTCAAAATAGTAATAAAAACAAAACATGTATGGATTCCAAAAGGTACAGATATAAATTTTCCTAAGTTTAAACAAGTTTGGGTTTCTTAGGGTACTATTGTTAAAATTAATGATTTTCCATATAAACAAATTTGGGTACTAAAGATTTCGATCGAAAATGAAAGTGATCTTACATTCTTCGTTAGGACACTCGCCCCCTCCAAAATTTAGGTACAAATGCGAACTAAGGAACAACTTCGATAGAGATAGATTTCGAGTTGTTTTATATGGTTGATGAGCAAAAATTATAATTTTCCTTAGCCTAAAAAATGAGGTGGAGATCTACAAATATCTCCACCTTATTTTGGATATCATGACATCGAAGTACGTAAGATATGATCTCTAAACTCTGTTTTGATTTCTTATTGTTAATTCTGTTTTTATTGACATTGCTATAGTATAATTACCATATCTTGAGCTCCTTAACTCCAATTTGAAAAATAAAAAATATTATGGAAAATAGATTAAATATTCTGTAAGTTTTATGTTTTGTATTTTTCCAGCATTTGAGCTTAAATAATTGAAAAACTGCAAATCATTCGAAATACTATTTGAAAATTGTTCCAGAATTTCTTAACACGGCTATAGTAATTTGATCATAACTTGAACATCTTTACTATGAATTTTAAAATTCTTTAAGTTTTGGAAATCTTAGTGATAGCACTATAACTTTTATTTCTAGTTTTTGCTTATTCATTTAGTAAAATATTGAAAAACAGCAATCATTCAGCATATTACTTGAAAAGTATTTCTGATTTACGCAAACAAGTTGTAGTATTTCAGTCATAACTTTTGATCGATTTATCATTTTGACCTGAAAGCAATTTCAGTGAGTATAAATTTTGAAGGTCTAACACATTTATGTTTTGTGCTAAATCAAATTACAGCTTAAAGCTTTCAAATAGTGACTTCAAATGGATTGAATATTCGAAACATGAATTTTCAATTGCTTTGGTAGAACAATTAACTTTCATTGTCCTGTTCAACACTAACAAATTAATGGTTGTATGATATTAAATGACCTTGCTAAAAAATTTGGAAGTCAATTCGATTGATGTTGAGAAGCACATAGTCTGCTTAGTTAATAATATCAATTTTGGGCAACTAGAGTATAAGTGGCATTAGACTTCACATCATTTGAAATCATATTTGCATCTTCATTTGACATTAAAGTTAGCAGACATCATTTTCAAAAAACCTCTTGCATAAAATAGATTTTCATTTTTGGATTTAGAAACTTTTGAAATAACTCAGAATTTTACTTTGATTGGAAACGCCCTTGTTTATTCTGGTAAGGGGTTTACTCTGAAAAAGATAGTTGTTAACTGCTTGAACCTTTCGAAACTTATCAAAATATTAATAATTTTTGAGAAGGTGATGAGTAGTGATTAAGTTATTCTTAATAGCTAGAGGAAGTATATGATAAAAATTTCATAAAAGTTAAGCAAATTTTATAATATTTTTTAATTAGTACATATTCCATTATCGTTTCTATCACTATCATCCTTCTTACACCCCATACACCAAAAATTTAATATAGTGTACAGAGGTTGGTATTTCAGAGAAAATAAGAAATTATATTCCAATTTTAAAGCAAGAAATTATATTTTTAATGGAATTTAAAGTTATATCCCAAAGTGTTTACTCTCATTTAAAAGTCTCATGGTTATGCATGGTGAAAATCTTTAATCTCTACATATGTGCTTTCATTCTTATTTAAAAGTCCTCACGGTTATGCATGGATGGGATTTGTATACAAGAGAGGGATAAATATTCAAGTAGTTTCTAATCTTATTTAAAAGTCATCACAGTTATGCATGGTTAGAAAATACTTGACATTCTTTTTCAAGCAACTACTGACCTCATTTAAAATCCTAACAGTTATGCATGGTTAGAAAGTGCTTAATTTTTTTTTCAAAGGGAATTATAAAGCATACCACACTACTCTCACTATATTCTTCCCAAAACATAAACCATTCATCATTCTAAAGTGGAATTTGTGTCTAGTTGGTAAAATATTATGATTTTTGTTTGATTAATTGGAATTTGCAATATATATTTCCCTCTTAATGTGATTTTATGATTTTAATCGAAATTCATCACAATTTCAATTATTATTATTTTTTTGATGATAACAAAAAGAGGAGAAAGGTTGATATTTTGGTGGTTGAGTAATAACCTTACTGATATTCGAGAGTGTTCTTATTATTTAAGAGTTGTTTTTATAGCTCTTTTCGCAATTATTTGACAAATCAATTTTTCATTTTTAAATTGCATGCATCCATATAGGGGGAGTCTAGTTGTAGGGAGAGTATACAAATAGGAAAAGCTTGATCAAAACACATCAAACACATTTTCTAGGCACAAAATCATAATATGTGTTGTCATCATCAAAAGTGGGAGATTGTAGAAAATAACAGTTTATGATTTTTGTTTGATGATGATAAATATATTATATGTATATATATATAAAATATGTTTGTTATAGTACTATTGCAATATCACGGAATGAAATAAATCAGAATTTAATTTAAACAAATATTTTATTCAGGATTTTACTTAAATAAATATTTTATTTCAACAAACATTTTGTTACAATTTCAATAATACACATTTAAAACAAAACTTCCACTATATTTTACATTTTCAAATACAACACTATTCCACACTCTTATATACAACATTATTTTTCACTCTCATATATAACACACTCTCATAAACAATTCACTCATTCACTCACTTACACACACTCGAATTTGATTTGCTATCTTCTAGCTCTAATTGCTATTCCAGTATTCTAGTTTGCCTGCCAAACAACAACGTAGTAAAAAGTAAAAAGAATTAAACTAAAATTGCAAAAATAAGAATGTGATTAAATATAATGTTGCCTTAGTTGATTGGGTTGTTTGTTTTTATATTTTAAAACTAGAATCGAAAATAAATGTGCACAAGCAACATATGACATGTACATTGTGTCATTGTACATGCCATAAGGCCGTACACACATAAAACACACTTGCATCAATAAATTTCATTGACAAATGCAAAGGTCAAGCCCGAAGAATCAACCCAGTGCAAGTGTACACAAGTTCAAGTGAGTTCGAGCACAACGCAAGTGTATCATTTCAATTCAGACTAGCATGCACACTGGTGCAACATACACATGTTTTCAGATCATGCATGGACATTGAATGCACACATACAGTTCGAGTGAAAGTGCATACAGAAATGATGCAGCCAAACAGGAATGTGCAAGTGCACAAACAAGTACAGGCACATGCACACAAACTGATTGATCAACACCCTCCATATAAACACAAGAAATTTCCAAACTTCGATCAACTTCGGCTACAATGTCATCTCCAAACATTCTCCTACAATAACTTAAGCAACCAGGTCCAGTCAAGTAAGTGCACACAGGCACTAGTGTATGCATCAGAAGCAAGCACACAAGTGCACACAGATTAGGCATGCACAAGAAAACAACAGAGAAGAAAAGGTAAGAAAGACACAAACAACAAAACCAGACTCAAGGATTTCAACATGCATCAAAGTAATGCAAGAAGGTAGCAAAGGAAAGAGTGGTGACACATAAGCACATTTAAGACACAACAGTTTAAGCCATTATGTAACGACCCAGAATTTTTAACATTTTGAATGAGAATATTTAATCTATTCAAATATTTCGATTTGATTCGAATGTGGTAAATTATAAGAAAATCAATTTTTAATATAACAACATGATTTTTAATGACGTATTTTTAATTTAATTTATATGATTTTTCCATAATTTTTAATTTGAAAAATATTTAAATTATTGTTTGACGTATTTTTCGGCAAACGACGGTATTTTTGAAGGTTTAAAAAATAACATAGCCTATTTTTTTGAAATCATGTCGCATTTTTGTGGACGACTGTATTTTTGTTTTGTCGTTCACAGTTCATACGCTAACGAAATGCTGTGTTGCGAGATGCCGAAAAGTGCAAAATAAACTAACATCAACACTAAGACTTTTCTCCACTACCACTTTTACTTTTCTTCCCTCTCTCTCTCTTATTTTCAATTCATGTAGACTAAAAATAATCAACCTTTCCAATTCATGAAGTTTATTTGTTAAATTTTTGTACCTTGAGTTTTAAGCCTGATAGAAATTATTTAAAGTCTTATAAAAATTATATTAATAATACTGAAGACAATGCAACTTTTAAAATTGAATTTAAAAGTGATTTGTTCAGTTTTAAAAATATATCGATTAAATTGACATTTAAAAAAATAGTCTTCTGAGACACGGTCTTGGAATTCGATGAAACCAGTTCCATTGGATCCATAATAGTATATTATTATCGGATTTCAAATTTCATAGCATTTGGATCTATCGTTTGGCCATATGGTATAAAACGCGTTGAAATTAATATCGAATTCAATATAATAATTGGGTCCAAAAAGCTATCTTCCCCATACGATCGAATTTGGACTCGAAACCTTTTCCATTTCATTCGAAATAGGGGTATAACATTATAAACGCCTAGCAGCACGCCTCGATAGAGATTCGAGATTTTAAGCAACAAAAATCGAGGTATTTTGAAAATTTAGTATACATATATTTACGTTTAGTCAAACACGTCCTTTCTCTACAGCTTAGATTTGACCTTACCTATTCTAACATGCCAAAATCCCGTCTTTTCCCCCTCTTATCTTTCAGTTCAAAAATTTATTACGAGAGCTAAACAATTTCATAAGTTATCACCTCCTTTTTCATTGTTTAAATCATGCTTTGATCCCTTCGTTCAAATCAAAATCAAATTTAAACCAAAAAAAAGGGGAACGCAGAGGGAAAAATCGTATCTCCCTTCAATTTGAAAATCAAAAATCTCGTATTCATTTTCTAATGCTTCCCAAAATTCATGAATACCTATCCTATCTTCCTCTTTCAGAACGAAATCGAAATCATCTCGGTTATTAAAAAAAGAATCACGGTTGTCTGGAAATTGCGAGGGCGAGCGTGCGTGTTGCTGGTAAGGGCAGGGGGAAGGAGAGTGAAAGGGAGGGTGAGATTAATGCGATGGAAGTCGCGATGGATGTGAGGGTGATGGGCAACGAGGTCTGGAAGGTGCGACTGTGCGACTGTGGGCTGGGAAGTCGGCTCTGGGTCGCGATCGCGTTGAACGCCGAAGGGGGGAACGGGGACGGCGCAAGCAGAAGGAGATTGTGATGGGATTTTTGGTGATCGGTCGTGGCTATGATTTGGTGAGATGCAACGCCATTGGGTTCATGGGGACGAGTGCGTGGAGTTAGGTGGTGGATGTCGAGCGATGTGATGGAGGAGATTACAACAGTAAGTATATGTTGATGTCAGAAAGTAATTTTATTCAATTTATTATATAGCCATATTCTTATAAATGTTATAATTTATACATACGAGGTCAGGAAAAAAGTTAAATCACGGAATAAGCCGTATTTGGTTCGTAGCTGGGGAATATACGCAATGAAATCAAGATTGAAAATAGGTTACAATTAAAAATCAAAGGTGAGAGAAATTCTCACTCATTTGGATTACCTGATTAATTTTAAAAATAGTTAAAATTAATTATTGAGTGCTTGGTAGATTTAATAATTTTCTGATGAATGATATATTGTGTATATATATATATAGTAGTATATATATATTGGTATTGGAGTGATATTCCCGCACACTATAATGGATGAGACCCTGTGTGCCCCGCATAATAGCGGATGACCCCATATACCGCGATATCCCCCTCGAAGTGGGATTGGTATTTTTATTATTGTCTAACATCTGTGGATGCAGGGAAAACAGGTTGGAGGAATCCAATTGGATTCCTCAAATATATTTGGTGTTTATATATATATATATATATGAAATATATGATGTGATTTAAAAATCTACTGGACTATTGTGTGTTTTCAAAGGTTATAACATCATGGGAATTAATTTTGGTATATTGAATACCATAAATATTATTTAAACTTGTAAGGAGTTAAAAGGAGATTTTTAAATGTGTATATCGAAATTTGGATTATTTAAAGGGGGTTGATTTAAATAAACAATAATGGATTTTTGATCGTATAAAATAACGCGGAAAATATTTTAAAAAGAGAATTTAAAATAAATTATAAAAAGGAATTTTTAAAGACTGGATTTTAAAATAATATTTGGGAAAATATAGAAAGAAGTTGGAATCGATATAAAAATAGACTAGCGGAAATAAATGGAATTTATAAGAAACTAAATTTATAGAAATGGAATTTTATAAGGAAGATTATTTTAGTGAAACTCAAAGGAGTTATAGAAAATTTATAAACGTAGTTTATAAATGAAGGAAAGTGATATCGGATGATAATTTGGGAATATAAATTTATGGGAAGAATTTATATTGGAATATGGAAATAGGGTAAGAAAAATAGTAGATACTATTTTTAAAGTGAAATGGTTAAGGAGACCGGAATGGAAGCAATGTGATGGAAATCGAGAAGATTTATAAATTGAAATTTGGTTATTGAGATTTAAAAATTTATTTTATCGATAAGTTAAATAAATATTTTAAAAGGAAAATTCTTATTTATTAAACTATATAAATTTCAAGGTTAGTTGGTATGGAAATATTTCAGAAGTGAATTTTTAAAATACTTAATATTTATTTTAATAAAATCCTAAATGTTTAAACCTGCTTTGAAAGAAATGATGTTATAAGAAAGTGTTTTCAATATTTTAAATAGTTATTTGAATATGTCTTAAAAACAAATTATTATTATTTTCTTTAAATACTTATTTTTATTTACATATTTATATATATAAAGTTTTGAAAATGTTTTAAATTTATTTCTAAACCTTCTCGGAAGCCTAGAAATGGGGTTATTCAGTAAACATGATTTATAAGAAAATTCTTAAATAGAATTGGGAAGAAAAGTAAGAAATTTTCCGAAGAGGTTAAATAAAAGTGAACTTCGAAGAATGAAATAAAATTCATTAAAGAAGTAGAAAGGGAAATTGAAATTATAAGTAAGTATAATTGACTTTGGAAATATTGAAGGGAATTAATTAAATAATTCCGAAATTTATAGAATTCGTGTAAATGAGTTAAGAAATTTACAAATAAATTGTAAATGTTTTTGGGAAAGAGAATAGGGGATAAATAGAATAATTCCTAAGGGTTGAACATAAGATGAAGTGGAAAAAATATTCTAAGTATTAGAAGGGGTAGAATATTCCATTGAAGAATAAAAGAATTTGAAAACTGTTTTGAAAATGTTGAGGTATGGGAAGTAATGTCTTACAAAGATAATTTGGAATAAACTCTGGAAAAGTTGGAATAGGACCTAATGTCTGCTTTTGGATGTTTATTGATAGTTAAATAACCGACTATCAACTTTGGCCAATTACGCTAATCGTTTCGAAGAGACCGAGATCGGATTTAATTATCCGAAAACCACTTCGAACCGGTTGAACATAACGAATGAATACCGTGAAGATGATGAAGACGATGATTCGGTTTGTCCACACCCAGGACAACTTGTATGGACGAATGCTATCAGAACATCGTCATTGGAGGACGATGAGCACTCTAAGAGAAATCGTTCCTTGAAAGGTAACGCTTAGCCTCGAGCCTTATCAACCGGGAATGACTAAAACAGGGGGGATGCAGCAAGGCTAAGTGTGTCGCACCTAAGTAGGGTATGTTATCACCTTTCTAGATGTCCTCGGAAATCCTATTTATCTTATATATAGGTACACACGAAAGAAGAAGCGCTCGATGGTAAGGGTGGGAACACCCGGGGTAATAACATATTCGGTCTATCCAGGTTAAGGGTAGGCCGTTCTTGTGTAGCAGTGGATCCCGGCGTGGTCCTCGATACATGGTTCTAGAGGTGTACTGTGACGGGCGGTACCCCAGTCATTCGTTGGAATCCATTCTCCAATACGAGCCTACGGTTTTTTTTGTAGAGCCTAGTATACTGGAATTTAATTAATGTAACAGTTTCAGCTATTTGAATAAGTATTTGTATTTAGACACTATTATAATATCACTAGATTTTCTATAAAGTGTTTTGGTTATCGTAAGGTAAAAACCCGTTGTGTTTATTTGTAACGTGGTCTTACGAGATACCTTTGTTTTCAAAGGATTTTGAAAAGTTAATAATTCAAATTGTGTGTGTTTTCTCACGCTGGTTTTCCAGACTGACTCGGGTGTTATTTTATTATAATGCTCGGGTCAAACCGGGTATTACAGATTCAGGTTAAAATGCTATGGAGCTCAGGAGACGAGCTGGAGGAGTTCAGACGTATATCACGTACTCGGTTATTTCCACTATGTGAGTTAAGTATATCAGGACGAGTTATTAAACTGTCCAGATTGATGTATTGAATTGTCATACTCTGATAATGGTATGTATATTAACGATACAGTTCTTGTATTTGAAATCTGTTATTATATTTTGTTCCGCTACGATTGTGAGTCTGTTTCTTTTCTTCTACCTTTTTCTTCTTCACCCCTAATGAACTGGTATTTCCGACACTCAGCTGCTCAGCATCTTATACAGTGGACGTATTGATGTCTATTTTCGAGGGTCGAAAATTCCCGTCCGTTACAAAGTATATAGGAAAATTTTCTAAGTTTTGAAAGTTAAATGTTTTGTGAGTATAATTATACAGTTGAGATAAGTATATCAATATTTTTCAACTATTGAAAGATGAGAAGATTTGTGAATATATCTTTGTAAAAGTATTTTGATACTATTATTTACAAAGTGGTCTTAATGTATGAAAGGATTAATTAAAGAGGCTTAGTGGTTGTTTTGTGCTTAACCATACTTGGTTAAATCTCTAGTTGAATTATTTATTTATTTGATAGTTAAATAACTGAATATCAAATCTTGGTCAGTTCTAAAACTATCATTGTTAGTTCGAAGAGACCGAAATTGGATATATTATCCAAAATCTACTTCGAACCGGCATAAGCATTCGAATTGGAGACACCTTGAAGATGATGAAATCAAAGACTGATTTCTTTGAAGTGCAAGTGGTACTTGCTACTAATCCTAAGGATGTAGTAGAAGTAGTGCCTTCGGTTTGTTCATATCTTAAATAACTTGTATGGATGAATATTGCCATTGCATTGTTGCCTTAAGGGCAGTGTTAGCACTCCAAGTGGATTTGCTAAAATAGTAAAATGTAGCCTCAAGCCTCACACCCGGTAATGAATAAAATAGGGGATTTGCAGTAGGGCTATGTGATTCGCTACCACTATGATATGGTCATCACCCGATCTAGCTCGATATTGACCCATTTATGTATGCTAGTGACTTGGTACTGCTGTTGATCGACAACCAGGGTGGTGACATATTCAATACTATCCAGTAAGGCGTAGGTCAATCCTGTGTTGGTGTAACATCCCCTATTTTGAGGTCCAAAACTAAGCGCTACAGATGCTGCAGTCATCCGTAGTATTAATTTCCAATGATAAAATGTGGTTATGTTAATTGTATAAATAAACATCAAAAGCACAAGAATATAAAACTTTCTTAAACATATTTTAAAATAACTTTCACATTTTATTTCAAAGACAATATTTCATCTTCATTACATAATCCTAAATGTTGCCTAGGTTCAGATAAAATATAATTATTACAAAATACTCCAAGAGTGACATATAAGTCTGCCCCTTGGTTGATTAGAGTATACTATTAGAAAGTTATAACCTCTGTCATTACATACATTCCAAAACACAACGTCAATGTGGCGGATAATATATACAGATAAACTCCTAGACAGCTAGCCTTGCCTCCAACATGTCATTGGAAGCTTTATTACCCAAAACCTACTTAGCTTGAAAACCTTACTCTCGAACTACTCAAATGAACACCCGACAGTTAAAGGGGAAAAACAAAAAATTCGAGGCAGGCAAAAAGCCTGGCGTGAATAATAATATGCCATCTTGGTTAATGGATATCCATAGAGACCATATCGCTGAGCGGAACGAGTTTTCCCCTCACAAATATCTTTTAAAAATATATCTTTTAGAATTCTCTAACATTTTATTGGAAAGCATCTGGACGATCTGTCCTAAACTTACTATTTGTAGGGTCAAACTAGTCCTAATGGTTTTGCAGGCTAACCAATAACCTAACTCAACTTTGTATATTCCTTATTGTCCGTAAACCTACTTTTAGTCTTACCGATGACAATGCATTACGCACTGATATTTTTGGACTGAAGTCATGTAACGACCCGCTATTTTTGACCATTCAAATCGACAATAAATCCACACATGTCGGACTTGAATAATTCAAAATATCAGATTGTTATTTAAATTTGGCAAAACTCAGCATATGCAGTAAATAAATAAATCATAGAATCACAGACACAGAGTAGTATAATGCAGCGGAATAGATAAAATAATAGTAGTTCATGAAGCTACTATATACATCAGAGTTAGAAAATAAAATACAACAGAATATCTCAAATACAGTGAAGTCTTCAGTACGAATATATGACTTCTCTGAACAAATCAAGTAGAAGAGCTGAAAGCTGATGCGATAGTTGGATCTCCAAAGGAAGCTCCAAACTCCAAAGGTGAGTCTCACATGCTGTATCACTCGGTCTGACCCGAGCGTAAAGCAAAACACAAAACACTCGAGTCAGGATTAACATTCTTATACTAATAAATCCAACTCAAGTGAAATATCAACTGAAATACAAGTAACTTAAAGGATGTTTGGGATAACCATCCTCTAAGGATCTGCGGAACTATCTACAAGGTGGAAATATACACTATGACACCGCGGTCATTTAAATTTATTTACTTCAAAATCAAAATATCATTTTTTTTCAAATATATCTATTTTCCAAAATAGTGTATGTTCATTAAATAATTTATAAAGTAAAGTATTTATAATTTCCTCAAGTCTCACAAATCGATTCAAATTAACTCAAATTCCAAATTTAAATTTATTCAAAGCTCAATTCATCAATTCAATTCAGTTCTAAATATACCATTTAAATTTTCAATATATATTTCAAAGCTTTAATATTCAACATTTCAAAGATTAAATTTAACAGTTTCATATAGCACTTGATTTAACTTTATTATTATTTAATCAAGGAATATTCACTTAATAAATTTTATATCATTTACTAGCCTTAAATCACATTTTACTAAATATTTCCTTAAACTTTATTTAAACAAGAAATATTCATTAAATTACTTATAAATCAACTCAAGTTATAAATCATATCTTACATCTCAATTTCAATAAGTTTCAAATCGGTTTAATTAAATAAAATTCTTTATTGAATACAATTTCAACTAAATTCAAATTATCTTTCCAACCTTAACTTATTCAAAATATTACCAAAATCTATTTTGAAATATATTTTAAATACTCAACATATTATATGTATTTAAATCAATCATTCCCATTTATATATAATAATTTAAGGCTCAACATTTATTAAAACCATATATTTCTTTCCAAAACCATAGAATTCATTTTTAAAAATATTTATATATATGGACCAACGGTGTCTGTATATACATTTATCATATGGTTAAGTGATACGGATATTTATCATTTCAATCCGAAATTTTAATATATATACGGGTAGATATCATTTCAACCCGTAATCCCAATTTCAATTCAAATGAAAATCGCTTGGGTTTATCATTTCAACCCATAACGAAATTCTCCTATTCTAAAGTCCGTTCGGGTATGTATCATTTCAACCCATAGTGAATTCTATACTAACAGGGAACTTGCAGAGTGATAACAGATATTAAAAATATAACAACATGCATATGTCATCAGTATAAATAACAGATACGGGTGTTAGATGTCACAGGTGAACAGATACAAGTAATAGTAATAACAGGCATATAATACTAGATACTATTGTCAGATGTCACAGGTGAACAGATACAGATAATAACAGTGTAATTAACTAACAGCAGCACATTTCAATTGTCGTTTCAATTGAAATCAGATTTAATAAATAAAAGAATGTTAATCGTGAGTGATTGCTCACCTTTCGAGGCTATAGATATTTGACGATGAAATGAGTTACGAACCCAAGCACGAATTCCAAAGTAAAGCGAGATTGACACTAGTTTGACGAATACAGCTGATAATAAGGAATAGACGAAATCAAATCGGATCTGGATCGATGAAGATAGATGGTATAAGTGAACTTATTTATATATAACTATATATAACTATATATAAAGTAGTCATATTCAAAGTCCAGACATATATTAAATTAAATATATATAGGAATTTCAAAATCCATTGTTAAATTTAAACCCATATTATAAAAAAAATGCTTATAGGTATATACCAAAATCGTTATTATATTTGAATTCATATGTTTAGAATACACATCAAGTATAAAATTAAAAATCAATAACAGTTATAAAACCAAATGACTTACTTGTTATGATATATCTATAAACTCAAACAAGTCAAATGAACCTATATATATTCTGCCATAATGTAACATATATAAAAGTATATATATAAACTGTCTTGATAACTAATAAACTATGCAGACTACACATGTGACCCACAGTCTATGCAAACCAACATTGCACTTGAATGAACATATTTATATACTATAGTTTACTCAAAATCAACGCATATATTGAAAACATAATATCTGTACATACTATAACTTATAAAATATACTAAAACGAAGTACAATAAAATAAAATAAAATAAAATAAAATAAAATAAAATATATATAAACATACACGTACAAACCATACTTTGAAGTATAAACTGTAAGCAACAACATACTTACTATCTATGTATATAAGTATACAACAGACATAAAAAAAATTATTCGAAAGCAATATACAACGTAGTATGTACGCTTATATGTAGGCCTACAAGTCCTATTATAACCTCAGAATATAAGTTATAAAATATATATGTAGACACTACAAAAACTCAACTAAAAGTACAAATTACATGTTTTTGATGTCTACACACATCAAAACAAATAGAAACCTACCTATATAACTAATAATATCTCTGTACAACTAGTATGCAGTACATATGCCTTGCAGAAAAAAAACTAGTAATATATGTAAAAGATAACAATTTAGATATATAATATATCCTTCTTATACTCATACATATCTATGTCCAATCCTGTCGAAGATGTTGTAAGAAAAACAACTACTTTCAATGCTATACTCCAGAGAACCAAATTAATATTTAGATGTATATATAAAATATGATCTTATATATTATAATCCATTAAAGTATATATGCAGACTATATCATGTACAAGCAAATGTTCGCACGCTGGACATATATGAGAAACAACTATGCACCTTTAAAGTACCATTTATATGCGATCTTATATGTATAATATATTATAACTGACACTTATAACTAATACATATCAAAACTATGCATTATAAACTAACCATTATATAACTTATATATGCAGACAGCCAATGCAAACAAATTATATAATAGACATGACAGTAACTATATATATGTTTTACCCACCATAAAATATTATAAACATAATAGATTATATACAAAAACCAGATCTTGTTATATAAACATATTATACAATATATAACACAGGACAACCGGTTTTAAACTTATGTATATAAACCTAATATATATAACATATCATCTACTTAAATATGTATATCCTCTAGAAGTATTCACATAGGTTGAAAGAATACCTTGGCGAGACTTTTAGACAGAAAGGAAATGACGATAGATGTCCAGGCGAAGGACTTCGTCAGAGGTGATAGCTTCGGCTGGCTATTGGGTGGGGCTGTTATGGAGGTGAAATGTAGGTGATGGATTTTGGGCGCTCTCGGTTGGATGGGATCTGGTTGTGGCTGGCCAAGTGACAGAAGAGGGTGGCGGAGGAAAGATGTGGAGGAGGTAGCAAGGCCAGGGAGAGGAAAAGGAGATGCGGAAGAGAGAGGGAGGTCGAAGACTAGTGGTTCGGCTGTGCTTCTGAGTGATGCGTTGCGTGTAGATCTGGAGGGAGTATAGATGCGAGATGAAGAAGAAAACAAAGGGTTTTGGAACTAATAAGGATGAAAGTAAGTTTGTACAGTAGAGCAGGCGAACCGGTCTTAATATAAACTTATGTTAATTTTCCTAGGACCCATCTAAAAGTATGAACCGAAATAAATGTAAACTGAAAAGGTAGAATTTCAAAGGTAAAATATTAAATTCAGGAGATTCAATAAGAAGTTGCTATTTGAGCTATGCGGTAGATAAAGAATGGCCACGAGCAATTAAGAAGGCTCGAAGTGTACCAATACGGTAAAACTTTTCATAGGTTTAATCGCGTATTGGGTTTTGAAAGATACAAATGAATACACTGTTTAGATCTGTACGACGAGATGATCAAAACGGTATACAGATATCTGTGGCACGATCATCCGAACAAATATCGATATCGGTATTGAAAATGCTGCAAATTTGCCAGGAATAAGATAAACGGAGCAATAGAAGTCTAAATTTCGCGAAACCAATTTCGCAGTCTGATTCAGAATGATCTGAATAAATTTTCTCCTGTTGACATATTTTGGTTTCAGAAAACTTTTAAATTCACTGTTATTAACCGGTTTGATTTGAAATAAAATTTCACAGGAAAATAAACTTCAATATTATCATATGAAAATTTACCAGTTGCTATATTAAAATAGACGTATTCCAAATAATAAATTTCAAATTTCAAATTTTATTGTTTAAAATTTTACAAATTTCCAGTTAAATTTACTTTTAAAACCATTAAATTTTACGGGTCGTTACACTCTCCCCCACTCAAAACTTTTCGTCCCCGAAAAGGAAGGAGGTAGGAGAATAGAACAACCAGAAATAAAAGTAGATTGAAAGTCAAAATTAAACAATTAATTTGAACTATATAAATTTTACTTAAATTTGAAAACTTCATTTGCAATTCAATTGTCTTATATATTTTAAAACTTCCAAGATCCATTTGCAAAATTTCTTGCTTCCTTTACAATTACCATTTATATGCTTAAATAACAACTTTATAAATATATGAAAACTATTTGAAAACAGTTATTTACATTATTACTTATATTTACAAAGAAGCTATTTGAAAACATTAAATCCATAATTCATAATTTATAAAAAAAATTATCTCAAGATACTTTTCAAATATTATTAATAATCAATAATCATTTACTTTAAATATGTATTATTAAATAAATAACTTCAAAAGTATTCATAATTTACTATTAAACCATGTAGTATATAAATAAACAATATTTAAGAAGGATATAGTCAACAAGAAAAAAAAAGGAGGACTTGGAAAACAGAATATAGGTGAATAAATAAAGCTGAGCAGATAAGGTAGATTCAAAAGAATAGTATCGGGCACGAATCATTAATTTAGGACCATAAGAATTTCAATTTCAAATATTAATTCAAAATTTCTTTGTTAGAAATACTTTTATAATAAAATATTTTTATATAGCAAAACAAATTTTATTTCGAAAATACTTTTATAACTCGATGTCTTAACAAGTTTATCCTTGTTCTTGTAGACTCTGGTAGTGCGTTGATCAGGCACAAAACTAGAATTCTCCAGGTACTTAGTAGACTTGTTTCAACACCCAGTGAAAATACTGGAAAAACTTTTAAAACAGATATGGAAAGTACAATCCAATCAAAAACGCAAACAAAACCTTTGTCCAACCATGGTTCGCAGATACACAATGGTTACGCCTGGGTCCCCCAGGAAACAATCCATATCCGTAAGCTTTCTCAGCCCTGCGAGTTACGCCATGATGACTAGTAGAATGCAGGATACACAATGGTTACGCCTGGATCCCCCAGGAAACAATCCGTACCCCCAGGCAAGACTCAGCCAAGCATTTGCGCTACTATTCACGACCTACACAGATTGCAGGATACACAATGGTTACGCCTGGATCCCCCAGGAAACAATCCGTACCCCTAGGCAAGACTCAGCCAGGCAGTTGCGCTATGCAGTCACGAGAGAAACATAAGACCATGGGTAACGCCATGGAATTCGAAGGACACTCGAGTATCATATCCGGAAAACCAAAAATCAGAGAGAATAATATCGATAGAATGAATCCAAGATGTGGCCACAAATCGGATATCAAGCAGAAGGCACTTTCCATATCTTTACTTCGAAAATATGTATCCTATAGTACCTTTTCAAATCACTTTCAAATATCGTACTTATATAAAATCCATTATATATAAGATTAAATTTTCAAATCAAATACTTTCCAAAATCAATAGTATATCAAATCATACTTATATAGACTTCAATTATATAAGATTTCACTTTCAAATTGAGTACCTTTTCAAATCTATAGTTTTCGAATCCATTTCATACTCATACAAATAAATTTTATATAAGTTCGACAACTCCCAAATCAAGTGTTTAGTAACATAAGGTTCTCAAATTTCAATTTGTTTCAATATCAGTTCAATTTCAAAATCATATACAATTTCACCAAATTATTTCTTCTCAAATTAAATATATTTAGTTTCAAAGTTTCCAAAATGATAGATTTAGAAAATAAACCCAAATTTCCAAATCAATCTAATTTTAGTCAACCAATTCGTTTCCAAAATCAAATGTCTTCAAAACCATCTTATACTTACGTAAGGTCCATCTTATATAAGAATCAAATTTTTCAAAAATAAATCTCGTTGTATGAAGAGCCATATGGGATTTGAATATCATTGCTTTTATGGGTTATATATCTTTGTAATTTAAATTGGAAATTTTCTTTTAGTAAGCAAAGATATTCTAACATGACAGCTTTCAATTTCAGCGTCAAAATATATCAATGATATTAGAATATAAGATGTACATACGTCATCATTTCGCAGAATCACATTTGATCGCTCGCTCGATCACACAAGTTCGCTTTCGAACTAGTATTGTCCATTCGACTTCCCTAATGCGGACTTTCGATATGGTTTCTTGACTAGAAGCCATCAGTCTCCTTGCATAGCCATATACTATGATAGAGAATTCTAGAATCAAGCCCAAAATCCATATCAAATATTCGCCATCAAGAATCAAATGAAAAATCCTAACACGAAATGGTGTAATCCACCTCGAACTTGTGTACTCAAACTTGGATCAAACTAATTACGCGAATAAAACAGCATACGTACAACTTATATATTTATTCCAACTTGTTAAATATATAGTTTCATAAAGATGTTACTAAGTTAAAAAAATTAAACTAAACTTTATTCAAAATTATTTTAAAGACCAAATTCCTTTCAAAACATTTCAAATCTAAATTTCATATTATAAAATTTTAAAATTTCTTTATTCATTTACTTAACAAAACAGTTTCAATTTATTTAAACCATATTACTTCATACTTAAACATTCAAAACAAACTTATATACTTTATCAAAATACTTTTCAAAATTTCTTAGCTTTGAAAAGTTAACCTTGATTTGGAAGTGCTCGAACTTCAAAATAGTCGAAGAAATCGTTTTCAAATTCAGGAGTTGGAAATCAACAACAAATCAGTAAGTCAATTTTAATAGATAGGGTTATATCAAATCCGAAACTCAAGGACTGAACACCGGCTTACTTCAAATCATTTCAAATATACATACATATATATAGATATATCTTTCGAATATCAAATCACTCGTGTAGCAATGCTACTAAAGTGGCCTCTCCCCCACTATGAAACTCGAAAATCAATGTCGATGATGCGTGCACTCATCACCGAAATTATTTTCCAGCGACATAAGTGAGTTCTGGACTTCTATTTTCTCAAACTTCTTTTGGAATTTCTTCGAAATCATTCGAAACTCATTAAAATCATTGGAAACGTTTCTTATTCGGAAAATACTTTTAAATCATACTATTATTATATATTTCAAAATCTTAAAACCAATTTCAAAATACCGGAGTTCAATTCTCGAATTTCAAATTTCAAACCCTTTAGTTATAAATCATTTTTATATAAATCAATTTCTTATATAATTTCAAATCCTTTCAAAAATCCAAATTCTTATTTTTAAAAGGTATATATAATCCTTATCGAAAACATTTTCACTTTTATATATAGAATATAATCATACTTATAAAAATTTCGATATATAAACAATTTCCAAAATACGAATAAACCCGATTTTTCAAAAGGATGATTCAAGAATGGATTTCAAAACAAAGATAGAAATTCAACTTAGAGGGACTCTAATCAGATAGGATTCTGATTCGAAGATAAGTTCAACGAAAATGAGATAATTAATTTCAAAATAGAAGATGAATATACTTATATAAATCGCGGGCGACCTTAACCGGGTCAACCGTGACTTCAGGAACAAGATCGATGCAGAATTCCAAGAAAAATCAACATTCGATCGCAAGAGCTAGCGGCATCAAAACCAAAGATATAGAAATCTCCGGTGAATCAATGCCGATTGTGAAGGAGCTTCACCCCTTCACAAATCATTCAAAGATTGGTGGGATCCTATTCTTATAGAGATCATTCGAAGTGGAGTTATGGGATACTCCAGAATCAAAAGAATACAAATAGGGAGAGACAAGAATGAATTTTGGAACCGTAGGGAACGTTCCAAAGTTCAAAGGAAATCGAGTCAAAAGGAAGAGATTAAACTCGAACGAAAGTGATTCTATAAATAAATTTACAATATATGCTAAGTTTCGCCTAGAGCCAAAGCTCTGGTACCAACTGTAACGACCCGCTATTTTTGACCATTCAAATCGACAATAAATCCACACATGTCGGACTTGAATAATTCAAAATATCAGATTGTTATTTAAATTTGGCAAAACTCAGCATATGCAGTAAATAAATAAATCATAGAATCACAGACACAGAGTAGTATAATGCAGCGGAATAGATAAAATAATAGTAGTTCATGAAGCTACTATATACATCAGAGTTAGAAAATAAAATACAACAGAATATCTCAAATACAGTGAAGTCTTCAGTACGAATATATGACTTCTCTGAACAAATCAAGTAGAAGAGCTGAAAGCTGATGCGATAGTTGGATCTCCAAAGGAAGCTCCAAACTCCAAAGGTGAGTCTCACATGCTGTATCACTCGGTCTGACCCGAGCGTAAAGCAAAACACAAAACACTCGAGTCAGGATTAACATTCTTATACTAATAAATCCAACTCAAGTGAAATATCAACTGAAATACAAGTAACTTAAAGGATGTTTGGGATAACCATCCTCTAAGGATCTGCGGAACTATCTACAAGGTGGAAATATACACTATGACACCGCGGTCATTTAAATTTATTTACTTCAAAATCAAAATATCATTTTTTTTCAAATATATCTATTTTCCAAAATAGTGTATGTTCATTAAATAATTTATAAAGTAAAGTATTTATAATTTCCTCAAGTCTCACAAATCGATTCAAATTAACTCAAATTCCAAATTTAAATTTATTCAAAGCTCAATTCATCAATTCAATTCAGTTCTAAATATACCATTTAAATTTTCAATATATATTTCAAAGCTTTAATATTCAACATTTCAAAGATTAAATTTAACAGTTTCATATAGCACTTGATTTAACTTTATTATTATTTAATCAAGGAATATTCACTTAATAAATTTTATATCATTTACTAGCCTTAAATCACATTTTACTAAATATTTCCTTAAACTTTATTTAAACAAGAAATATTCATTAAATTACTTATAAATCAACTCAAGTTATAAATCATATCTTACATCTCAATTTCAATAAGTTTCAAATCGGTTTAATTAAATAAAATTCTTTATTGAATACAATTTCAACTAAATTCAAATTATCTTTCCAACCTTAACTTATTCAAAATATTACCAAAATCTATTTTGAAATATATTTTAAATACTCAACATATTATATGTATTTAAATCAATCATTCCCATTTATATATAATAATTTAAGGCTCAACATTTATTAAAACCATATATTTCTTTCCAAAACCATAGAATTCATTTTTAAAAATATTTATATATATGGACCAACGGTGTCTGTATATACATTTATCATATGGTTAAGTGATACGGATATTTATCATTTCAATCCGAAATTTTAATATATATACGGGTAGATATCATTTCAACCCGTAATCCCAATTTCAATTCAAATGAAAATCGCTTGGGTTTATCATTTCAACCCATAACGAAATTCTCCTATTCTAAAGTCCGTTCGGGTATGTATCATTTCAACCCATAGTGAATTCTATACTAACAGGGAACTTGCAGAGTGATAACAGATATTAAAAATATAACAACATGCATATGTCATCAGTATAAATAACAGATACGGGTGTTAGATGTCACAGGTGAACAGATACAAGTAATAGTAATAACAGGCATATAATACTAGATACTATTGTCAGATGTCACAGGTGAACAGATACAGATAATAACAGTGTAATTAACTAACAGCAGCACATTTCAATTGTCGTTTCAATTGAAATCAGATTTAATAAATAAAAGAATGTTAATCGTGAGTGATTGCTCACCTTTCGAGGCTATAGATATTTGACGATGAAATGAGTTACGAACCCAAGCACGAATTCCAAAGTAAAGCGAGATTGACACTAGTTTGACGAATACAGCTGATAATAAGGAATAGACGAAATCAAATCGGATCTGGATCGATGAAGATAGATGGTATAAGTGAACTTATTTATATATAACTATATATAACTATATATAAAGTAGTCATATTCAAAGTCCAGACATATATTAAATTAAATATATATAGGAATTTCAAAATCCATTGTTAAATTTAAACCCATATTATAAAAAAAATGCTTATAGGTATATACCAAAATCGTTATTATATTTGAATTCATATGTTTAGAATACACATCAAGTATAAAATTAAAAATCAATAACAGTTATAAAACCAAATGACTTACTTGTTATGATATATCTATAAACTCAAACAAGTCAAATGAACCTATATATATTCTGCCATAATGTAACATATATAAAAGTATATATATAAACTGTCTTGATAACTAATAAACTATGCAGACTACACATGTGACCCACAGTCTATGCAAACCAACATTGCACTTGAATGAACATATTTATATACTATAGTTTACTCAAAATCAACGCATATATTGAAAACATAATATCTGTACATACTATAACTTATAAAATATACTAAAACGAAGTACAATAAAATAAAATAAAATAAAATAAAATAAAATAAAATATATATAAACATACACGTACAAACCATACTTTGAAGTATAAACTGTAAGCAACAACATACTTACTATCTATGTATATAAGTATACAACAGACATAAAAAAAATTATTCGAAAGCAATATACAACGTAGTATGTACGCTTATATGTAGGCCTACAAGTCCTATTATAACCTCAGAATATAAGTTATAAAATATATATGTAGACACTACAAAAACTCAACTAAAAGTACAAATTACATGTTTTTGATGTCTACACACATCAAAACAAATAGAAACCTACCTATATAACTAATAATATCTCTGTACAACTAGTATGCAGTACATATGCCTTGCAGAAAAAAAACTAGTAATATATGTAAAAGATAACAATTTAGATATATAATATATCCTTCTTATACTCATACATATCTATGTCCAATCCTGTCGAAGATGTTGTAAGAAAAACAACTACTTTCAATGCTATACTCCAGAGAACCAAATTAATATTTAGATGTATATATAAAATATGATCTTATATATTATAATCCATTAAAGTATATATGCAGACTATATCATGTACAAGCAAATGTTCGCACGCTGGACATATATGAGAAACAACTATGCACCTTTAAAGTACCATTTATATGCGATCTTATATGTATAATATATTATAACTGACACTTATAACTAATACATATCAAAACTATGCATTATAAACTAACCATTATATAACTTATATATGCAGACAGCCAATGCAAACAAATTATATAATAGACATGACAGTAACTATATATATGTTTTACCCACCATAAAATATTATAAACATAATAGATTATATACAAAAACCAGATCTTGTTATATAAACATATTATACAATATATAACACAGGACAACCGGTTTTAAACTTATGTATATAAACCTAATATATATAACATATCATCTACTTAAATATGTATATCCTCTAGAAGTATTCACATAGGTTGAAAGAATACCTTGGCGAGACTTTTAGACAGAAAGGAAATGACGATAGATGTCCAGGCGAAGGACTTCGTCAGAGGTGATAGCTTCGGCTGGCTATTGGGTGGGGCTGTTATGGAGGTGAAATGTAGGTGATGGATTTTGGGCGCTCTCGGTTGGATGGGATCTGGTTGTGGCTGGCCAAGTGACAGAAGAGGGTGGCGGAGGAAAGATGTGGAGGAGGTAGCAAGGCCAGGGAGAGGAAAAGGAGATGCGGAAGAGAGAGGGAGGTCGAAGACTAGTGGTTCGGCTGTGCTTCTGAGTGATGCGTTGCGTGTAGATCTGGAGGGAGTATAGATGCGAGATGAAGAAGAAAACAAAGGGTTTTGGAACTAATAAGGATGAAAGTAAGTTTGTACAGTAGAGCAGGCGAACCGGTCTTAATATAAACTTATGTTAATTTTCCTAGGACCCATCTAAAAGTATGAACCGAAATAAATGTAAACTGAAAAGGTAGAATTTCAAAGGTAAAATATTAAATTCAGGAGATTCAATAAGAAGTTGCTATTTGAGCTATGCGGTAGATAAAGAATGGCCACGAGCAATTAAGAAGGCTCGAAGTGTACCAATACGGTAAAACTTTTCATAGGTTTAATCGCGTATTGGGTTTTGAAAGATACAAATGAATACACTGTTTAGATCTGTACGACGAGATGATCAAAACGGTATACAGATATCTGTGGCACGATCATCCGAACAAATATCGATATCGGTATTGAAAATGCTGCAAATTTGCCAGGAATAAGATAAACGGAGCAATAGAAGTCTAAATTTCGCGAAACCAATTTCGCAGTCTGATTCAGAATGATCTGAATAAATTTTCTCCTGTTGACATATTTTGGTTTCAGAAAACTTTTAAATTCACTGTTATTAACCGGTTTGATTTGAAATAAAATTTCACAGGAAAATAAACTTCAATATTATCATATGAAAATTTACCAGTTGCTATATTAAAATAGACGTATTCCAAATAATAAATTTCAAATTTCAAATTTTATTGTTTAAAATTTTACAAATTTCCAGTTAAATTTACTTTTAAAACCATTAAATTTTACGGGTCGTTACAAGTCAGCTAGGGGCTAACAACTGAAGTATAAGGCATTATCCGACACCAGTCAGATCTGGTTTTCTAATCTCTGAGTCAATTTATCCTATCACAATTTATCCAAAGGTGATAAGAACAATAATCTCTTTAGTAAAATTATGGGCTAAGTACCCCTTTTTATTTCCTTGAAAACATAATTCTTCATGAATTATTTAACCCTTGAAATCATACTTTAAAACAAGGAACGTATAGATCTTTACTTTATCCAAAATATTTATGCCATAATATATGCTTTAATAAATAATATTGATGAATGTCGATATCACTTAAAGGTTGTCGTACCTTAAAACATAAGCTATAAAGCCAAAACTACAAAACCATTATATGTTAATAAAGCTCGGCATCTATATCATCGTTAAGGGTTATCGCACCTCTTCATTAGAGAAAACATGTTAAAGAATCTGGTTTATGACTATAAGGTCATAAGGCCAAAACCCATTTACATTGCTATAAAGTTTACCAAATACAAGTGGCATCACTAATGGTTTGCATGTTATAAAATTCTAAACTTGGAAATTGATGAAGGTCGGCATTGATGACCGACGGCATCAACTCCATAAAGTAAAGTGCGACGTCATTAAATCAATCTTAAAATCAACGTCGAAAGGATCAGCGTCATTATAGCTAATAAGAAAATAAGCGGCATCACTGCGTTATAGGGTCGGCGACGTTATAGAAGACGTGCAGCATCATTATTGCCGTTATAGCTCAGCTTCGAAAGTAATACGGTCGGTGTCACCTCGTATAGGAGTTAACATAGTAAAAATAGTGGCAATACTGCCTTATATAGTCGATGTCATCATTGAAACCATGCAGCATTGCTAACGTCAAAGTAATTGATGTCGACTTTGATACTATCCTTCATACTTCAACCAAGGCTGATCAATTCCATATCAACCGAAGTTGATATCCTATGCATTGCACTTGATCGATATCGAAGATCATAGAGGTGGCACTATGAACTGCGGCATCGATAGCTTTGGCATGGTAATGTCGTAATTAATATAAAACTACAAAATTTTCTCTTTAAAGTAATATCGTTTTACCAACTCTAAATTCTTGTCAAATTCTCATTGGATAAAAATTTTATTTTCCAAAATCTTTTCAGAAAAGTGCTATACAACAGATTTACCATTTCCAAAATAATTTGCAAACCATACATTTTATATTAATATTTTAATATAATAATTAAGCCTTTCTTGCTCAAATAATTCATAATAATCATAAACACTTAGGAAAAATCCCCAAAAATCACAATAATTCAAACTTTTCACATTCTTTAACATATAGAAATTTCGGAGCCAAAAACATTATTTGATTATTTTTAATAATTAAAATCCGAAATAAACTATTTTCTCCACTTAGAGAATACATAATAAATTCATACTTGCTTAAAACATTATGAAATTAAAAACCCACTTGTAAAATAATGTCTTTAATATCATATCAAAAGTTCAAGTCAATTGGGTATCAGAAACTGGATTTTCACACTTAAAACCTATTAATAAATCTTATAATTCATCATTCAAGCATATAGTCATCCAAACAATTAAAACATGGCATAATGCAAGCAAAAGATTCGGGTTTATACTTAAAAGAAAAAATAGTAGATAAAACTTGAGATGCTTAACTATTATTCACCTTGATTTGATAAAGAACTTGAGGTTTGAGTTAAAATTGATTTCCCCTAGCCTAAATCTTGATTTCCTAGCTTTATCTTCCTCTTTTCTCTCTTGCAATGGTCATCCTTACTCTCTCTTTAGTTTGTGCAAATGAAAGTGAGGGAGGAACTAAGAGACCAAGGTTTATGTTTATGAATTAAGGTCTTTTCCCATTTTCCCTTAGCATATATTCCTCCTTCTTATCTAAGTTTTAAACCATTATTATTAACTCAATCATTAAGGGACAACCCCTATAAATTATCAAATCTTAATCCCCTTAATTTTTTACATTATTTTATTTAGTTTATCTAATTAAATATCCTAAATAATGTTAATCGAAATTATGGGTGTTACAAACTCCCCTCCTTAAAGAATTTCGTCCTCGAAATTACAATAAGGTACAGAACAACCATACTCATAAACATAAAACAAACCATCTAAACAAATCAGGATAAATGTCTCTAATCATGTCCTCTATCTTCCAAGTATAGAGTTTTTCATTGTCATTCCATTGGACCTTTACTAATCTGACCGTCTTGTTCCTTAGCTTCTTCTCATCTCAAGCCACAATACAAGCTGGTTGCCGAACAATAGTCATATTCGGTTCCACCACTAAATCGTCCAATGCATTTGAAGTGATAGTAGTCTCTAGATCACAAGTACACTTTCTAAGATGAGAAATATGAAAAACATTGTGGACTCCTGCCAAACTGCCCAGTAACTCTATCCTGTAAGTGAGTTTCCCGATCCTCTCTATAATAGGAAATGGTCCAACAAATCTAGGTGCCAATTTCCCTAACTTCCCATATCTTACTACACCCTTCATTGGTGATATTTTGACGAAAACACGGTCTCCAATTGAGAACTCTAAGTATTTCCATCTTTTATCTGCATAACTCTTCTGCCTAGACTACGCTTCTTTCATTCTAGTTCGGATTAACTCAATCTTTTCCATGGCTTTTCTAACTAAATCTGGACATAGAATCAATCTATCTTCAGTCTTTAACAACATGTGGGGGAATTACATGGTCTTCCATATAAAGCTTCAAAAGGTGTCATCCTTATACTAGTTTGATAAATATTGTTATATGAGAATTTTACTAATTGTAGACGGTCTTTCCATGATCCTCCAAAATCAAGTACACAAGCTCTTAACAAATCCTCCAAGACTTTGTTAACTCTTTCCATTTGCCCATCGGTCTGTGGATGGTATGCGGTACTCATCGTGAGCTAGGTACCTAAAACCTCTTGCAGACTCTTCAAGAATTTGCTGGTGAATAAAGAATCTCTGTCACTGACTATACTACTACAAATCCCATGCAAGCTTACTATATTCTTCATAAATAGCTTAGCTAAAATAGGTGTTGTCCTTGTTGACTTGATGGGTACAAATTGTGCATTCTTAGTCGGTCTATCCACTATAACCTAGATACTTTCATTTCCTCTATTCGACCTTGGCAACCCGTCTATGATATCTATAGATATAGAATCCCATTTCCATACCGGTATATCTAAAGGCTGAAGCAATCCACTTGGCTTCTGATGTTCGGCTTTTACTCGTTGACAATTCAAACACTACTTTACCCATAAGCCTGCATCCCTTTTCATACCTTCCCAGAAGAAACTTATTTTCATATCCTGATACATCTTAGTTTCTCCAAGATGAATGGTGAACTTGAATCAATGACATTCCCTAAGTACTTCTTTCCTTAGGTCTCCTGCCTCTTGAACACATATCCATCCTTTCTTCCTTAACTATCAGTTGTGATCGAGGTAAAAGTCTTTCAAATCATCAATCTCGGTTTCAACTTCCAATCTTCTAATTCTTTCAGCTAGCAACTGATCCTCTCTTTGCTTAGAAGCAATACTTTCAATCAATACTAGTCGTACTTCTAAGTAAGATAAAATTGCAGTTTTCTGACTAGAATTAGACATTAAGCTTAACTGCGCACTACATGTGCTCAATGCCTTTAAATTTTTCCATTCAGCTATCATTGCTAATACTACATTATGATGTTTTCTACTAAATGCATATTCTACCTTGTTCCCTTTTCCTAGCTATACTCAATTCCAAAATCATAAGCAGTTATGAAATCCAACCATCTCTATTGCCTCATATTTAACTCTTTCTGAGAGAATAAGTATCTTAAGGACTTGTGATCCATATACAACTCAAACCTCTTCCTCTTAAAATATAATGTCTCTACACTTCAGAACAAAAATTACGACAGCTAACTCTAAGTCATGGGTTGGACACCTAAATTCATGCGGTCCAAGCTGTCAAGAAGCGTAGGCAATCACTTTACCTATTTGCATTTACAGAGCTCCTAATCCTATTCCGCACATATCGGTATACACCACCAAATCTTGATTTCCATCCACGACAACTAACACGGGCGCATTAATTAGTAAATGTTTTAGCTTCTGGAATGTCTTCTCACATTTATCGGTCCAAACATACTTCGCATCCTTCCTTGTAAACTTAGTCATTGGTACTTCTATATGGGAGAAATCCTTGATAAATCTCTGGTAGTAGCCAACTAACCCAAGAAAAATCTTTATCTCAGTCACTGTCTTGGGTCTCTTCTAATTATTGACAACTTCTATCTTTGATAGATCTACCGACAACTCTTCTTTTGAGACTACATAACCAAAAAACTTTACTTATTTCTTCCAAAAATGACACTTCAAAAATTTCGCTTTTAGTTGATGTTGCCTCAATGTCTCAACCACTACTCAAAGGTGTGTCTCACGATCTTGCTCATTCCTAGAGCATATAAAAATGTCATCTATAAATACTAACACGAATCTATCCAAATGCTCTCGGAAGATTTGGTTCATCAAATCTATGAAGAAAGCAGCGCGTCGGTCGGTTCAAATGGTATTACTAACCACTCATATGAACCATATCTTATCCTAAACGTCGTCAAAGGAATACTGTCCTCCGCCACACTTAATTGATGGAAACCTATCGCCAAATTCAACTGAGAAAATACTTTAGCTCCACTCAAATTATCAAACAAATCATCGATTCTCGGCAAAGGATATCTGCTCTTCACCGTCTTCTCATTCAACTTTCTCTAATCGATGTATAATCTTAACAACTCGTCCGGTTTCTTTACGAATACCGCGACCGCTCCCTAAGGAGAACTGCTTGGTCTAATAAAACTTTTTCCTTATAAGTCTACTAGTTACACTTTTAACTCCTTCATCTATGTAAGAGTCATCTTGTAACACCCCTCGTTTTTACTATGGTAATTAAATTAAATGAAATTTAATAAATAAATAGGAAACTGTGGAAAATGGAGTATTTTTGAACATCATAATTTGGCTATGAAACTGATAACACCATTGTATTCATGGCGATCTTTTGATCAATTTTCATATATAAACTTTTCCGATCGTAGTTGAAACGAGAAAGTTATTAGCGTTTGAAATTTTAGTGTCGGAAATAATTGTATATGTAAATATGGGAAAAAATCAATTAAGACCAATTAGGTGTTAATAATTATTAACATTCAAATTAATATCTCAAAGGATTAATAAAATGAGTAAGAACTGATAAGTATAAATTAATAGAGGAAATTAATCAATACAATCAGTTAGCGAAGGAAACAAACGAACTAAATCAAGGAACAAAACAAATAGCCATTTAAAAACATACACAGGCCGACCCTGAATGTGCCTAGGTTGACCATGAGCGGTTGACCATAGGGGTGGGAGGTTGACTCGTACATGTGTGACGGCGGTAGTGGACTGGCTTTTTTTAACGTTTCAGATTTAATTAGTTTAATCCAATGGTTAGCGCTGATTTAAACCTTTATAAATTAGGACTTAAGGCTTCACTTCTAACTCATTATTTTTCTAATGACCATGGAAGCTCTGTCACTTTCTCTTCTCCTCTAAAAATTCTAAATACAAAAAAATAGAATAGATTGCATGTCTACACTTTGGAGAAGAAATAGAATAGGATAAAAGATGGTAAATAGGTTCAAATCAAATTGCAACATTGAAGGTAAACTTTAGATCTGATCTAAATTAGTAAATCTAAATCTAAATCTCTTATCTGTAATCCAATTTATAATAGATCTGTATAAATGTTAGTTGTGAATCCAAATAGGGAGTCAAAAATGGAGAATACATATAATAGGGTTTAGATTTGGATTAGATCTAGAGATTTGGGGATGCTAAAGCAAGGTGAGTGGGAATATTATATCATTGTAGATCTATTCTTAGATGCCTAAGAATTGAATTATAATTGCAAGTGCGTAATGATTATATTTAATTCTATAATTGTGTAGTGCTTAGTTTTATTTCTACAATTACGTAATGATTAGATTTAATTCTTTAGTTGTGTAATGACTAGATTTAATTAGTATTTTGACAATAATTTGAATGAATAAAATTATAATGAATGCGTAATGATTAGGAACTTTTTGTTTAACGAACATAAATTAAGTTGATGTAAACTTCATTTAGTTATTTGGGGTTTTTGTAATATTTTGATGTATTGGAACTTGAAATGTTGCAAGTAGATTTTCACATATTATCAAGTCTAAAATAAAGAAAAGTGTGATGTTTGGAGCAACAAGGAATGCACATATGAAATAAAAAGGAAGAGATGTACAAAACAAGAAAAATATTGGTGCTTTATATCGTCTATTTCAAGAGAAATTAAAAAGGCAATCCGTTATAATTACAAACACCGCATAAACCTCTTTTGGTAAGATATGAAAATTTATTGCGTTAACATATATTGAATAGAAATTTAGTTTCAATATATCAAAATGTAGTAAATACCAAAAGTTACATATTAAGTCAAGAATAAGGTATGAATACCAATTAAAATGAAAGAAATAGGCTTTGTGGAATAGGCTAGAAAAAGAATAGGAAATGAAACAGGAATAGAAATGTTAGTTAGAACCAATAAGCAAAAAGGCAACGATATTAAGAAATTGAAAAGGAAGCGGTAAATGAATTTGAAGAAGGAAAAGATAAACGCATAATTAAATAAAGACCTAAGGTCAAACATAAAAGACGCTGGGATAATAAAAAAAGTGTAAGAAGAATAAATATACATGAATATTAAATATGTATATATGTAGCCTCAGATATGCGTTTATGATGGGTGTGGATAGTTATAATTTAATAGAGATAAATAATAAAAAGTAAATGACATAAGGTCATTAGAGTCGGTTGGAATATGAAAACATATCCAACCATAAGACCCATAGAGAGTATATGCTTGCATAAAGAGAAGGGATACACTCAGGTTAGGACTGTGCTTGAAACGGAAGCTCTGTAAACGTAGGCAATTGGGCAGTTCGTTAGGCGGATGTTGAGGCTGGACTTGCACAGTCAAAGTAGGTCTACTTCAAATTTGTTAAAGGGGAGGTATTTCCTTGATTACATTAGGAAATCTAAATGGATGGTGGTAAGGATCGGAACTATGCAACATCGTATAGTACCAATTTGAAAAGTAAAGGGAAGGGGTTGCATAGGTCCCGGATTTGCCATCATTCCCTTGCGGTCAACGGAAAGGACATGGTTACACCTATTTGATCATCGCTGCCTACCATGGTTGATTTAATTGGGTAATGCAATGCCACGGTTGTTTGTTAGTTTGGTTGATAGGGCAGGGCTAGTTAGCCTATAATGAGATTCCTTCAAAACATGGATGGAGTGGTTTATTGAGCCAAGTCCATGTAATAGGAAGCAGACAAAGTATAAAATCCCCAAAGAGAACACGGCCTAATGAAGGAACGGTCATCGATGCGCACTATAAGATTTCCTCGGGATATAAAATGGCAAGATCATGAAATGGTGAGGCGATGGATCCTAACGAGGTGCTGAACGAGAGATACTAGTGGGACAGTTTCTAGGTCCATTTGGGGACCATACGATACACACACACACACACACATATATATATAACTATATACACACACAAACCTATGGGATGTAGAGGGGAATAGTTCGTACGCACAGATTGAGTCGAACAACTAATAATATAATCACAGATAACATGAAATAGTGAACAACCGCATAAGCTAGCATTATGTATAAGATGCATAATTTTCCAGCGATGTAACGACCTGGATTTTTTGTCGTCTCGAGTTTTGAATATTAATTTTTAATATTCAATAATACGGTATTTTAACCAAAATAAAATCCCCGTTAAGTGATAATTGGTGATAATATATAACTTTAAACCAAGATAGTATTTTGAATTTCCAGATTTTTTTTATAAAATAGGAAATTGATTTAAAATGGAATTTCTTTTATATATATATATATATATATTCAAGACAACAGAATTTATATATAATATGGAAATCAAATTCATAGCAAATAAAAATGAATAAGAGGAATATATTATAAAAGGGAATGATTTGGGGCTCATGAACAATATAGTGTATTATAAATAGAAGAGTTTAAAATGTGTACTTTTCTTATGTGTGTATATATATATATGTTAGTTTAAGAGAGAAGAATGAAAAAGTATATCGGTAATATTTTTAAACAAATATAAATGGTATATTAAAAGTAATATACGTAGTGAAAATAAAAAGAAAAGAATAATTGTAAATAGAAATCATATGACTTATGGAAAACATAATGTAGCATAAATATCGAAAGTTTAAAATTGGATTTTTCTTACACACACACACAAACACACACACACACACACACTAGTTAAGAAGTGTGTAAAATATATATATGAACTAAATAGATATAGTTATTAAAAAATAATGCATATATATATATATGAAAATATATGATGATAGGAATGAGAAGATTTATAAAATCATTTTTAAATAAGGAATCTTTTAAAAAATAGCGTTGTAGCAAAAATGTTATTTCATACATTTAAAATGAAATAGCAAAATTTTCATTGCTTTGAGATATACATTTTTGTTTTTAAATATAAAAAAATGTAAAAAACGTAAATGTTATTTTATTTAAAAATGGAATGAGAAGGCTTGTAATGCCTTGAGTTATATATATAAATATATATATATATATATATATATGAGAACTTAAATGGCTTATTTAAAATCACTTTGCAAAATTGTTTCAAAAACATACATACATACATACATACATACATACATATATATATATATATATATATATATATATATGAAAGCATGTTTAAAAGCAAAGGTAATAAGTGAAAGTAAAACAAAGCCTGCAAAACTAGTAAAACAGTTCATATAAGAGAAAAAAGAAAATAACCAAAAATACAAACATATGCATTGCCTGGTCAATATGGGAAAACTATTCATTCCATTTCACCTCAAAACCCCTTTTCAATCCAAAAACATTATACAAATCTTTGTACAGGCCTGCAAATCTTTTGAGCCCAAAACCATGTTCAAATGCACATCATTTCATGTGCAAACATGTATATATATAAAGGCATGGTGTGTGTAGCTTCAAGGTTTAAAAACACTATAAAACAAAGCCTGTAAACAAAGCACAGTAAAAAGAAAGAAGCAATTCTGTTCAAAGCCAAGGAAAACCAAAGTTTATCAAGAATTTAAATTTGAAGATTGGATCCTAAACTGGAAGTTTTCAAAAGTTTCAATCATGTGGAAGGTGAGGGTTTAAATTTGAAATGCCTAGAAATGTTTGAAAATTTTCTCTGTCATGTTAACAGAGTTGAGATTTCATATATGCTTTGTTTTCAAAAATCCTTATCTCTCTATCCGGGTTGAATTTGCGAATGATGTAAACTTGAGAAATGTTTGTTTTCGAATGTGGTTTTGATTAAAAATAGTTTGAAGCTCGTTCATTTTGTATATTGTGAAAAATCTCAAAAATACAGTAGATAACTTGGTTTTCAACAAAAATCGATATGTTTAAAACATCGAATCATGTACGTATTTGTGATTGTCACACGAAGATAGGAATTTTAGTGAAGGAATTGTATTTTATAATAGTCTAGATTGGGAGAATTTGTTAGATGATTAATTTTTGGTAAAAATTATTTGACGGTGGGTGGTGCGGTTTGGCCGAGGAGGGGCGTGATAACATGGGTGAGGGTTTCACCATGGCTGTTTGTTGAAATTGGCTTTGATTTAGAGGGGAGTGCGATTTTTAGAGTTTAAGGGAATGGGAAAGAAGGTGATGGATGCGACTTCCTAAGAGGAGCACGGTACGACCGGAGGTTTTGGGCTTTGAGGTGGAGGTAGCAGGGACATAGGCGTAGCGATTAGCGGTGGTGGAAAGTGCAACAGTCGTAGGGGGAGTGTGCTGTTTGATTTTCCATGATCAAGTGGAGTTTCTAGGCGCGTTCTTTTTGGAATGGGTAGTCGAACTCTGTTCCGGGTGGTCGAAACAAGGGGAAGTGGGTTCATCGTGATAAGGGTGGATAGGCGAATTCGTTGGTGGATAGAGTTGGTTGATCGATTGGGTGGGTTGGTCGTGCACGTGAACGGGGTGGTTCGGTTGAAATGCAGGTAGAAGGATTGAAGAAACTGTTGTGGGTTGAGTTGACATTGTCTTGATTTAGGGTGTTGGTTTAGGCCATGTATTGGATTGAGTTCAGGTTGTTTGGGAGGTGAGTACTCGAGTTTGAGTTCCAAGCAGAGTAAAAAAAAGAAGAGAAAGAAAGCACCGTGTTTTCTTTGCAACGATGATGTATTGGGCTTCGGCCCATGAAAAAAAAAGAAACGGGTGGGTGTGATGGTGGGCTTCGGGCCAAAGGAAATAGTGAAGGAGGTTAGAAATTTAAAATGTCTTAATCTAATAAATATTTGAAAATTTAAAAGTGGGATAATTAATGCATTCGAATTCCGCTTTTACGCGAAATTCGTTGCGTTGGGTCCGTATCGACGAATACTACATTGTCGTACGAACTGTTGTCGAGTTTGAATAAGTGAAATTTTATAGCAATTTGAAACAGACATAGTTTTAATTAATAAATTTAAACAAATAACACCGTTTAAATTATACTAACCTTCTATTGAAGTGGTTTTCCCCAATTAACAATAACGACAAGTTAATTTATGTTAATTGTGATGTTTTGACATCTGTTTAGCGAAACAAAACACCGTTCCGCTAATTATATTTAATTGGACCCCTGTTGGCAGAATAAATCACTGTTCTGCCATTATTACTGGATATATCTGTTTTTGGATGTTTACTAGTAGAAATAAAACCCTGTTTTGCTATTATATTTGTACAGACATCTATTTATTTTCCTGATAATTATATTGGGCAATATAATGTTGAACTGATTGTTAAAAATAGATTGACGTGAATTTCTGTATTTGTTATTCTAGACTGTTATGGAACGAATTGTAATTTGATTAAGTATCATTGAATAGGATTTGATATGGAAAAGAGGAAGAGAGATTAAACGTTAAAAAGAAATTAACTACATTGTATTGCTTATCACAAACGATAGGAATTACAAAGCTTTAAATAGACTAAACCACTAACCTATTGAATAGGTAAAATGCATTATTTTAGGAAACACTACTTTCTATGCTAACAACTAGGACAATAAAGACTAATTCATAACTTCTAACACCCTCCCTTAAACTAGATGTGCTAACATCCAGTTTACAAAACAATGAACTGCGCTTCTCAATTTCTTCATCGTCTTGCATAGACGAACTCGACCACAACTTTCATCTCTACCCGGTTGGGCATGCTCAACTGTTCACGTTGATTGGTACTTTAACCATCAACAACTACTCTTGGTTTCCTTTAAGGGACCCTCTTGGTCTCTGCATATGGACCATCCCTTGATACCGCGGTATCTGTCATCCCCCCAACAAGTGAGAACCGCAGCTCTTCTTCCTTACTTGTTGGATGACACAAAACCAAAATCTTCTTCGCTCATCCTACTCACATGTAGGCATGCCTATCTTCTCTTAGACATATCACCAAACAGTTTATGAGCACTCTTCAACTTGTCCAACCTCATAACTGACATGTCTTCTTCACTTTCAATGTCCGCAACAACGTTCAGCAGAACATTTCTTCATGCTCAACATCAACTTCACCATTAAACACTTCCCCCATACTACTGAAGCCATCATCACCAACTACACATATCATTCAACAAACCATCGTACATTCCTCCATCATCCCATTACAACTTCTCTAACCACCTACATTACATGATATCTCAGTTGCAAGCCTCCACATGCACATATTACCATAATTCTTCATCTGGTGTCCTCTTTGTAAATCACTTCATCTGGTGTCCACACTGCACATTTAATCAAATCTGCTGTTACAACTTCATCTGATGTCCACACTGCACATTTCACCAAATCTGCTGCAACATCCACTTACAATTCAATCACCCAACAAACTACTCATACTCCTTGCATCCATCATTAACATTACTACTCAAATCTGCTACAGAAACCAACCATCTACTACCATCCAACCTTCTTACATCGACCAGAAACCACACGCAGTCTATAACCACACCACTGTACATACACCTTTCTGCAGCCAATCAATAGCTGCAGCTTCACATCCCATGTTCACAGTTCATCCACTGCCTGCATATCAGTGCCACAACACTTCAAAACAAACTATCACCACTTCAACACATACAAACACACCACTACTTCATCAAACACTTCAGCTACAACCACTTCAACATCTACCATATTTCAAACAGCCCCCTATTTCAACATTCATAACTACCACTTACTTCCACCTCCTCTCGACCATCCACTGTCAAACTGAAACATCCTCTTTACTAGTCACACATTTACAAATATCTCCACATTGACCACATCCACCACTTCAAGAGACTGATCATCATCCACTACTCCCCCCACTGTGCCATTGATCACGTACACTGTGCAACCACCAAATACCATTTCAAGAAACTCCCTTCTCCTCCAAAAAAAATGCACATATCATACGCTTGCCTTCACTGACTCAATTCCTCCACATTGACAACAACACAGCACACCATACCACCAATGCCTCTTCACTACAGTTAAAACCTTCTCCACTGTGCTATATCACTGTCACATTCACAAAAACCATCACTGCACATATCCAACTTCAATCACCACCAGTCGTCACTTCTCTGCCTTAAACTCACATGCCTCTTCCTGTTTGTCAAAGCAACTGCCTTCTACCCTGTACTTCTTGCTGACATACCCACCAAGCATTGATTAACAACCTTCCTATTTACATACATCCTTGCAGCAAACAAACTCCAACATCACCCAAAAAAACAAAGCACAGCCTAACCTGAAACATCTACTGGAAAACCCTCTTCTGTCACAACCCAATCAACTAAACAACTCCACCACCATCCCGCAAGCACTACTGCATTCCCCTTCAGACCAGCACCATCATTCCACTTACTTACATAAACTCAAACATCACCAAAGCCACAAACATTACCCACCGTTGCTGCTACCATCCAACCTGCCTCTGCTATAATTCCAAACTAAATTCCAAAATCCAACAACTACAATAATTAAACCATACCAAATAACTCAAGCAGCAGCAGGAGCCTCATTCTCAACACTCTCCGCACCGGTCTCATCCGCTTCTTTTCTCACATCCGCCTCCTTCCTACTACTCTTCACAAAATCCATTGTTCTTCGACTGATCTTCTTCGAATACAGCTCTACAACTCTGATCCCAGCCTCAATGTCCTCAGATCTAGAACTTTCATCGGAATCGGCTGCAGCGTAAGCCACCTGCTCGATGGTGGCGGCAGCAGAGGCGGCTTTGTCGTGGGGAAAAGCGCCGCCATAGCGTTTGATGAGGATAGATGTGGGGTCTGTCAGGGTTCGGAGAAGGCGGTCAGTGACGGCATCGTGGGTGCACTGTGAAGGGGCCCAGATACTTAGGGAGATTGCTGATGGGTTTTGTGTGGATGAGCTTTTCGATTGGTTTAGCATCTCTGATTGTTGAGTTTCGGTCGCCATTGCTGCTAGGTTTATTTTGGCTTTGGGAATACGTCGATTTGTGGAATGAGAATTTGGTTATTGTAGCGGCATCCTTTCTTCTTCTAAAAAAAAGAGAAACGTTGTTTTCTGATCCCTTCGGAACCAAAATTGTTTAAGGATGATTATTATTTATAAATGATTTTTTAAAGTTAATTGGTAAATATTTTGATAATGATTTAAAGTAATTATTTTATTATTCTTAAAAATTATTTAAAAAGTATTAATTATTGTTTCAAAGCTATTTAATTATTTAAATTGTTTAAAGTATATTAATTATTAATTAAAGTTATTTTATAGTATTGTTTAAAGTTAATTATTACTTAAGGGTTAATTTGTATTAGAGTATATTTATTCCAAAGATAAATTTATTAAATATTAATAATGTTTTAAAAACAATATATTATATAGTAAACTTTTATAAAAGAGTATTTTACTTAATTAGAACTTGGAAAATTTATATTGAACCTTTATAAGTATTATTTTGAAAATTATTAAATAAAGTTTTCGGAAAGTAATGGTATACTTTCATGGCGAAATCGGAGGCAGAGAGTGCCTGCAGTTAAGTTTTGGATTTCTCTGGGATAGAGATGTAACTTTTGAGCTGCGAATCCATGGTTGATACCGTAGAGTACTTTCCATATTTATTTAAAAAGGTTTTCAAATATATTTGAAGGAAATGGTTTGTGAATATGCTTATTCCTGTGAGATAAGTATGTACTTTTTTATTAAGAGATTTAATTTAATTTAATTTAAATTAAATAAGGCTTAGTGATTTCAGTGGGAAATGAAATCCTTGATTGAATGATTATTTATTTGATAGTTAAATAACCGATTATCAAATCTAGTCCCAAAACATAAGTTTGGAAATATCTAGTAGAAACATGGGAATTATATGGTACAGTTACCGTTCGAGGTGCTATACTGTATGTATAAACTCGTTTCGTTCTTCTAGGGTGATTTTAAGGAAATCCGTCCACTAACGGTTATGAGATGATCTCTGAGATTATTTTTGTCTGATTACTTCCTAAAGAACCTGGGTTGAGTTTACCAAAAATATCAAAAGTTGTTTCGAAGAGACCGGGATCGGATAAGTTATCCGAACACCACTTCGATCCAACAAATACGTTTTCGAAATGAATACCAGGGCATGGAATCGAAGATGGAGTATTGAAGTGCACGGGCTAATCGTGACTAATCCTGAGGATGATTCCAAAACGGATGTAGTAGGAATAGTGCCTTCGGTTTCGTTCAGATCTAGAACAGACTTGTATGGATGAATGCTATCAGTACATTGTCATTGGAGGACAATGAGCATTCTAAGTGAAAATTCCTTTAAAAAGGTAATCGTAGCCTCCAGCCTCATCAACTGGGAATGACTGAAAATCAAGGGATATGCATCAAGGCTAAGTGGGTCGCACCCAATTAGGGTATGTTTATCACCTTTCTAGATACCCTCGGATATTATTACTATGGTGTGCGGAAGAGCTCGAAAAGGGTGGGAATACCTGGGGTGATAGGATATTCGGTCTATCCAGGTTAGGGGTAGTCCAGTCTTGTGTTGCAGGGGATCCCAGCGTGGTCCTCGGTACATTTTTCTAGACGTGTACTGTGGTAGGTGGTACCCCAATGCCTACTCATTCGTATGGAATCCATTCTCCAATACGTGCCTTTACGGTTTTGATTTAGAGCCTAGTATGTTGGAATTTAATTAATGTAACAATTTCAGCTATTTGAATAAGTATTTGTACTTAGACACTATTATAATATCATTGGATTTTTCTATAAAAGGTTTTGGTTGTCGCAAGGGAAAAACCCATTGTGTTTATGTGTGGCGTGGTCTTACGGGATACCTATGATTTCAAAAGGATTTGAAAGTGAAAATAAATAAATTTCCTTGTGTTTTGAATTCTCACACGGGTTTTACCAAACTGACCCGGGCATGGTTTTCCTATATGCTCGGGTCAGACCGAGCATATTTCCAGGTTTAGCTGGAAGATTGGAGCTTCAGGAGAGGAGCTGAAGGCCCAGAGACGTATTCACGTAGATGATTATTTTCCGTTGCATTTTAGTTGTGTTTATCAGCAATTGTAAGGATAGGTGTTATAACTGTCCATGTTGTATAGGTTGGAGTACTCTGATTGTTATCTATTATGTAAATATTACATTTTTGTTTTACGTAAAGATTTGTTCTATATTATAGATTATTCGTTTCCGCTGTGAGATTCTGTGTTGTTCTATCTTCTTTCTACTTTCTTTTTCTTACTATCCGACTTTATGTTCAATTCGGACTGGACAAGTGTGGTAAAGTGTCAGTTCGAACTGTACGGGAAAGTGGATCGTGACAAGCGACCAGAATGTTGTTCTGACTCCCTTCTCATCACAACCCACATGATAGATTGAAGGATAGGTATTGGTGTTTGGACATGTTCGGTGTTGACAAGGACACTTGATTTTGGAAGTGTCAAACTTTGGTCAGTACTTATGTGATGTATTATATTTTAAATTATTTCGCTGCAAGTTATTTCGTTAGAGCTTTGATATGCATTCTTTTGTTTTATTTGTAGGATACCAAACCAACAATCCATACTTTGGTGGACTTGGTATTTTGAATTAGCGAAAATTCAGGCCCAATAGGTTGCATGTTGTTACATTTGGTATCAGAGCTTAGGTTAGTAGATCCTGTAAAATTTAGGAAACGTTGAGTGCACATATTTATATTTGTCTATAAATAAATTTAATATACGTTAAATCCTAATAATTCCAACTATAGAATAGTTGTATATGGAAAATCCTTGAAGAGGGATGGTACATGACTCCCTAGTCGGGCCTTGGTAGCCCAATGATATTAGATCCCCATATGATTGCCGATTGATGATGTACAATAGGTCTAGATAAAGGAAAAATAAGAATCCATATGTTATAAATTGTGGAAGATGTGGAAATTACTAATAGATAATTGGATTTTCAATATTGAGAAAGGAACAAGTTAGTAAATTGATGCAAAGATGTTCTTAAATGAATAGTTAAAATTCCACATTGACCAACCCAATAATAAGAAGATTTTAAAGAATTGTGAAAAAGTATAGATTGTATACTTAAAAAGGGTTTTTAATAAATTGATTAAAATATTGGATTTTGGAAAAATATTTACATAATGAAAACTTTGTCAGCAATGTGTGTGTGTCAATATATATGTTTAGTTAAACCGAAAATTTCATAAAATGGTTTTACAAAAGGAATACGTTTGAAAAAAATTATAAAGCGTATCAAGCTCATTGGTTTCTTCGTAAAGAAGGAGAAGTGTAAATATAAAGCACTAGTATACATCAATTTATTAAACTCTAAAAATTTCAATGGAGGAAATTTTGTAGAGAGCTATTTTCTTTTTAAAAGAAATGATAGAGCAATATAGCTCATGGATTTTTCTATGCAATGAAAAAAAATTAAGTTGTAAAGTAAATTTTTTTAAGGGTGAATGATAGGAGGTAGTACAAGTTGGGAATTAGGTGAATAATATAGATAAGAAAAGTTAAAACCCTAAAACAAAGTTGTAAGCAGACATTATGGAGGTTCAAGTGAGAAGATGGTAAATTAAAGGAAAAACAACTGGAATCGGTGTAGTTTAGGTAGAGGGGTTAAATAGTAGGAAAGTTATGAGTTTGTTAATAGCAAAAGTTAGTTAAGAAATATAAATAGAAATGATATTTAATTTATTGTAATTAGGTTGGGATTTGACATACTTTAATTCATTCGAATAAAAATGAATAACAATATAAGTTTCTATGAATCAATCAAGTTATAAATAAAGGTGTTCTGTTTGAAATAATAAGGAATGTAAATGCAAAGAAAGGGACGTACAAAATAGTGGAAATCATGTGTTTACTGTCTATTTCAACAAAGAAATGAAGTATAATTCCTTGAAATTTCACACAAAACATGAATTCTCTGTTAAGTGATTCATAGAGAATCATAACGTTAACAATTCCTCTTGAAGGGGCAGAGTAGTTTCAATGCATTAAAGTATAGTATCCTTAAGTATAATAAAAATAAAAGTGCAATAATTAGAACTTTGTAGGGAATCATGAAATGAAGTTCCGTTAAGCAATTAAATTTGTAGCAACGTAGGAAATTAAATGCATAACAAAGGAAAAGTAAACATTTTCCATTATTGCGCGTATTTGTTGCAAGTATCTTGTAGAAGTCCCCCTAATATGGTATTAAAGACTCCACTAAAGATTGAAAGTGGAGATAGGAGGAATAATAGAGTAAGAACTGTTGTTATCTACTCCAGTTTTACCATTTAAAAATGTTTAAAAGATGTTTTGGGAAAAACAGCAAAGTGCATTTTTAGAAAAGAATGGTTTGGTGTAACGAATAGTTTTTTGAAGGAAAAGTTTAATAAATAGTTTGATTAAAAATCCATATTTTTAAGAAGTAAAATTTAAAAAGATCTCTTTGAAAAGAAAAGGTTAATTTGAAAAAAAAAAACTTTTAGTTAAGTTTTGTTAACATTCTCTTTTAGGTTTCAGGAATGAGTTAAAGTTAAGAGATTGTAAATTAAATTTTTAAATGGTTGAAAAACCAAATACTTTTGAATTCGGAAAAAAAGGGTTTCTAAATTGTACTTTTTAAAGACAAAGATTTTGGGATTGAGTGTTTCAAAAAATTTTAAGTTTCTAATTTTTATAATAAAAATGTAAAGACCAAACCAAGATTTGAAATATGGAGTAGATATGAATTAGTGCTTAGAAAAGACGGGGTAAAGGATAAGGCTATGAAGAGGATAGCAATAATTACTCATGGAAAAGTAATAGGGAACCCCGCAGTGCGTTAAGGATAATGGTAAGAACCTTGAGATACTTTGTTCGACATGAGTGAAAGATTTGATAATACCATCTAGGAATTTGGATTTAAAGAAGATGGTAGCAAAGGATCATGAGGTGATAAACACTCATGGAGTATGTTTATAGGCTCGAGTTAGGGGAGCAAGAAAGGAACTGGAAAATTATTTCCCCAAGCCTAGTTGCCATTAAGATATGAAGATTGTTGAAGAATGACTTGTTAGGAAGGTCAATTTTAATCTGAAGTGGTAGTAGTCAGTAGTGTTGTGTTTCCTTCCAGTATGTTTTCCTTTTATAGGTTATAAGCATTTGTTGTTGCTATTAACTACGTATGTTTACGGAAATATTCATTTTTATGTGTTTTCTATGTGGACGCTATGATTTGAGAAAACAATAAAAATAAGGAAATTTTAGGAAGTCACTTAACTAATGTGAGGAAAAAGAAAATAATTGAAACTGAAAGTTGAGTAATAAATTAAGAAAATTTATTTAACTAACAACTGAATAAAATCAAATTGAAAATGTAGGTTCCGAAAAGAAAAGGAATTTTGTGGAAAGTAAATTTAGTACGCGGAGGATAGGGGTATGGAAAGGTGAGGCACGGGTCAATGTTTATGTTGCTTAAAGGCCGAAATTTAAAATTTGACTTGGTCGCTGTTGTAAATAAAAGGAAAGTTTTTAAAAGAAAACTTAAAATTTACTGTGTAAGTTAAGAGAAGTCCACTATGGACATTGGACTGTTGACTAAACCCGCTTTCTTGAGATGTGGGAAATCTATATTTTGAAAAACCTATATATATGTATACTTTTGAAAAATAAAATGTTTTTGCAAGAGATGTGGGAAATTTGTATTTTGAAAAACCTATATATGTGCATACTTTTGAAAAATAAAATGTTTTTGCAAATTTTTTTGAAAGATTTTTATGAATATTTTAGAAAGTAATACAAAAATATTTTAGAACTAAAAAGAAATTTTCAAATTTTGGAAATGCCACATACTTGACTTTGGGGAATAATTGATAGGTTGATTAGCCTGGATTTTACAATATGGCAGAAGCGACAATAAAATTGAATACAGTTAGAAACAAGGGAGAAAGCTGTTGTAATTAGGGAATCACTTTCTCATATCTTGCTAGTAACAAAAAGATGATTTTTGAAAATAGCAATGTTTTCGTACTTTAAAATAAATAAATAATTTTATGCAAATTGTTCTTGGAAAAGTTGGGAAAGGAATAGGGGCAAAAAAATAAGATTCCAAGATACAGGTAAAAGGGTACATAAGAGAAGGATGGAAATACTAAATTTTCCATCAAGACTCTTTCCTAGCAGAAGAAAATAGGTTTAGAAAACTGAATTTTTCTAAATTTGGATGTTAGCAATGGTATGCAAAGATTTTGGATAGTAGGGACTGTATGCATAATTGGTTGAACTATACTTCTATTCGTTGAAGTGTGGAAAAACTTGGATGAAAAAGCAAGTTTTTGGTTTCAAAGGTTACATACATGTAGAACAGTCATTATATAGGTTGTTTGCATCATATTTTTGAAAATTGGTTTAAAGGAAAGCTTTCATATAGGAGGTGCCAATTTAGAATTGCTCAGTTTGCATATCATATATGTTATGGTACATCGTGCATCGTACACGATTAGTTGAAAAATTAGTTGCACACTAATTAATTGTAAGTATAGAATGGATGAGCGTTGGTTTCCACGATCGAACCCTTGCGGAATTTCGGGGACGGAATTCTTTTAACAGGGAGAGAATGTAACACCTCGCGTTTTTATAGTAATTAATCAAAATGAAATTTAATTAATAAATAGTAAACAGTGGAACATGGAATTTATGCAAATGTCAGAATTTGGCTGCGAAACTTATAGTATTGTATTCACGGCGATTTTTTGATCAATTTTAATATATAAACTTTGCTGATTGGAGTTCAAACGAGAAAGTTATTAGCGTTGGAAATTTTAGTTTCGGAAACAATTGTATATGTAAATGTGGTAATAAAATCAATTAAGACCAACTACATGTTAATGATTGTTAACATTCAAATTAAGATCTTAGAGGATTGATAAAATGAGTAAGAATTGATAAGAATCAATTGACAGAGGAAATTAATCAACGCAGTCAACTAACGAAGGAAACAAACGAACTAAATCAAGGAACAAAAAAATAGTCTTTTGAAAACATACATAGGTCGACTCTGAATGTACCCAGGTCGACCGTGAGCAGTCGATTGTAGGGTGGGCGGTCGACCGTATATGTGTGAGGGCGGCGGTGGATTGTTTTTTAAAATGTTTTGGATTTAATTAGTTTAATCCGATGATTAATGCTAATTTGAACTTCTATAAATTAGGACCCAGGGGTTCACTTCCAACTCATTATTTTTTTAAAGTGCACGGAAGCTCTGTCCCTTCCTCTTCTCTTCCAAAAATTCTAAATGCACAAAAATAGAATAGATTGCATGTATACACTTTGGAGAAGAAATTGAAAAAGATAGAGGATAGGAAATAAATTCAAATCAAAGTACTATATCGAAGGTAAACTTTAGATCTGATCTTAATTAGTCAATCCAAATCTAAATCATTTTTCTCTAATCCAATTTCAAATAGATTTGTATAAATGTCATTTGTAAATCCGAACGGGTAGTCAAAAATGGAGAATACAGATTACAGGGTTTAAATCTGGATTAGATCTAGAGATTTGGGAACGTAAAAGCATGGTGAGTGGGAATGTATATGTTTTTATATAATATTATATTATATCATTGCAGATCTATTCCTATATGCCTAAGGATTGAATTATAATTGCAAGTGCATAATTATTAGAATTATAACTGCAAATGCATAATGATTAGATTTAATTCTATAATTGCATAATGATTAGTTTTGTTACTGTCATTACATAATGATTAGATTTAATTCTGTAGTTGCGTAATGATTTGATTTAGTTGGTATTTTGACAACTATTGAAATAAATAAAATCATAATGAATACGTAATGATTAGGAACTTGTTTTTATTTGACGGACATAAATTTAGTTGAAGTAAACTTCATTTTGTTATTTGGGGTTTTTTGTGATATTTTAATGTATTGGAACTTGAAATGTTGCAAGCAGATTTTCGCACATTATCAAGTTTAAAATAAAGAAAAGTATGACTTTTGGAGTAACAAGGAATGCTGAAATAAAAAGAAAGAGATGTACAAAACAAGGATTTTTTTTGTTTTGTACTGTCTATTTCAAGAGAAATTAAAACGACAATCCCTTGTAATTACAAACTCTGCACAAACCTCTTTTGATAAGATATGGAAATTTAATGCGTCAACATATATTGAATAGAAATTTAATTCCAATATTTTAAAATGTAGTAAATCCCAAAAGTTAAACATTAAGTCAAGAATAAAGTACGAATACCAATTAAAATGAAAGAAAGAGGCTTTGAGGAATAGGCAAGAAAAGAATAGAAAATGAAATGGAAATATTAATGTTAGTTGGAACCAATAAGAAAAATGCAACGATATTAAGAAATTGAAAAAGAAGCGATAAATGAATTTGAAGAAGGAAAATATAAACGCATAATTAAATGAAGACCTAAGGTCATAAAAGATGTTAGGGCAATAAGAAAGTGTAAGAAGAATAAATATACATGAATATTAAATATGTATATATGTAGCCTCAAATATGCGTTTATGATGGGTGTAGATAGTTATAATTTAATAGAGATAAATTATAAAAAGTAAATGTTATAAGGTCATCAGAGTCGGTTGGAATATGAAAATGTATCCAACCATAGGACCCGTGGAGAGTATATGCTTGCGTACAGAGAAGGGATAACCTCAAGTTAGGATTGTGCCTGAAATAGAAGCTCCGTAACATAGGCAATTGGGCAGTCTATTAGGCGGGTGTTGAGGCTGGACTTGCATAGTCAAAGTAGGTCTGCTTCAAATTTGTTAGAGGTGGGTATCGTATTAATTGCATTAGGAAATCTAAACGGACGGTGGTGAGGATCGGGCACTATGCAACATCGTGTGTTACCAATTTAAAAAGCAAGGGGTTGGGGTTGCATAGGTCTGGGATCTGCCATCAGTCCATTGCGGTCAATGGGAAGGACAGTGTTACACGTAATTGATTTTTTCCACCTACCAAGGCTGATTCAATTGGGTAATGCAACACCATAGTTGTTAGTTAGTTTGGTTGATAGGGCAGGGCTAGTTAACTTGTTGCGAGATTCCCTCAAAACATAGATGAGGCGGTTTGTGGAGCCGAGTCCACGTAATAAGAAGCAGACAAAGTAGAAATCCCCAAATAGAACACGACCTAATGGAGGAAAGGTTGTCGGTGCGCACTATAGGATTTCCTCGAGATATACAATGGCGAGGTCATGATAAAGTGAGGCGGTGGATCCTAACTTGGTGCTGAATGAGAGATACTAGTGCTAACAGTTGTGAACAATCGGCATAAGCTAGTGTTATGTATAAGATGTATAATTTTCCGGTCACCAGAATGTTGTTCTGACCCCTCCTCATTACAACCTACTGGATAGATTGAAGGACAGGTACCGGTGTTTAGACATGTTCAGTGCTGACAAGGGCACTTGATTTTGGAAGTGTCAAACTTTGGTCGGTACTTATGTGATCTATTTTATTTTAAATTATTCCATTGCAAGTTATTTCGTTTGAGCTATGATATGCATTCTTTTGTTTTATTTGTAGGATACCAAACAAACGATCCATTCTTTAGTGGACTTGGGTTTCCGATTTTGCGAAAATTCAGGCCTATTAGGGTGTGGGTTGTTACAATTCTGTTGGGCAGTCTACTAACTGGTTCAGCTCCAAGTACAAGGTCTATTCAAAATATAATAGCTCATTTCGATGGTAGTCATGTCACTGGCCCAAAGACATCAGCAAACTCTCTAACAACAAAAACTCAGTTCAACTCGTCTTCCTCCTCCATTGCACCCAACAGTGCACAAACATCAAAATTCGAGTTCTATACTGAGTATATAATTTGGTCAAAACTATTGGGGTGTCTTAGTGATATTTTCTTATCTTGGCAAAATATCCTAGCACCGTATTTACTTAACCAGTCCATACCCAAAATAATCCCAAAGCCTACGAAATCAAACACATGAAAACTGCAGGCAAATACATAATCTAACAAATCAAACTTTAAATAGTCATGTCTCAAGCTGAGAGTTGCATAACCTCCTATTGGAGTCGTAACCCTTAGGGAAGTAACTAGGTATGATGGTTCTAAACCTAGCTTATCTACTAAGAAATGAGAAATAAATCAATGTTATGCATCAGTATCGAACAAAAATTTAACAGGTATACCATGAACCAAAAGCGTGCCTTCCATCATAGCCTTTTCTTTCTAATTTGTTGTGGTCTCGAGGCAGATGGTTCCAAAGCGAACAATTTCCCTTTTTCACCTTTGGCTAGTTCCTTGCATTGATTCTTTTAGTGTCCAATCTAGTCACTCTTAAAGCACTTGATGTTCTTTCTTCCAATGACTTTCTTTTTATCCCCTGAATGACATTCGTTTGCAAAATGCCCTTTCTTGTCACACTTGTAACACACAACTTCGGCCTTTCCTTCCTTTGTAGCTTCACCATTCTAAGCTCCCTTTTTATGAAAGAACATTCTTTTCTGACTCTGCCCATTCGGAGTCTCCACTGCTTTGTTACCGCTAAATAAAGCAAGCACGTCTTCATTCCTTAAAGCCATCTCAACTATCACATCACATAGGTCCCTAAGATGCGACAAGGTTGCCTGAGCAAGCTCTTGTCTTAATCCACAGATAAAATTTTCATTTCTCTTAATCATAGTATCCACTATGGCATATCCATATCTAGATAACTCCTTAAATCTTATTGCATACTCCAACATAGTCATGTCTCCTTGCACTAACTTAGCAAAATTCCTCAGCAAGGTTGATTTGGCTATTTCAGACATAAACCTCTCCTCGAACCTCTTTCTGAACTCTGCCTAAGTCAAATTCTCTTTTGGCACCCCAATAGTTACACTGATCCACTAGTACAATGCAGCTCCTTGCAGTTGTTTGGATTCCAACCCCCTCTTCAGCTCATCATTTAGACCTAAATCAGTAAAAGTCCTTTCACAATAGAGCAACCAATTCTCCACCTCGATAGCATCCTTAGTTTCAATGAATGGCTTCCCTCCAAATCTTGCATAGTATATACTCAAAATAGCATAATTGTTGACAACTGGAACTTCAGGATTTGCTCCACCAACATTTTCACCAACTAATCTAGCTGCAACTCCTGCTTGCATCATGTTGACGAAAAACTAATACATCGCTTCCATATCCACTTACGGTGTTCCAGCACCCACATTGGTAGCTATTTGTCGACCTGGGTTCCTCCTAGTATTGGGCCTGGCATTTACATTAGTAATGGTGCCTCCTCCACCGAGGTTCACTCTTCCATTTCCTGCCTCTATATCTTACTACCTTAAATCTGCATTCGAATCTTAGTAAGATACAAAAGAACGGTCCAAGAGAGAGGGAGAATAGAGATAAGGCGTATACTATTATATAGCAAATACAAGTACGTTACTATAGTGTTATCCCATACCCCCAATCCTATGGAATTTTCTTAAACGTAATTTCAAAACAACTTTCACATTTCATTTTAAAACAATATTACATATTTCTTACATTATCCTAAATGTTGCCCATGTTCAGATAAAATATATTTAGTACAAAATACTTCAAGTGTGACATATGAAGATGCCCCCTTGGTTGATCTGAGTATACTATTAGACAGTTATAACCTCTGTCATTACATACATTCCAACAAAATAAAACTTCAATACAACGGATAATATATATAGATAAACTCCTAGATAGCTAGCCTTTCCTCATGCACGTCTTCAAAAGCTTATTCACCGAAACCTACTTAACCTAAAAACCTTACTCTCGAACTACACAATTGGGCACCCAAGAGTTAAAGGGGAAAAACAATAACATCGAGTCAGACAAAAAACCCGATGTGAATAATAATATGTCATCTCGGTTAATGGATATCTAGTGAGACCACATCGTTGAGCGGAAAGGGTTTTCCCTTCACTAATATCTTTTAAAAATATATATTTTACAATTCAAACTCCTTCAACCACAATGGTTAAACTAGACAATAAAAACAATAATATGCATGCATGCAACATGGGTAATCATGATCAATCTGTCTAAATCAATGGACTATCTGTTCCAACATCATAGTTTTCTCAAGGTAACTACAAAGGCTGACTTGGGCTTACTAGATATATCAAATTCTCTAACATACTATTAGAAGGCAATGGGAAAGTATGTCCAGAACTTAATATTTCTACGGTCAAATTGATCCTAATGGTATTGCGGAACAACCAATAACCTAACTCGACTTTGTGTATTCCTTTCTATACGTAAATCTACTTTTAGTCTTATCTATGACTAAGCCATAATCACTGGAATTTTAGACTAATGTAAGCTAGGGGCTAACAGCTGAAGTATAGGGCGCTACTCTACACCAGTCTCATTAAGTCTTCTAATCTCTAAGTCAATTTATCCTATCATAATTTATCTAAAGGGTGATAAGAACAATAATCTCTTTAGTAAAATTCTAGGCGCGGTACCATTTAATTTCCTTGAAAACATAATTCTTTATAAATGATTTTACCCTTGAAATCACACTTTAATACAAACAACGTAAAGCCCTTTACTTTATCCAACATATTTGTAACGACCCGACTTTCTATGCCCAGAAAGTCGCATCATTATGAGAAAGAAAGGGGTAGAAAATAGAAAAGAAGAGAAGAAAGAAAGAAACAACAACAACGATCTCACAGCGGAACGAATAAATTATATTAATAACATAAACTATTACATAGTTTACAACAATTTACAGAGTTACACAGCATATACATCACTTACTAGACAGTTATAAACATCTGTCTAGACATTACAACACAAATACAAGACAAAACACTATCACAGATATCAACACAGCGGAATACTATATCTACGAACGCCGAAGCCTCCTGCTCCATTGCTCCTCCACAATTCGTCAAAGCTAAACCTGAATCCCTTGGCTACTCGTAAAAATTTGAGTACCCAAGAGTTTATAAAACAGAAATAAACACTTGGGTCAGACATGGGTCTGGTGTGAGTAAACGGGTTAAAATTGTTTAACTTCAAAACCTTTTGAAAACAAAGGTATCACGTAAGACTTCCCACACATAAACATGGAAAAGTTTTTACCTTACGCTAACCAAAACATTTGATAGGAAATCTGATTGTATTATAATAGGGTCTAGGGTTTTCAAGTAAAATACAGAAATAGCTGAAATGCTTACATCTCACATTCCAACATAGTTGGGCACAACTAATACGTACGGCACTTATTGGAGTTTGGATTCCATACAATGGCAGGGCTACTGGGGTACCGCCCGTCACAGTACGTGGCCTAGATCACCGTACCGAGGAGTACGCCCGCTCCCCTGCAACACAAAGCCGGAACCATCCCTTACTGGATAATTCCGAACAAGATAATCCCGTAGTTGGCGCGACCAACTACACACTAAGCCGAATAAAAGAAAAGGGACCTCTAGACAGGGATCTATCTTGCTCTCAGTGGGTGCTACCCACGAAGCCTTGCTGCACCTCCCCTGTTTTAGCCATTCCTGGTTGATGAGGCTTGAGGTTACGATTACCTTAAATCAGAACATATCACTTAGAATGCTCATCGTCCGCCTGACGATGTGCTGAAAGCATTCAATCCATACAAGTTCGTTCCGGGTTCGAACGAAACCGAAGGCATTATCTCGTTACACTCGTTTTGGAATCACCCTCAGAGTTAACGACAATAACCCTTGCACTCTGAATCTTCATCTTCAATTGAGATTCACGACCTATCGTTAATTTGGATCGATGTGGTATTCGGGTCTCCAGACCTGGAATACCGGTATACGGAAACCCGATCCCGGTCTCATCGAAATCCAAAACGTATCTTTTAAGGCCAAGTTGTTTAAAGGTTTAAACATTTAAACTTATTCAGGATGATATAAACAAATAGATAAATCATATTATCACAATTGATAATTCATATCAACATTCATCTCACAAAGCAGCATATATCATATATATATATGAGATATTTAAATCATCCAATATCAACCAATCACCCAATATCAAACATCCAGTATTAATCAATTATCTAAACAGAATTGATTAACTCTAATCAATTTAATTAACCTTTAATTAAATTAATTACTATTCTTTAATTACTTGGATTATCTTAATCCTGCTCACTATCATTAATTAATTATAAATTAATTAATTAAACATCTAAATGATCTTCCTTAATTAATCTCCTTTGATTAATTATCTTTAATTACATCAAGTAATTATCCTTAACCATATACAGTAATTAACCTTTAATTACTATTATTAATTACAATAACTAATGAACCTTCATTTATTTATTAACTATAATTAATTATATTAATCCTCAATTAATTACAATTAATTAATCATATTTAAATTAATTACCTTTATTAATCAACCTAGATTAATTTCCATTAATTATATTAATAATCCTCTAATAACTTAATTAATTAATTAATTAATTAATCTTTAATTAACTACATTCTTTAATCAGTTATTATTGATCAATTAATCCTAATTAATCAATCCTTAATTATATAAATTAATGATCCTTAATTACTTCCTTAATTAATTACTTTCTTTTAATTAATTACCTTAACTAGTAATTAATCATATTATTAATTAACCTTAATCCTTTAATTAATTAATTACTCTTTAATTAATTAACTTCAATTCAATTTTATTAATTATCCTTTAATTAATAACATCAAGTGATTAACCTTTAATTAATTTCATTTAATTACTTCCATGAGCAATTCTTCTTAATTTAATTACATTCAGTAATTACCCATTAATTACTTTACTAAGTAATTACACTTAATTAATCATAAATGATTATCTTAACTAATTAGACTAATTAATTAACCTAAAATTAATTACATTAATTAATTAATCAATAAAACATCACTTGACCTTTAATTAATTCATTTACCATCCACTAATTACTTTATTAAGTAATTATCCTTAATTACAAATAGTAATTAAGCCTTAATTTAGTTATTAATTATCCTTAATTAAACTCAAATTATTTACTTTATTAAAACTCATTTAAAAATTAATCATAAAATTAAAATGAAATTTTACTTTAAAACAATTCAAACCCTTAAATTTTATTATACTTAAAATCTTTGAAAATGCTTTTCAAACATGTTTAATAAATTAAACAATTATTTATCTTTGAAATAATTATCATTTTCTTTAAGTTTATCCATTTAAAATAAAACTTGAAATCTATTTTACAACATTTCTTTATAATTTCTTTTGAATATAGCTTTAACTTAAAAACCTTGTTTTTACTTTGCTTTTAAACTCGAAAACATTTGTAAATCACTCTCAGATTTAAAAACCCAGAACAACCCGAGTCATACCCTTTGCAAACCCGAGTAACCCACTAAAACTCCCGAGTCTTCCCTGAGTCCACGCGAATACCTACCTGCTTCGAGACAAAAAGCAAATCGCACGAGCTCAACCCGATGAGTCTTCATCTTCTCCAAAGTTTCGAATTCCAGCACTCCAACGTGCACCGTGCACGTGCACAATTGTTCGACGTCGCTCCGACCTACCACCTGAACGCCGACCAGTCCCATACGACCTCGATATCCCAACCACCAACCCAGAATCCAATATCCAATCACGAATCGAAATTCGACCATTCTCGATCAAAACTGGAAACGCCATTGCACAGCACCTCGCCTGAAAATCCCATCAACCCCACGATGCCTACCATCGTTCGCCACGAAATTCCGGCCACGACACCGCAATGCCTCCACGCTACTATGCCCTAAATTCTACGCAACTCGATTCACTCCAAAATTCTCAGTCATCCCATTTCCAGTCGCGACCCAAAACAATGTTAAACCCTAAATCAACTCGGTCTGAACTCCACAGTGAACTAAAATTTATACGAGCATTTTTCCTATGACCCTCAACTCATCGGCTACCTTCACGCCAAAACTCGACAAACATTACCACTCCAATTGCCAGAAAATGCCAAAATTCCCAATATTGATCAACTCGACAATTACCATCAATTTCAAGTTTAAAAATTCCCATATTATTACTAAAATTCATAGATTTCAGATACGAATTCAAATATATAACTGAAGCTAGAAATTGTAATACTTGAATTTCTGATATAAAATGTTTACCACTGTAATTTCCTATTTTTAAATATAATTGCTAAATTTAAATACTGGTAACTATTTTTAAAATCTATATTACATTGTTATGATTATTCCTTCTTCAGTAATCATAGCCTGACAATGATTATTTGGGTAGATATGAATTTTCTTATGAAATTGGAAACTAGGATAAGAACAGAGAAGAAGATATGAACATATAAACATTTCTCCAGTATATCATTCTATCCACATGCATTCATCCTAATCATTCATGTAAACTATGCATACCATATTACCACAACATTAATCTCACATAAAAAACATAGAAATAGATTTTAACTGTTTTTAAAATGGTGTTTACTCACCTTAAAACAGAGGACAGTTTTATTACTTCTAGGCTTGAATATTTTTGATCTGGCAAACAAGCTTTTGATTTTCTGTATCTTGTCTTTAAATTTGAAATCAGTGAAGTTGTAGATCTGCTTTTGCTTAAAAGTGTTGAACTGTAGATGACTTGCAGTTGAACTTCATTTGGAAAGCAGGTTGAAGATTGAAAACTGATGTTGTATTGAATTTATTCTACTGCTTGTTTCTTTTGATTTTTCTTTGATTTTGAGTTGGGTTTTCAGTTTATATTTTAGAAGAAGAGAGGAAATATGTTTGAACTGAGAAAAAATGAAGACCCGATTTCTTCTTCAACTACTTTATTTATAAATTAAATTTTAAATGAAGATAATGTTGCCACTTGTTTTATTGCATGCATATACAAATGTTAATGCATGTTAATTAGCTTAATAAGTTTACATGTGTTTTTAAGATGTTTAATATAGTGACACATGTTACTTAAATATTTTTACAAATTTTATTTAATTTAAATGTGAATATAAACCTACTTATTAAATTTACTTTTATGGTTATGTATAAATATAATAGTTTAATCCTTAAAGGTAATATTATAAAACTTGTTATAATATAAATAAATCTCTTTTCACATGTATTTAAAATCTAAAACATTCATATATATACTTTTAAAACCATTTTAAATTAAACACTTTAAAAGAAAAAGTAAAACTTTGATTAAACTTATTTTAAACTATCATATTTAAAACAAACATTTATCTTATATTTGAAAACAATGAATTAATCTTTAACTTTTGAAAGATATTAAATTTAAAACAAAGCTTTTAAAATTACAATTCATACATATATTCCTACTATATATATTATCAATACATTAAATTAAATTTCAAAACAATTTCAAATTATAACATATACTTACATATAAATTACAATTTGAAAAATTCATCTTTTAGTTAAAACAAAAGATATCCTATATATCCAATATATATATATTCTATACAGAATATAATTTTATTAGCTTTCAAAGATAAATTTTATCTATTTTAAATTATTGGAAAAGATATGAATTAATATTGCCAGATTATATATATATTTATTAGCCTTTAAAGGATTAAATTACCAAATTAAATTAAAATTATAAAGAAAATTATCAATCCAAATAAATTATCAATACAGATTATTAAATTTATATTGCTAAAAACCCGGGATATCACATTCCTTCCCCCTTAAAATAATTTCGTCCTCGAAATTAAAGTAAAGTTAATTTAATAATCCAGCAAAGATTTTAAATTTTAAACACAAACCTATCATCCAATTTCTATCAATCAAAGCAACCAATCAAACAATCTAATCTAACTAACTATTCTGATACAAATCAGAATAGACTTCATAATACTATCTCGGGTTTCCCCGGGTAAAAATCACCGGGAGACTCGCTCTACAGAAGCTAAACAAACAACACCACCATAATCCAGAGCTTCCCTCTTCTTTAGATTCACCAATCTGAACAAAATATCAGATCATACCCAAGTCCAACTCACTTCCAATCCATCTGAACTGCAGATTCTACAATCAGTAATAGATCATATACGTACTCCCTCAGAGATACGTAAAATAGAATGGATTCCAGATATCCAAACTGGCCATTCAACCCTGTAGACAAAGAATTACTCCTCTCAAGAATACAAGAAAATCCAAAATATTTCAGAGCTAACTTTCCAGACTTACTAAATCTTATAGCTCTTATAATCAAGGAAAATTTTAAACAGTTTCCAATTTTCAACTCCGAATTCCAATCTCTGACTCATATCTGCATAACTCACCAGACGATCCTGAGCTATCTCAACTCTTTCTGATCAGCTCAACTCTCGCTGATGTTCCTGAAACAAATCTGAACCAAGAACAAAAATGATCTCTAGATCCTATCAACAAGATGATCCTTCCAAAATCAGCTAAAATCCAAACTTGAAAACTAGAACTGACCAATCCATTTCCAAAAATTTCTGAGCTGCTACACCAACTCTCTAGGAACCATCCTACTACCAGACTAACCACCGGCATTGCTTTTGGAATCAAGTCGATACGGAACTCAAATCCAAATGCAGACAAACTTCCACTTCCTCGAATACATCCGGAAAATCTCTGACTATTCCAGTAGCTCCTACTTCCACATGAGAAATCTCAGTCTCAAACAAAAGATTACCCAAGATAAATTCCCAAACTAATCGCAAGTCACTTTTGCGATCTACCTAGTTCGGATTCCAAAGAAACTGTTCTCTCTTTATCAATTAAAACAGCCTTAAGCTTTTCCAAACAAGGTTAATCCTCCAAGAAAACATTCACCATCTTCCCGGACTGCTGATAGAAGAACCACAAAGATTCCGGGACCATCGAAGAAACGAACCACACTGCTGCTTCCAAATTCTATCTCTGAGACACTGCTAAGCCAAAGACCTCCTTGTCAACACACCGAACACTTCGAACTGCACTGTTACCACAGTTAACCAAAAGCTTCTAATCCAAAGGCTCCTCGAACTAAAAACCATCAACAAACCTCACAACGAACCTCCGAGAAGGCAGACATCCCAAAAGAAACTCGGCTCCAAACCAAATGCCAATAACTTACTCTTCTTAAGGGAAACAATGAGACCATGTCCGAAGAACAACTAATCGACCTTAGTCCCATACTTCCAAACAGATAAAACCCTCTTACTCAATATCAAAGAATTCCTATACAGCCGAGTCTTTCCTGCGGTAGACATCAACTGTTCCTCCAATACCTTCTTGATCTTGTTCCAAAAAGAACATCTCCTTCGGGAACATTCATAGATATTGTGTCTCATCACATAGCTGCTCCTTCCTGAAGTTGCCAAGCTATCATCACTTGCTTCTGCACTTCCGACAGATCCAACTCTAGAAAATCTGCTCACCCGAGCTCAACCAAGCTTACACTTCAATAATGGACTCCGAATCTTGAAAAAGATTTCCTTCAGAGATCCGAGAAATCCTTACACCATACTGCCAACTTACTCGAGACGATATTGGGTTTACAGTCTCGACAAATACACTTCCAACCTCAACACTCAGACTCCTAATCCTAGATGATAAATTATTATCATCTCAACCAATCATTACAAATACCATATACATTTAAAATGATATTATTTTTTTATATATAGAAAATATATCTGGGTAAAATTATTTCATCTACCTTTTTAAAACAATATTGTGTCCGTTGGCCTGGTTCAAGTGTTTAGAGATCCCTATCAATAACGTTAGCTACTCGTATTGACCAGAATCCATATACCACCCAACCGATCAATTAACACAATATAAAATCATTTTATATAACTAACAAATACGCGCTCTCGTATATATATATACACACTCAAACAGGTTGCTACAGATCCTATCTCTAATGAACAACCCTTCTGAACCTAGGTATTCACTCAACCTAGTGTTCTGATATTCACTTAACCAAAAGCTTAGGCATTCGCTCAACCTATGCTCTGATACCATATGTAACGACCCGACTTTCTATGCCCAGAAAGTCGCATCATTATGAGAAAGAAAGGGGTAGAAAATAGAAAAGAAGAGAAGAAAGAAAGAAACAACAACAACGATCTCACAGCGGAACGAATAAATTATATTAATAACATAAACTATTACATAGTTTACAACAATTTACAGAGTTACACAGCATATACATCACTTACTAGACAGTTATAAACATCTGTCTAGACATTACAACACAAATACAAGACAAAACACTATCACAGATATCAACACAGCGGAATACTATATCTACGAACGCCGAAGCCTCCTGCTCCATTGCTCCTCCACAATTCGTCAAAGCTAAACCTGAATCCCTTGGCTACTCGTAAAAATTTGAGTACCCAAGAGTTTATAAAACAGAAATAAACACTTGGGTCAGACATGGGTCTGGTGTGAGTAAACGGGTTAAAATTGTTTAACTTCAAAACCTTTTGAAAACAAAGGTATCACGTAAGACTTCCCACACATAAACATGGAAAAGTTTTTACCTTACGCTAACCAAAACATTTGATAGGAAATCTGATTGTATTATAATAGGGTCTAGGGTTTTCAAGTAAAATACAGAAATAGCTGAAATGCTTACATCTCACATTCCAACATAGTTGGGCACAACTAATACGTACGGCACTTATTGGAGTTTGGATTCCATACAATGGCAGGGCTACTGGGGTACCGCCCGTCACAGTACGTGGCCTAGATCACCGTACCGAGGAGTACGCCCGCTCCCCTGCAACACAAAGCCGGAACCATCCCTTACTGGATAATTCCGAACAAGATAATCCCGTAGTTGGCGCGACCAACTACACACTAAGCCGAATAAAAGAAAAGGGACCTCTAGACAGGGATCTATCTTGCTCTCAGTGGGTGCTACCCACGAAGCCTTGCTGCACCTCCCCTGTTTTAGCCATTCCTGGTTGATGAGGCTTGAGGTTACGATTACCTTAAATCAGAACATATCACTTAGAATGCTCATCGTCCGCCTGACGATGTGCTGAAAGCATTCAATCCATACAAGTTCGTTCCGGGTTCGAACGAAACCGAAGGCATTATCTCGTTACACTCGTTTTGGAATCACCCTCAGAGTTAACGACAATAACCCTTGCACTCTGAATCTTCATCTTCAATTGAGATTCACGACCTATCGTTAATTTGGATCGATGTGGTATTCGGGTCTCCAGACCTGGAATACCGGTATACGGAAACCCGATCCCGGTCTCATCGAAATCCAAAACGTATCTTTTAAGGCCAAGTTGTTTAAAGGTTTAAACATTTAAACTTATTCAGGATGATATAAACAAATAGATAAATCATATTATCACAATTGATAATTCATATCAACATTCATCTCACAAAGCAGCATATATCATATATATATATGAGATATTTAAATCATCCAATATCAACCAATCACCCAATATCAAACATCCAGTATTAATCAATTATCTAAACAGAATTGATTAACTCTAATCAATTTAATTAACCTTTAATTAAATTAATTACTATTCTTTAATTACTTGGATTATCTTAATCCTGCTCACTATCATTAATTAATTATAAATTAATTAATTAAACATCTAAATGATCTTCCTTAATTAATCTCCTTTGATTAATTATCTTTAATTACATCAAGTAATTATCCTTAACCATATACAGTAATTAACCTTTAATTACTATTATTAATTACAATAACTAATGAACCTTCATTTATTTATTAACTATAATTAATTATATTAATCCTCAATTAATTACAATTAATTAATCATATTTAAATTAATTACCTTTATTAATCAACCTAGATTAATTTCCATTAATTATATTAATAATCCTCTAATAACTTAATTAATTAATTAATTAATTAATCTTTAATTAACTACATTCTTTAATCAGTTATTATTGATCAATTAATCCTAATTAATCAATCCTTAATTATATAAATTAATGATCCTTAATTACTTCCTTAATTAATTACTTTCTTTTAATTAATTACCTTAACTAGTAATTAATCATATTATTAATTAACCTTAATCCTTTAATTAATTAATTACTCTTTAATTAATTAACTTCAATTCAATTTTATTAATTATCCTTTAATTAATAACATCAAGTGATTAACCTTTAATTAATTTCATTTAATTACTTCCATGAGCAATTCTTCTTAATTTAATTACATTCAGTAATTACCCATTAATTACTTTACTAAGTAATTACACTTAATTAATCATAAATGATTATCTTAACTAATTAGACTAATTAATTAACCTAAAATTAATTACATTAATTAATTAATCAATAAAACATCACTTGACCTTTAATTAATTCATTTACCATCCACTAATTACTTTATTAAGTAATTATCCTTAATTACAAATAGTAATTAAGCCTTAATTTAGTTATTAATTATCCTTAATTAAACTCAAATTATTTACTTTATTAAAACTCATTTAAAAATTAATCATAAAATTAAAATGAAATTTTACTTTAAAACAATTCAAACCCTTAAATTTTATTATACTTAAAATCTTTGAAAATGCTTTTCAAACATGTTTAATAAATTAAACAATTATTTATCTTTGAAATAATTATCATTTTCTTTAAGTTTATCCATTTAAAATAAAACTTGAAATCTATTTTACAACATTTCTTTATAATTTCTTTTGAATATAGCTTTAACTTAAAAACCTTGTTTTTACTTTGCTTTTAAACTCGAAAACATTTGTAAATCACTCTCAGATTTAAAAACCCAGAACAACCCGAGTCATACCCTTTGCAAACCCGAGTAACCCACTAAAACTCCCGAGTCTTCCCTGAGTCCACGCGAATACCTACCTGCTTCGAGACAAAAAGCAAATCGCACGAGCTCAACCCGATGAGTCTTCATCTTCTCCAAAGTTTCGAATTCCAGCACTCCAACGTGCACCGTGCACGTGCACAATTGTTCGACGTCGCTCCGACCTACCACCTGAACGCCGACCAGTCCCATACGACCTCGATATCCCAACCACCAACCCAGAATCCAATATCCAATCACGAATCGAAATTCGACCATTCTCGATCAAAACTGGAAACGCCATTGCACAGCACCTCGCCTGAAAATCCCATCAACCCCACGATGCCTACCATCGTTCGCCACGAAATTCCGGCCACGACACCGCAATGCCTCCACGCTACTATGCCCTAAATTCTACGCAACTCGATTCACTCCAAAATTCTCAGTCATCCCATTTCCAGTCGCGACCCAAAACAATGTTAAACCCTAAATCAACTCGGTCTGAACTCCACAGTGAACTAAAATTTATACGAGCATTTTTCCTATGACCCTCAACTCATCGGCTACCTTCACGCCAAAACTCGACAAACATTACCACTCCAATTGCCAGAAAATGCCAAAATTCCCAATATTGATCAACTCGACAATTACCATCAATTTCAAGTTTAAAAATTCCCATATTATTACTAAAATTCATAGATTTCAGATACGAATTCAAATATATAACTGAAGCTAGAAATTGTAATACTTGAATTTCTGATATAAAATGTTTACCACTGTAATTTCCTATTTTTAAATATAATTGCTAAATTTAAATACTGGTAACTATTTTTAAAATCTATATTACATTGTTATGATTATTCCTTCTTCAGTAATCATAGCCTGACAATGATTATTTGGGTAGATATGAATTTTCTTATGAAATTGGAAACTAGGATAAGAACAGAGAAGAAGATATGAACATATAAACATTTCTCCAGTATATCATTCTATCCACATGCATTCATCCTAATCATTCATGTAAACTATGCATACCATATTACCACAACATTAATCTCACATAACAAACATAGAAATAGATTTTAACTGTTTTTAAAATGGTGTTTACTCACCTTAAAACAGAGGACAGTTTTATTACTTCTAGGCTTGAATATTTTTGATCTGGCAAACAAGCTTTTGATTTTCTGTATCTTGTCTTTAAATTTGAAATCAGTGAAGTTGTAGATCTGCTTTTGCTTAAAAGTGTTGAACTGTAGATGACTTGCAGTTGAACTTCATTTGGAAAGCAGGTTGAAGATTGAAAACTGATGTTGTATTGAATTTATTCTACTGCTTGTTTCTTTTGATTTTTCTTTGATTTTGAGTTGGGTTTTCAGTTTATATTTTAGAAGAAGAGAGGAAATATGTTTGAACTGAGAAAAAATGAAGACCCGATTTCTTCTTCAACTACTTTATTTATAAATTAAATTTTAAATGAAGATAATGTTGCCACTTGTTTTATTGCATGCATATACAAATGTTAATGCATGTTAATTAGCTTAATAAGTTTACATGTGTTTTTAAGATGTTTAATATAGTGACACATGTTACTTAAATATTTTTACAAATTTTATTTAATTTAAATGTGAATATAAACCTACTTATTAAATTTACTTTTATGGTTATGTATAAATATAATAGTTTAATCCTTAAAGGTAATATTATAAAACTTGTTATAATATAAATAAATCTCTTTTCACATGTATTTAAAATCTAAAACATTCATATATATACTTTTAAAACCATTTTAAATTAAACACTTTAAAAGAAAAAGTAAAACTTTGATTAAACTTATTTTAAACTATCATATTTAAAACAAACATTTATCTTATATTTGAAAACAATGAATTAATCTTTAACTTTTGAAAGATATTAAATTTAAAACAAAGCTTTTAAAATTACAATTCATACATATATTCCTACTATATATATTATCAATACATTAAATTAAATTTCAAAACAATTTCAAATTATAACATATACTTACATATAAATTACAATTTGAAAAATTCATCTTTTAGTTAAAACAAAAGATATCCTATATATCCAATATATATATATTCTATACAGAATATAATTTTATTAGCTTTCAAAGATAAATTTTATCTATTTTAAATTATTGGAAAAGATATGAATTAATATTGCCAGATTATATATATATTTATTAGCCTTTAAAGGATTAAATTACCAAATTAAATTAAAATTATAAAGAAAATTATCAATCCAAATAAATTATCAATACAGATTATTAAATTTATATTGCTAAAAACCCGGGATATCACAATATTTATGCCATAATATATGTGTTTATAAATAATATTAATGTTGATATCACTTAGAGGCTGTCGTACCTCAAAACATAGGTTATAAAGCCAAAACCATAAAACCATTATATTTTGATAAAGCTCGACATCTATATCGCCGTTAAGGGTTATCGCACTCTCATTAGAGAAAACTTATTAAAGAGTCCGGTTTATAACTGTAAGGCCATAAGGCTACAACCTATTTACATCGCCTATAAAGGTTGCCGAATAGAAGCAGCGTCACTAATGGTTTGCATAGTATAAAATTCTAAACTTAAAATTTGATGAAGGCCGGCATTGATGATTGACGGCATCAAAGCCTTAAAGTAAATGTGGCATCACTAAAGCCATATTAAAATCAAGATCAAAAGTAATAGGTTCAGCGTCATTACAGCTAATAAGAAAATAAGCGGCACCACTGCCTTATACGGTCACTGACGTTATAGAAGACGTGTTGCGTCATTATCGCCGCTATAGATCAACTTTGAAAGTAATGGGGTCGGCGTCACCGCCTACAAGAGTTAACATAGAAAAAATAGCGGCGACACTACTTTATAGAGTCGACGTCGTCATTGAAACCATGTAGCATTGCTCACATTGAAGTTATTGATGTCTACTTTGATACTATCCTTCGTACTTCAACTAAGGCCAATCCATTCCATATCAACCAAAGTTGATATCCTATGCATCGTAATTGATCGATGTTGAAGATCATAAGGGCGGCGTTGTGAAATGCAGCATCGATAGCTTCGACATGGCAATGTCGTAGTAAATATAAAAACTGCAAATTTTCTCTTTAAAGTAATATCTTTTTACCAACCCTAAATTCATGCCAAATTCATATTGGATAATGATTTTCTTTACCAAAATCTTTTCAGAAAACTGCTATAGAGAATATTTATCATTTCTAAAATAATTTGCAAACCACACATTTTATATTAATATTTCAATATAATAATTAAGCCTTTCTAGCTCAAATAATTCATAATAATCATAGACACTTGGGAAAAATCCCAGAAAATCACAATAATTCTAATTTTATAAATTCTTTAACATATAGAAATTTTGGGGCCAAAAACATTATTTAATTATTTTTAATAATTAAATCCTGAAATAAACCATTTTCTCCACTTAGAAAATTCATATTAAATTCATACTTGCTTAGAAAATTATGAAAATAAAAACCCACTTCTAAAATGATGTCCTTAACATCATATCAAAAGTTCAAGTCAATTAGGTATTAAAAACTAGGTTTTCACACTTAAAACCCATTAGATAATTCCATAATAAATCCTATAATTCATCATTCAAGCATATTGTCATCCAAACAATTAAAACATAGCAAAAGATTCAGGTTCATAATCAAAATCAAAAATCTATACTATATTATTATTAGTGAGTTAAATTTCAAGCTCACATAGACCCCCTTAAAATTTGGCAACTGAACAGTCTCCGTTATTATATTATTATCGAGTTGCACTTCAAGAGCACACAACCCACCAAGTATTTTCTAAAATGAACGGTCGCAAATTTTATTTTCCTTTTATTCATACATAGCTCTCTGCTTCTTCCTCATCCTCCAAACATATATTAACGTCCCTATTCCACTTCCTCTTGATGAAAAGCCTAATCTTAATGGTCGATAACTTCAAGTGCCTCGCTCTATCAGCCGTTCTCCCAAAATTGCAGTGAGTAGGTCTTTTTTTGCCCTCTCATTTTACGTGTTTTCTTTCCTTCGGTTCAATTTCTTTTCAACCTACAATTTATAATCCAATTATGTTCTGTTCAAATTTACTTATTTTGATTGTATCACTCCTCTCAATTTTGCATTTTCCCTTATTTATAAATTTTATTTTAATTATGTTTGTGCATAGTACATCATATTAGGGTTCTCTGAAGGCTGTTCTTAGTGGCAAGCTTGGCAGTTTCCAGTCTTTTCCATCGCTCTTTTCTAGAAACTTTCCTTCCCTTGCTCATCCTGATTCTGGCAGGGAGCCTGTCATTTTATTGGTAGATTTAGGGCCGCTCTGACTTCCTTCGCCTAATTGTCTACCATATTTGAGATTTAAAAAAACCTAATTTCTATTAGGAAACCATTTTGTTATTATCGCTTTACTACTTCAGCTTGCGTCTATTTAGTTTGCTTTTTTCTTATTGTCTCTTCGTACTGTAATATAGAAATGTCCATGAGTAAGTCGGTGTCTTGATGTTGTACCTTTTTCATCTCCATCTTCTATGATTAATATATTTTTTGTGCTGAAATTATTGTTTTACTACATATATGATGGTAACAATAAATTTAAGAAGCTTAAAATATTTGTTTTCTATTATATATAAAAGAACATAAAGTTGAACTTAAAACTGAGTTAGTAATCAATACAAAGGAAGGACAAAAGAAGTAAATTATATGTGGTTCACAATTTTTCTCATAGTTATTTACTTATTTTCCATGTTCTGTCCTTTTTATATGCAAAATTGTATCTACCATATATACTGATTCAAATTCAGTATGCAAACTTCAGTGTAATTAGTCCACCTCAGCAAGTATCATGTAGAATAAACAAAGGTAGATGTTCAGTCTGTGAAACTATACTTGCAACGGAAGAAAAATCTCTATATGAGCATTAATATTGAGCAAAACAACTTAATCTTTCAAACTTTCCGCCTCTATTGACATTTTGAATTTATTGGTTATGCTAATGATGATATGGGTTGAGCTCTATTTCATTTATGATTGGAGAATTTATTTCGTATTTCTTTGAATTTTATTTTTGGTGCATGATTTAATCTTTGTTTAGGGTGTACCTTAACAACTACCATAGCTACTTTTAAACTAATTTTATATTTTATTATAATAACGCAGGAGATACGACAATCGATATGACTTTTGAGATGATGCTCCTGTAATTGAAGGTCAGTGCACAAACCTTTAAAATGGTAAAGTGAGTTATATTTGAGTAGACAGGTTTCACTTGATTAGATGCATATGTCAAAATATAGGGATTGTCTTTTTTTCTTTACTATATTATTACCATAGAGGTTTATATCTCAAGATATCACCATCATTTTCTCGACAGTTTTCTTGGTTAATAAGGTTTAGATGCGTGTTTTAATAAAAGTTATATGGTTGTGGTTAATATTATATTTGTCCAAAATAGTAAAAATCTACTTGAGACTTTAGGAAAATAAGCTTTGGTCCTAGCTAAAATGGTGCTGACCTGTTTGTAAATAAATTTTATTTATTGAAATGATTCAAAGTGAGAAGTTGTCATGTTTCTTTAAGATCGTTATTAATACCTTTTTTGCTGACAATTTCATAAATATTATTAGACAAATGCAGTTCAAATAGTCAATAGATTTTCACAGTTAAATATATGTGTTTGGTAGCCGTGCTTGAAAATTTTCTTATTATCTTACTAATTTATGAATTGTCAACATTAGTTTAGCCACTGATTTTTTGACTTGAATTAATTATAAGTAACTTTATTATAGGATTCTTGCAATTAGACTGATCGGATTCATAATGCAGTAATTGAGCACTAAGGATAAGTTTCTTAATACATATCCTAGGTTACAGACATTTGAGTTAATTTACATACTTCATCGAAAGATGGAGCATATTCCACTTCTTAAATATCATTGAAGCTACTAGCAAGTAGGTGTTGGTTTATTTAAATTAAAATGGTGTAATTTAAATGCTGAATTTACGCAATACATACACATACACATACACAAACATATGTACGTACGTACATACGTATGTATGTATAATGTCAAGTTAGATACTTCACTATTCGTATTACTAAAATAAAAGAGAGAGTTGCATAACTCAATCATAAAAAATATTAGCTGATTTAAGAGCCATTATATATAATATTAATTAGGGTGGATTTTGTATAAATAAATCACATTGAGATTTGACTTTCATTTATGTAGGTTAATCAAACAATGCCGGCTATATCCAACTGATCGTTAGAGGTGCTTGATGAATTCAACAAATTTCAAGTTGTTTCAAAGAAATAGACACTGTCATTTCGTCACCGAGGCCCATGTTGTGACCAGTGCTAATTCAGGTTCTTTTTTTGGTTTCACTATGTCATTTGAGTATTGAAATTTCAACATTGGATTGATAAATTTGTTGGTTTCTTTTTAATAATTGCATAAGTCAACTTTTGATAATTTTGAATGTGATTTGCATGTTTTAAGCATGACTGCTATGTATTACCATAATGAACATATTTAGTCTGTTACATGGTCCAAGTTATTGATTTGTTCAAATATAAATTTTTAACAGCATAACTGAAAGATAAATGAATATGTATAGTTCAAATCATTTAATATGAAAATGTTTTTTAGTAAATGAATTGCCTCAGTAATGTTAATTTTTTCCACTACAATGTTAGCTTACATATTTCTTAGTTCACTCTCTTGAAACCTAAATTTTTTAGGCCAATGTATGGCCTTATCCATATACCGGTCCATTTTTATTACCAGGTTATAAATAGATTTTTTTCCACATAGTATATATGTAATATTTTACATCTTCTTTCACATTTTTAATCCTAATAGTGGTTCAGATTTTCATTATTGAATAATTTCAACTGCCACTGATAATATGTATTGGGTTGGATTTCTTTTATCGATACAACTTGAGCCCAGTAAGATAGCTTCACATGCATTCCACTGTTTTACCATAAATTAAGTCTAAAATTTCTTATGCTCTTACTGTATAAGATAAAAAGCTGAGTTATGCATTTTTCACATGCTTCACTGGGCATAAAAAAAGATATTGGCCCATTTAGCGGACTATCGTGACATGTACATAACATCTATCTAAGAATATTTAGCATATTCTTGCCTTCTTCAGCATATTCCTGTTGAGAATGAAAATTCATTAATTTTTAAACTATGGAAACATTTGATTTTTGGTTTTTATATTTTCTTACTGTATTTTTTGCCTAACATGTTGCTAATGGCTCAATAATAATAAAATCGATGAGGTAAAATCCACAATGATTTTCCTCTACTCAGTATCGTAAATGAATTAGTGACGTTTAAATGCATGTGCTAATTATCCTATAATTTTATATAATAAACTGGGCTAGCTTCATCCCTCATTCAATGAAAAGGAACAGTATAGGGGTCCAATTTCACAGAGTTACTTATGTGTTCAACCTGATGTCAACCTCAATGATAGTGGACATACATTATAAGGGGGACACTTATCAGTGGTTCCTACTTATTACTCATACACTTAGTTGTAGTGATTTGAGGTAAACTGTACAAACATTTATAAGCCGTTTGTGATAAAAGAATTAAATTTTGGTTAATTATATAACCTCCTTTGTAAGTAGTTTAGTAATGAACCATTTACAAATTTGTAGCTGCTACGACTATGCATCACCATCTCCCTATTGAGATTGACGATTCATTACAAATGCACCCATTGCTTTTCATATCTAAATTGAAAAATCTAGAAAATGTGCAAAAAATTTGCATTTTGGTTTTCTTTGATATCTTAACATATGATGATGTCCTATCCTATACTATAAGTTTCTCCATAAATATAAAACTGGTGTACTTCTTGATTTATTTATAAGTGACTTAATAATGAGGAAAGGTTGAGTGGATAAAACTCTTAATGATTTTTCTCCCCTCTTAAAGGTTTAATTTTAATTTCATTTCTCAAGTTTGTTCATTTTGAGTTGAAACCAGATTCCACTGAATTCACTGAAAAATGGCAATGTAGTAGATCCTTTTTAGCACTCTACTTAAGTTGAAGTAAGCTATAAGTTTGCAATTTTTTGTTGAAATATAGATCGACATATTGGAAGTTCCAATATTATTATGTGTTAGTGAATGTGAAGGCAGAGAAAGTGCATATAATGTCTAATTTAAGAATAGTTTTGCCAGAGAATTTCTTTTAGAATCTTTTGTTCCTTCATTTGATAGTTTGGCTAAATATTCCATACATATTCGCTTAGGGGTCTGTAATAGGAAATTTTTCTACTCCAAGGAACTATCATTGAGTGTGTATAGTTTTCTACAATAATTTTCAAGTACATAAAAACACCTAAGATCTTATGAAGATGCTTCATATGCTTTCTACTTTATTTTTTCTCCTCAAGTCTGTTTAAGTTGAAGCTTTATCTATTTTCAAAATAGTCCATGTATCCACAAAACTACATGATAATATAAAAGCTATATATGGGTAATTAGGTCCTTTTAAGCATTTCATTTCTTGACTCATAATTAATGCTCTGCTGTTATTTTGAACTTTTATTTAGTACTTTTATTTTCATATGAAGAATTTGGACAGCAACATTTTACACTGTTTTATTTACCTTTATTAGGATTAAACTTCTGAAGTCTTCCATGTTTAAGTGATTTGACTCCAAAACAAGCCGTATTTCAATAACAATTTTTCATTCTTTTTTTTAGCATTTCATCACATTCATCTTCTCCGTTATAACTCATGTCCATTTAAATAATAATAATTTTTTTTTATTTTTTGGACCTAGATTTTGCAGCTCTTCTTATCTCAAACAACTTTTCCTCATTAATGAATATAAATAGTCCCAACGCTGTAATTTTTTTATAGAATATGAAGTTAGTGTGAAGGAAACGTCGTGATGATGTTGAACTGTTTTAGCGTTCTAATAATAAGTTCTGTCTTCAAAAGTTAGATTCTAGAACCTAAAATATTTGATTTATGCTTTATTTTCTTAATTGATTTAAGCGAGTAGAAAGGTTATATATCTTCCCTTAATTTAGATTTTGGCTTGAACATCATTCATTTTGTGATCCGTTTGGTCTCGAACTCTCGGTCTCACGAAGTAGAAAATATATACATCTTCCAGTTTGCCTTGAACATCTTATAACGATTGCATTCACATTGTATTGTTTTTTGATATTGTCACATGGACCTTAGAATAGAAGCTCCTTCAACAGATCATATATGAGTTTATGCTTTATCTCATTCTTTTATGCTCTAGATCATATATAGTTTCATGGATTAAAGTTTTTACCTTTACCTCTTCGTGGGTGATGTTATTATAGTCATATGCTTGAGTAATGAAGTTTAAAAAAAATGGATGTGTGTTCATTATACAGAATTTTAATTTTGAGACTTTAGCCATTGCAATAATTTCTATTTTCCTGTCCCAGCGTTGCATAAGATTGGCATCAATTCCGAACCATTACAGCACATGAGTCCCTTATATTTACATCAGCGTTGCATTTTCCAGTAAACTTCAACTCGGTTGATTTGAGCTTTTAGGACTTTGGACGGCTATAAGTTTACAGGCACCCAACAGTATGCACTAACATGATGAAGGTGGAATTAGTCTAAGGATGATTCCAGGTGGTGTGCATCATTACATGACTACAAATATTCCACACATCTTGGATTACAGATATAGATCTACTTTAATTACTATTCATAATTTTATGAACTATGTCACTAGGAATATACAAAACGGAAAATATCTCCTGGCTTTCTAAGGCATACATCAATTGCTACCATTAAGAGTTCAAAATTATACAAGAAAATAGTGAATTTGGTTAATAGTGAATGCAACCATCAATAGTTTTTTTTTCTTATGTCCTTTTCAAAAGTTGGCTTCTGTATTTGTTGGAAATCTTAAGAATAAGGCTCCATTAGGTGATTGTATATTTTATGGATGATACACTATTTTTCATACTGTCATTTGAAGAGTAATAGAATTCTTACATTCAAACGGATAGATTCCAACACAAAAACAGTCGTGCACCATCTTATGGTGATTTAGTTTTGGAGCATTTGATAATGTTGAATAAATTTTGATGCTTCCCTTTGAGAATACTTTCTGCACTATGACATCATTATATGTGAAAATGAATCAATACATCCTGTAATGCTAATTGACAAACATGTTAATAGGAGTTTAAGAAAATATATTGTGTAATTAAAACTTTTATGGATAGTTTTGGTTTTTCGGTGCTCTTTGGTGGGTCTAAGTAGGCTCTTGCTTATCGTCTTCTTATGCCTCATCATTCGAAAAACGGGCTCAAGCTAGGTATTTTATGACGATCTTCGTGATTTGTTTTTTTTCACTTAATGTATGCTTTATTATGTGTTCAGTTAGCCCAAACATGGTGTTACAGATGAAATTAAATTTTGTACACCGTTCAAGACTACAAACTGTGCATTCTAGGTACGATGGTATAAGCCACTTTCACTGCTACTTTTGGTACTATTTTCAAGGTCAAACGGTTACTATATAATTTTGTTCTTCCAGGCTATATTTATTGTAATATAAGCATGGCAAAAAATTTATTCATGCTTATGCATGGATCCTTTTGCTATATGTTCAAGTGAGTCTCGATGTTTCAGGGAAAACATAACGTTGATGGATGGACTAAAGCTAATAGCTAGGATTCAGGAGCTTTTTACATGGATGCATCGTAATAAGTTATATTAAATTTTTACTAACTTTGATGTTTCATCAATAAATGAAAAAACCATTTGAGAACATTTTATGCACAAATAACATAACTATTGCTTGAAGATTTTTGTTTGATTCTCTGTTGTATTGACATCTTTTATATAATGAGCCTTATGTTATTTAAATTTTCAGTATATATAATTATTTTTATAGGTGACAGTTTGTATTTGTTGACATTCTTGCTTATAACAGTTGTTGCGGCCAAATCAAAGGATGTATTCTCAATAAACATGGTAAGTTAGCAAGTATTATATGCGTAGTAAATTAATTGCTAAGCTTTGTGTCGGTTTAGTTAGTAAAACTTCGTGAATGTTGCTTATTATTTCAATATATTATTTTATTCAAAAATATATACAATCACAATGCTTTCTAATATGAATGACACGTTTTCATTTCTTCTTGCAATCATTTTTTACTGCATTCGGTTCCAACCGCTTCTTTTAAGGCGCAATGCCCAAATTTCCTACGATACCATGATTGTTTGATTTTGCTGCAATGGTTTAGGGATAAAAATACACTGTAGTAAGAAAAATGATGAAATATAAGTTGTTATTAATCATAATAAATAAAAATTCATAAACTTATTTGTCTACCCCGTGTGCGAAGCACGGGTTCGCACTAGTAGTAGATAAAACATGAGATGCATAACTATTATTCACCTTGATTCGATAAAGGAACTTGATATTTGAGTTAAAATTTGGTTTCCCTTAGCTTAAATCTTGATTTCCTAGCTTTATCTTCCTCTTTTCTCTGTTACAATGGCCAGCCTTACTCACTCTCTAGTTTGTGGAAATGAAAGTGAGGGAGGAAATAAGAGAATAAGGGTTTATGTTTAGGAATTATGGTTGATTCCCATTTTTGCCTTAACATATATTCCGCCTTCTTATCTAAGTTCTAAACCATTCTTATTAACTCATTCATTAAGGCACAACCCCTATTAATTATCAAATCTTAGTCCCCTTAATCTTTTACATTATTTTATTTAATTTATCTAATTAAATATCATAAATAATATTAATCAAAATTAGGGGTGTTACAGTTGGAAAGGAGTCTATGTGAGACCCTTGGTACATTTTTATAGAGGTGTATTATGGCAGGGAATACCCTAGTATATGGAATCTATTCTTCAGTAAGCGCCGTATGGACTTAATTGTGCCCAAATATGTTGGAAGGTTAGATGCAAGCATTCTAGCTATGTTATATATTTATTTTAAACCCTAGACATTATTATAATATCACTGGATTTTCTATTTGAAATGGTGTTGTTATCGTAAGGTAAAAACCCTTTCATGTTTATGTGCGGTGTGGTCTTATGAGATACCTTTATTTGAAAGGTTTTATAACATTAAGATCCATTTGGTTTGTGTTTCTCATGCTAGTGTTTCTTATTTCCGCTGCTTATGTTGTTTTGTATATATCAGCATTTGTGAGGACATGTTATTATAACTGTCCTGGCTAATGAATGGTTAGTTTAATCTACTTGATTTATGTATATTATAGTTTTCTTTTATAAAGATCTATTGTATATCATATATTACTCACCATGATGTGAGTTTTTGTTCTATCTTTTCTTTCTTTCACACCAACAATCTGCCTTTTCGGTACTTGGATGCTCGACACATGAATACCTTGGATGTATTAGTGTCGACTTTTGAGGGTCGAAAAGGCGAGTCATTACATCATGTTATTAGAGCTTAGGTTGAGTGAGCACCTATGCTTTGGTGGGGTAAACTCATTAATAGGTTTAGTAACACCCAAGAATGAGTTTAAGTGTGTGTGTGTGTCTATAAGAGCCAGCATTTGTTAGTGCTATAAAAATATTTTATATTATGTCAATTTATTTATCGAGTGGTTTATGAATTCTGGTTGGTACGTAGGACGCCACATTATCGATAGGGGTTTCTAAACACTTGAACAAGGTGGACCGACATGGTATTGTTTTTGAAAATGGATAAATGAAATAATTTTACCTAGGTAATATTTTATATATAAAAGAATGATTTTCAGAAGTTGATATAGTTATTTATGATGTGTTTGTTTGTTAGAAAATGATAATATTCTATTTTTATCATATATTGTTTGATTATTTGTGCTTGACCAGTTTATGAGCAGCTTTACCTTTTACTGCATGGGTTAGGTAGATAGTAATTGTGGAACATTGAAACGAACATCTTGTGAATTCAGTTTTATAGTCTGACTATAAGGCTTTCTACTATAATGTTTGGTTAAAATTTAATATTAATTGTTTATTATAATCTAAAAATAGATAAACATTTATGAAATGTTTTTATTTAAGAAAGTGAATTTAAAAAATATGGTTTATAAAGTATAGTTTATAAATAATAAGGATTTAAACTAAGAACTTGAGGGCTTAAATCATGGTGTTTTTGGAATGGTTTTCAAAGTTTAGAAGAAAATAATAATAGTATTATTTGAAAGTATCTATGAATATAAATATTTTAATAAGGATTTTAAAAGGAGAAGAAAGCACCGAACTCTCTTCTGTCATTGGAAATTAATTCTAGTGATGACTGCAGCATCATTGGTGTTTATTTTCAAGTTTCTAAGTGAGGAATTGCTACCATAATAATTTGCTATAAAGGTTTTTTGGTAGAACGGATCTTGATTTAAAAGATCTCAACAGTATGATTTGATATACAAATGGTTATAAGTGTACATTATTATTTTGAATAAAGTTGAAATAAAACCCGGGTGTTTAGTTCTAAAGTTTTCGGTTAAGTTATTATATGAATACATGTATCATATGCCTTAGGGTAGTGTGATTTGTACATCTCATTATGATACGTTGTTTTGTAGTTCATTTGTTGAAATGAAATGGAATTTTTGATGATTTTGGATAATCGAAAACTTCCAAATTAATTACGAACTTGGAGCTAAGTATTTCTGTGAAATTATAAGAAATAAATTTTTGTAACTTATAAATTTGAGAAGATAGTAAGTTAAACAAGTTTGAAATTTGTTAAGCATCCTGGTTAAGTAAAACAAATCAGAAATTGTATATATGCTCTTACGATGTTGAAGAGTGCTATATAAATATGAACTTGAGGGATAAAATGTTAATAGACTTAAGTAATGGTTTTATTAAATGATTCATAAATGATTTTAGTATTAAAGGAAATATACTATAAGTAAAAATAAAAATTTGGATTAAAAAGAATTGGTGTAGTTAAGAAACCAATGGAATCGGTATGTAAGCTGTACATAGATCATTTTATTCACATGACAGTTCTTGATCCAGATTCGAGTACACGATTTCAAGGTGATTTACACCGATCCGAACAAGGATTTTCATTCAATTCTTAATGGCGAATACTTGATATTGATTTTTGATAAGATTCTGAAGTTTTCTATTATAGTATATGGTTATGCAAGGAGAACAGAGGTTTCTAATCAAGGAACATGATCGAAGTCCGCACTTGGGAAGTTGAGTGAAAGATACTGGTTTGGAAGTGAAATTTGTGTGATTGACTAGGGATCGAATTGGAAATTGCATACGGATGACATATATACATCGTACAGCCTTAGTTTAGTTTTATGCTTTTGACATTGGAAATGCAAGTAATATGATTTAATGGAATTTTCAAGCGAGATACTGGTTTTTGGAAGCAGAGGCTTACTAGTAGCTTTTGGTTTCATGAGTATAGTTTGATTGCTCGACTAATAGGTGCAATTTTATTGCTTAATGGGTGTGTTTACTATGTGTCATTCACACGCTTTAAGGAATATCATAAACATATATTATTGTTGATGATTTTATACCCTAGATATGGGAGGTCACTTTTGGACTTTTGTTTTCTTTTGTTGATTTGGGCGAGTTGTGGCGAGTTGTAGTTTTTATGGATCGAACCAGGCAAAGGAGGTGCTGCCACACTTTTTTGTAACATATGAGATTTTAAAAGTTAAATAACTCATTTTAGTAAAATGACTTTAAAAGCTAAGGGTTCGAAGCCACTTTTCTTTCTTTGGGAATTTCGGGGACGAAATTCTTTTAAGGGGGAAGAATGTAACGATCCGGAATTTTAAACGTTTCAAATGAGAATATTTAATTTATTTAAATATTTAGATTTGATTAGAATGTAGTATATAAGAAAACCAATTTTTAATATAACCAAGTCAATTATTAATGATGTATTTTAAACTTAATTTATAGGATTTTTCCATAATTTTAATTTGAAAAATATTTAAATTATTGTTTGGCGTATTTTATGCAAATGATGGTGTTTTTGAAGTTTAACAGAATAAGAAAACTAGTGTATTTTATTGTTGTTTTAAAATCATGTCGTATTTTTGTGCGTGACCGTATTTTTGTTTTGTCGTTCACGGTTCGTACGCGAACGAAATGCCGTGTAGCGGGATACCGGAAATTACAAAATAATCTAACATCAACAGTAAGACTTTTCTCCACCACCACCTCTACTTTTCTTCCCTCTTTCTCTCATTTCCAATTCCAGTATGTAGCCTTCCTCTTTAAAAATCAAAATCAAATTATATACTCAATGAAAAATTATAAAGTTGGATTCTTTGAACTCATGAGGCCAAGATCTTCGAACCTATATCAGTTTTGTAGGGTGCGATCATGTTAGGAGCGATGGACGTGAATGGCCAGCCACTAGGGTTTGAGTTTGTGAAGGATATAAGTAATGATAGTGGTCGAGGTTGGTTGCATTGGGTTTGTGGCGTGGAGGTGCAGCTCCTGTCGGAGTATGGTGAAGCTCAGTGGTGTGTGGGGATCGCGACCTGTATGGCCAATAATGAAGGATTTTTAATTGCTTTTCGGTTGGCTCGATCGAGTTTGGTGGTGGTGGGTGCAGGTAGAAGAGGATGCAAAGGGTAGCTCATAGGTGAAGTCATTCCAAATATTTGTACTGTGTGGGTCGAATGGGAACGTGCATGGATGAATGGTAATCGTTCGTGTATAGGTCGATTTGGGGGGGTGGGGGGGAGAAGATGTATTAGTGGATGGGTAATTAATGAATGAATGTGATAAGTGATTTAATTATATTATTTAAAATAGAAAACTTATAAAATTAATATCTCTCTCTTATGAGGTTCAATTGAGACGCGGTCTTTTGCATTGTACTAGTAATAATGTTATCTACACGTTGGATTTAACGGGTTTAGAGCAAATGGACTTTTAAGATAAAATCGAACGCCATTCGATTTTAGATCAAACCAAAACACTTAAGTGTCAATTAGAATTGCTGAGATATCTCACTTTTGAATGAATACTATATAATATATAGTACATAAAAATTATTGTTTTTATGCTTGAATGAATTATTGGTTTGGTTTGGTTAAATTTCCATTTTAAAAAGTGAATGACTTATAAATGAAATATAGGGAATTTTATAGAGAAATCCATATTTCTCGCTGTTGTGATTTTAAATTTTAGTTATACGCCTATCGATTTTAATTCCATTTATATATTTGTTATATAGATTGTTGAATGTAAAAACTTAGTAGTTTGGCAATGTTTGATGTGACATTTATATATGATAAAAGTTGAACCTTTAATAACAAAGGTAATAATAGCATTAGTTAAGTGTTATGGTAGCTCTAGGCCTCATTATAGTATTTGGAAATACTATTAGTTGTTGTTTTGTTTTAAAAATGTTTTTGATTCAGATGATGATTTTAAATGTGATTTTGGGAATTTTCTCTGGCAATTTATTTGGAAATGGTTTTGAACTTCTCTATTTTACTTCAACCTTTTAGACAGTATTTTCTAATATATATAAGAAATGTTTTAAAAGTATTTCAGCGAGTATTTATTTTACAATGAAGTTATTATAAAATTGAATGTTTATTTTGAAGGAAATCAAAGGGGAATTTATCCTTTGTAATAAAATAATTCTATTTTAAAAGATGATAGCAATCTTCTGGAATAAATATTAGTGAAATGGTTTATATAAAATGTTGCATAGAAGTAGAGATTTATAAATGGTAATTTATAAACAAAGAAGATATTTATAAATGGTATTTTATAAATAAAAAGTATAGATTTATAAAGGGCGTGTTATAAAAAGGGAAATGATTTCATTTTTATAATTTGGAATAATAAATCACATCTGTGAATTTATAGTTGTAACGACCCTAGATTTTAATTACATTTAATTGATAATTAAATGAATTTTTGAATAAAAATTTGTAAAATTAATTTTAAATGGATTAATTGATTGCGAGTTTCCCCGATCTCCAAGTATATTTTGTATAAATCATTTAAATTTAATGAATATTGTATATATGTGAATATATATGTATGTACAATTGATTTGAATTTAAATTGTAAATAAATTGTTTAATAATAAAATGATAATAATAAATATTAGAAAGGATGGTTAATAATAATTTGAATTTATAAATTAAATATAAGACAATAAATATTAAAGTAAATTTAATAATTGAGTTATAAATAGAAATAAATAAATAAGAGATGAACTAGAAAATATAAAAATATAACATAACTAAATATACGTATGTAAACAAAGTATAAGTCAAAAAGAAAAGAAACAAAAGTTTTGAAAGCAAACAAAATAAAGTTGCAGCCACCAACATAAAAGCCTTGTCAAAGATAAAGTGTGAACAAACAAATTAAAATATAAATATGCATAAAAAAGTACAAGTAAAGAAGTAACCATATGTACCTCTTAACACCATCTCAGCCGAAATGCAAGGCAAGAAACCAAGTGTTTATGTACAAAAATAAAATAAACAAAAGAAAGCAATTAATGCAAGCATATGCAACCATGTTATTGTACAAACAAACCACTCAGCCATGCCTATGTTAAAAACAATATAACCTGTACAACTCTTTCTATATATCACCATCTTCAAGCTTCATCTCAGTTTTGTTCATTCAAAACTGAGGGAAACATCATTTTGGAAACTAAAACAAAATTCAAACCCTGTAAACCAAAGATTAAAGTAAGGAAAGCAAAGCAAAAGAAAATATAGAGGCATCATTTACCTCAAAGTAAAACAACAAGATTCAGAAAAAAAATAATCAACTGCAGTTTCAAAACAACAATGTTCTTCTCTGTTCATTGTTCTTGTTCTCTGCCTTCACATTGTAGGTGAGTAAACATCTGTTTTAAAACTTGAATTCTGATCATATGCTGATGGATGTGATAAATTCTTGAAGTGATAATATTTGTATAGATGTGAAATATATCTGCTGCACATCTATAGATAATTGGATACCTGTCTGTGAACAAGTTTATTTGCTTTGTTCTAAGTTTTCAGACTTAGATTTACTTCAAGATTTAACCTCTCTTCCTCTAATCTCTTATTGCTGATAATGTTTAAACAAAATGTGTTTAAAATGACAAGATCTTAGTTTTAAAAATATTATTAAAGTATATATAGTAAGAAATCTCACTGGAAGATGGAATGATCAGAGAAAATCAATTCATGTCAAAAATTTGGTGGTTTAGTTTCCAGTCTTCGATCATATAAATGAATTCGTGTTACAAAAATATGAATTTAGGAAATCAATTCACGATTTTTAAGCCGATAATCATTAAGATATCTCAAGTTGAACGGAAAAGTTAAATGCGTTGATTTCTGATGATCGCGTAATCGTAAAATCTTGGGATTGTTTCTGGAGGAAGATGGTGGTCTGGGGATTCATGGAAAAATACAAATCTAATTTATAAATGATCATAGCATTGGGACGATGATGTTTTAGGGTTTTAAAAGCTAGTTTGCTAGTCTGTTTTTAAAGTGGAACTGCATCGTCGCCTTGGGACCGGAAGGGATCAGACCGGGAGGAAAGGGGTCGTAGGTCATCGGAGCAGCTAGGGTTGTGGTCGCATGGCGTCCAGACGTTTGTGGTGGTGGTGCGGGGTACTTTCTGGTGGTTAGTCAAAGCCGTGTTGGGTTACAGGAACGAAGAAAATTGGCTCGAATTCGCTCGATTCTGATTTAGGCGAATTTATGCGTATCGGGTTGTTCGAATGGATTTGGGCGATCGCCGATGACGCGTAGGTGGCTGCGACGTTGGCCGGAGTTGGCTGTGAAGGTCGTGCACGTGTACACGTTTATGTGTGCATTTGGTTGAAGAGGGTTGTGGAAGAAGATGGTTCAGGAGCTTGTTCGCGAGTGTCTCGAGTGATGCTCGAAGAAATTTGCGTTTGTCTCGAGGCGTTTCAGTGGGAAAAATCGAGTGTTGTTTTGGCTCGCGTATGAGTTGCCAGGGTTATAACAGAAGCAGATTTTGTCTCTGGAAATTTTAAAACTGTATTTAAATTTAAAAGCAAAAATTTAAATTGGAATTTAAAATCAAATGTAACAGTAATCCAACTTTCATTTGAAAGCTTAACTTTGAAATAAGTTTATTAAGTTTAAATAAATACTTAACGATGTTTTAAAATATAATTAGTGCTTTAACTAACTAATAAATTTAAAATAAGTGTTAAAGTTAATTAACATTAAGACTTTTTTAACTATAATAAATTGGTTTAAAAATATAAGGAAGTTAAGAAAATTGTGTTTCAATAGGATTTAAGCATTTGAATTTAATAAATGTTTAACAACTTGAGAAGTTTTAAATTTTCTTAATTTATGCTTAACAATGTTATAAACACTTAATTATTATTCTAAATTAAATAAATACTTTAAGTTAAGTATAAAATTTATTGACATTAAAGTTTTGAAGTTAATAATAATTTGATTTTTAAAATTTAAAAAAGAGCTTTAAATTGTTAGTTAAGAAGAATAATTAATATAAATTAATTGTTTTGGAAGAAACTAAGAATAATTACATTATAATTGTAATTTGAGATTAAATAATAATTTATCAATTTCTTAATTGATGATTAAAGGGTAATTAATTACTTAAAGATAATTATTTGATTAAGAGTGATAAATTAATAAATGGAAGTGATTAAAGAATGATAATTAATTGAGGAATAGTTAATTGAAGTAATTAATTAAAGATAATTAATTAAATGGTGAATTAAATAATTAAAGGTTAATTATTTAATAATTAAAGGTTGATGAATTATAAATGATTAAAGAATAATTAACCAAAGTGATTTGTAATTTATCGATGTTGATTAACCAGGATTAGTAATTCGTAAGAAATTAATCTGATTTGAATTAATCAGACAATTAACTGATTTTACTTATGAATGTTTGGATTCTATGGAATGTTAAATTGTTTGATATTCTCTGAAACTACCATAAGGCCTCCCGCCACACACACAATGCAAACGCAGAATTGGAGAAGATTTCTCCTTATGATAGTCAAAGATGCTTACTACGCAAAATCAAATCATTTTTGATATTATTATTAGTGCATAGTGTAGAAAACATTCGAAAATAGAATATCAATCTTAGCCAGCATAGACATTTCGCACTTATGCTTACTATAGCTACCATCTAAACAGTGGTGACCACCATAAGTAAATGGCAGGTTCTACAACTAATACCGTACAAGGTTCGTATTGGAAGATGGATTTCCAACAAATGGTCAGGCTAAGGAACTTCCTATGCCACGAAAGAACGCCTCTGGCTGGACGCTCCGAGAGACAAACTGCTCTCTGCCAAACAAGGCCGGCTACCCCCCTTCCCGGGGAATATACAAAACCTCAGATATGCCACCCCCGGTCCTTTGGGACCTGTAAACGAGGTACCTCTATACCAACATCACACATAATAAATAAAGTGTGTCTACATGAGTAAGTATCTGGGCTCCATACCATGATACTACCCTTTTCCAGAAGGAATGGTCATACCCTAGAGAAGCTACCCCTGAAACCTTGCCGCACAATTCCTATTTCGACCATTACCGGTTTGTGAGGTTCGACGAAGTCTCGTCCACAAAGCTACGCTTTGGCACAAAGCCATGCTTTGGGTCAACAGATGATCAAAGCAATGATCACAAAGATAAATGATCAAACAAATGATCATATCACAAATGATCATCACACAGCAACACTCAGCACGTCACATTACCAAATTGGGAATATATCACTGATAAATTTCAACTACATAACCTCTGAGCTCGTACGTCTCAGAGAAGGGTGTTAAGCTAAGAGAATAAATTCTCCGCCACCAAACAGAAATGTATTTGAAAGAAATCAGCTTTATATCTCAAAGTGTAATGTCAGACATACAATCCATACAAGTCTGTTCCGGGTTCGAACAGAACCGAAGGCACTTCTTACGAAGCCCTTGCAATTCCGGGTATTCACAATCCCGATCGGATTTCCCATCACAAATGGAGATCTCTATACCGGGGATCAGCCAGTGCAGCGACAATCGACAAGAAACCCTTTCGTTTTTGAAAATATCCGGTCTTCAACACCGGTCATCAAATGCTATCCATATACGTCGTATCATTATTCGGAATGGGTTATACGACCCAAAGGTCCTTTCCCGGCTAACCCCAATAGTGAGCGAAATATTTAAAACATATGGATATGGGATTTCAATTAAGTCACAACTTAATAATTTAAAACTTTTCATTTGAATGGTTAAAACAAATTACCATTTCCAATCTTTTAAAAAAAAGATTCAATTCACAAAGTTAACCCCATTCACAAAGATCCATTTATGGACTCCAAAACAATTTCCATTTCAATTTAATTAACTCGTTAAATCTTTAAGTCAAGATTTAACTTATAGCTTTCAAAACTCGTTTCCCAAAGATTCATTCATAGCCTTTCAAAACAATTTTATTTCAAGTTGGATTAACTCATTCGGTCTTTGAATCAAAGACTCATTTTATAGTTTTCAAAACATTTCAATTTTATTTTAAATTTGAAACCTTTCAGCACAATTTGGAAATTCATTTCTTATATGAAAGCTTTTACTATTTGAAAACAAGTAGTTTTCGTTTCAAAAAAATCTAGTTATATTTGCTCGAGTTAAAACCCTTGAATTAAATTCAAATTCCAAAATCAATACTTTTAAAATAGTTTAACCCATATATAACTTGTACAGCATCTTTAATCCCTAGTTTCAAATTTTAAGATTCAATTCCAAACTTGAATTCAAATTTAAATCCAATTATTTAAATTTTGAAAACTTAATCGAGTTATTCGAAATAACTTTTATCTTAGAAATTCCATTTCAAAAGCTTTTCACTTTAAACCCAAATTTCCAATTTCAAAATCAATTGAAATTAAAATATCAATTTCAAAAACATCAAATTTAAATTATCTATGACTTAACCGATTTCCACGTGAAATCCATATTTGTGTGTGTAACAGTGTGGTCTAGGTGTTTCACACAGTAGTGCAACATCATTCAATCATCACAGATCAGAATACAGAAATATAGTTGATAAGCGGTATTAACTATCACGCTTATCGTTCATTCACAGATCACAGATATATATATCACAGATAAGTAAATTACAGATCACAACATAAATCAGGATGTATCACAAAGCATCATATATCAGAGAATATCAAACAGTTTAACATTCCATAGAATCCAAACATGCATAAGTAAAATTAGTTAATTGTCTGATTAATTCAAATAAGATTAATTTCTTATGAATTACTAATCCTGGTTAATCAACATCGATAAATTACAAATCATTTTGGTTAATTATTCTTTAATCATTTATAATTCATCAACCTTTAATTATTAAATAATTAACCTTTAATTATTTATTTCACCATTTAATTAATTATCTTTAATTAATTACTTCAATTAATTATTCCTCAATTAATTATCATTCTTTAATCACTTCCATTTATTAATTTATCACTCTTAATCAAATAATTATCTTTAAGTAATTAATTAACCTTTAATCATCAATTAAGAAATTGATAAATTATTCTTTAATCTCAAATTACAATTATAATGTAATTATTCTTAGTTTCTTCCAAAACAATTAATTTATATTAATTATTCTTCTTAACTAACAATTTAAAGCTTTTCTTTAAATTTTAAAAATCAAATTATTATTAACTCCAAAACTTTAATGTCAATAAATTTTATACTTAACTTAAAGTATTTATTTAATTTAGAATAATAATTAAGTGTTTATAACATTGTTAAGCATAAATTAAGAAAATTTAAAACTTCTCAAGTTGTTAAACATTTATTAAATTCAAATGCTTAAATCCTATTGAAACACAATTTTCTTAACTTCCTTATATTTTTAAACCAATTTATTATAGTTAAAAAAAGTCTTAATGTTAATTAACTTTAACACTTATTTTAAATTTATTAGTTAGTTAAAGCACTAATTATATTTTAAAACATCGTTAAATATTTATTTAAACTTAATAAACTTATTTCAAAGTTAAGCTTTCAAATGAAAGTTGGATTACAATTACATTTGATTTTAAATTCCAATTTAAATTTTTGCTTTTAAATTTAAATACAGTTTTAAAATTTCCAGAGACAAAATCAGCTTCTGTTATAACCCTGGCAACTCATACGTGAGCCAAAACAACACTCGAGTTTTCCCACTGAAACGCCTCAAGACAAACGCAAATTTCTTCGAGCATCACTCGAGACACTCGCGAACAAGCTCCTGAACCATCTTCTTCCACAACCCTCTTCAACCAAATGCACACATAAACGCGTACATGTGCACGACCTTCACAGCCAACTCCGGCCAACGTTGCAGCCACCTACGCGTCATCGGCGATCACCCAAATCCATTCGAACAACCCGATACGCATAAATTTGCCTAAATCAGAATCGAGCGAATTCGAGCCAATTTTCTTCGTTCCTGTAACCCAACACGGCTTTGACTAACCACCAGAAAGTACCCCGCACCACCACCACAAACCTCCGGACGCCATGCGACCACAACCCTAGCTGCTCCAATGACCTACGACCCATTTCCCCCCGGTCCGATCCCCTCCGGTCCCAAGGCGACGATGCAGTTCCACTTTAAAAACAGACTAGCAAACTAGCTTTTAAAACCCTAAAACATCATCGTCCCAATGCTATGATCATTTATAAATTAGATTTGTATTTTTCCATGAATCCCCAGACCACCATCTTCCTCCAGAAACAATCCCAAGATTTTACGATTACGCGATCATCAGAAATCAACGCATTTAACTTTTCCGTTCAACTTGAGATATCTTAATGATTATCGGCTTAAAAATCGTGAATTGATTTCCTAAATTCATATTTTTGCAACACGAATTAGTTTATATGATCGAAGACTGGAAACTAAACCACCAAATTTTTGACATGAATTGATTTTCTCTGATCATTCCATCTTCCAGTGAGATTTCTTACTATATATACTTTAATAATATTTTTAAAACCAAGATCTTGTCATTTTAAACACATTTTGTTTAAACATTATCAGCAATAAGAGATTAGAGGAAGAGAGGTTAAATCTTGAAGTAAATCTAAGTCTGAAAACTTAGAACAAAGCAAATAAACTTGTTCACAGACAGGTATCCAATTATCTATAGATGTGCAGCAGATATATTTCACATCTATACAAATATTATCACTTCAAGAATTTATCACATCCACCAGCATATGATCAGAATTCAAGTTTTAAAACAGATGTTTACTCACCTGCAATGTGAAGGCAGAGAACAAGAACAATGAACAGAGAAGAACATTGTTGTTTTGAAACTGCAGTTGATTATTTTTTTTCTGAATCTTGTTGTTTTACTTTGAGGTAAATGATGCCTCTATATTTTCTTTTGCTTTGCTTTCCAGACTTTAATCTTTGGTTTACAGGGTTTGAATTTTGTTTTAGTTTCCAAAATGATGTTTCCCTCAGTTTCGAATGAACAAAACTGAGATGAAGCTTGAAGATGGTGATATGTAGAAAGAGTTGTACAGGTTATATTGTTTTTAACATAGGCATGGCTGAGTGGTTTGTTTGTACAATAGCATGGTTGCATATGCTTGCATTAATTGCTTTCTTTTGTTTATTTTATTTTTGTACATAAACACTTGGTTTCTTGCCTTGCATTTCGGCTGAGATGGTGTTAAGAGGTACATATGGTTACTTCTTTGCTTGTACTTGTTTATGCATATTTATATTTTAATTTGTTTGTTCACACTTTATCTTTGACAAGGCTTTTATGTTGGTGGCTGCAACTTTATTTTGTTTGCTTTCAAAACTTTTGTTTCTTTTCTTTTTGACTTATACTTTGTTTACATACGTATATTTAGTTATGTTATATTTTTATATTTTCTAGTTCATCTCTTATTTATTTATTTCTATTTATAACTCAATTATTAAATTTACTTTAATATTTATTGTCTTATATTTAATTTATAAATTCAAATTATAATTAACCATCCTTTCTAATATTTATTATTATCATTTTATTATTAAACAATTTATTTACAATTTAAATTCAAATCAATTGTACATACATATATATTCACATATATACAATATTCATTAAATTTAAATGATTTATACAAAATATATTTGGAGATCGGGGAAACTCGCAATCAATTAATCCATTTAAAATTAATTTTACAAATTTTTATTCAAAAATTCATTTAATTATCAATTAAATGTAATTAAAATCTAGGGTCGTTACAATAGTGATATTTGGACTAATTGTTTTATGGAAAGTAATTAGTCCTATCTTAAAAAGGAATTTTGTATTTATATTTGGAGATTTATAAAAGAAATTTTATAAATGAATTTGGAGTTTTATAAAAAGAGTTATAAATAAATTTAGAGATTTATAAATGGAGTTTTATAAATGATATTTTATAAAAGGGGTTTTAAATATAAAGGAGTTTTATAAATGATATTTTATAAAAGGAGCTTGTAAATATAAATGAGTTTTATAAATAAAAAGGAGTTTCATAAGGAATTTTAGAAAAGGGATTTATAAAACGAATCTTTATAAAAAGAATGAGGTTTGTTTTCTATAAATGATCATTTTAAAATTATGGTAGTATGGGGAGTAATTCTTTTCGTACTTAACACCAAAAGGGAAGTGTTTTGGGTTTATTGTTATCAATGTTGTTAAATGAGATTTGTTTTAACCAAAGGTAATTGTTGTTTTGGAAATGAAATCTTTCTTAAGATTTGTGAATACTTACACCGTCGAGATAAGTGTATGGGTACATTTTCTAAGTATTGAAATGTAGTGTTTTGTGAATATACTTATAGTGTTGATATAAGTATATGGTAATGTTTTCTAGTAGTGAAAATGTAGTGTTGTATGAATATGCTTATACTATAAATATAAATATATGGGAAAGTTCTCTGAGTTTGTAAAGTTAAATGTTTTATGAGTATACTTATACAGTGGAGATAAGTATACCAATATTTTTCAAGTATTGAAAGAGTGGAGAAGATTTGTGAATATATCTTTCTAAAAGTATTTTGATACAAGTATTTACAAAGTGGTTTAATTAATGAAAGGATTAATTAAAGAGGCTTGGTGGTTGTTTTGTGCTTAACCATGCTTGGTTAAACCTCTGGTTGAATGTTTGTCTATTTGATAGTTAAATAAATGACTATCAAATCTTGGCCAGTGTTAAAACTATCGTTGTCAGTTTGGAGAGACTTGGATCGAATATTTTATCCGTAAACCACTTCATACCGGCATAAGCTTCGAATATGCTGGAATCGAAGATTGGGTTCTTTGAAGTGCAAGGGATACTTGCTACTATTCCTAAGGTTATAGTAGAAGTGGTGCATTCGGTTTATTCATATCCTGAACAACTTGTATGGATGAATGTTTGCATTGCGTTGTTGCCAGGAGGGCAGTGTTAGCATTTCAAGTGGGATTTGCTAGAGAGGTAAAACATAGCCTCATGCATCATTACCAGTAATGACTAAAACATGGGTTATGTAGTAGGGCTATGTGGTTCGCTGCTATTAGTATGGTCATCACCCGAACTAGATCGATATTGACCCATTTATGTACGCCAGTGACCCAGTACGATTGTTGGTCGACAACCGAAGTGGTGACATATTTGGTTCTATCCAGTAAGGGATAGGCCGGTCCTGTATTGGCAGGGGGTCCATATGATGCCCTCGGTACATTTTTCTCAAGGTGTACTGTGGCAGGCATTACCCAAGTATCCTTGTCATTGTATGGAATCAATTCTCCAATAAGTGTCGTACGGACTTAATTGTGCCCAAATATGTTGAGATGCAAGCATTCCAGTTATGTTATATAATTATTTTAAACTTTAGGCATTACTATAATATCATTGGATTTTCTATTTAAAATAGATTGGTTATCGTAAGGTGAAAACCGTTCGTGTTTATGTATGGCGTGGTCTTACGAGATACCTTTATTTGAAAGGTGTTATAACATTAAAATCCATTTGGTTTGTGTTTCTCACACTGGTTTACCGGATTGATCCAGATGTTATTTTCTTATAATGCTCGGGTAAGCCCGAGCATATTTCCAGATCTAGTTATGGATGCTTTGGCGCTTCAGGAGATGTGCAAGATGCCTCCAAGACGTATTCATGTATATTTTATTTCCGCTGCTTTTGTTGTTTTGTATTTATCGGCATTTATGTGGAGATGTTATAACTGTCCAGGCTGATGAATGATTAGTTTACTCTGATTGATTTATGTATATTACAATTTTCTTTTATAAAGATCTGTTGTATATTATATATTACTCTTAACGATGTGAGATTTTATTCAGTCTTTTCTTTCTTTCATCCCAACATTCTTATCTTTCCGGTACTTGGATGCTCGGTACATGAATACCGTTGATGTATTAGTATCGACTATTGAGGGTCGAAAAGCCAGGTCGTTACACATTAATACAAGGCAATGAAGTGCATCAGAGTAGATCAATGCACATATAAGGATAGTACATAGAGGCAGGCACAAGTGTTCGTACAAGTCAAGGCAGGATGCAAGCAATTCAGAGATGAACAACACAACTCAGAGAATACAATAAGTCATTCAGCATCACATAACCACATCCATACAACAATAAAACTACATATCCATATGAACAATGAAGCATCTATCTAAGCAAGGCAATACTTCATTATATTTACAAGTAATCAGATAAGCATGGCGTAAACAGAAAATAGATAGCAAGTTCAAGTGTAGAGACAACAAGTAACAGAAATTCAACCGAAGCTATGAGGTTGACCAAGTAAGCCAAAATTAGAAAACCAATACAATGGTCAAAATATATTCATATATATATATATATATATATATATCTTAGAATTTTCAGATATATATATATATATATATATATATATATATATATCAAAGCCTTAAACAAGTCAAGCATCTTATAATCTTTCGATCAAAAATCAAACGTAAAAGGAAAGCAAATGAAAAATTCTAAGCAAAATACTCAAGTAGAAATATAGGGATTCGATCCCTATATAAAGCCAATATCATCATCGACATTAAAACAAGTCGAGAACACTAAAAACTGAAAAAGGGCAAAAATCTTATCGAACAATGGGGTGTATTTTGAGTATTCACAAATCGAGGTCTAAATTGCGGTAGGGTATTGAGCGTAGGGTTAGAACAATCAGGTTAGCGAGGGTCACGAGTTTACGGGGTATGTAAGCGTCGAGTGTTTAATTCCTAGTAGAAACCTTGGAGGCAACAATAGGCAGGTTTTGCCGAAGCTGGGTAAAATTGTGTATCGCTTTTATTTCTACATTTACGCTATTATTATATGTGCTACAATTTTTATTTATCTGTGAATTTAGTATAAACCCTATTCACCCTCCTCTATGGTTAATTCGATCCTACATATGTATGTTTATTGTTTTTGTAAAATAAAAAAACCAATATATATATATATATATTTATATTTAAATCCAAATATATAATAATATATATAAATTATTCAATTTAAATATTGTAACCATTATACAAAATCATATATATATATATATATATGTCATAAAATACATGTATATGAATATTTTATTTAATATGTATAATTTCAGAAATGTTTTTAGGAAAAAATGATTTTTGTATATATTTTCGTACGGAAACTAATATTAATTTTTTTTTAAAACAACTTTAAAACAGCAAAAAAACATTTATTATGGTCGATATGTATGTATATAAATGTCTGTTTAATTAATAATTTACACTAAAACATATTTGTGTGTGTGTGTATATGCATATCGTATATATTTAATATTCTAAAATTCAAATTATGTGTATGTGTTTAAAAATAATAATATTATTAATTCTGGGATGTATACATATTTTTATATATACTATATTTATTAAAAATTAATATATTAATTTTAATTTGAAGTTACTAGATATTTTATAGATCTAAATCTAAAATCTGAATTTTAAATTTTGACTTTAACTTTCATTGTCATTTATAATACACAGACATATATATGTATATAATTATGTTATATTTCAATGTATATACATGTGTAAAATATATTTTTATAATTGGTTATATTTACGTACACTATTTAGCAATAATATAAAACTACACACACACACATTTGTATATGCGCATATATATTTGACCGCATACATGTATATAGAGGGCCTAATATTTCTGTTATAATGTTGATCCTAGCATCTATACATAGGCAAGTTAAACCATGTACACTTTTTATGTTGCATATGCATGTACACACACATATGTTTATGATACACAAATTATACTATATATTAATTGTTATCCCGCCTTTTGGCAAGGCCAGGACACCAAGAAGCCGACTAGAGAACAAGGATAGCACGCCATGGATATCACTGAATTTTGTCCGAGCCCAGAGTGAGCTACAATTGATAGGGCATGACAAGAAAGGCCATAGAGATCAGCACCTCAAATTTCAAGTCAATCCGGACTCATACGCTCAAGTTATGATCGAGTCAAATTGGAGGGAAAAAGCCCAGATTTCGTATCCATCACTCTGGGCAATTTCGTATCCATCACCGAAGCCCCAGTTCGAATCCATCAAGCTTCGTACCGATCAGCTCCGGATCCATCGAGGTACCCAGGTTCAACTCGATTTTCTTCGTATCCATCGAGCTCGTATCGATGGACTTCACACGTACCAGCAATTGAAGGACCTCGTATCCTTCAGCCAAACGTCTGCTTCGTATCCATCATTCAGCGTCTACTTCGTATCCATCACTCGGTGCTTGCTTCGTATCCATCACTCGGTGCTTGCTTCGTATCCATCAGAGAACCTCACTTCGAATCCATGCCTAATGGTTTGTTCGTATCCACGAGTCAACTCACCAGGGATGACGTGTCTTCCGTCAAAGTAAAACGAGGCGAGATATGTGGAGTCGAAACAGTCAATGCGGCACAAAGACCGGATCGAAACGAAGCGCGCGCGCCACCTCACTTTAAGAGCACGTGCAGCCAGCGAGGCGAACGGATGGAGTCGAAATCATGGATACGAACCAGACAGCCTATGAGGAATTCCAGTTCGTATCGACCATATCTCGTAATCCACTGATCCAAACACGATGAAATTTTAACTGGAGGTTGCACACACAACAAGGAACATCTCCACCAATTTTGAGCTCAATTGGAAGTAATCTTGATCGATACGAAATGATTTCGTATCGATCACAGATTGGCTTGAAACTCTCTGGAAGTGGTCGAATGGGTCCCCTCACGTGTCAGGCCAAGTCTCCCGGAGTTTGAGCGAAATCCAAGCCTCCTACGCCTATAAATAGAGCCCCAGAGTCAACGGAAAAAGGATCTTTTTTGGCTCTGAAGCGTCCAGACTCTGCCGGATTGAGATTTGCATCATACTTTTACTGTCAAATTCGAATTCAAAACTGTAATCCGCTGTTCATGGCTGTAAACGCTTGTAATCACTGAAAGAGAATCAATAAAATCATCAAAACTTCATAGTGGACGTAGGCTATACGCCGAACCACTCTAAACTGCTTGTCTGTGCACTTTACATTCCTATTTGTTGGAGTTTTTGTTAGATAATCTCTGTTTTACATTTATCATCTTCATTTTATCTCTTCAAACAATTCCCGAAGAGTGTTGTGCCCATTTTTGGTACAAACACTTTGGTGCTTTCACTGAGAAAACCAGCTTTTTCTCCTGCTCGTTGGATCTGCCGTCGATACCGGATTGCACAAATCCAAGAGGAAGATCCAGATATCCAGTACAGAATCCTTCCATTCTATTCAGATTTGCTCAAAATCTAGGAAAGGACTCCACCACCGACAATGGTCAGCACAAGAACTGGCGCCACCGCTACAGAACAAGAAGGCAGAGACAGGCAAAATCCCACACAGCCGCCTTCTTCCAATCAAGACAATGCCACTCATTCAAACTCGACGGGGCTAGTCACCCGACAGGAGTTTCAAGTTTTGCTCCAGGAGCTGACCCAAAGCCGTCAGCAGTTGGCAGAACAGTTACGCGCCAATATCGAGCTGACCAACCAGTTAAACCGCCGGGGGCACAGAAGGTCTAGGAGAGATGATGTCTCCAGAGCGTCTACCGAAAGCTCAGCTTCATCTGATTACCACCGCCAAACTACCCGTCCTCGACTAGAGGGGAGTCGCGCTCAAGCTGTTGAATATCAGCCTGCCTTAACTGTGGGACAACTGAGGGTAGGACCATCGACCAGTTTCCAAACCGGTCCCTCAACACGAGGAGGTACTGCCCCACAGTACACCACCGATAACCGCGCCACAACCGCCGCAGCAGAGACAAGGGTCGATACCCGAAATCAATCTGAGCCGATCAATCAACAGCGAGGACATACTCCTGAACCTTATGTCCCAGAAGACGTTGAGCCAAGGAGGCGAGATACGGGTCGTCGACAACGCCCGATCCCTACTCGCGCCGTGGAACCCGACCACGCCTTAGCTCATCACGCTCCGAATCCGCCTGTTTCGGATATATCAACCATGATACGTCAAATGATCCGCGAGAGTCAGGGGCTCACTAATGATGACTGGGGGATTTCCCGTAGTCATACCCCTTTCACAGACGAAGTGTTGCATGCCGAACCCCCTAGGCGATTCAGAATGCCGACTCTCCCGATGTATGAGGGGAATAGTGACCCCAACCAGCATATTCTGAAGTATGAATGGTCGATGAGCGCTGCGAGGGCCGACGACGCAGTGAAGTGTCGGAGTTTCCCCATCTCTCTGGGAGGAATCGCAACAATGTGGTTTACCCGCCTACCACCTAGATCAATTTCTTCGTTCGACCAATTGGCCAAGAGGTTTGTGGAACAATTCCGGATGCATGTTGCTAGGCCAAAGGACGTCAACACCTTGTCCAGCGTCACTCAAGCTCCTGGAGAAACACTCAGGCGTTACTTGGAGAGGTTTCACGCAGCATGCGTCGAGATCACCAATCCCAACGATAATTCAATCTTAATGGCTCTGACCAAGGGGATTGATCCTGATTCTGAATTCGGAAACTGGCTGGCTGGAAAACCGCCCACGTCGTTGGACCGTTTTTACTCCAAGGCCGCTCAATTCCTGCGGCAGGAGGATGCAAAACAGTCTAGGAAGCAAGACGATGCGAGGCCCAGCATTGAAGGAATACAGAGCAATGTGGCAGTTAAACAGTCCGGCGAAAGTTCCGGGAAAGTTCAGCTGAATATACAAAACAAGCAAACCCAGCAGAGAGGAAACAATGGCCAGAATAAGAAGAGAGATGAGAACCGAGGTCCACGACGTAGAGCTCAGATGTTTGACAGTTATACACCGCTAAACACATCATTGGAAAACGTATACTTACAGACTTGCAACACTGTACAGTATAAGAAGCCTGCTCCGAAGCCCTCATCGGAGAGACAGATTCAGATAGGGAAATTCTGTAGGTTCCATGAGAGCTATGGACATAATACCAATGAGTGTCGACACTTACAGGACCTCATCGAAAAGCTGATTAGAGAGAGGAAGCTAGATCAGTTTGTACGGGCGCCGCAGCCTGGCGGAGCGGGCCCCTCGAATCAAAATCGTTCACAAAATCAGGAAAGAGAGGATGAACCCGCTCGTGCGGGCGGGAGATTAGTAATCAACACAATAAGTGGTGGCCCCCATCCGGTAGACAGAAGCTGGGGGGAAATGGAGTCGTATGCCAGTTCTATCAGGCATGCGGACTTCGAGTGTTATAATAATTGCGAGGATGGAACCCCGGCAAAACAACAAAAGATAATGTCCGATGATATCGTGTTCAGGAGCCGAGACGCCGATAAAGTCGAAGCCCCTACTATCGACCCACTAGTCATATCTGCCCAGGTAGGTCTTGCTTGGATGAAGAGGATCCTGGTTGACAGTGGGAGCTCTGTAAACATCCTGCTCAAACGGGCTTACGATCTAATGAAGATGGAAACGAAGGATTTGAAACCCTGTTTATCCAGAATCCATGGTTTCAACGGAAGTGCCACGATACCCATCGGAATAACTGAACTCCCAGTCGAGTTAGGCGTTGGAGAACGCCGGAGGGTCCGCATGTTACAATTTGTTGTGCTAGAAATAGATTCGCCATACAATGCGTTTCTGGGTCGACCAGCTTTAGCCGAGTTCAGGGCGGCGATCGCCCCTTGGTGTCTGACTCTGAAATTTCCCACTGATCATGGGATTGGAGTTGTTCAAGGAGATCAGGCCTCGGGAAGGGCCTGTTATGTTGCTGAGCTACGCGGGGCGCAACGTAAAGAGAAGGGGAAGGGCGTAGAGGAATCTCTCTGCGTTCGTTCTATCGATAATTGACAATTGGTGCCTGGGCCTCGGCCCGGGCACCACGACCAATTCCTGAAAGACCTGGACCCCAGGGACAACGAGGATAAAGACGAATCAACGGAGAGTCAAGCCTCTCCAGCCGAACTGACTGTGGACGTCCCAATCAGTGAGGATGATGATTCAAAGATGCTGAAAGTTGGGTCCCAACTAAACAAGCAGACACAGCAGGAGTTGGTCGAATTTCTTCGGGCGAATCTCGACGTGTTCGCCTGGACACACTCTGACATGTGCGGGATCTCGCCGAGCATTGCAAGTCACTCCCTGAATATAGATCCGCGACATGTTCCAGTAAAGCAGAAAAGGCGCGGTATGGATCCAGAGAGATCTGCCGCCCTTAAAGAGGAGGTTGATAAACTACAATCGAATGGGTTCATTCGAGATGCCTTGTATCCAGAATGGGTGTCCAACCCTGTACTAGTTCGGAAACCAAACGGGAAGTGGAGAACCTGTGTTGATTACTCTGACCTAAACAAGGCCTGTCCAAAAGATAGCTTCCCACTTCCGCGAATCGATCAACTCGTAGATTCGACGGCCGGACATGAACTACTATCCTTTATGGACGCTTATTCCGGCTACAATCAGATACCCATGCATCTGCCTGATCAGGAACATACCAGCTTCGTGACCGACCTGGGACTCTATTGTTATAAAGTCATGCCGTTTGGTCTGGAGAACGCTGGAGCAACATACCAACGCTTAGTCAACCGAATGTTCGCTGATCAGATTGGGAAGACCATGGAGGTTTACGTGGATGACATGCTGGTGAAGTCCCGATTCTCCACCGATCAAGTCAGAGATTTGAATTCAATGTTCAGCATCCTCCGGGAGTACGGAATGAAGCTCAACCCACTCAAATGTCACTTTGGCGTTGCATCCGGAAAATTCCTTGGGTTCATTGTCAACGCTCGAGGAATAGAGGCGAATCCTGAGAAGATCTGGGCTATTAGAAATTTGCAAACCCCTAAAACTATAAAGCAAGTCCAGAGTCTTAACGGGAAGGTCGCAGCATTGAGCAGGTTCATTTCAAAGTCCACCGACAAATGCATTCCTTTCTTCGACCTGATTCGGAAGGGCAAACGAAACTTTGAATGGACCGCGGAGTGTGAAGGCGCGTTCCGATCATTAGTTCAACATCTCTCCACACCTCCGATCTTGTCAAAACCGGTTGACCACGAGCAACTATATCTCTACCTGGCAGTATCAGAACATGCGATCAGTGCTGCTCTAGTCCGGGAAGAAGACAAAGTGCAAAACCCGGTCTACTATAATAGTAAGCGACTAACAGGAGCTGAAAGAAATTATCCAAGGCTGGAGAAACTGGCTTATTGTTTGGTTATTGCCTCAAGGAAGCTCCGTCCTTACTTCCAAGCTCATCCGCTTATTGTGTACACCGACCAGCCGTTACGACAGGTCCTTATGCGGCCTGAGACGTCCGGTAGGTTACTCAAGTGGAACATTGAGCTAAGCCAATTTGATATCGCATACGCTCTGCGGAGGGCCATTCAAGGACAAGTCCTGGCTGATTTCATAGCCGAATTCACCGTTCCGGAAGACTTACCCGAAACCAGTGAATCTCCCGAATACATCTGGAAGCTGTATACTGATGGTGCGTCAAATGATCGGTGTTCGGGCGCTGGAGTTGTACTTGAGACTCCCGAGGGCCGATCCATATGTTATGCTCTTAAATTCGACTTTCGTGCAACTAATAATGAAGCCGAATATGAAGCCCTCCTAACCGGCCTAAGGCTTGCCAGAGATTTGAGAATTATCGCTGTAGAAATTTATTGCGATTCGCAGTTAGTGGTATGCCAGGTGCGAGGAGAATACCAGGCAAGAGACCGAAGACTGGCCGCTTACTTGGCACGAGTTCAGGAAATCCTAAACCAGTTTGATTATTATGCCATCTATTATGTGCCTCGGGAACGCAATCAGAAAGCCGATTCACTGGCGAAATTAGCCAGCACAGGCGAAGCGCAACAAATGGGACTTGTCCCCGTTGAAACTTTGGCCACTCCGAGCATCGATCGGATAGAAATGAGCTCTGTATTTGAAACCGCTCCCAGTAGAGAGTCCTGGATGACTCCGTATCGGAATTACATTGAGAATGGGGTGCTACCTGAACCTAGAAATGAGAAGAGACAGATTCAGCGAAAAGCCTCGCGGTTCGTCATCCAAAACGGAGTCATGTACAGGAGAGGCTATTCCGTTCCTCTCCTCAGATGTATCGCCCACGAGGAAATCAAGCGAGTGCTACATGACGTGCACGAAGGAGAGTGCGGCGATCATACCGGCGGGCAAGCTCTCGCTAAAAAGATACTCCGATATGGGTACTACTGGCCGACGGTGAACCGAGATGCGGAAAACTATGCCCGGAAATGCGATAAATGCCAAATACATGCCCGAATTCCGAGAGCTCCGCCAACTGAAATAACCCAAATGGTCAGTCCCTGGCCATTCGCAATGTGGGGCATTGACATCATCGGCGCTTTGCCTTTAGCAAAAGGCGGTGCGAAATACGCCATCGTCGCAGTTGATTACTTCACAAAGTGGGCTGAGGCCGAAGCCCTAGCAACCATTACGACAAAGAAGGTGATAAATTTCGTGGTTCGCAACATCATCTGTCGATTTGGACTCCCGCATACTATCATCACTGATAACGGGGCCCAATTCGAGAGCGCAGAATTCAAGAATTTCTGTCAACGGTTTCATATCCGCAAAAAGTTCTCGGCTGTCGCACACCCCCAAGCAAATGGACAGGTTGAAGCTGTCAACAAAGTTATAAAATCGATCCTGAAGAAACGATTAGTGAAGGCTGGGGGCAAGTGGGTCAATGAACTTCCTATGGCGTTATGGGCCTATCGAACGACCCACAAAACCGCGACCGGACACACTCCGTTTTCCCTATCTTATGGCTCAGAGGCCGTTATTCCGGTCGAGACAGAAGTGCTCTCTCATCGCGTGACTTATTATGATCCAAAAACAAACGCTATACTCCTAGCCGAGTCTTTGGATCTATTGGACGAAAAACGGGAGGAGGCTGATTTGAGAGCAGCCGCACATCGAAGCCGGGTCGCCCGATTGTACAACACTAGAGTTCGACCTCGAACCTTTGAACTCGGCGACCTCGTGCTCAAGAGAATTTACCCAGTTCCTTCACACATGAAACCGAACTGGGGAGGGCCGTATGTAATTACACGAAAGCTCGGAGATGGTACATTCAAGCTGTCGACTGTTGACGGTCTCGATTTACCGAGGGCTTGGAACAGCGAAAGTCTCCGCTGCTACTACATATGACAGGCTTTATTTATTTCATTCTATTTAGCAATTTGTTTCTGCATTTCGAAATTTGAATTTTGTAATAAGGCAACTGACTTTGCCGCATTTTCTTATTTCAGCAATAAAATGCCACTTCTTCGAGCCAGAGCTGTGATTCATTATGTACGATATACAACGTCACGATGCACGAAGAGCTAAATCCCATCACGCAATGGGACTTATTCAAATGGAGAGTGGCTGTGATACGACCGGCCACTCACTAGGTGAAACCCGAGCTCGGGGACAGACCATGACACCGATATTAATAGGGTTGACACACGACAATCCTACACTTAACTCCATATTCCCAGAGTGCGAAATGGAGTATAAACATTCAACTCCGCATTCCCAGAGTGCGAAGCGGAGTATAAACATCTAACTCCATATTCCCGGAGTGCGAAATGGAGTATAAACATTCAACTCCGTATTCCCAGAGTGCGAAGCGGAGTATAAACACTTAACTCCATATTCCCAGAGTGCGAAATGGAGTATAAACATTAACTAACTCTGTATTCCCAGAGTGCGAAGCGGAGTACAAACACTTAACTCCATATTCCCAGAGTGCGAAATGGAGTATAAACATTAACTAACTCCGTATTCCCAGAGTGCGAAGCGGAGTACAAACACTTAGCTCCATATTCCCAGAGTGCGAAATGGAGTATAAACATTCAACTCCGTATTCCCAGAGTGCGAAGCGGAGTATAAACACTTAACTCCATATTCCCGGAGTGCGAAATGGAGTATAAACATTCAACTCCGCATTCCCAGAGTGCGAAGCGGAGTATAAACATTCGACTCCGCATTCCCGGAGTGCGAAGCGGAGTATAAACATTCAACTCCGCATTCCCAGAGTGCGAAGCGGAGTATAAACAGTCAACTCCATGTTCCCAGAGTGCGAACAACCGTTTACGAGATGGCGCATATCCTCGGAGTGTGGATGGAACGATTCATAAGAGAACAAGCGTGGTTCGACCACTCGGTCCTCGCTTGGTGCCATCACAAGCTGATCATCACAACTTGACCCCGAAACTGAGGGCAGAAGCAAATGATAGTCATTGCCCGAAACTATGCGATGCTCAGCTCCGATGCGATCCCCTATCACAACTCGAGTCCGAAAGTTCCATACTTAACGAGTAAAATGAGCTATTCTTGAAGCAATCAGAAAATGCAAATACACTGGACCAAAGTCTGAACACTGCAATATTCAAGCATAGAAAGGAACGCAAGCTGAAGCTAAAAGACAAAATTTTATTCCAACTAACTCAAAAACAATGCTTCATACATAAGTTCTTTCCAAAATGTTCCTACTAGCAGGGGCCGAACCCGCATCTAAACACGGCCTACAAAAGGGAAAAGCAAAAAAGATAACAAAAGTCCCTAACTGCCTATGAAAAGAACGTCTAATCCTTCTGTTTCCTCAGCTTCTTCTTCCTCGAGGAACTACTGGAGCCACCAGTACCCTTTCGCTTGGAGCCTTTCTCCTTAGGCAGGCTCCCTTCGGGTGGAGGCATAATGTCAACATCCTCGTCTGAGCTGGACTCTATAGGGATACTTCCCGAGGGAGGAGTGGGAGGAACAGACTCGGCAGCTGGAGGAGGGGCTGGCACATTAGTATCAGTAAGTGTGCCCCCAGGGGACACAGTCATAAGAGGAGTGGGGCACTGTGCTGCTGCTCTGCCGTCTACTTCACCACCGTGCGCCGCGGCCGCCATCTCGGCATTAATCTCGGCCAACATCGCCGCTTCCCGCCGTGCCCTGGCCTCGCTAGGAGCCGTAGTAGTCTGGGACAAGGTGTCAGAAGTAGCCGTGAATCCACCCAAGCCAAATGGCAAGTCCGCAAAAGGGTCACTTTGACGGCCAAGGAGCTCGTTTATCATCTGCTCGTCGAAAGAAAGTGAGCTTCCCTCCGTCACTCCAACTGGTGCCATTGCTGCGATGGAGGTCGCCTCAGAAATGATGGCTCCTGGCGCTTGACCTAATTCTTGGGTGGTAAGAGGCGCGGCTGGTGCAACTCCTGTCACTGATCAAAGGAAAAGACATGTCATTAGCAACATTTCAACACGGGTTCTTCAATCCAAATATACTGGAAGTTAGTTCAAAGTACCTTCCTCGGTTTGGCTCGAGGTCGTCTGAACTACTTCAGAAGGATGTTCCTTAATAGGAGATAAATGCGGTTGATCTGGGTCATACGCTGGGATAGGATGGGAGTAGATCATCGAGGTTGGCTCAGACTGAGATGACACGACTATCTCAGAACTCATAGCATGGTGTTCAGCACCAGAGCTCTCTCCGACTTCCTGGATCTGGGCACCAAGCCTCACCTTGTCATGGGAAATCATGGAGTCATGAAGAACTTTCTTTTCGTCATCATTAAGGATGCGGTTCTCCAGCTCGAACTCATCAGGGGCTTCATCAGGATGCCCAGATCTCTCCTCATCAACCAGTAGGTTCCAGGCGTTATAGAGATGTGTGGGGTAATCGTCAAGCCATGTCAAGTCTCGGTGCCTTAGCACATTGGCGTTGTAAGTGACGAGTAGCTCCTCCACCTCGGCCTCAATCCTGGCCTCCGCCTGCCGTACCTTCTCATCAACCCCAGCCTCAGCCTCACGGGCTTGTTGTATAGCCACTTCCTTCTCCTTACGAAGCGTCACCGCCTGATCACAGGCCTCCTGCGCAGAGACATTAGCTGCGTCTTTTTCCTTAGCCATCTCTGAAAACTTTGACTTCAGCTCGTTAAGCTCCTTGAGAGCGGCATCCCTCTCGGCAGTAATAGAAGTGTTCCTGTGACCCATGTCCTCGATGGCGGTGTAATGTTCTTGCTTCATCCTGGCCATGGCAGCGGTCACTTCGTCAACTTTCTTTAAAGCCTCCATTTCAGACTTACGAGAAGACTCAGCCTCTGAGTTGAGCGCTTTTATGATTTGGTCGTTGCGACCCAGCTCCTTCTCGAGTTTCTCGATGGTGACGCCCCGCTCAAATGCCACTTTAGATGCCTTCCTCGCGGCCCGTCCCCACTCCCTATACTGGAAAAAGATGTCCGCGACATAATCGTGGATAGTGGTTTCCGCGGTTGGCGGGATTCTCTTCAGGTGCGGGGGGAAGACATATCCATCAAAACAGATGTCAGGAAATTCCTTCCTCATCTGTGCCAATTTGAGCGCTCCTTCGCTAGATGCCTCGATCGGGACCGGCACAGTAGCCGAAGAGGTGGCTATTTCGGTCCTGCGCGGAGGGTCGGACCTCAAAGCTTGAGAAGGCGGCCTAGGCCGTGAAGTTTCGGGAGGACGAGTAACTGCAACCGTAGGAGGTGCAGAGGTCCTGGGGGGAGGAGAGCGAGATCGGGATCGGCGAACATATCCCCTATCTCTGTCAGACTTCTCCTGACCAGAGTGTCCCGTGTCATAATCCCTCTCGCCCTCTCTCCTGCGTGGCTCGTGATAACGGCGCTTACGCAAACTACAAAGCACGAAACCTTTCCCAGACATCGTATCTGAAAAGAAAACCACAAAGAATCAGTAACCGTTTGCGATGTGTTGTTTATGGTTAGGAAAGTGTGTTGTGCCGTGAGGAGTGTGTGAATGTGTAACCCCCCGGACCAACCAGAAGTGTCAATCGCATCGGCAAGCTCAGGCTCGCTAACATCGACAATATGTCACGGTCCACCCGACCCAACATCGTGTTGCTCCGGCTCAATGTCAGGGATTGGAGGGTCAGCAGGCTCTTCGAGTTGGTCTCCAGCTTGCAGGGAGGCTGCCTCCGTAATCTTAACTCCTGGCAAGGGACGTTGCAAAACCACGGACTTACGCCTCCCAGACTTAGGATGTTTCGAGGCCACTGCTTTGCCTTTCCTCTTTGCATCGGACTCCGGGGTTGCATTAGCAGGTCCAGCCCACGGTTCCTCGTCAGTATGAGTTTTCTCAGAATCGGGTTCCTCGATTACCACGACCCTGGGCTTCATCTGCTTGACCTTTTTCCTGGAGACGGTCTTTAATGCACCGTCGAGTCTTATGCTCTGCCTCCGACCGATCAGCCCAAGGACTCTGAGATTCCGATCTGTCAATAACAGTTCAATATTCCTTTCTTCGCTAGGAATCTCTTGGAGGACCCGAACTATCTCTTTATAATAGCCACCCTCAGGCCGCTGGATGATAGCTGAAAGAAAAAGAGAAGAAGACGTAAGTTTAATTTCACTCCGAAAATTGCCCTGTCAATTACTTGAAAAAAAAAGACGATACTCACGTCTGAATAACCATCTTCTGGCAAACCCCGGAGGACATCGGACATAGAACCACTCCGACTTAAAATAGCTTAGCCTAGTCCACGACCCCACGACAACTTGGCAGTTCCTTACGGACTCTAAGAACGTATAAGATGGGCTGTCAGTCCGACTCTTGAAGTTAAACAAGTATCTTATGTCGGTCATACGGGGAGGACGATGGAGGTACTCCATGAATACAATGAACAAGCTGTTGAGTGAGGCATATCCGTTTGGATGCAATTGAGACGGAGCGATGTCCAGATAAGCCAACACTTCTCTTATATAGTCGTTGAATGGAGGAAGTGTGCCGGCTGTGCACGCATGCCGGTTAAAAGCAGTATACCCCTCCGGGGGATTATGTGGCCTATCATCCGGTCCAGGCAGCAATACCTCATCCAAAGATAAACCATGCCTTAAGCATATTCTCCCCAGCATGTCTTCGGAGATATTGGATGAGACGGAATCAGGTGGACTATTAATGAAGGACGCGTTGGGCAACTCGTCCGGAGCTGGGCCAATAGCTTCGGTCTCGATGACCGGAATCTCAATTCTAGGAAGGATAGGGTTCTGAGTTTCTTGCTGCTGCGAACTTGACGGTTCCATCACTAGCTAACTCACGAGAAACCATCATTAGGTGACAAAAAGCCCGTGCATTCCCCAGTGTAAAGTGCGTGAATGTGTTGTGTAGTGCGAGTGTTGTGCGTGACTTGAGCAAATTCTGCAGAGTTAAAGAAAATGTGCAAGCGACGAGATTCTGGAAGTCAGACAAACATGACCGTCATCGCTGACCGTCATGACTGCGCCATCCAGATGATAACGATCGATTCGAGATTAAAGAGTTCGTTGTACTTTTCTGTTAAATGGCAGTTCCATCGACGAGCTCCGAAAGTCAGTCAAATATGCAGTTCTGTGACAAAGTTCTAATTGTGCAAGGCAGAAGCTCGTCGGAGTCAAGTATTTGAATATTAAAAGTTTCTTTAAGTCCGTTCAAATTTAGGTTGGAATCGATCGTTGCATTTCATTTCGTATCAAGTCATGAAGATCATGCATCGCAACCCGGCTGTGTTCGAATCGATACATTCGTATCGATCGTCTCAGACTGGAAGATGTGTTCGTGTCGATCGCACTGGAATGCAGGTACTTCGTATCGATCGAGTTCGACTCAATACATTCGTATCGGTCAGACAGGGGTGAGAGCGCTTCGTATCAATCAGGTTCGAATCGATACGAGTCGTGTCGATCGGAAGCAGATCAATTCGAACCGATCGAATTCGCCAATTTCGCATCGATCTGAAAACGATGGCTTCGCAACAATTGCGCTCTCATCTCCCTACCGATACGAACGTATGCTGACTGGATCGATTCGAATATTCCAATTTCAGATCGACACGAGACGAAGATAGGGTGATTTCCTCCATATCTTCTTCTTCCCCAAGGGATCTCGGCTCCATGGCCACGAGTCATTCCCCAATACCGTTTTCTCTCGTCCAGATCTGAAAATTCGTGAAGGCTGGACGAAAAGGCAGGAAAGATGAATGCGCAGACTCGTGATTCGACGTTATTGACATGACTCTATCCATTCATTACCTGATTTCAGCGATTTTGAAATAAAGAAACGAAGGTTTGCTTCGACTCGAAGACGAACACTTGTCTCTCAGTTTATCGATACGAAAGTAAAAGAAGGAATGGAGAGCAACAGTAAAAAGTAGAAAGGTAAAAAAGTGAGAATGGGCTAAGTCCCAGGTATTTATATGAAGCCTAGGACGGAACCGAGTCGATTCGACTCCCAGTCAATCTGACCGGTCGCAACCAGTCAGACGGCGCATCGAAACGAAGGCTCGCTTCGAACCCACCAGACTCTATCGGTTCGAAGCGCACAGGGAGGCCGCATGAATACGATGGGTCGATGTAAATGCTCTCTTCGAATCCATCAAGCTGTGCATTCATCGAGGCGAAATGTTCACCAGACACCATCGTTTCGAAACATCCAAATTTTGAGCCATCGATTCGAAACAGAGCAGACCTGTTAATACGAGCGTCAATTTTGTATCCATCAGTATCTATCGATGTGAACATCCATTTCGTATCCACCAGATATCACCAATTCGAATCAGAATTCACCGCGATTTGTGACCATCGATACGAATGATCATTTTCGTATCCATCAAATCAACCCCACATCGATGCGAAAGAAGGCTTTTCGACTTTGAGCATCGATTCACAAGAGGACCGATACGAGAGAATGGCTAAGGGGTACGACTTTCAAAATTATCCAAAGAAGACATACAACTTTTCAAAGCACGTCATGTTTTCACAAGACGTACTTTGGGGGGCAAATGTTATCCCGCCTTTTGGCAAGGCCAGGACACCAAGAAGCCGACTAGAGAACAAGGATAGCACGCCATGGATATCACTGAATTTTGTCCGAGCCCAGAGTGAGCTACAATTGATAGGGCATGACAAGAAAGGCCATAGAGATCAGCACCTCAAATTTCAAGTCAATCCGGACTCATACGCTCAAGTTATGATCGAGTCAAATTGGAGGGAAAAAGCCCAGATTTCGTATCCATCACTCTGGGCAATTTCGTATCCATCACCGAAGCCCCAGTTCGAATCCATCAAGCTTCGTACCGATTAGCTCCGGATCCATCGAGGTACCCAGGTTTAACTCGATTTTCTTCGTATCCATCGAGCTCGTATCGATGGACTTCACACGTACCAGCAATTGAAGGACCTCGTATCCTTCAGCCAAACGTCTGCTTCGTATCCATCATTCAGCGTCTACTTCGTATCCATCACTCGGTGCTTGCTTCGTATCCATCACTCGGTGCTTGCTTCGTATCCATCAGAGAACCTCACTTCGAATCCATGCCTAATGGTTTGTTCGTATCCACGAGTCAACTCACCAGGGATGACGTGTCTTCCGTCAAAGTAAAACGAGGCGAGATATGTGGAGTCGAAACAGTCAATGCGGCACAAAGACCGGATCGAAACGAAGCGCGCGCGCCACCTCACTTCAAGAGCACGTGCAGCCAGCGAGGCGAACGGATGGAGTCGAAATCATGGATACGAACCAGACAGCCTATGAGGAATTCCAGTTCGTATCGACCATATCTCGTAATCCACTGATCCAAACACGATGAAATTTTAACTGGAGGTTGCACACACAACAAGGAACATCTCCACCAATTTTGAGCTCAATTGGAAGTAATCTTGATCGATACGAAATGATTTCGTATCGATCACAGATTGGCTTGAAACTCTCTGGAAGTGGTCGAATGGGTCCCCTCACGTGTCAGGCCAAGTCTCCCGGAGTTTGAGCGAAATCCAAGCCTCCTACGCCTATAAATAGAGCCCCAGAGTCAACGGAAAAAGGATCTTTTTTGGCTCTGAAGCGTCCAGACTCTGCCGGATTGAGATTTGCATCATACTTTTACTGTCAAATTCGAATTCAAAACTGTAATCCGCTGTTCATGGCTGTAAACGCTTGTAATCACTGAAAGAGAATCAATAAAATCATCAAAACTTCATAGTGGACGTAGGCTATACGCCGAACCACTCTAAACTGCTTGTCTGTGCACTTTACATTCCTATTTGTTGGAGTTTTTGTTAGATAATCTCTGTTTTACATTTATCATCTTCATTTTATCTCTTCAAACAATTCCCGAAGAGTGTTGTGCCCATTTTTGGTACAAACATTAATCATAACATTAATATAATAATACTTTATTATAAACTAAATAAAATATTGATTTTATTTAAAATAAATTTCGATAAGATCTAAATAAATTTAGACTTCATGAGTCGAATAAGATCCAAATGGAATTATTTTTTTGAAATTTACTCATTTACTTAGCTACGTGCTGGCCATATTCCAATAATGGTATTAGAGCCAAATAACCTATGCAGTCTAAATTAGCAGTATTATGGCTAACTTATTAAAGTCCACCCATATAATATGGTGTCTAGAAAAGTAGTTTCTAAGGTTGGGTTTGGGTAATCAAGTACTTTGTCCTACCTAGCTACAGGCCTGGCCAGAAAGGATGAGGTAAGCCCAAAGGTTATCCCCAATATAAAGGCCCAAATTGATTTGGCTCTTGGGCTAATTTTCAAAATCTATTTTGAAATTAAAATAAAACTTAAAATAAATAAAAGGTGATTTTTAAAATTTAAAGATTAGATTTAAAATAAGTAATGATTTTATAAAATAATTATATTCAAAAATTATTGATAATTAATTAGATAATTAAATGAATAATTAATTAAAAGTTAATTAATAAAATTAAATAACGTATATATTGATACGTGTAACATTATCTTAAAATGTTAAGATAATATACAAGTATATGTAATTTTCAAAATTAATTATAATTGTTTTAATTAAATAAATTAGTTAAATGTCAATTGATAAATAATATTATACACATATATGAGATATATGTGTATAACTAGAAATGTTATAGTGCATACATTCAATTTAAAATGTTTCAAATTAATAAAATAAAAAATAATTAAAATGTTAATTAATTAAGTAATTTAATTAAATAAATAAGAATTAATTAATATAAGATTATACATAAGATTATTATATAAGTTTATTAAATTATAAAATGTTATATGACAATTAATCTTATAGAATACGAATGCATAATAGAAGATCGAACTATAAGAAACCCAATTAGACTTAAGGAATAAATACATACATATTGTACATATACCATGATTTCTGTTGTGTTCGACACTTGATTCACGAGGGTATTTCTTTAATTATTCCATAAGTCTATATCACTTAATTAAATATATTAAGGATTATGATTTTTAATATAAGAGTCATTCTCTACCATTTATGTGTAGTATTATTAATATATAGAATAGACGAGGTAAGACAACTATATATATCTATTGAGCAAAATCAAGGTACATATATTATAGTTAGGCCGTCGCAAAATGGTAAGTGGGAGTCAAAAATCTCTTTCGATTTGTTGAGCGAACTCAAGGTCCAAATGAGCTTAGGATATGAAACCATGGGTTAGGATCTGTATATAATACAACTAATAAGGAGTTATCCATATGTGGGGCTCTGACTTGTTGAGCTAACTTAAGGTCGGAATCTTAAGATAAACGAGCCCTAATACCCACTGTTGAAGTCGAAAAAATTCTGTGTTCCATTTTTAGGTTTGTAGAAACGTAAAAGACTAGTGGGAGCCTTATGAGAAATATGAAATGGTAACATTTAAGCTTTCTAATACTGTAAGAACATTTGCTATGTATAAATTAAACTAATATACATTTATATGACATACCTTGGCCTTCCTCTCTGTTCTTCAAGAGTTACAATTGCTGACTGCTTACCATTGTATGATAGGATCACTACAAGGATGAACTAATAGTCTACCGATTTTTTATCACAAGCTGGCAGGCTAGTTTTAATAAAATCTGTAATATTCTCAATGTCAGTTTATTGGGCCAAGGCTTTCATTTTACCAATTAAGCTCCTTAAGTTGGTCAGAAGTGCTATGCTAAGGTTTTTTTGGACTGGCACAATTCACTCAAGAAAAACTGTCCCATGCTCTTTTGCCAAATTTGAGATTCCAAAAAATAAAGGAGGACTTGGCATTTTTAACATGGATAAATGGAACAAAGCTGCAGTTATTTATCACTTTAATGCTTTCCTTTGTGATCATGATAGGTTATGGGTTGTTTGGACTAAAACTCATAATATAGGCAATAAAGCTTTTTGGACTATGGCAGTACCTCAGCACTCCAACTGGGTGTGGAGAAAGCTCATGGCATTGAGAAGCTTGTTTATACCATTTTTAAAGTTTACTATCTCAAATTACAGTCATAAGAAATTCTGGGATGATCCATGGTTGGACAATGGCTTAATTTTGAGTAATCTGCTTGCTCCCCATCATATTTTCCAGTCTGGCATTTGTAGGGGTGCTTTAGCCTCTGATCATATTTATAATGGGTCTCTTTTACTTCCCTATACTAGCAACCAGGAAATGAGAGCACTTTGGAATAGTATGAGTGGCAACTCCTATCCTAATACAATGTCTGACACTCTCCTATGGAATGGAAAGCCCCACTCAATATCTTTGGTATATGGCATTCTCATGAACAACAACAGTTTACCAAAGTGTGTATGGCACAGTGTGATGTGGAGTAGCAACTCCCCCAGTAAGACAACCTGATGATGTGGAAGGGCATAAACAATGGTTTAATGACTAAGGAGAAGATGATTTCCTATGGTATGAATGTGGATCCCTTTTGTGTATTATGTAATATCCAAACTGAAAGTGTGCAGCACCTTTTCTTTGAGTGCACACAGTTGTTGTTCCTGTAGAGCAACCTTCTGGATAAATTTGGAAGATTTCATACGTCAGGGGTGTCATCAATTGAGTGGGACATGATAAGTAAAGCAACAAAGTGGAAAAATGAAGAAAGTGCAACTTTGTTTTTCATTATCAAGAAATATTTGTGCCTGGTGTGGGAGGAGAGGAATGTTAGGTGTTTTGATAACAAGGGGAGCAGTTTTGCAAGTTTTTGGACTAGACTTATGCAATCAATTGAGCTGGGGATGAGATCAAGTAAGCATGATTTCTCTTCTCTTAATGTTCAAACGTAGGCCTGTGTTGTTTTTGTCTTATGTGTTTTGTCTTTGATTCCTTGTTTCTGGTAGTTTTTCTTTGTCTCTTAAGTGTTATCCTGGTGTTTTATTTTTTGTGTTTGTTTTATTTTTTCCTGGGTACGAGCTTGTTCATACCCAGTTTGTTTTCAGTGTGTTTTGAATAAGTTTGGTAGGGGCCCAGTCAACGCCGCTTGCCTTGCAAAAAAAAATATACATTTATAAATTTGTGCAACTAATATAATTGATAAAATGTTTATCCATTAAAATATACAAATGAACTTAATTAATATCGACAAATAGAAATATAAAATATACTTACCAAAATAAATTTTACACATTGACCTTCGAAAGTGCCTAATTTTACAACTAAATACATTGGTAACTTGGTCACTGATGTGCACGTAAATGTACATATTTTTACTTATATTTTATCGAATTAAATTAATAAATGATAATATTGGGTGTTTTAACATGTTTAAACCAAAATTCATATTATTTTCAAATCGTCGCATATTCATCTTCATCTAGGGGCAAAATGGTCATTTTGTTCATATATTAATTTGAGAAAAATTAATTGGAAATTTCTGTATTATTTTGTACGAATTTGGCTTCATATACAAGTGGTTTCATGAAGATACATGCATGCACAAGAGTGAATAAAAAAGAATGAAGATGGAAATAATTCGAAGTCATGGATCATGGAGGACCCCACCTACCCACCTTCCTTCATGTACAAATTAGAAGCTAATACACATGCTAATGGCCATTAAAACTTCATGCACACTTTAATGATGATTATTTGATGCAAATGATTACTTAGCCACCACACTTCCTAAGCGGATAGTTTGGGTAGTTCCCAAAAAAGTGAATTAGGGTTTCTAACTTTAATACATGTTTTTTTTTCCTTTACATGCTTATTTACTTTCATGTTAGTAGTGTAGATTTACATTTCATGTAAGTATATTAGTTTTTCCTTTCTTTTTGCTCTCTTTTTCCTCTTGTTTGTTTAATGTTGCTTTCTACATTTGTTGATTTGATAACGAATATGAGAGGCTAATCCCTTCAATTTAGGGGTAATGAAGCTCTCTAGTATGTAGATCCAACATTTTGATGTTTATGCTCACTTTGCTTTAATGAGAATGCATGAAGTGGTTAACTTGTTGTTTTTGCTTTGAATTTGATAGCCTATATTGTTGACACCAAATAAGCTATGCTTAAACAATCACTAACACAAATTACCTCTTTATCTACATATGATGATGGTAATGAAGTGAATGTTGAAATTAAAATTTGATTGTCTATATTTCTAATTCATAGTTAATAGGCCATGCTTAAAATAGATTTTGCTTTTAACTTTGTTGTCATATTTCATGAAAGTTAAAAGTGTATTGGTGGTTGTGTTAGAATTTGATGGCTTATGTTGGGCTAATTAATAGCACAAATATGTCATACTTATGATAAGCACATCAACTAATTACACTAATGACAAGAAAAGAGAGATCATAAATTAATTTGTTGATTTATGCGATCTAGAGAGTGGAAATTAACTCTAAGTTGTCTTTTAACTCTCATATTTTTATCACTTTCTTTTTGTTAGATTGCTATTTTTCTCCTTTTCTAGCTTAACACTCTCTTCAACTTTGGTTTAATTTGATTGAATAGATTTTTAAAATCAACAATTTCCAACGGATCGACCCGTACTCACTATGTACTACGATAGTACACCGTGCGTTTGCGGTTATTTTTTATTATAAATTCGTTCGACGGATTTATAAACCGATAGAATTCCGTCGATGAACGGTCAGTTCTGTGTTTACATGCCCGAGCCATGTATTGTCTACAATGATTTTCAATCTCCAAAAGCAATACAAGGATATCAATTCCAATAACATATAAATGTTATACGGTGAACGGTCACCACTCGTAATGTACGAAACTTCGATGAAATCGGTTTGTTTGAAATAAGCAAGTAAAACACATCGTGGGATCGTGTATCCAATATGATTGATTATAATTATGATCTTGTTGTGTTAAATATAACACTAAACCAAATGCTACAAGAAAGATCTAAGAATCCGTTAAGTCAAATGTCAGTTTGATCGGTGTTCACCGAGTTTTTAACCCCGTAGAATTCACTAGAAGTCAGAACATTCAGATTAAGCCAAAACAACTTGAAACTTGGCCGGGAGTCCCAAAAGAACTAGATAAAAGCTCCCAAGAATTTCTAGAAAAAACTAAGCCAACTTTTCAGTCGGCACCAATCCAATCCAATTGGATCGGTACCAATCTGAATTATTGATTCAGGGTAACTCCAAATCTCTTGCATCATGCTCCTATGTCTCCACTAAGCTCACCCAACAAATTTGGTAGCATTCCAAGCAACTTAGTTCCAGAAGTGAAGGTTCATCCGATTCAGAATACAGTTCAATCTAACCCATAAGAGAATCATCATCAAAACAAGTCAACAAGCTACGATACTACATAGAAAGCATCGTAACCAAGCATGATAGACAACCAAGTAGTCAAAGCATCAAAAATGCCTAACTATTTGGATCGGTACCGATCCAAATACTTTGCTCCGATGACCTTCAATATTTCTGGACTTCTTCTATATGATGCATGTAGGCTTCCGACAAAGCGGCTCTAGCCCAAGTGCCCTCCAACTCATATAAATACCACCCCATCTGCAATAGAAAAGGGATCTGATTTGATCTGAGGGGATCTAATCTCTGCTGAACTAACAGCAACAACTCTGTCATTGCTTCTTCACTCTTCTCCTACCTCACAATAGCCATTAAGGGGTAACTGAGGTCCTTTCAGTTGTCTCTAATAATGGTAGCATGATCTAACTTAGGAAAGAAGAATCATAGTGTGATCAAAACTCCTTTGTAACATCAGTTGATCAATAAAAGCTATAAAGTGGATGTTGGCTTCATTAATAGCCGAACCACTATAAAAATCTTCTTGTCTCTTTATTATTTCTACTCTTTTTATGTTTGTTTTCTATATTATTTGCTCTAAGAAACAGGGGTAGATGCTTTCACACTCAAACCAGGGTGTTGATCCATTTTTTGGGTTAACGTTTTGGTGCTTTCACAAAGAACTGAACTTAGGCATAGATCTAGCATTTCTCTTTAGATCCGCCATACCCAGAAACGAAATCCATCAAATCAGCTATAGGAAGTTTGAAGCTTGCCGTTAAAGATCAATGGCGGAGGGAAAGAGAACTGCCTTTGAAAAATCTATAGGAGCCGTTATAGCTGGAGAAGAGACCAATTCCCAACAAGCTGAAGCCAACAACTTGTTGAAGCGAATTCTGGAGCTAACACCGAAGATCGGGTACTGGGATCTTCTACCCCGCATGAGGTCATCATTAAAGGCGAATTGAACAAAATAATTGATGAAATCAACCAAAAGATGGAGAATGACCAAAAAGCTCTTATGGAAAAATTAAATTCCCTTCTAACTTTGCAATCACTAGCAGCTCCAAGAACCATGCCAGAACCCATGATTGCCACGGAGCAGGAAAACTCTTCTGTTTCTGGCCTAAATAGAAGAAACAGAAGGCAAAAGCAAAAAAGGTATAGTTGGTGGAGCTGTAAGAATCGTCATAGAAGGAAACGCAAGCACTCTGCCAACTGCAACGCAACCTGCTATAAACTTGAATCTAGGGGTGGAAACCTTACCGAAAATATAGTGGTGGATCTCTCCGACTCTGAAGATGGTGAGCAACTTGACAACGACAAGTTGGAAGAAATTGCAAATGCACTCAATATCGGCAGGGACGCCTAAATTGCCCCCATCCGACGAACCGCAAGCGAACGGGACTCTAAGGGCCAAACACAGGAGAGCCTAGGCTTCAGACCACTTACTAAGATCATTTGCGAAATCAAACACTTGGTATAGCCACTGATAGTCAACCTACGGAATACCAGACATCGGAGGCATATATCGCGGATATGATCAAGCGCTTGATGGATGAAAGTAAGGAAATGAGAGATGATGAATGGGGATCCACTCGAAGCAGCACTCCCTTCACTGATGACATTTTGAATGAACAGCACCCTGAAAAGTTTACTATGCCGACTATTCCATCTTACGATGGAACTAGAGATCCAAAACCCCACTTGTACAAGTATAATTGGTACATGGACGGAACAAATGCTTCAAATGTTGTTCGACATAGTTGTTTTCCTATCTTCCTAGAGGGAATTGCTTCTATGTTGTTTACCAGGCTCCCACCAAAATCCATCTCCACTTTCAATGAATTAGCAACAAAATTCCTTGATCAGTTTATGCTTCACACGGCACAGCCAAAAGACGTGATGTCCTTATCAAGCTTATTCCAAGGACGAAATGAATCTTTGAAATTCTTCATGAGTCGATTCAACATGGTGGTGACTGAAGTAAGTAACCCAAATGAAGATATGTTCTTCATGGCCCTGGTCCACACTATCTACCCCGACACTGAATTCGAAAAATGGATCAAAATGAAGCAACCTACCATTAGGAAGGACTTTAACTAAAAGGCAAGCCAATACTTGAGATTGGAAGAGGCGGAGGAGCTAGAAGGAAAACTTGCTAACCCACAACCAACCAGCGCTGGCTAGTATAACGTGGCAGCTAACCAAGGCGTAAACACCTCCGGAACCGATGCAGGAAACGCGGGGATGGATAGGAATCATAAAAGGAAGAACCAAAATTCCAACAAGCGAAATGGAGGTGACAAGCAACTTAAAGGCTTCAGGCCCGAAGACTACACCTCGCTCATCAGAAAAGGGTCGTACAACATTTCAACTCCAAGATCCGTAACCATACTTTTGAAGTAGGAGACCTTGTCCTCAAACCAGTCTACCCTGTATCAGGAACATTCAGACCAAACAAGGAAGGGCCCTATGTAATCGGCCAGAAGTTAGGGGATGGAAATTCAAGCTAACAACCGTTGATGGAACCCAAATTCCTCGTGCTTGGAACAGTGAATCGCTACATCATTATTTTATCTAGGACTCTCTTATGTATTTCTTATTTCAGCAAATAAGCCATCCCGGGATACCGAAGGCATTATAAATAGGCAGAACTTGCCCAACTTTTATTTCAATTAATGAAATTGCTTTGCTTTCTGAACCGATAAAACTATGTTCACATAAGTAACCTACCAAGTCGATGGGGTCAAATAGACTCAAAATAATTCGATCGCTACTTGAGATAGTGGAATGCTTCTACCTTCTGTTTACGTCAGAAACGGAAGAGGTTTCCTGGTCAGGTTCATGCATCATGATCTTGTTGTATCCCGAGTAGGCATCCATGAATGACTGCAATTCATGTCCAACCGTCCCGTCTAGAAGCTGGTCGATTCTAGGTAGTGGAAAGCTGTCCTTTGGGAAAACTTTGTTTAGGTCTGAGTAGTCGATACAAGTTCGCCATTTTCCATTGGATTTCTTGACCATGACTGGGTTGGATACCCTTTCGGGATAGGTTGCATCATGGATAAAACCATTCGCCGTCAGCTTACCCACTTTGATGTGCACGTAAATGTGCATATTTTTACTACCATATTTTATCGAATTAAATTAAATAAATGATCATATTGGGTGTTTTAACATGTTTAAACCAAAATTCAAATTATTTTCAAATCGTCACATATTCATCTTCATCCAAGAGCAAAATGGTAATTTTTGTGCATAAACTAATTTAAGAAAATTTAATTGGAAATTTCTATATTATTTTGTTGGGATTTGACAAATACAAGTGGTTTCATAAAGATATATGCATGCACAAAGAAGATACAAAGGAATGAAGATGGAAATAATTCAAAGCCATGGATCATGGAGGACCCCACCTATCCACCTACCTTCATGTACAAATTAGAAGATAATACACATGCTAATGACCATTAAAGCTTCATGCAAACTTAAATGATGATCTTTTGATGCTAATGATTACTTGGTGGCCACACTACCTCAAGGGTAGTTTGGGTAGTTCCCAAAAATTTGGATTAGGGTTTCATACATATATAAATACCCTTTATGTTCATGTAATTAGTCTCCTCTTCTCTTAGTCTCTCTTCTCTTAGGTTCTCTTCTCTTAGGCTCTCTTTCTCTTAGTTTAGTTTAGGATCAAAAATAAAATGAGAGCTCTCTTTCTTTTTATGGCTACTTAGCCATTTCTTTTATGTAATTTTCTTTTTACGCAATTTAATACATGCTCTCTTCTTTTGATTATTTACTTTCATGTTAGTAGTGTAGGTTTACATTTTATGCAAGTAGATTAGTTTTTTCCTTTCTTTTTGCTCTCTTTTTCCTCTTTCTTTTGTTCTATGTTACAATCTATATTTGTTGATATGATAACAAATATGAGAAGCTAAACCTCTTTAATTTAGGGGTAATGAAGCTCTCTAATTATATAGATTCAACATAATTTGGTAATCTATGCTCTCCTTTTGTGCTTAATGACAATGCTTGAAGTGGTTTAACTTGTAGTTTTTGCTTTGAATTTGATAGCCTATATTGTTGACACCAAGTAGGCTATGCTTAAACAATCACAAACAATAATTACCTCTTCATCTACATATGATGATGGTAACGAAGTGAATGTTGAAATCAAAATTTGATGGTCTATATTTCTAATTCATAGTTAATAGGATAGATTTTATGTTCAACTTTGTTGTCATTTTTCATATGAGTTTATAAATGGTTTAAGGGGTGTGTTATAGTTTGATGGCTTATGTTGAGCTAATTAATAGCACAAATAGGCCATACTTATGATAAGCACATCAATTAAACTAACTAATGACCAAAAAAGTGAGATCGTAATTTCATGTTGTGTTGATTTATATGATCTAAAGAGTGGAAATTATCACTAAATTGTCTTTTTACTCTCATATTTTTATCACTTTCTTTTTTTCATTTTCTTACTTTTTTAGCTAATCACTCTCAACTTTGTTTTAATTTGATTAAATAGAAATTTAGAATCTAACATATTCCCTACGGAGTGACCCATACTCGCCACGTACTAACTTTTGTACGTTGTGCGCTTGCGGTTAATTTTTATTATAAATTCGCTCGACGGTTTTCTAGACCGATAGAATTTCCGTCGACGAACAAGTTTTTGGCGCCGTTGCCGGGGAGTTGTTTTGATTTCAATTTTCTATTCTTTGAATTATTTTCTTTTGATTTTTGTGTGTGTTTTGCATTTAAAAAAAATTGTATTTGTGTGATTTTTGTGCTAATTTTGTTGTGTGCTTATTTTTTAGTCTATTTTCATTTGGCATTTGCATCTCTTCATTAAAAAAAATAGATACACAATTTCATTCGAAAAAAAGAAAAAAATTTATTCATTTCATTTTCATTTTTCTTTTTACATCTCACTTTACATTGCTACTCAAAACTGTGCATTATTACATTGAGTCCTCATTCTCACCCCTCTGCAACAATCCAACACTTCTATGCACACTGTTGCACACTAAACAACCTTCAGACATACCCAAACACACTGCCTAACTCAATCACATCCCCCCTCTACCACGTCCCCTTCTATCCCCACAAACTGCTCTTTCCCTTCAGTTCAACTTCCTTGCCAACACCACAGCCACATTCTTGCATTTGTGCATTTCAACAATATCACAGTGCACTTCAACCATATTCATATTACTGCTGCTACCAAACAAACCACCAGACATCACCGAACACCACTAGCATAACCCTGTCAACAGTCTACAAACATTGATCACAGTCAACTTCTACAAACCATTTGCTTCCACATTTTTCTGTTTCACCTTTTTGTGCTGCTACCTTATAGACTACTTCAGTCATCACTGCTCCAACCTGCACATATACAGCTGTAGTCTGAAACCATACTTCAACACACTCAACAACCACCTTCAGTGCCACAAGCCTTCCCACTGCTGACAATCACCTTCATACAACTTCAAACCAATCAACACTCGGCTGCTCTTCCCCTTCTTTTCAACACACTCCTCGCCCTGTCATATACAATGTTTCGACCACACTACACGTTCCAGCTTCTAACCACACATTCCCCTGACCACACCATACTCCTTTGCAACAAGCAACTCATCACACAACCACTTTTCAGCTTACTACTGCATCAGTCCTCCACCATACATCTAACAGTGCAAATATAACTACCTTTCTACAAACTATTCCATCGACTACGTCAGTCCTTCACCAGTGCACAAAACTGTGCTACAAGCCACTTTTCACCGCTACATCATAACCATACTTCATCCACAACTGAACCATTCCACCAAGCACTAACATATCCACTTTTCGACCATCTGACTGCTACTGCCCCCCCCTTCACTGATCCATCAACCCAGTTTACTTCACCATCACATTCTCCTCTACCACAAATCCCAAACAAAATCCACCAACAACATACTTCCCACTGTCAAGCAACAACTACTGACCACATCTCTCACTATATCACACATAGCAGCAGCTCTTCCTGACCAACCCCCTTGACCATCTCTGACCATCTCCATATACTCAACAACAACAGATCATCCCTAAAACCACCCACAACTGAACAACTCATCAAAATTGCGCTGTCATTTCACAGTTTGCTACAACCCACTCAACATCATACCACCACTTCAACAAACCAAATTCATCCAACGAACCTCCTTGATCACCATTCAACTTCCATCCTGCGACATCAAACATTTAACTGCCTACATATTCACAAAACTGCTGATAGACAGACATTGCTCATTGACACACTTCACTCCACATACAGACAATCACATACAAACATTCACTTCCCTTTACTGCACTCTCTTATACAAAAACATTCACTTCTGTCTCACAAACGTTCACTTCTATCTCCATAACAAACCATCCACAAAAATACCCCTACTATCTCATTAACTTCATCCCTTCCATAGCCAACCCACTTCATTCACAGAAACCACTCACAGAACTGCTGCCATCCACCTCTTCTTGCTTATCCGCCTTACTGCCTTACTACCACGAATCTACTTCTGCCATACCATCTGCTACTTTTACCACCTTCACTTTATACAAACTGTGTTGTCGTTCTATTAAAAATCCTTTTCAACTGAACATATTGCATTGCCAAAATAGCTCACCATACCATCATTGATCACCTGAGTGCCATCTTCAATTCACAGCAAAACCACCACCAATTCCTCCCTCCATCTACAATTCAACCTGCCACTTCACTGCCCATAGCACATAAACATCATCAGCACAGAAAACGATCACCACATTCTCAATCATGAAAAAAAACTCACATTCAAGTCGACCGCCTCACCGACACCCTCTTTGACATCACTGTTCCCAGCCATAGTCAAACAACCACATACGAACCATCTCCACTTCACCGCTTCCCAATTCAAACTTCGTCCATCACCACAACAACCAGACTCGACTTCAACTCTGATCAACAACTCGACATTCGAACATCCTTGAGAACCAATCACCGAATCACTCGACAATCATCGAACGAAACCAAAATCGACCATCCCCGACCACAACATCATCTCCTATCTCTGTCAACCCACAATCGACAACATCTCAAACCCAATCGCCATGCCAATTTCCTTTTTTTATGAATTAGATTGCACAATTTCTTTTTTTCCCCCTTTTCTCTACACGATTTTTCTTTTTTGTTTTTTGGTTTCGTTTGTTCGTACAGAAAAAGATAGTGGGTTGGCAAAAAGGGGATTGGTGGGCTTGGTTTAATGGGCCTAGTTTAAATTTTTATTTTTTCTTCTTCTCTTCCTTTCTTAGGTAAAATTTTCCTTTTGTTTCAAAAATACAAAAAAAAGAAAACAAAAGAAAATTTTCTCAAAAAAATATAATAATATGTTTAATTTAGTTTAGTATTGTTTTCTTTTGTTTTCAAATAACAAGTTTCTTTTTATTTTATTTTCTTTGTTTTCTTTTCAATTGTTTTGTTTTCTTCTGCCTTACTGGTGTATAAATGGGATTGATATTGAGTGTGTGGCATGCAATCTCCAGCGATACCCCACACATATCAGAATGCGTCCAAGTGAATACGTCCAGGTTGGAACGTAAATATTTTATTAGTTCCTGCCGCATCTTATTTCCAAGATGTGACCCAATTTTCAGGAATCGAGTTAGGTCATCCATATCGACCGGGATAGGCACTGTCGGTGCTGCCCGATCCTCCCCTGAACTCTTCTTTCTAGGGTCTAAAGCCATTTCAAATCGGCTATGGTCCCCAAGCCAGGGCGGCTCTGTAATTGCTATGCAGTAGGTTCACGAATGTGGAGAGTTTCCCCCGCATTCTTCTCCTTTTTTTTTCTTCTAGACCCAAGCAGTTCCGTGATATAGCATTCTCTAGCAGTACTTTGGTCTCCTCTGATCACTCCATCTCCATTCTCCATTCTCCATTGGAAAATTCATAGTTAGACACCACTATGCAAAAGTAATCCTGAAATATGCCAAAGCAGGCCGACCCATGAAAGCATTGTAGGCAAACATTTCATCTACGATCAAGTATGCTCCATCTACCTGCCGAGTCAATGGAAGCAAATCGACCCAAACCATTGATCGACGGAACTCGATCCCTGCCTTCTAAGAACCGATGTTGCTCCGGCGACATCAGGAAGGTCCGAATCAAAGACACACATTTTGTAAAGCGCGTACTCTCAAGCCTCTGATCGACGAAACTCGATCCCTGCCTTCTAAAAACGGTGTTGCTTCGGCGACATCGGGAAGGCTCGAATCAAAGCCACTCATTTCATAAGCCGTGCACTCTCAAACTGTTGGATTGACGGAACTCGATCCCTGCCCTCTAGGAACCAGTGTTGCTCCGATGACACCGGGAAGGCCCGAATCAAAGCCGTGCATTTCGTATGCTGCACACCGCCCCTTGGATTATGGAAAAACATCCAAGCAAACATAATTACTTAAGTTGTGTATCTCATAAGCTGTGCACCACTTCTTGGTTCGCAAAACTGTGACCGAGCAAGCGACGATCCCACCATGCGCATTTCGTAAGCCGCACACCACTACTTGGATCAACATAATCGCATCCAAGGACGAGGAACTCTCATATTACAAAAAGCCACACATTGCCTCTGGAGCTAAGAAAATAGCACTCCAAGAAGCAACACATGTGCATAATAGACTGAACATCAGCATTGTGATGGAATCACTTAATAGTATTTCAAGTGATCGGTGTTGCTCCGGCATCACCAATCACTTGGTGAAATTCTCAAGTGCGCAAATCACTTGCCGTAAGGCCACTAAAGAGCTTCATGGATATCTCAAGTCAGAAATCAAAATGGGATATCTAAAATGAGGACAATAAAGCCAGAAGCTAACAAAGATAGAAGTCACAGTATAAACCCGACTGGGGGCATCTAGAAGACTACCAGAGGAACCCAGTCTCGTATCAAGTGTTTGGAGTAAATAGTCCTATGAATTAGGGGGCACGCACACACCAATACTCAAACAAAATAGGAAATACTTCATAGTTCTGTTACCCCAAACAAAGAATTTTGGCAGTAATGACATGATTAAATAAAACGGTATAGAAAAATATCAACGACTACTTACATGTACAAAATCATGCTGGATAAAAAATAGTGGTATATAAAAGGCAATAGTGCATGAAAAATAGATAAGCAGGCAAGTGAAATTACAGTCAAAATTTCAACAATTTTATCACTTATAATATTTTTCATATACAACAACAAACAGCGGGAGCCGTACCCTCACAATATCGGCCAAGAAAAGGAAAATACAAACACCACTGTTGCAACAACAAGAAGAAATGCTAAGTGCAGATTCTACACTTGTACAAAAGCAACCAGAAAAGCAAAAGCTCTGCTTCATGACTACACGGACAGATCATGGCTTCTTGTCACTTCCTCTATTGCTGCCTTTTCTGCCTCTGATCGGCAACTTCTCAAGCTTCTCCAAATCCCGTCTCGGTGTGATCTCGCTTTCTGAAACATTCCCACTAGCAGACCCTCCTTTGCCTTTGTGCTTACGGGATTTGTGAGAATCCTTCAACGACACTTTTTGCTCTTCAACCTTCTCCTCCTTCACTGCTGCCATCTATTGCTCAGTCTCCACTTTATCTTGCTGGAAAGCATGATCTTCCTACTCCCGTGTGTCAGTAGCGGCCATGCCCTCCTTTTAAGATATAGAGAGGTCATCAAACCATGCAGCGGTGCAATTTTCTCAGAGTGCAGACCAGGCTGTGAGCGGGGTGTGAAAATGATGGTTGATGTGGTCAGAATAACAGTAGATCCGGCACCATGAGGAGGAGGTAGCTCGGTAGGAAGAGAGGTCTGATCTGTAATATCATAATAAAGGCGGTTATCTTGGCAATTTCATCTGACCTAAACTGGAAGTCTGAACATGGGAGAGATAACAAAATTACATGCCGTAGGGGTCTATTCATGCATCACAACTTCGAAGCCCTCATCGTTGCCCTCTTTTGATGGCTGCATAAGCACATGAGTAGTAAGAGCGGCCGAAGAAGAACCATTTATTGAAGTAGGAACGATCCCCTCATCAGCACGGGGATGTGAAGACGACTTACCAGTACCTGAAGTAAATTGCTCGATTTTAGCCTTAGCGGTGGTCGCGGCATCAATAACTTCTCACTCACTCTCCAGTCTCAAGAACTCCTGGCCCTCCCCTAAAGCTTGATGGGACTCTTCATTCAGATATGCTTGAACCAACTCCTCTTCAGTCTAACTGCCGTCCATTTCTTGAAATTGGGCTAGAATCTCTTACCATACTACGGCAAGTGTACGAGGGAACAGCGAACCTAAGTAACTAGGACTCCTCTGATGTAGCACAGAGTTGACATAGAAGCCCAAATCATAGCATCTAAGCCCTTCTTATTCTTTGTGAAGGTATCTTGAAGCTTTGAAAAGCTGGCATCTGTGTTAGCCTTCTCTACCGCCAGTTGTTTCTTCTCAGCATCCAAGTTCGAGACTTGTTCGCGAAGCGAGGTGATCTCTTGGGCCTGCTCAGCGATGGTTTTCTTCTGCATCTCAATCATCTCCTTGCTTATCTTCAACTATTTTTTTAATGTCACCTCATTTGTATGGAACTTCTTTATCTCATCTCTAAATATGATTGTGGCTCGATCAGTGGATTCCTTTAGCTCCTTAAGCAAAGAAGCACTTTTATTCTCCCTCTTGAGGGCGTCATCCTCTTTTTCTTTAGCCTCTTAATCTCTGCATCGCGATCTGTGAGCTACGTTTCATACTCATCCCTTTTGGGCTCAAACGAGAGGATTTCCAAGTAGTTATTCCATTTAACAGTTGACAGCTGTATGCATAATTTTTCCCATCCTTCAGCTTTCTTCAAACTGCTTTGAATTGCTTGGAAATGGGATGAATAAGATTCGGAACGAACTCACTTCAGAATGGGCTTATCAAACGCAATTCCCTTTAAGAAAAAATTAGGGAATGTAGCTTGTAGAGGAGGGCGGCCAGTAGGAAGAATATAAGGCACACGCCTAGAAATCTGGGGAGTGGCAGTCATAACGGTATGGGTGGAAGAGGTCAAGGCACCTAAAATCGGGACATTTATCTCGGTGGAAGTAGGAGGTTGTGAAGCGGATTCGCGTTCTTGATCTCTTTTCGGCCTCTTCGACAGATCTCCCAGGTCAGTTGGGCTCTTCCTCTTTTTGTAGCCACCTTTCCTATCTCTGCTTTGATCTCTCTCGGCATGGCGATGCTCTTCCGCCTCCCTCTCCTTCCTCCTTTTCCTCTCATCGTCGGTCTCTCAAGGAGTATAGTACCTTGAAGAGTGTCTCTGCATACGCTGAGACTCTAAAACTTGATCAAGATCATCGTAAAGACCACGAGACATGATTCCAGCAGTAAACGATAAAATGGCTTTAGGAAAAGGCGTTCGATGGACTAAAACATCATAAAGAAAAATAATATAAAGTGTGTGATCCTAGTAAAGTGTGTGTTGTAATTTAACGTCCCCAGTGGAATACACAAACCAGATCAGTCACCAACTAATGTCAGAACATTGCTTCCAGCAGAGGCGATCTAAGTAGACCGAGAAGGCGACTCTTCTGAAGTAAAGTCGTCCATCAACTCATCCATATCCACAAAAATATTACCTGTATCTCCCAAATCAATGTCAGCATCTTCCGATAGAGAGATGGGCATACACAGTCTTGGAAGAAGCTCCCTCGATAGGCTCTTTCAAATAAGGTGAGGTTGCATAACCGGGGCTTAATTTCGAGGCTTTGTCACCTAACTTGATGTCACCTTCATCAGTGTCCCAATCTATTTCTTCCTCATTTACAAGATGCTCCTCGCTGATTTCTCCTTCTTCCTTCTCTTCAATAAGCGGAGCCTTGCCCTTTCGTGAATAAATTCTTTCGCTTTCTCTTCTAGAATTGAGGGCATTTTGGTGGACTATTAGCCTCGATTTGAATTTCAACTTGCATACGGGTCTCCTCTAACCCATCGAATGGGCTACTTTCCTCTTCATCATCATCGTCATCCTCACCAGAGTCATGGGAAGCGAAAACAGAACGGGTTCGGGCTCTAGAACAAGAAGGAGCACTAACAAATCTGATGGATTTCCTAGGGTGTAAAAGCCCATATCGGCGAAGATTCTCATCTGTGAGAAAGAATCTAATCGTGCGCTCCTGAGCATCAACCGCTTTCAAGGTATCGAGAATGGTGTTGAGTGTTGGGTCTTTGTTAATATTCGAAAGAACTGCAAGGAATATATGATAAACTTATAGCAATTAAAGGAAACTCCAAACACGATGAAGGAAACTTACCCCCGGTTGTCCATAAACGAGTGAATCTTTCTGGACACTTAGCAAAAAACAACTGATTCTTAAATGAAGGAGCTTTGCTGGGAAGATCCAGTATATGCTTCTGGCTCCACCGTGCTTCAATATAGAATATTTCTTCTTGAACAATAAGAGATACCGCAGCTTAGTGAAGCTTGGGGCGCGGTTAAGAGTCTACATGAATAGAACGTACAAGCATGTCAACACGGCGTATCCATTTGGAATAATTTGGAAGGGGGCTAACCCCATATTCACAAGGGTTGTCATCAAGAAGTGGTTGAATGGAGGCATACCTTCGTACATGCACATATATCGATGACAGGCCACATACCCAAGAGGCGGTCTATAGGCAAACTCTTCTCTTTAGAGCATAAGTACATCATCCTTCGGAATACCATGTTGTAAGCAAATGCTTTGCAACATCTTATGTGTAATAGCTGTAGAAGCCTTCTCATTAGGATCAAATAGGGCTCAGAAATTAGGAGTACGGTCAAGAACAGGCCTGATCGGTATCAGACGGCCATATTTACCTGCCGTCGAAGGAGCGGCAACCCAGTCAAGATCGTTGATGGCTCCGCTTTAGAAAAAAGTGAATTTCCTTCAATTGATTTGCACCATGAAGATTTGCGAACTATTCTACACAACAAAGCTTGTGTTCAAAACGGTCAGCTCTCGATCAATACGTCCAAACTAAATGAAAATCTTCAGCATTAGTTGACTTTATATCTCTAAAACGCGATAACATGATGAGTTGCATACAAGATTCTACCCTAAGCTGTTATCACCTCCCAAAACGACCAAAATCAATCTGCAATAAACATCATCTCCACTGCCGATTAAAATTCACCGCTAGTCACCACCAAAAACATCAAATCCACATCACCAACCTTCAAAATTGAGAAGGATGTTTCAATCTCCGATTCAAGACAACCCAAACTAGGGTATTGGGTGGTTTGGGTTGGCAATGCCTCAAAACGGAGGTGATCTCGATAGTGGGATCCACTTAGAATGGCGGCGGCAGCTCCAGGAGATGGCCTGATGCTGCTGGTGGTGAAGATCGACGGCGGTGGCTTTTTGGCTATTGTAGGCTTTAGATCGGCGAGGGTTTGGAGCTATTGGATCGGTTCGGCTTGAATGAAGTAAAATGGGAAAATGGGTAAACCAAACCCTTTATAATAAAAGAAAAAAAGAGAGAGTTTGGAAAAAAATTCAAGTACTTGGATCGGTACCGATCCAAACCAACTGGATCGGTACTGACCCAAATTTATTCCTTCAAATGGTCCCAAATTTCCCCTACGCGACCTACTCATCGTTCGTATTCATTTTAGAAATTATCAAGTCAAGATCACTCCGTAATCACGAACAATGGAGATTCACACTAAGGACTGAACAGTAACCAGTAGTCCGTAGATGGCTTTTCAAGATAGCCATATACAATTAATGAAACTCCTTAAAACGGAAACCCAGAGGTAGTCAATTTCAGAGTACGCCTTGTTTTCAACGAAAGCATACTCTAAGGGGAAAATATTAACCGAGTTTTTAACCCAACAGAATTCACTAGAAGTCAGAACATTCCAAGACGAACTGTTATTGGTTTCTAGTCAAGTTCTTGGTGTCACGGCCTTGCCAAAAGGCGGGATAACATTTGCCCCCCAAAGTACGTCTTGTGTGAACATGACATGCTTTGAAATGCTGCATCCTTCATTCTGAAAATGTTCTATTTGATTCGTTGAGTAGTTGCTATCTTTTCATCAAAAGATGTAACCTTCGATTGATTTCCAGTAATATAAATGTTGGTTTGTTGACTGCCAATGATTATGTAGTGCATTGTTGTAACTGAGTGTCGAGTGCTAGCGATTTGTTGTTCACTGTTGTAATTGTCATCAGGTGAGCATTCAATTCCTGTAAATTTTGAAAATTGAATATTAGTTCATCATACGCGTATGTATGTTAACCTGACTCCCGTCAGCGTTCGCACGTTCATGGGTCGTTGTCAAGTTTTTTTTTATCGAGTTTCGTAACGATCCTCTCCTAGATAGATGTGAAATTCGAGTTGTAACAACGTTCGATGGTTGTTTTAAGTCCTTCCTTTGTATCGATCCTCTCCTGGATCGATCTGAGATATTGGAATGTATGCTTCGCATCGATAGATACGTCATATTGGGTCTCGGATTGGCGGATACAGGAGTAATGCTTTATGTCGACAGAGTTGAACGATCTAGACATAATCATGCAGTGAGGCTTCATAGAGGATATGCCATTTCTTATTCCTTCATTCAAGAAGAATCCCCGATTGTGGATAATCTTTGATAGGAGCCATCCATGACTCTTTTTCTAGATCCGTCTCCAAGATCTAGTTGATCTTCATATGTTAATGCCTGGAATAATAAGCATTTCAACTGGGACAAAGTCTATTTGCCGCGCATCCCCAGAACTGGCTAGCTTGGCCAGTGACTCAGCTTTTTCATTTTGTTCTCCAAGGATGTGTGTAATGGTGTAATAGTCGAAGTCGGCTAATAGCTCTTGGACCCAGCTGGGATAAGGAGCAAAATGTTGCCCCCTAGTCGAATAATCTTCCCTGACTCAGTATACTACTAACCAGTAATCACATAAGATATGTAAAGTTTCCACTCCTAGTTTTCTTGCAAGTTTGAGCGCCAAGGCTTCATACTCAGCTTCGTTATTTGTTGCAGGGAAGTTGAGTTTGAGGGCGTAGCAGATCGATCGTTCCTCAGTAGTCATTAACGCAACTTCGACGTTAAAAAGCCGATCATCGGAAGTTCCATCTATGTACGTTCTCCATCGGTTGGACGGTTCTCCACTATTCTTTGTATAATCGTCTGATGTAGTGAATTCAGATATGAAGTATGCTAATGTTTGACCTTGGAGAGCTCTCCGAGGGAGATAAGTGATATCAAATTGGCTTAGCTTGATACTCCATTTCAGTAACTTTTTAGACATCTAAGGTTTCTATTGGACCTATCGTAACGGTTGGTCGATATGGACGTTAATGGGGTGAGCTTGTCAATAGCTAGCCTTCATCATATACTAGTCTTTGGATTCGTTTATCTTCATATAGCATTGCGATGCTTATGGTGTGTGTTGACACGGCCCAATTGATGTATAAATCTTCGCGATCCAAAGGTTTGGGTAAAATGGAAGGTCTCTTTAAGCGATCTACCATAGCTGCTTGGTTGTCCTCGGTACCTGGGTGTCTCAAACTGTTGGAATTTTCTAGAAATTAGTCTTGATTCCATGAGAATTGATGATGAAAACAAAGAATCTTTCTGATGTAATGGTGAAAGAGCATTTCAAAGGATCGAGTTTCATCCTGCATTTTTTAGAGAGCACCGAATACCTCTGTCAAGTCATCGATATGGTTTTGATAGTTGTGATCTCACGAGCATATTAACCACATCTACTTTCATCGATCGACCGATATGATTTTTGAATGATCTGTTAATCGTTCTTTGGTAGTAGCATAAGTGTTCTCAAGTTTGAATCCATGGATTTCAGCATAGCACTATAGGCCCAGGTCAATAATGAAACAGTTGTATTCCTGGTCTAGGACATGCTTCAGTATCCGATTGTATCTGGAGTTTGCATCCATGGATGTGAGTAATTCATGTCTGATGGTCAGGTCCATCAGTTGGTTGATCATTGGAAGTGGAAAGCTGTGCTTTGTCATACCCCATGCAAATCTGAGTAGTTGACGTATTCCTCCACTCTCTGTTCGTTTTTCTTATAAGTAAAGGATTGGATACTCATTTTGATTGGAGGGCATCATGGATGAACCCACTGGTTTTGAGCAGATTCGCCTTCTCTTTAAGTGCAACGGATCTCTCCGGATCCATGTCGCATCGTTTTTGTTCACCGAGACATGCCTCGGGTCGACATTTAATGCAGGGTTCTTCATGGCTAGCGAGGGTATATATATATATATATATATATATATATATATGAGGTCGAGTCCAAGTGAACACATCAAGATTCACCTGAAGTAAAACAATTGACTCTTTCTTCATAATTGCGTAGAGTTGTGATCTGATCTACAATACTCGTGATGGATTGTAGGCGCCTCATGTGTATATTTGCAATGGTAAATGATCAGGCTTATAAGGACGTTGAATCAAAGGATTAGTAGAACTTAGCCTTGTACTGCACGCTGCTACATAGTTGGCTCCAACTTTGAGATTGAATTCACTTGTGTTTCTGAATGATGCTCTTTTCATTCAATGTACTCGTGATCCGTTGCTCATTGTAAGGGTTGGAATGATGATTATTCGCCCATGAGTTCGGGTATTGATATGATGATTCTATCTCTAGGCATCCTTTCAGTCATAACCTAGAGTTGTTATGAATATCAGGCATGGGTCATAGGTTCAAATTGTCATAGTCAACTCTCGGATAATTACTCTTTTCCCCCCAGTCTCAGGTTGGCGGATGCATTATGCGGACGGTCTAGTCTCGTCCTAGTTGTGTCTATACTTTAGTTCAAGCTTTAAGAACCAGGGTTGATTGATGAATGGTTGAATCATATTAATCTTATCTTCTTGTTCGTGCCCCCAAGTCTGGGGAATATCTCGATAAGTGGCAGGGTAGATAATGTCTGCTACAATTTTGTATTCTATCCCATTGAACCATGGGATCGAGTTAACCGATGGAAGGCTGAGTCGTGCCTATCCTGTATTATGTTCTAGTTCTTTCCTATTGGCGGAATACATTGTTACTTTGCCGACATTCGGACATAAGCTAGATTCTGGATGGTCAATGACATTCACTTCGCTGCTTATGTCGCCATACTTTGGGCAAAAACTGAAGAGTGAATCGTCTAGTCAGATCCAATGCAGGATTGATGCTTCCCTTGTTGAATCCAGGGTAAGAATCAATGTGCAGATGTCTAGGTTGCACTTGTTTTGAATTGCTCTTTTAGTCGGATCATGGTAAGAGTCAATGAATGAATGGTCGCGTTGCATTCATTTGGAGTTGGGTGATCGACCATGTCCATTTCGATTTACGTTCTCCCGTCAGATTTAGGGATAAAGTTAGCTCGAATGCGGTCATGTCATGCTCATCTGGTCTCATGCTCTTCCTGATGGATCAAAGGAAGGTAACGGAGGACGAATGGTCAAGTCACACCCATTCGTGGTTTATTCTTATATCCATGCTCTGTTGGTCAAAGGTATTCGATGGAGTTCGGGTTACATCAACTTTTAGACGAAGAGGACTGATATTGACCGTCGATTCAATGGTACGATGTGAAAGGTGCAGATCGATATTGCCCGTCGATCCGGCGGTACGATATAATTGGTTGCCCAGAACTTCGGGCATCATTCTAATTGGTTAGCATTAGGGTCTCCTTATAGTCGTTGCCTTAAGTTGTAAAGGACGCTAAGCTGGAGATGTAGCGAGTTACCTTTCTCTTCTTTCGGTGATTTGTACTTCTACCTCTAGTCTTGAGTTAGAAGAGTTAGTTCATGGATGGTCTAATTGCACCTGTAGTGAGTTTATATTGCTCATGTTGAGTCTAGGTCAGAGTTGGTGAATGAATGGTCGAATCACATTCATTCGTTTGTCTATTCTTGTAGCCACACTTTGGGGATCAAAGTAAGTTGAAGGGCCATTAACCACACCTATTTGATGTTTATACCCCTGTCTGCACTCTGGGGACTAAGAGTTTTAGTAGAAAATGGTCAGACCGCGTTTTCCTCGGTCAATTCCTCTGCCCCCAGTCAAGGGCAAAAGTCGAAGTGTGGTCGGTCAAATTACAACAACTTTAGTTTGATGCTTCTCCCACTGAACTGTAGGAAGGAAATGATTGGCGGATGGTTAGGTCACATCCGTCCATGTTGCATGCACAACCCATCGGATCACAGGCGAGAGTTAGTAGATGAACGGTCATGCCACGTTCATTTGTGGTTGGATGGTAGTAATATCAATTCAGAATAGGACATCCAGCTAGGTCCCTTTTTCGAATCTACGCCTCCCTGTCGAATCAAGGAAGAAATTTTGTCTTGTAGGGTTGGAGTGCATCCCTATAAATTTACGTTATGGGTCCCGTGCCAGGGACAAGAGTTGATGCATGGACGGTTGTGTCACGCCCGCTTAGTGCTGGATGGTCGGATCGCATCCAATTTTGTGTGTTAAGTGTGCCCCCATGCTAGGGGAAGATTGGAAAGCAGATGGTCGAACCACATCCGCTTTTTGTACTGCAGAACTTGATGAGGAACCATAGCCGATGGATGGACAGTCGAATCACATCCCTTTTGGTATTCATATTCCAAACATGCTTTGAGGACTGGAGTTGGTTGATGGGTTGTTAGTCACACCCATTGGTGTTTATACTCTAGCTTGCGCTCTCGGGACCGAAGTAAGTTGATGGGTGATCATTCGCACCCAATTGGTGTTTATACTCCAGTCCACACTCTGGGGACTTAGAGTTAGTTGATGTTTATACTCCAGTTCGCACTCTGGGAATCTGGAGTTAGTTGATGTTTATACTCCAGTTCGCCATTTGGGAATCTGGAGTTAGTTGATGGGTGGTCAGTCACACCCATTTTAGTGTTTATACTCTAGTCCGCGCTCTGGGGACTTAGAGTTATTTAATGTTTATACTCCAGTTCGCACTCTGGGAATCTGGAGTTAGTTGATGTTTATACTCCAGTTCGCACTCTGGGAATCTGGAGTTAGTTGATGGGTGGTCAATCACACCCATTTTAGTGTTTATACTCCAGTCTGTGCTCTGGGGACTTAGAGTTATTTAATGTTTATACTCCAGTTCGCACTCTGGGAATCTGGAGTTAGTTGATGTTTATACTCCAGTTCGCACTCTGGGAATCCGGAGTTAGTTGATGGGTGGTCAGTCACACCCATTTTAGTGTTTATACTCCAGTCCGTGCTCTGGGGACTTAGAGTTATTTAATGTTTATACTCCAGTTCGCACTTTGGGAATTTGGAGTTAGTTGATGTTTATACTCTAGTTCGCACTCTGGGAATCTGGAGTTAGTTGATGTTTATACTCCGGTTTGCACTCTGGGAATCTGGAGTTAGTTGATCAGGTATGTGAACGGTTGTATCATATCCACCCTGAGTAGGCAAGCGAAGTCGTTAGATGGACGGATCCATCCTCCTCGAGCTTGTAAATATGGAAGGCGAGGTCGTTAGATGGACTAATCCATCCTCCTCGGGTTTAGGTTGAACACGGGCGAAGTCGTTAGATGGACGGATCCATCCTCCTCGAGCCCATGTCCATAAGTTTATACTCCAGCTCACACTCTGGGAGCCGGAGTTAGTTAGAGGATTGTCATGTATCAATCCCTTATTGCCGCAGTGTGATGGCTTGTCCCTGAGCTCGGGGTTTCACTTAGCGAGTGATCGGTGGGATCCCGAATAACTTCCACTTATATGCCCTTCAACGAAGGATGAGATTTAGTTTATGGATGGTTGGATCATGTCCATGTTCATTTGGATTCCACTTTTGCTAAGCCTAAGGAGTAAGATTAGTGTTCTGGCAAGCTTTGTGCTTGAGCATAGGAAAGGATGGTCGAACTACATCCACTTTGAGTTGTGTATTTTCCCTTAAGTCGGGTGCAAGAATTGGAGAGCAGACAGTCGAGTCACGTCCACTTTATACTTTGCATTCTTTCGATCGAGCTAAGGAAGAGAGTTGAAATGACAGCTCGTGATGGTTAGCGAGTAAGCAGTCAGTCGTTGATGACTTTAAATTGAGGGTTGGACCCTGATGAAGTTGGTTTAAGGCAAGACTGTTTTGCCGAATTACAGAAGCAAACTGGAGAGTGAACAGTCAAATCATATCCACTTTAAACATGTGTTCTCAAATCATCCCAAGTGTCTAATGTAGGATTGGATGCATGGATGGTGACATCACATCCACCCTTGGTGTAATTCCGATTTTATCAGGCATCAGAAGAAGCATAAGTATTTTGGCGAGCTTCAAGTACGAGATGGAGAGTGCATTTTTGGGACATATAACTCCAAGTCTTTCTTACATCTCCTAATTAAATTGCATAGGCGGATGAGTGGATGGTCGGTTGCATCCACTTTGTACTAGAGTCCTGACCTTGTCGGTCTCTTCCGCTTTGATGCCTTGCCCCCAGTCAGGGGCATATAGTAGCCAATGAGTGGTTGAATCATGCTCGTCATGATGATACCTCAATGATTTGATCATAGTCCGCAGAGGTTATTTTGCACCCAATCTTAAGTACTCGGTTACCTACATCATTTGCAAGTAGTTTAATTCAAGTAGGTCATATTTCGCAACGTAAATGAAATTGAATTAGAAATAATTCAAAAGAGATCAGATCAAATCTCATTGATAAGTGAGGTAGCGTCGTATGCTCTCTATTTCACTTCATTCCATCCGTTCTCAGTTGGAAGTCTAACGCAAATGGTTCAATTTGATCAAAGTCCTTGATCGATAGGGGTCGGATGTTCCCAGTCCTTCGTTTTATGGGGCTTGCACATATTGTCAGAGCTATCCTTCCTGGAGCAGCCTTATGGCGTTGGCGTTCACGGTAGCCATCTAGAGAAGAGGAGTTTTCCGATCTAGAGTACGGAGCAGGTCCCCTCCTTATCTTTCTATGTTGATCCTTCATCCGATTCATCAACTCAAAATTGGCCTAGACATGTTGGTGTAGTCGTCGGCGGCGGTCCACCAGTTCTCTTGTCAAAGTTTGGAAATAAGCGCTGGTGATGAATTCATTTATGGGTATCGGCAGCAACTGGCTGTGAGCTTTGGATAAATTCGTTGGCTGCCAGCTTCTTCATTCACTTCAACAATATGAGAAGTATAACTGGTATGTCTAACCGTGATTGACGGTCTTCTCAGAGGAATGAGGAAAGACATATGCGTTTGATGGCATTCATCACCATTGGCGAAATCCACGCACCATTCCCACTTCATAAAGTAGTGTCGGGGGTTGTATTTCCATAGTACACCGACATAGTTAACATGTTGAATTTTCACTGGAAGTTCTGCATTTAGGATGGTTTCAACGAATAGGTCTCGATTGTGAAAGATTCTCCAGTCGACATTATGATCAGGTCCATTTTATGGCTACGGGGTCTTGTAACACTGGTGAATGATGTATGCACCATTGCCCGACGTTCGAGTGGTTTGCTGATGCCGATTGGATGGTGAGTTGGTTAAGATGGGCTCATAGGTTGGTGACTATTTCTAATTTTCACCCAGGTAGGAGGCCCATATAAGATAGGAGGAAGTCCTCTTAAGGTTGTATGTCGTGCTTCTAGTTATATGGACACGGTATGATTAAGATGCGGGCATTTGAAGATGGTTCAGCTATGACTAGCTATGTTTTGAGTTAGCAGAGTAGACAGTGTTGGGCAGTCGTCATATTAGCCATCGTACCATAGTTGTCAATTCAGGAGTTTAAAAGATAGTCAATTGGGGAAAGTTGCAGTCCACCATAGAAGCATGACATATTAACCAACTCTAGTTCTTGGCGTATTAGCTAGGTTCTCCAGCCTCTGGGAGCACCGGTTGAGTAGTATTCCTTTACCCATTCCTTGATTGCAATTCAGCATTTGTTGTTGTGATCTCTTATGTCTTGTTCAGTCTTGGAACAATTAGAAGCGTGGATGGAATGTTCCTTCATTAAATTGATCTTTGAATTCACTATGCGGGTGCTCTCAGCAAATTTGAGTCGTACCCGAAAATATTTTTTTTGAAATTTCGTATCGCTCTCAGCAATGTTCGAACGATACAAATGTTGGTGAAATTGAACGATCCGAAAAGTGGACAATTGGATCGATATGAAATGCACGCGGTTGGATCGATACGAAGTGGTATTTGAGTATCGATACGAAATGCACGCTGCAGGATCGATACAAAGTGGTATCTGAGGATCGATACGAAATGCGCGCGGCTGGATCGATACGAAGTGTATCTGAGGATCGATACAAATTGGACGCGTCTGGATCGATAGGAAGTGTGAACGATACGAACAGAGCAGTTGCGATCGATACGAACAGAGCAGTTGCGATCGATACGAACAAAGCAGTTGCGATCGATATGAACAGAGCATTTGCGATCGATACGAACAGAGCAGTTGCGATCGATACGAATAGAGCAATTGCGATCGATACGAACAGAGTGTGAAAATCGATACGAATTGGATGCAGATGGATCGATACGAACTGCGTGTGAGAATCTATACGTGTAGGACGTAGATGGATCGATACGAACTGAGCAGTTGCGATCGATACGAACAGAGCAGTTACGATCGATACGAACAGAGTAGTTGCGATCGATACAAATAGAGCAGTTGCGATCGATATGAACAGAGTGTGAGTATCCATACGAACAGGATGTGAGTATCGATACGAATTGGACGCAGATGGATCGATACGAACTACGTGTGAGTATCGATACGAAAAGTGATCGATACGAATGTTGTCATATTTTTTGGATGTGAATACATGGATACGAAAATGATCATATTTTCTGGATACGAAATGATGGATACGAAAACCAATCGATACGAAAAGTGATCGATACGAAAGTCGATCGATACGAATGTTGATCGATACGAAAACTGATCGATATGAATAGTCGATCGATACGAAAGCTGATCGATACGAATGTTGTCATATTTTCTGGATATGAATACATGGATACGAACATCACCATATTTTCTGGATACGAAATGATGGATACGAAAATGATCATATTTTCTGGATACGAAATAATGGATACGAAAATGATCATTTTTTCTGGATACGAAAATATGAATACAAAATTCACCATATTTTCTGGATATGAAAATATGGGTACGAAAATCACCATATTTTCTGGATACGAAAACATGGATACGAAATTCACCATATTTTCATGGATACGAAATGATGGATACGAATATGATCGTATTTTCATGGATACGAAAATATGGATACGAAATTCACCATATTTTCTGGATTCGAAAACATGGATACGAAATTCATCATATTTTCTAGATACGAAAATATGAATACGAAATTCACCATATTTTCTGGATAAGAAAACATGGGTACGAAAATCACCATATTTTCTGGATATGAAAACATGGATACGAAATTCACCATATTTTCATGGATACGAAATGATAGATACGAAAATATGGATACGAAATTCACCATATTTTCTGAATTCGAAAACATGGATACGAAATTCATCATATTTTCAGGGATACGAAATTCACCATATTTTCTAGATTCGAAAACATGGATACGAAATTCATCATATTTTCATGGATACGAAAATATGGGTACGAAGTTCATCATGAATGTAGTTCCTCTTAGATCTGGAGCAATCTGAATAGAATAGAAGAAACCATTGGACGGCAGATCTGGATCTCCTCCTTAGATTTTTGCAATCCAACGATGGTAGTAGATCCACTGAGCAGGAGAAAAGTTGGGTTTTTCTCAGTGAAAACACCAAAGTGTTTGAACCAAAATTGGGCACAACGCTCTTCGGATGTATTTGAAGAGATAAAATGAAGAAAATAAATGTAAAATGAAGCAGATCTAATAAACACACCAATAAACAGATAAGAAAATGCACAGAAACACAGGAATTTAGAGTGGTTCGGCGTATTGCCTACGTCCACTATGAAATTGATGACTTTATTGATGTTTCTTTGATGAATACTACTGATTTCAGCGGTTAACAGCAGATTACAATGGATTACAGTAGTATAGCTGAAGTTTGATAATCATTTTGGTAGAATATCGGCGTAAAGAGGCCAAAAGTCCTTCTTCTGTAGGTTCTGGGCTGCTATTTATAAGCGTAGGAGGCAAATATCTCGCCCAGATCTCGGGAGACTTCTTCTGGCACGTGGGTGGGCCCACGCGATCGATCCTAGGCGATTTCGACTCGATCCACGATCGATACGAACGAATTTCGTATCGATCAAGACTTGCTCCAATCGATTTGAAATTTGGCATGAACATTCTTCATGTTGTACTTAAGCTGCTGTGAAAATTTCATAGCATTTGGACTTGTAGATCATGAGATATGATCGATGCAAGTTGGAGTTTTTCCATTTGAGATCGATACGAACGAATTTCATATCGATCAAGACTTGCTCTGATCGAGTTGAAATTTGGCAGGAACATTCTTTATGTCATAAGTAAGCTGCTATGAAAATTTCATAGCATTTGGACCTGTAGATCAAGAGATATGATCGATGCAAGTTGGATTTGTTCCATCCACGATCGATACGAACGAATTTCGTATCGATCAAGACTTGCTCCGATCGAGTTGAAATTTGGCAGGAACATTCTTTAGGTTATACATAAGCTCCTGTGAAAATTTGGTGGCATTTGGACATGTAGATCTCGAGTTATGATCGATGCAAGTTTGGATTTCTCAACCGTGATCGATCAATATCTTGAACATACGAACTCCGATTGACTAGAAATTCGGAACGTTGGCTCTCATAGCTTTGCTTGTCGTGTCATATCAATTTTAGCACGATCCGGACTCGGAAAAAATTCGTCGATATCCATAGTGAGCCTGCGTATAACCGATATCCAAGACTAACTGTCATTGATTTCTAGTCAAGTTCTTGGTGTCACGGCCTTGCCAAAAGGTGGGATAACAGCTCCTAAGAAGTTCTAGTCAAAAATAAGCCAACTTTTCGGATCGGCACTGATCTGATCCAATTGGATCGGTATCGATCCGAATTATTTATTCGGGGTAACTCCAAATCTCTTGCATCACACTCTTATGTCTCCACTAAGCTCACCCAACAAATTTGGTAGCATTCCGAGCAACTTAGATCCATAAGTGAAGGTTCATCCGATTCAGAATACAGTTCAATTTAACCCATAGGCAAATCATCATCAAAAAAGTCAACAAGCTATGAAACTACATAGAGAGCATCATAACCAAGCAAGGAAGACAACCAAGTAGTCAAAGCATCAAAAATGCTTAATTATTTGGATCGGTACTGATCCAGTTGGATCGGATCGGTACAAATCCAAATACTTTGCTCCGATGACCTTCAATCTTTCTGGACTTCCTCTATGTGATGAATGTAAGTATCTGACAAAGCGGCTCTAGCCCAAATGCCATCCAACTCTTATTAATACATCACATTTGCAACACAAAAGGGATTTGATTTGATCTGAGCTAATATGATCTCTGCTAAACTAACTCCAATAACTCAACCATTGCTTCTTCACACTTCTTCTCCCTCACAATAGCCATTAAGGGCAACTTAGATCCTTCCGGTTGTCACTAACAATGGTGGCATAATCTAACTTAGGAAAGAAGAACCTATTGTAATAAAAACTCCTTTGTAATAGCAGTTGATCAATAAAAGGTATAAAGTGGACGTAGGCTTCATTAACAACCGAACCACTGTAAAAATCTTCTTGTCTCTTTACTATTTCTGCTCTTTTTACATTTATTCTCAATATTATTTGCTCTAAGAAACAGGGTTGGTGGTTTCACATTCAAACCAGGGTGTTGATCCATTTTTTAGATTAACAATCGGTTTACATAAAGTGCATTTTATTTGATATTCTTAAAAGTTAAAGATTACCAAATGCACATTTTTAAAGAGATTGTTATGATATTATCGTAAGTGTTTCTTTTGAATGGTTCGACCATTTAGAAAGGATATCGAATGTATAAGAGTAGAGGTAGCCTATGGCACAGTTGGGATAGAGAGAGTGGATGGTCACTTCTGCTTCATAATGAAACATCAAAAATAAAAATTGTAAGATAAAAGTAGATAAATATATGAGAGTAGAAGGAAATTTAGAGGTAATATCCTTCTCATGATCACATAAATCAACATAATGAAGTTATAATCTCTTTTTTTGTCATTAGTGAATTTAGTTGATGTGTTTATCATAAATATGGCCTATTTGTGCTATTAATTAGCCCAACATAAACCATCAAACTTTAACACACCCTCCAAACCACTTGTTAACTCTCATGAAAATGTTAATGAACTTGAAAATAAAATCTATTCTAAGCATGATCTATTCACTATTGATTAGTAATATAGACCATCTAATTTTGATTTTAAAATTCACTTCATTACCATTATTATATGTAGGTGAAGAGGTAAGTTGTGTTTATGTTTGTTTAAGCATAGCCTATTTGGTGTCAACAACATGGGCTATTAAATTCATGGTTAAGACAACAAAATATTTACCACGTCAAAACTTCCATTAAGCACAAAAAGAGATCAAATGAAATCACTATGCTGAAATTACATGATTAAGAGAGCTTCATTACCCCTAAATTGAAGGGGTTTAGCTTCTCATATTTGTTATCATGTCAACAAATGTAAATGGCAACATAGAACAAAATAAGAGGAAAAAGAGCGCTAACTAATTTTGCATGAAATAAATCTACTCTACTTATAAGAAATAAAACTATACTAATTACATAAAATAAAGAACAAGAATTAAAAGAGCATGAAATTAAATTGCATAAAAAGAAAATTACATGAAAGAAGGTTAAGAGGCCATTAAAAAGAAAAGAGAGTTTTTATTTATTTTTGAGCCTAAACCTAAACTAACTAAAGAGGAGGCTAAGAGCTCATTACATGAAACTGAAAGGGTATTTATACATGTTTTGAAACCCTAATCTTATTTTAGGGGACTACCCAAAATACCCCTCTAGGAAGTGTGGCCACCAAGTTATCATTAGCATAAATTAATCCTTCATTAAGTATGCATGTAACTTTAAGCTCCACTAACATATGCATTAGCTCTTAACTGTATATCAAGGTAAGTGGATAGGTGGGGTCCTCCATGATGCATGAGTTGATTTATTTCCAGCTTCATTTGTTTTCTTTCACTTGTGCATGCATGAATACATGAAGCCTCTTCTTTCTTTCATCCAATTTCCTACAAAATAACATAAAAATGTCCAAGTAAAATTTTCCAAATTAAATCATACACAAAAATGACCATTTTGCCCCTATATGAAGATGAATAAACAATGATTTGAAAATAATTGAAATTTTGGTTTAAACATGTTAAAATACCCTATATGCTTACTTATTTAATTAAATTAGATTAAATATGAAAACAAAAATATGCACATTTATGTGCATATCAAATACCCCCACACTTATCTTTTTCTTCGTCCTTGAATAGACTAAAACTAAGATAAATCCGTTTTCGTAGGAAACATGATTGCATTGAGTGCTACAAGCCGTTAAACCTCTAGGTATCCCTAGTAGGACGAGTGTTTTTTCGTGAGGGTTTTCAACGGATACTACCCACAAAATCCAAATGCAACATGAAAAATTCCTAAATGCAAGATTTATTTACAAGATATGACTGCAAGTTTTTGAAAATATTTACAAATGAAGAATTTACTTTCAAATTGACACAAATAAGTTAAATATAAGTTCTGGTCATTATCAAGAAATTTAAGTCATTTTACTCGTCAAAACATCCAAAAAAATTAAGTTATAATAACAAATAGACTCTAGTTTGGTTAGTTGTTTCGGTTGATAACATAATGTAACTATGAAATAGATCCTTAGTTGATGATCAAAGTTTTTCAAAGTGGTATTTTCATTTCTTTTGAATAACAAGTCAAATCACATAAGTGAAAATAGTTCTTGGATTTCAATTGCTTACTCTTTCTTATTTTAAAATTTTGTTGATATTAACAATATTTACATATGCCTAACTCAGATAAACTGAGGCCAGATATACCACCCATGCAGTGCCTTTCGTGCTTATGTAAGGGGGGTACAGAGCGTGGCGAATGAACACACAAGTGTGCACATCTATCAACTATAGGCAATATTAATAAAAGAATTTTCATATACATACACCTAACTCAGATAAACTGAGGCCAGATATACCGATCATGCCCTGCCTTTCGGGCTTATGTGAGAAGGGTACAGAGCATGACGAGTGTACACACTTGCGTGTGAAAACATGACTCTAGGTGTTAATAAAATATATACATATATATACAATATATAATTTTCTTTTGTTTGTTCGTTTTTTTTTCTGTTGTATAGTCTTTTATTTTTTTGGAGAGAGAGTTTTGCAAAATCATCTTAGCACCATTTAGCTTAGAAGATAATAAATGTTATTTCCTTTTCTTTAAATCCACCACTTTTTTTTAAACAAAGATTTTCAATTAGGATATACTTCATAATTATCACCATGAACCTTCCTATATACTAGTTAAACCATAGTTACTTGTAATCAAACATTATTTTTATTTTTGTTGAGACAAATAGTTTTTCAAAAATTCAATTTAATAACCAAAACCTATACTTATCTTATAGTGTTTCTCCAAAAATAAATCAAAATGCTAAAAAAAGAAAATTTGTTTTTGGGATTTTATTGTTTTTAATTTTTTTTGAGTTTTGGAAGGAAAATGCAAAAAATAATCCATGAAAAATCAAAACGAAATGAGACTCTCCCCCACACTTGATTTTGACTGTGTCCCCACAATCAACCCAAGTGAAAGTAGAAAAAATAAAATAAAAATAAAAATACGACCTATATTTACATGAAAATGAAATGATTATTATTTATAAGTTATCAGAAAATATACCGTTAAAGGGTAGATGAAAAGGTCTCGCAAAGACCAATTCATTTGTCTCGTCAAGTATGAGAGACATAGCTTAAGCACTGAAAACCAAACCATTTAAGATTTCAAAATTGAATGTTGATTTGGAAAACGAATGTTGTTTTATTAAAAATCGTATGAGTTGTTTTATTTTCGATGATTTTTGGGGTTGATAGAACAATTGGTTGAAATTCAAGTTTATTTTCACCAAATTTAAATTCAAATTCACCATTGACAAATTTTTTGAAATTATTGATTTTGAAATCAAAATGGTGATTTAAATCTACCTCTTCAGAATTCAGTAACCCATCTTCGAAAAGTCCAATAAATTTGTGTTCACAAAATCCATCTTCCTTTGTTGAATTATTCACAACTTCATTGCATATATCATGTTCAAAACACAAAGTTGTTGTATTTAATTTTTCAAAATCGGACAAAGGAAGATCGAATTTAAATTTGATTCCACACTCTCAAAAGAATTGAAATCCAACTCAATTAACACATTTTCAACAACTTCATTAAGATTGTCATTTTTAATTTCAAAAGTTTTTATTTGAAAATCGTCAATTTTGGTAAAGGTGGATTATCACTTGACTCGTCACCTATTGGGATTTGGTTTTGTTTCTCACGTTGTTTCATATATGTTTCAAACAACAAATCCGAGTGATCTTTGTGAATTTCTTCCATTTTCTCAACAAATTAACTTGAGAATTTTCAATTTGGAATTGTTGAGAAAAAATTATCAATTGCACCATAATTGAGATTATTCTCATTGCCAAAATCATTTAAATAGTTGTTTCCATTTTCGTTTTGATTTTGAATTTCATTTTGGAGTTCGAAATTGTATTAGCATGAGTTATTCTTGAAATCATTTGAATTTTGAAGTGAATTCATATTTTGATCATTTTGAAACTTTTGCCTTGAGTTATTGCACAAATATGAATTACACAAATCATTTGACTTTTTTGTGTAGAGAGTTCAAGTAAAGATGAAATCATTTCAATGCTATTTTCAAGAGCTGAGGGTTAGTCATCATTTGAAAATTTTGTGGTTCAAAATTCGAATTGTTTGTACAATAGTTGTCATTGAAATATCCATAAGAATTTGATGTAAAATTATATGATTATATTGATTTTCACAACTATTGTAAAATTCATGTGAGTAGGGAAATTAAGACATTTTCAAAAATCCTTTTTTTTATAAAGGAAAAATATTTACCAAAGGGAATTTATTTTTAAAAAGGAAAATTTGATTTTTGTTTTGTTTTTTTTATTTTCAAATTTTTGTTTTTTGTTTTTGAAAAGATTATTATTTTTTTGTTGTATTTTTGCTTTTCTAAAAAAAGCTAACTTAATTTTTTTTTTGGATATTTGATTTTTATTGAAAAATTTCAAAGGATTTAAAAACTAAGTTAAGAAATATTTACAATTCTTTTAGTTTTGGCTTTTGAATTTTTTTTAAATATGCATGAACTAATGAAACTAAATGAATGCAAAGGACTCAATAACAATTTTGCTGTCCTTAATATCTCCTAACCCAAAATTGTATAATCACACTGTCTTAAATCAATAAGATATTTCTTAGCTAGGTAACGGACAAGAGTTATCGGTGCACCACGAATCACCGTAGCAATGCAGCCGAAGGTTTAAGTACCTTCAGAGAAACAATCGGTATAATATTTACGAATCACCGTAATATTTAGAACTGATTATTGCTCTGCCATAGCCTAGACACCAAGAATATAATTTGTTTAAAGAAGACAACTTGTCAAGATATAATTAAGTCCTAGGTGAGGTCGTAACTCCCTTAAGTCTGATGTCTAACCGTTATTATTAGTCAATATTCTAGAATGAAATGTAATTTGTGGGCCAAGGAAGGGGTGATGAAATCCCTCACCTTATGTGGATTTGGGTATTACCCTTAGAAAATAAAAACAAGATGAGATGAATGCAAAACTTAAATTAAACGTGATTTTAATAATGCAACTACGAATGAAATTTTTTTGGTTTTGTTTTTGAATTTTTTTTTAAAATGCAAGCAACCAGCAATGCAAAGACACAAGATAAGGGCGCGATACCAGAGCATGTAGAATTTATTAGCAATTTATTTTAAAAGCAGTAAAATTTTTTATATAATCAAGCAAGCAATATTTTTTTTAAGCTAGCAGGCCTTCTTCTTCTGAATTTCTACTTCTGCAACTTGAAAATTTGAACAAGATATATACGGTGCATTTATTCTATTTTTTTATCAAGGAAGAAACTAAGAAAAATATGAAACCAAAACAACTCTTTTTTTTCTTTTTTAAAAGAACTAAAAACAAATGAATCTAAAACCAAATCACCAAACCATCATAAACTAAAACAAACGAAACCAAAATAACTTCTTTTTTATGAAGAGAGAAAAAATTAAAATTAAAGCAAGATAAATAGATAAAAAGACAAAATAAAATAAAAACAAAAACAAAAACTCAAAACACAAGTTAACACTATCTCAGCCCGGCCCAAACAATGTTATATTATCAAACAATTCCATTTATCAAACAATAAAGCCTACTTTCTCAGACCTTACCGCAAATCAGCAATTAAATGATTAATCTCAATTTCTAGAATTTCAAGTCGCAAACTTCAGAATTTCAAGTCGCAAACTTAAAAACAAACTTCAGAATAAACAACAAATCAGCAATTAAACAATTCCAATTTCAATTCCAGTCGCAAACTTCAGAATTTCAAAATCAACAAATTCGAACCGCAAAATTTTTTTCTAGAATTCCAAACTCAAGTTGCGGGTTTGAGGATTGTTTTCAATTTGAGAAGCTACGATGGGTTGAGAGTGGTGAGGTTTCAGTTTTGTGAGGGTAAACGATTGTGGGTTGTTGTGGGTTCGATTGGGTGATAGTCGTAGCTTGTGGTGTTGTGATGCAGTAGTTGTAGTAAGGTAGAGGATAGGTTGTAGTGGTTTGGTATTGGTGGAGTTCTGGTGGGTGGTGAGTTGAACAGCAGTGACAGGAAGGTGATCAGAGAAGGGTATGTATGTATGTTGTACGATAGAAGATGCTTGTTATGGTGTTGTCAGTTGGGAAGAATGTGATGGGTGATAGGAAGTTATGTAGTTGGCTATGTGTTGTGACTGGGTTGATGTCAGAAAGAGTGAATGATGGAGCTGTGTGATGCGAAAATGACTGTGTTTGTGGCCTTGGTGAGATGATGTTGTATAAAGTGGTGGCCGCTTGATGTGCACAGTTGCAATAAAGGGGTGGTTTGGCTGCTGATGTCAGTGAGAGTTGATGTAATGTTAACAGAAATGAAATGTTAACATAAAGGTATGTAAATGAGGTGATATGTTAACTGAAATGGATGTTTTTAATGGGTTGACAGGCAGTTTTGTCAGAGCAGTGGTATATGTGCACCGGTGGGTGGGAGAAGGTGAAGGAGCTGTTGTGATGCTTATATAGGGTATGATATGGTCAAAAAAGTCAGTTTGCAAGTGGATGACAACGATGTGGGTTTTGATGGAGTTTTGTGAAGATAGGGGGACTGTGGTTGTTTGTATGAAGGGTGGTAGGGTGTGATGAGGCAGTATGAAGTGACGGTGCAAATGGCAGAGCACAGCAGTTTTGGTGAATGTAGTTGGCTGGAGATGTTGATGTAATGTGGTAGTGGCAAGAATTTGTGTTGAGGAGGTAACAAAGGTTAGGGGTGGACTTTTAGCAGTTTGATGATGGTGAGGTCAGGGATGATGGTGATGTTGGGTTATGGTATTGGCTACTGAAGTTATGGCAACAGAGGATGGATTAAAGTTATGGCAACTGAAGATGGATGGAATGTGCACTGTGGGAGATGTGCACTGGTGATGTTGCTGGACCAAAGTGTGATATGATGGCAGTGAAGTGAAGTGGATATGTTGCTGAACCAAAGTGTGGGGGTATGCTTGGTTGTTTTGTGAAGTTGAAGTGATGTTTGATTATGTATGTTGTAGTATGATTTTGCAGAATTGTTGAGGTGGAAGATAGGAGGATGGTCAGGGAGGGTGTGATAATGGTATGCAGTAGTGTATTGATAATAGCGTGTTGAGGTAATGGTAGAAATATGTAGTGGGTAGAGGGGAGTATGAAAGGTAGTTAGTGGATGGATTTTTTGAGTGATAGTGATGAAATCTGATAGAGCAGTGATGTCTGACTGTTGTTGTGCACAGTGGTGCATAGAAGTGGATTGGCATGGTAGTGATTTGGAGATGAAGTGATATTGCAGGCAACAGGCAGATTTGAAGTTCTTGAATTGGAAGTAGTGTTGACAGAGAGTGGTTATGTGTGCAGGGAAGTGGTAGTGGTCTGGATTGTCTGAAGGCAATAGTCTGTAGGGGAGGGGATGGTTTGAAGGCAGAAGTGTGGTTTGGTTGTGTAGTGAAGACTGTTGAATGTAAGGGGGAAGATGACTGAAGTATTTGTGAAGTGTTTTGTGAAGTGTGTGCACTGTTTGGGAGGTTATGGTTATGGTCAGTGGTTTTGTGAGACAGTGAATCAGTTAATGGTGGAGGGTTATGGTATGAAGGTAGTTTATTGTTAGAGGCAGCAAGAACTTGATGTTGTGAATATGAAGTGAATGTTTGTTGTGAGTAAGGCAAGTTGTGATGTATGGAGTGGTGTGGGAAAGGCAGATGTGGGCAGGGAAGGTTGAAAGGAGTTTGTTGTTAGTGGTCCAGTAGCAAAATGGTGCAGAAGTAATGTATGGTTGGTGATTGCACAGTTGTTGTGCTGATTGTTCACAGTTGAAGAGCAGAGGAATAGAAGTGTATATGCAAGTGTTGTATATGATATATGAATATGTGCACAGGCAGTTTTGAAAATGTAATTGAAAATTGTAAATGTAATTGAAAAGGAACTGGAATGCAATTTTTTTTTCTTTTTCAAATGAAATTGTGTATATTTTTTTATATGAAAAATGCAATGCAAATAGAAAACAACAAGCACTAAATCAAATGAAAACAAAATTCATACAAACATACAACAATAATTTTTTTTAAGATGCAAATTAATACACAAAACAAACACACAATAAAATCAAACAAAAATAATTCGAAGAATAGAAAATAAAATCAATTTAAATTCCCCAGCAATGGCGCCAAAAACTTGTTTAAAGACTAATTTTCCATCGAGTTATAAAATAGCCGATAAAATTTTAATTAAAAATAACCGTAAGCGCACGACATACATATTTAGTACGTGGCGAGAACGGGTCGATCCGTAGGGAATTGAAAGTGATTTTAAAATTTCTACTCAATCAAATTAAACTAAGGTTTGAAGTTGTGTTGAGCTAAAAATTTCAAAAAACTAACAAAAACTAAAAGTGGATAAAAATATGAGAGTAGAAGGCAATTTAGAGGTAATTTTGTACTCATGATCACATAAATCAATATAATGAAATTATGATCTCTTTTTTTGGTCATTGGTGAGTTTAGTTGATGTGTTTATCATAAGTATGACCTATTTGTGCTATTAATTAGCCCAACATAAACCATCAAACTTAAACACACCCTCCAAACCACTTGTTAAGTCTCATGAAAATGTTAATGAACTTAAAAATAAAATCTATTTAAGCATGATCTATTCACTATTGATTAGCAATATAGACCATCAAATTTTGATTTTAAAATTCACTTCATTACCATAATCATATGTAAATGAAGAGGTAATTTGTGTTTATGTTTGTTTAATCGTAGCCTATTTGCTGTCAACAACATAGGCTATCAAATTCAAAGTTAAAACATGTAACAACTCGAAATTTAACCCATAATAATTAATTTGTTAATTAATGAAATAATAAAATAACTTTGTGAAATTATCATAATTGAGCCACGGGAGTTGCACCATTATGTCCGTGGTAATTTTCTGGTCAATTTCCAAATATAGAACTTCAGAATCCGAGTTAATATGAGAGGGTTACAAATTAAACAAGAAAAGAATTAATTGGGCTAGGTTGACCAAACCGTGCCCTAGGTCAACCGGTCGGTCGACCGCCCGGTCGACCCGCCTCACCTTGTGAACGAACGAACGAACTTTCGTTCGTTCGAACATTATACGCGTCATTTGTATTCTTTTAACCAATCTGGTCCTTCCATTCTTGCATCCGATGGCTCTTATACAGCCTATGACGTGGTTGCATCATGTTCAATCGTCAAATCCAACAGTCCGAGATCCACTTCTACACATATAAATAGAATCCTAGACCTAACACTTTTTCTCATTCTAAGATTTTCTCCAATTGGGTTCACCTTTTCAAAAAGGACCCTAAAACGAATAATTTTCCAAGGAGGAAATCGTTTTAAATAAAAATATTTAACAACCCCAAGTGGATCCGGGAAGACCTAAAGGGAAGAGCTAAGGACCGGAGGTGAGTGATTTTAATTATTTTAGATCTCTTTAAGTAAATTAAAATAATACGGTTTCCAATAGTTGTAGATTTACTACGATTTTTGGAATAACCTTTTTAGCAGTTTTATTTACAGTTTTTTTAGAATTATTTTCAGTCTATTTCTTTCTAGCTATTCATTTCAGTTAATTTTAGCTTATTTCTGTTAATTATAGCTTGTCCATTTATTTACAGTTTATTTACAGTATTTTAGTTTATTTACTGTTATTTATGGTTATTTACATCTTCTTCCTATGCTTTGGATTTCCTTCTATTTTCTATTTTCTTTTATTTCTCCTTCTTCTTCGTGTATGGATTAGAATAGATTAAACGCGAATATGGATTAAAATTATAAGAATACCGAAATAACGGAAGATAAGATGTAAATTGTAAAGACTATAATAAAATGGAATTAAGACTGAAATTGAGCCTAATTATGATATTAATGTTAGAATTGGACTAACTAAAGATAATTGGCCTAGTTATAACTTAGAATTATAACTAAAAAGAGTATAAGGTAAACGAGGCTTATTTTCACACTTAGACCTTGGGTTAAGTAATAAGCATGATTATAACATAGGTTATAATAAGAAAAAGAATGGAATGAGGCTTATTTTAAGATTTAGGATAAATTAATAGGCAAATATAGTGAAGATAATAATAAAGGCTTATTTAAATAATTTATCTAAGTTAATAAGCAAAGATGAAAGTAGGACCTGTACTAAAAAGCATTCCCTATTAGACAAAATGGTGGTCTTACATTAGCCTGAAGTGAGATGAGGGCACGCTTATACTAATAATGGTAGTAATCGGTCAAATAGAGGTCCAAATCAAGGGGGATTTGGATAAGGGGCGCAACAAGATATTGTTTAGATGACGGGCCAGTACCAACAACATTTCCCATATTTTTCTATGGACACGGTGTTTCACATAATCCTGAAGTGAGACGAGGGGCACGCTTATGCTGGAGCATAGGTGATAAGAAGACCCAATAGGTGGAGCAACAGGTAGCATGAGCATGGTGGCAGTTACGCATGCGACTTCCATTTCGATGCTCAGTAATCGCTATGAGTTCCAAGTGCTTAGGTATGTGTGTATTTCGTAGACACCATTGCCTTCTGCGTAAGGAGCTATATAACGTCTAGCACACAATAGATACTTTGTGCGTCTTTCGTAGACATCATTGTACTTTGTGCGTCTTTCGTAGATGCCATTACCTTATGTGTAGGAAGTTATATAGCGTCTAGTCCGCAGTAGGTACTATATAGTAGCAGACCGATCAAAAGGGTAGAATTAAGATTTCATCCTAATTATAGGATTAGAGATTCAGCCGAATCAAAACAGCAATCAAGGATAACTGCAAACAATCAAAGCTAACCGATCATAGTTAATAGTTAATTCGTATTTATTTCCAGCTTATTCCTTCTTCTATTTCCTTTGTTTCTTTTTATATACTAGAACTGTTGTAAAGCCTATTACCTTTACTTTACTTAAAGATTCTAGTAATTACTATCATTTACCAGACTTTTAGTCTGACCCACTCCTCTATTTTCCCCCTTTTCACCCCATAGGCAATCAAAGAAGAGGACGGTAGGTTGCAGTTGCTTGGAGGTTTCTTTGAAGGAGATTCCACTATGTACTTCCACTTCTTTTATTTCAGCTTTTTGTTCTTTACTTGTACTGGCACATGTTGGGGAATAGTTGTACTCTGATTTTTGAGACTTTGGTTTTCTTTGATTTCATAAGACATATAAGTATGGTATTTTGACATGTGATGTATTTGGTATTTGGTGACTTATTTGGTTTTTAAGGCAATTATGAAGTTTTGTTCTAAATAAGTTATTATTTAAATTGTTTCCGTTGTTTTTACCTATTTCTATCTTGTGAATCTTAGTCTCTTCTAGTTTTAGTTTATACCTACAATGCACCACACCTTCTAGTGTGTCCTTTGGGGTATACTAAGGGGTGTGGGGTGTTTCATTTGGTATCAGAGCCTGAGGTTATAGGATTACTAAAAATTTGTTTTAAAAGTAGTATTTTTCAAAATAACTTGTTTTAAAATATTTTCGAAGAAAACTCTTAGAAATAATTTGCAAGTAATAAAGAATAGTTTTCTTTAAAAATCCCCTCAAAGGTCCAGTACAATCTCCTTTCGACTCTTTCCTAAATTATCTCTCTTTCTTTTCGTAGAATGGCGGATTCCCCGAACCTTCCCGAGGGCATTCCAGTACCAGCCTAGTTTCGTAGGTATCTACAAGCCATGACTCCAGAGGTGCAGGGCCAAGCGCCCAACCCAGCACCAGTGGGTGGGAATCCCATCAACCCGCCTGCAGTAGTTAATTTCTCTAGGCTCTGTAAGGATTTTGCAAGTTTGGGTGGAAAGACTTTTCCCGGTACAGAGACTTTTGTTGAGGCGAGGGCTTGGCTTAGGGACATGGAGAGGATATTTGGCTTATTGGGATTGGAGGAGCAGCATCGGGTTCAGCTAGCCTCTTGGCAGCTGAAATATGAGGCTTCTTATTGGTGGGAGGTTGTTGAGTTGGAAGGAAGAGAAGTACGTTGGAATGGGTTTAGGTGGAGGTTTGAGAGGAAGTTTCTATCTCAAGCAGAAGAGAGTGCTCAGCTGGAACGGTTTATTGGCTTGAAGCAAGGGAGCTCGTCTGTAAAGGAGTACATCAATAAATTTAACGAATTGTCGCGGTTTGGAATGGAGTTGGTAAATACACCGCACAAGAAGGCTATGAAGTTTGCGAAGGGATTGAATCAACCCCTTTAAGGGTTATTACTGACTCACGTGTCGATGGGAGCTACTTATGAGTCGTTGGTAGAGATGGCACTCATGTCTGATACAGTCAAGGAGGGAGAGTCCAAAGAGGTTGTTGTTAAGATGGAAGGTCCAAAGAAGAAATGATGGAATAACAATAAAGAGAAGAAGAAAGGTGGAGGCCCTTAGAAGCAAATCAAGAAGGTTATAAAGTGCAATAGTTGTGGAATTGTTGGACATATCGCCAAGGATTGCAAGAAAGATAAGATGAAGGGAAAGTGCTATGCTTGTGGATAGCCCGGTCATATGAGTAGGAATTGACCCTAGAGAGCGGGGCAAAGGACGAGTGCACCAGCAACGCAGATTCAGGCGTTAGATGCAACACCGTCCATCAGTGTTCCAGAGAGAGGTAGGAAAGTCACCGTAGAAGGTTTGATTTCTATATCTGATTTTCCCATTCGAACTCTTTTCGATTCTGGAGCATCACACTCTTTCATCTCTAGTTCTTTGGTAGATTGTTTGCACTTAGACATCTCTTTACTAGTAGACCCCATTGTTGTTTCAAACCCCATAGGAGGATCGACACACTTGTCTATGGTTTGTGGTGGTTTGAAATTTTTTATCCTAAGCCTTGAATTTGATTGTGATGCTTATGTATTGGGATTCTTGGGGTATGGGATGATTTTGGGGATGGATTGGCTATCCACATATGGAGCTATATTAGACTAGGAGAGGAGAGTCGTTAGACTAGAGACATGTAGCGGTAGGACTCTCAAGGTTTCTTGCAACCAGCAAGGGTCAGTTATGTTGAGCTTCCTTTATTCCCTCGATTCATCATCAGCAGAGTTAGATTTAGTTCCTGGCATCAAAGATTTTCCAGACGTATTTAAGGAGGCTAGGGGACTATCCCCTAAGAGAGAGATTGACTTCAGGATTTATTTGAGTGATAATGCTAAGCCGGTAGCATTACCCATGAGGCATATGGCACCTAGGGAGAGGAAGGAATTGAGCAAGCAAGTTCGTGAGCTTTTGGAGAAAGGTTTCACAAAAAGGAGCATATCGGAGTGGGGAGCGCCAATCGTCTTCGCTACTAAGGCGGATGGTTCCCTTTGACTTTGTGTAGACTATAGAGAATTAAATAAGCTCACGAAGAAGAACCGTTATCCACTTCCTAGGATATATGATCTTTTTGACCAGTTGGTTAGCTCTTCGGTATTCTCTTAGCTTGATTTAGCCACTGGATTTCATCAGCTTAGGGTCGCTGATGATAGCATTGATAAGACAGCATTTAGGACACCCGACGGATTCTTTGATTGGTTAGTCATGCCTTTTGGGCTACCAACGCTCTAGCCTATTTTGTAGATTTGATGAGTCGTGTTTTTAGAGATGACCTAAATAAGTTCGTGGTGGTATTCGTGGATGACATTTTGGTGTTTTCCAAGAGTATGGAGGTGCATGCGATTCATTTAGAGGAGGTTCTTCGCACACTTCGTAATCACCAGTTGAGGGCTAAGTTTTCGAAGTGCCACTTTTGGAGAGAGGAGGTACGTTTCTTGGGGCACGTGGTCTCAAAGGAAGGTTTGGCTGTTGACCCCGCTAAGGTGATTGCAGTACAAGATTGGAAGGCCTTCAAGAACGTTACCGAAGTTAGAAGCTTCCTAGGATTGGCTGGATATTATAGGAAGTTCATCAGAGATTTTGCCAAGATTTCAGCACCACTTACTCATCTCACTAAGACGAACAAAGGATTCATGTGGGATTTGGATTGTGTGGATTCCTTCACGAAGCTTAAGAGAGCTCTTACTAGTGCACCAGTGTTAGTTTTACCCGATGGAGCTAAACCTTTTACAGTATACACTGATGAATGTGGGATGGGTCTAGGAGCGGTGTTGATGCAAGAAGGAAGGGTGGTATGTTATGGAAGTAGGTAGTTGAGGACGCATGAGAAGAACTACCCTACCCATGATTTGGAGGTTGCTGCTATAGTTTTTGCGCTCAAGTCTTGGAGGCATTACTTGCTTGGAGAAAGGTTCGAGCTTTTCACTGACCATAAGTCATTAAAGTACCTATTCACACAGAATGATTTGAACTTGAGGTAGCAGAGATGGATGGAGTTTTTGGCGTCGTATGACTTTGACATAGCTTATACCCCTGGCAAGGGAAATGTGGTTGTGGATGCGTTGAGTAAAAAGAAAGCAACCCTCAGTCCTTTGTTCGTAGAGTGGAGGAGCCTAGAGTTTATTTCCACTTTTGATTTTAAGCCCTCTACGGACATTACCCCTGAATTATTAGCAGCGCTTGAGGTGAGGCCTACCCTTATAGATCAGATTGGCTCAAGGCAGCAAGAGGATTCAGAGCTTATGGATATTATGGATAGGATTAGCCTAGGAGAGGTCTCTAGACATCTCCAACATTATTCCATTGATGGCAAAGGGTGGCTTAGGAGAGATGGAAGGCTTTGTGTTCCCCGCATTAGTGATTTGTTGAGAGCGGTTCTAGAGGAAGCACACCATTCTCGTATGACTATTCATCCGGGTGGTGATAACATGTATAGGGACATGAAAAGGATGTTTTATTGGAGTGGCATGAAGAAGGATGTAGCAGAGTTTGTAGCTAAGTGTCTGGTGTGCCAAAGGGTTAAGGTGGAGTAGCAGAAGCCCGTTGGACAACTTCAGCCATTGGATATACCCGAATGGAAGTGGGACAGCGTTTCGATGGACTTCATAGATGGTTTACCCCGATCTAGGAAGGGGAATACTAGCATTTGGGCGATTGTAGATCGTTTGACTAAGAGCGCCCACTTCACTCCAGTTAAGAGTAAGAGGACGACGTCTTATTTGGCATCCTTATATGTTCGTGAGGTAGTCTGACTTCATGGAATTACCTTTAGCGTAGTGAGCGATAGAGACCCTATTTTTACTAGCGAATTTTGGAGAAGCTTGCAAGAGGCTTTAGGGACGCAGCCTAGGTTGAGTACGTCCTATCACCCTCAGACGAATGGCCAAACGGAGAGAGTTAATAGAGTGCTTGAGAATTTTTTGCGGATGTGCATTCTAGACTTTGGAGGAAGTTGGGATGAGCATCTTTGTTTGGTGGAGTTCGCGTACAGTTTCCAAGCTAGCATTGGGATGGCACCATTTGAAGCTCTATATGGGAGACCTTGCAAATCACCCTCGTATTCGGTAGAGTCTACGGAGAAGTTGCTACTTGGTCCTGACATGGTTAGGGAAACCTCGGAGAAGTTGGATTTGATTCGAAGGAGGATGAAGACAGCCCAAGATAGGTAGAAATCTTATGCGGACAAGCGGAGGAGAGACATTGAGTTTGGAGTTGGAGACTTAGTTTTTATTAAGGTATCCCCGCTAAGGAGGTGGTAAGGTTTGGATTGAGTTGGAAGTTAGTCCCATAGATTTGTAGGACCATTCCCTATTGTAGAGAGAGTAGGGAAGAGGGCGTATCGAGTGAAGCTCCCAGAGAGGCTCGCAGGAGTGCACGATGTTTTCCATTTTTCGCACTTGAGAAAGTGCTTATAAGACTCGGTGGAGGTTGTGGAGCCTAGTCAATTGGAGGAAGTGGAAGTAGAAAAGGAAGCATCGGTTCGTCATATTCCTACAAAGATCATTGGACGAGACACTAAGAGACCTAGGAATAAAGAAGTTCTGTTAGTAAAGGTGCAGTGGGGAGATGATGTTGCAGACGCTATATGAGAGGCTGAAGAGAAGATTCGTACTTCCTATCCTCATCTTTGCAATTGTAAGTTTTAGAATTTCCTATTTCCATCTTTAGTTTTGAGTAGGTTCTTTCCTTAATTATCCTTTGGGAGGGTAGGACTTAGGATTTAACCTATGGATGGTAGGATTTAATGTAAAAATGTCACTAGAACATGTTGTGTATGATGGATGCTAGTGGTTGCAAGTGTTTGCTAGTGGATGCCAATGGATGCATATACTTACACTAGGCACTATTATCTTTTAGGGATCGGCCTAACTAGGACACTAGGGAATATGCATATGGATGTGTGCGCATTTGCATTTTCTTTATTTCCCATGGTTGCTATAAATGGATGATTATTACATGATTGTTTATTTGGATGATGATTGTCACATGCATATAGAACTATCAGTTCTTATTAGGGAATTTGCATTCACTTGGATACATGGCAGGGACATGATTGCATAAAAGGAGGTCGACTGAATCAGTGGACCGCCTAATCTTTTGCATTAGTCAAGGACATTGACACTACACTAATTCCATAAGTATTATAAATCGCATTAGAAAGACTTAAGGACAATGGATGTAATGGATGATGGTTGAGTAGTTGGTTGTAGAACTTGGATGAAAACATTTAGTTCATACTTTTATCCTTAGAGATTTCGGGGACGAAATCCCTTAAGGAGGGAAGGATGTAACAACCCGAAATTTAACCCATAATTGAGCCACGGGAGTTGCACCATTGTGTCCGTGGTAATTTTCTGGTCAATTTCCATATATAAAACGTCAGAATCCGAGTTAATATGAGAGATTTACAAATTTAAAAAGAAAATAATAATAATAATAATAATAATAATAATAATAATAATAATTAATTGGGCTAGGTTGACCGAGAGGTTGACCAAACCGTGCCCTAGGTTGACCGGCCAGTCGACCTAGAGGAAGGGGCGGTCGACCGCCCAGTCAACCCACCTCTCCTTGTGAACGAACGAACGAACTTTCGTTCGTTCGAACGTTATACGCGTCATTTGCATTCTTTTAACCAATCCGGTCCTTCCATTCTTGCATCCGATGGCTCCTGTTCATCCTATGACGTGGTTGCATCCTGTTCAATCCTCAAATCCAATGGTCCGAGATCCACTTCTACACCAATAAATAGAACCCTAGACTTAACACTTTTTCTCATTCTAAGATTTTCTCCAATTGGGTTCACCTTTTCTAGAAGGACCCTAAACGGATTAATTTAACAAGGAGGAAATCGTTTTAAATAAAAATATTTAACAACCCCAAGTGGATCTGGGAAGACCTAAAGGGAAGAGCTATGGAACATAGGTGAGTGATTGTAATTACTTTAGATCTCTTTAAGTAATTTAAAATAATAGGGTTTCCAATAGTTGTAGTTTTACTACGATTTTTGGAATAACCTTTTTAACAGTATTATTTACAGATTTTTTTTAGAATTATTTTCATTCTATTTCTTTCTAGCTATTCTTTTCAGTTAATTTTAGCTTATTTTTGTTAATTATTTCTTTTCCATTTATTTACGGTTTATTTACAGTTTATTTACAGTATTTTAGTTGATTTACTGTTATTTACATCTTCTTCCAACGCTTTGGGTTTCCTTCTATTTTCAGTTTTCTTTTATTTCTCCTTCTTCTTCGCGTATGGATTAGAATAGTTAAACGCGAATATGGATTAAAATTATAAGAATACTGAAATAACGGAAGATAAGATGTAAATTGTAAAGACTAATAAAAATGGAATTAAGACTGAAATTGAGCCTAATTATGATATTAATGTTAAAATTGGACTAATTAAAGATAATTGGTCTAGTTATAACTTAGAATTATAACTAAAAAGAGTATAAGATAAAAGAGTCTTATTTTCACACTTAGACCTTGGGTTAAGTAATAAGCATGATTATAACGTAGGTTATAATAAGAAAAAGAACGGAATGAGGCTTATTTTAAGACTTAAGATAAATTAATAAGCAAAGATAGTGAAGATAATAATAAAAGCTTATTTAAATAATTTATCTAAGTTAATAAGCAAAGATGAAAGTAGGACATGTACCAAAAGGCATTTCCTATTAGACAAAATGGTGGTCTCACATTAGCCTGAAGTGAGATGAGGGCACACTTATACTAATAATGGTAGTAATTGGTCAAATAGAAGTCCAAATCACGGGGGATTTGGACAAGGGGTGCAGCAAGATATTGTTTGGATGACGGGCCAGTACCACCAACATTTCCCCTATTTTTCTATGGACACAGTGTTTCATATATTCCTGAAGTGAGACGAGGGGCATGCTTATGCTGGAGCACAGGTGATAATAAGACCTAATAGGTGGAGCAACAGGTAGCATGAGCATGGTGGTAGTTACGCGTGCGACTTCCATTTCAGTGCTCATTAATCGCTATGAGTTCCAAACGCTTAAGTATGTGTGTCTTTTGTAGACACCATTGCCTTCTGTGTAGGGAGCTATACAATGTCTAGTCCACAGTAGATACTTTGTGCGTCTTTCGTAGACACCATTATACTTGCGTCTTTCGTAGATTCCATTACCTTATGTGTAGGGAGTTATATAGCATCTAGTCCATAGTAGGTACTATGGAGTAGCAGACTGATCAAAGGGGTAGAATTACAATTTCATCCTAATTATTGGATTAGGGATTCAGCCTAATCAAAACAGCAATCAAGGATAAGTGCAAACAATCAAACTTAACCAATCATATTTAATAGTTAATTCGTATTTATTTCCAGTTTATTCTTTCTTCTATTTCCTTTGTTTCTTTTTATATACTCGAACTGTTGTAAAGCCTATTACCTTTACTTTACTTAAACATTCTAGTAATTACTATAATTCACTGAACTTTTAGCCTGATCCACTCCTCTATTTTCCCCATTTCCTCTCATAGGCAATCAAGGAAGAGGACGGTAGGTTGCAGTTGCTTGGAGGTTTCTTTGAAGGAGATTCCACTATGTACTTCCACTTCTTTTATTTCAGCTTTTTGTTCTTTATTTGTACTGGCACATGTTGGGGAATAGTTGTACTCTGATTTTTGAGACTATGGTTTCTTTGATTTCATAAGACATATATGTATGGTGTTTTGACACGTGATGTATTTGGTATTTGGTGACTTATTTGGTTTTAAGGAAATTATGAAGTTTTGTTCTAAATAAGTTATTATATAAATTGTTTCCGCTGTTTTTACCTATTTCTGCCTTGTGAATCTTAATCTCTGCTAGTATTAGTTTATACCTACAATGCACCACGCCTTCTTGTGTGTCCTTTTGGGTATACTAAGGAGTGTGGGGTGTTTCAAAACAACAAAATATTTACCACTTCAAAACTTTCATTAAGCACAAAAAGAGATCAAATGAAATCACTATGTTGAATTTACATGATTAAGAGAGCTTCATTACCCCTAAATTGAAGGGTTTTAGCTTCTCATATTTGTTATCATGTCAACAAATGTAAATTGCAACATAGAACAAAATAAAAGGAAAAAGAGAGCTAGCTAATTTTGCATGAAATAAATCTGCTCTACTTGCAAGAAATAAAACTATACAAATTGCATAAAATAAAGAACAAGAATTAAAAGAGCATGAAATTAAATAGCATAAAAAGAAAATTACATGAAAGAAGGCTAAGAAGTGATTAAAAGGAAAAGAGATTTTTTGTTTATTTTTGAGCCTAAAACTAAACTAACTAAAGAGGAGGATAAGAGCTCATTACATAAAACATAAGGGGGTATTTATACATGTTTTGAAACCCTAATCATATTTTAGGGGACTACCCAAAATACTCCTCTAGGAAGTGTGGCCACCAAGTTATCAATAGCATGAATTAATCCTTCATTAAGTATGCATGTAACTTTAAGCTCCACTAAATATGCATAACTCCTAATTGTAGATCAAGGTATGTAGGTAGGTAGGTAGGGTCCTCCATGATGCTGGAGTTGATTTATTTTCTTCTTCATTTGTTTTCCTTCACTTGTGCATGCATGAATACATGAAGCATCTTCTATCTTTCATCTAAAAATGTCCAAGTAAATTTTCTCAAATTAAATCATACACAAAAATGACCATTCTGCCCCTATATGAAGTGAATAAATAATGATTTGAAAATAATTGAAATTTCGGTTTAAACATGTTAAAATACCCTATGTGCTCATTTATTTAATTAGATTAGATTAAATATGGAAATAAAAATATGCACATTTACGTGCATATCATGTGACTAATTCCAAAAGATAAAGGTAATTTATCTGCATCGAAGAGTGTTGATTAACATAGTGGATAATTAAAACAACATAGAAAATTCATTCTAAAGAGTCTAACTTGATCGGTTCTCATCAAACTGATCAAATAGATGGGATTGAGATTCCAAAATTGGCCCAAGCGCAAGTGGGAGAATGGTAGAGTTAGAGATATGCCCTAGGGGCAATTATACAATTGTTACATATATCTAACTCGATATCCAATCTTTTTTGAAATAAAAGGTGCTTTCTTTCTAATATATACTTGACATAATATGTTATATTAATTAATTAATTTAATTAAAAGTAGATTTAATAGAAAATACGTAAATAGTATGTTTTGTGATAGTAGTTACAATGTTTTAGTAGTTACAATATGGTGTAATCATGAGTGATTTATCATAATAAAATAAACATGTCGTTTTTAATGACTCCTAGCCAAAATGTATCGAGACCAGATATTGATACATCCATTAAAACTAGAGTACGTAACGCTCTCCAAAGTTGGGCAGTGTATAACTCATGACTGCTAGAGGCACCAAGGAATTACGTATTGATAGTTATTGGATAACTATGGAATGAATCATTCAATAGTTGTCTATTGGTTAATATTCAAATAGAAAATATCGATGTGATAATATAACACAATTCCCTCGACTTGAGAATACTGTCGAGCTTTAATGTGAAACATCGCTTTGATTATAGTTAAATCATGGCACGACATCTTTTAAACGACTATAGTTTGGTCGAGTGGAAGAATTGGAAGCGAGACTCTATTCAAGAGAAGATTTGTCTACTGATTATATGGGGTTAGTATCACAGTCAACTAAAGTCAACTTAAAGTCAAATTCTCTGGCCAGAGCAGTTCGGTTAATAATTATTATTATTATTGGATCAAAGATTTTATGTTTGGATTGTAAAGTTGAATGTGGATAATATTGGAATTTTGACTATTACCAAATTCCATAAGTCCTAATGTGATATAGCTGTGACGAAGATAATTGGTGTAAACAATTATCACTACCAGGTAACACTTAAATAAAGTAAAATTAGATTTTACTGATTCTATATAAGCGATAAATTTGGCCATAATATCACACCACCTACTAGTGATGTGTGAACCTTAATATTCGAATCATTCGATATTAATCGCTAACCGAATTTACACCTAAGAGTCACACATTGAATACTCCAATTACCACCTGATTTAATTAATTATAATTTTTAAAAATTTATTAATATTTACGAAATATTAATTATAAAATTTTATTTAATCCATGTTGATCAATATTAAATAGTGTGTATGTAATAGTTATAAATACACATATCGATATATGATATCAATGTGCAGTTAAATTGGATTTAAGCGCAATTTTATTGCTTGGGCTTGAAGTAATTTTAAGGCCCATAAGGAAGTCTATAGTATGGGGCTATAGAGGCTAGGAAGGCTGGCTATATAATGGCATGAGTAGGGTAGAATTTTGATTAAAAGAGGTGGAATGGTAAGAGAGTAAGGTGGATCCAGATCCTTATTTTTCTCCATCGAATCTCTCTTATTTAAACACCTCCAACCCTCATATTTTGCATCTCTCTTTGGCAATCCTACAGACCAGCAAGACATGCTATATACTCCACTATCCTCTAATTTTTCAAGCCCTAAAAACACTAAATTAAATTAAAATAAAAGAAATGTGGTTGCAGCTTTCTATCTGGTAACTCATTCTGAAGGTTCGAATGTCGAATCAAGGAGTTATAGATTCAAGTTTTCAAGATGTTTCATTTATGCCATAGATAAGGTAAAGTTTTATCTACACACACAAATACACACACACATACAAACACACACACACACATATATATATATATACACATATATATATTCATATATATATATATATTCATATATATATATATATATATTCATATATTTATATATATATTTGTTTATATAATAATATATGCTTAGATAATACTTCATTATCACGAATGCTGGAGAAGGGATAATAGCTAAGTTTTGGTTGATGATAGCTAGGTTTTGGTTGATGGATGCTATGGTTATTATGATTGTTATGTTTGCTATTTCTGTTGGGTAGGCTATCATATATAGGAATGCTGGAGAAGGGATTAGGAATTGGGCCAATGGAGGAGGCTGCTTAGATTCTCTATCCTGTTCTGTCACAATAACCCATTGTCATTTATTTGAGTAGCATATTATGTCTTATTATTATGTGCTAACTCTTTGGTTGCAGGTACAGGTCAGGTATGGTGTTTTTGTACCTGTCAAGTACTATATTTTCTAGTATAGCTTTTGATAGTCATTTACCGCTCACACCAGACTATTGTCTGACCCAAGATTTTACGTTTTCTCTTATCATCTTGGGTACTCTTAAATTAGTGGACTAGATGACAGATTTGGAGTCGCAGTTGTTGTACGAAGACGAGCTTAGAGGGGCTATGGCATATTACTCTATATTTGCAGTTTCTACTGTCTATTTCTTTGTACTCTGAGGGATGTTGTGAGAAGATGTTGTACTGAGATATTATAACATTTGTACCATAACTCATGATTAAGTGGAGATGTTATTTTCATTTGTTATGGCTCACTACATTCTGTTGTATATTTTCTATATTATATTTTATCCATGCGCTGTGAGATATACAACAGGTTTATTTTTGCTTTACATTTCAACCCTTGATGATCGTCCCATATCAGCCTGGCATGCTTACAGTGCTCTTTTAAATCATTGATATGCAGGTGGTATGGGGTGGTCGTCACATTTGGTATCAGAGCTTTGGTTATGAGTTAACCGAAGCAAGTCGAGAGTATACACTAAAGGAGGGAGTGTACTTGTTAATGAAGATATTATGCTAAGTAGTAATATTTTATAGTATAGTATGCACTTGAGTACCATTACAGCTTTTCTTGGAATAAGACTAATCATTCTTATTACAGATAAGAATAAATAGAAACACAAGGAATGATGTTAGGAATAACTCTACTTCATGAGTGGAGGAGGGATTGGGATCGGGAGCTGCTACACCTGATTTTCAAGCTATGTTCGATGCAATGGTGGCTTTGTAAGTGAGGTGAGCCTAAACTACTCCTTGTATTACTTTAGGTGGCGGTGCTCCTTTGCAAGTGCCTAGGATTGACTTCGCCAAGCTTTGCAAGGATTATTCTACTCTTGGAGGGAAGCCATTCTTGGGAATAGAATCAGCTATTGAAGTGCAAGATTGGATAGATACTTGTGAACGTATTTTCACGGATATGGGTGTGGAAGATGGTATGAAGATGAAGCTTCCTTTAAGAAAGCTATAAGGCCATGCAATGAATTGGTGAAATGCCGTTACCATTGCTACTCTAGAGGATTAGATTTCTTGGGATAGTTTAAGACCAGATTTGAGGAGAAGCTCATTCCTATGGCTCAGTTGTCCGTGCTGTATAAGAAATTTGCTAAGTTGAAGAAAGGAGAGATGTCTGTTTCTGAGTATGTGGTGGAATTTGATGCTCTGTCGATGTATGGGATGTCTTTTATTGATACACCTTTGAAAGAGAATGAGAAGTTTATCACTGGATTGAACGACCACTTGGGAGAGAAGCTGGTGGACCATATTGAAGTTTCTTTTGAGAAGTTGGTTGAGAAAGCGTTTAGACATGAGTGTTTGTACCTAAATAATAGGACTGATATTGTTGATGTTGTTGAGAAAGAGGAACCAAAACCACAACAAGGCGGTGGAGGTAAGAAGAAATGGAATGGAAAAAGGAAGCAACAACAACAAGGAAAATGGGGTCAGAATAAGAATAAGGCTGAAATTATTTGCCATGGTTGCAAGGAAAAGGGCCAGCATATTAAGGAATGCAAGGCTGTTAAGAAGTGCTACAGCTGTGATAAGCCAGGGCATATTAAGAAGGATTGTCCAGAACCGCCTAAGGATAAGCAGATTGTGAAGACATATGCTTTAGATGCGGCCCCAGCTTCATCTTGTGCTCCTACTGCTAAGGATATGGGGAAAGGAGTCATGGTGCAAGGTATGCTTTCCATCCGAGATGTTTCTGTTAGAGTTCTTTTTGATACAGGAGCTCCGCATTCTTTCATTTGTGGTGATTTTTTATGCAGACTAGGTTCGGAACCCGAGATAGTAGACCGACTTTAATTATGACGAACCCTGTTGGAGGATCTACTAGTCTTTGTATGATTTGTCGAGGCTTAGTTTTATAGAGTCACGGATGTTCTTATGCTTGTGATTGCTTTTATCTTAACTTTGTTGGGTTCGAGATTATTTTGGGAATGGACTGGCATAAGAGGTATGCAGCTGTTGTGGATTGCAAGAAGCTAGAGGTGATAATTAGGATTGTGGAAGGGCGAAAGGTAGTGATATGCTACTTACCAGAGGATGAGGTATTGGTTAGCTTTCTATATTCGCTTGAGATTCCACAGGATGGATTGTTATATGTACCTATTGGTAGAGAGTACCCTGATGTCTTCGAGGAAGTGATAGGATTGCCGCTGCATAGAGAGATCGAGTTTCGGATCGACTTAGTGGATGGAGCCAGACCCATAATGATGCCTTTGAGGCGTATGGCACCCAAAGAGCAGATAGCGTTAGAGGTGCAAGTGGATGATCTACTGAAGAAAGCATTCATTTGAAGAAGCATATCTGAATGGGGTGCACCTGTTGTATTCGCGACTAAGGTAGATGGTTCTTTGAGGTTATGTGTAGATTATCATGAGCTGAACCAGGTTACAGAGAAGAATAAATATCTGCTTCCATGGATTGATGACTTTTTTGACCAGCTGCATGGTGCAAAGGTGTTTTCTTAAATGGATTTGGCAACGAGATTTCACCAGTTGAGAGTGGCTAAAGAAAGTGTGCCTATTACTGCATTTCGGACACCGTCGAGCTTCTACGAGTGGTTACTGATGCCTTTTGGGTTGATTAACACTCCAGCATACTTTGTGGATCTTATGAATAGAGTCTTCAGAGATCAGTTGAATAAGTTCGTGCTTGTGTTCGTGGATGACATTCTGATTTACTCCAGAACTAAAGAAGAACACAAGACACGTTTGAGGATTGTGCTTGATATTTTGAGAAAGCACAAGCTGAGAGTTAAGTTCTCTAAGTGTTATGATTTACTCCAGAATTAAAGAAGAACACAAGACGCATTTGAGGATTGTGCTTTAGATTTCGAGAAAGCACAAGCTAAGAGCTAAGTTCTCTAAGTGTCACTTTTGGAAGGAAGAAGTGAGATTCTTGGGTCATGTCATGTCAGGACAAGGAATAGTAGTGGTCCCGCAAAGGTGGAAGTGATCCAAGATTGGAACCAACCCAAGAATGCTACGGATGTGAGAAGTTTCCTAGGATTAGAAGGATTTTAAGGGCGTTTCGTAAAGAATTTCTCAAAGATTTCAGCACCGTTGACTAAGTTGACCAAGAAGAATCAGACTTTTACTTAGAATGCTATATGTGAGCATGCATTTGCGATTTTAAAGAAGAGATTAACGAGTGCACCTGTATTGGTTATTCCAAGTGGGATGAAGAGATGACAGTATACACTGACGCTTGTGGTATTGATCTTGGAGCTGTGTTGATGCAGAAAGGAAAAGTTGTCGCTTGTGCTAGTCGATGGTTGAAACTGCATGAAAGGAATTTTCCAACCCATGACTTGGAGTTGGTGGTGATTGTGTTTGCTTTGAAGATGTGGAGGCGCTATTTGTTGGGAGAAAGATTTGAGCTATTCACGACCATAGATCTTTGAAGTATCTTTTCTCTTAGAAGGATCTTAATCTTCCACAGCAACGGTGGTTAGAGTTTTTGGCCTCTTATGACTTTGATATTTCCTACACTTCAAGGAAAGGTAATGCAGTGGCAGATGCACTAAGCAGAAGATATGCTGGATTAGGAACTATGTTTATTGAATGGAAACATATGGAGTATATAGCTGGATTTGATTTCAGGCCACATTGTGAGCTCGAGCCTGAGATGTTGGCAAGTTTATCGATCAGATCTACTCTCATAGAACAGATTGGTACTAGTTAGAAGCAAGATGTTGAGCTAGTAGCGATCATGGCAAAGATTGAGATGGGAGCAAAATTTGAAGATTTGAGGCAGTACGAGATTGACTGAGATGGTTGGCTTCGTAAGGATAAGAGACTAGTTGTTCTAGATGTTGATGAATTACGAGATGAAGTACTAAGGGAATGCCATCATTCCAGATTTACCATTCATCCAGGTGGTAATAAGATGTATAGAGACATGAAGATGACTACTAGGAAGGTATGAAGAAGGATGTTTGAAAATTCATCTCAGAGTGTATGAATTTCCAGTTAGTGAAGGTTGAGCAGAAGAAGCCTAGTGGATTGCTACAACCACTAGATATATTCGAATGGAAGTGGGAACATACATCTATGGATTTTGTAGATGGATTGCCACGGACTAGAGCAGGATATGATAGTATTTGGGTAGTGGTAGATTGCCTAACCAAGACTGCAAGGTTCATACCGGTCAAGTCTACTAGGACGGCATCCAAGTTTGCAGAATTGTATGTTAAGTGGATTGTTCGATTCCACGATGAGTATTGTAAGCGATAGAGACCCGTTATTTACCAATGGATTCTGGAAGAGCTTACAAGAGATTTTGGAAACTGTGCTGCACGTGAGCACAGCTTATCACCCACGGATGGATGACCAGACCGAGGGAGTGAATCAGATTTTGGAAGATCTTCTTCGAGCTTGTATTATAGATTTTGGAGGATCTTGGGAAGATCATTTGCATTTGGTAGAGTTTACATATAACAACGGTTATCAGTCAAGTATTGGCATGGCACTATATGAAGCATTATATGGACGACCTTGTAATTCGCCATCATGTTGATGGGAAGCAGGTGAAACCGATACTTGGGTCCGAAATGATTAGAGAGACATCGGAGAAGATAGAGATCATTCGGCAACCAATGAAGACTACTCAAGATCGAAAAAAGAGCTATGCAGATAATAGAAGGAGATATTTGGAATTTTCAATTGGAGACATGGTATTTGTTAAGATTTCTCCTCTAAAGAATGTTGTTCCATTTGAGAGGAAGGGAAAGTTAGCAACCAGATTTATTGGACCGTTTCCGATTATTGAGAGAATTGGGAAATTAGCTTATAAAGTGTACCTACCTCCAAAGATGGTGGGTGTGCACAATGTTTTTCACATCTCCTATCTACGGAAATTTGTGCATGACTAGGGTATCGTGGTAGCACCGGATCACTTGGAGGAAATAGAGGTTGAGCCAGAAGTTTCAAGACCTCGCAAGCCGCTTCGAATCATTGGGAATGACATAAAACAACTTAGGAGGAAGGTAGTTAGGTTAGTTATGGTGCAATGGAGTGAGGATGATAGCGATTGTACATAGGAGACTGAAGAGAGTATGAGGATGGCCTATCGAGAACTCTACGAGTGGTATGACCAATAGGTCGTACCTACTTGCACCATTGTATCTTATACTATTAAAATTTCACATGTTAGGATAGGTTTTGTTTGCTATTGTTCGATTTGCTTTCTTAGTTGGATTATTATATGGTTGCTAGTGGCTGGTAGGCATGCGAGATAACCTTGGTTGCTTTGTTTGTTTAGGTATTTCGGGGACGAAATTCCTAAAGGGGGAAAAGAATGTAACGACCCATATTTTACGTATCGGAGGATCATAAAATAATTTTTTTAATTCATTTTTGGTCATATGATTCTAATATTTTGGGATATGATTCTTAGGGATGTTTTACACATCTATGATTTTTCCGGAATTTCTATGTGATCATTTTGTCCCTAGAGATAATATTTCGTCAATAACTTTTGATAGAAGCCGAATTAGATACTCTAACCTATTTTATTGCTTCGAGATGGTGGTTTTCCATTCCGTAGAGTAGTCATATAGGAAAATCGGATAAGTGATTAGGAAGTTATAGTAGTTTTAAGTTTTAAAATCGACTAACCAGAATTAGAAGGGGATTACTGGGCTGAATTAGCAAGCCTATTAGTCTAATTAGGTTTGGCTATAAATATGAGGTAAGAGATACCATTTGAAAGTTTGCCTCTCATTTGATATCAGCCCCAAGCCCTAATTCCTCTCTAATTCTTCATTCATCTCATTGAATTTCATCTCAAATCGTCTCTAAATGCAAATTAGAGGCTAGATCTTCAACTAGGAACTTGATCTCATCACTTTGGTTGCATCTTCATCCAATTTGTCCTTGTTCTGATCAGATCTTCATCATATTTCATAGGTTCGGTAGATTTGGTGAGTTGTTATGATTTCTCACTAGTTTATGATGGATTATATATTGTAATTAGGTAATTATAGGTCAGAATTGTCAAATTAAGCTATAAATTGATTAGGCTTAGGTAATTTCATATTTAGAAACCCTAGATTAACCTAATTAAACATGTAATTGGGATTAGATCAATGGCTAGCATAATTTGTGTATATTTGGCTATGAAATTCCATTTGTTAGATTAGATATATGCTAGAATTGTAATGGTATATTGAACCAGATGATTTGTACGTCCATTTTGGATGTAATTAGATAATTTCCTATGTTTGATTCGCTATTATGTTTGAATTGTTTGCTATGCTTGATTTGTTTGCTAGTGTTGTGCATGTTTTAGGACTTAGGCTGGTAATCGAAGCATATCGGGAGCAAAGTTCGTCAGAATTACACGAAACTTGGAGGATATGCTCTGGAGTATGGCAGGATGGAGCCCTAAAGATTTCACTTCATTTGGAGCTAATATTTGGATCGGCACTAGTCCAAGTGAGTTGGATCAGCACCGATCCAAATTACTCACTCCAAATGGTGTGAGATCCATAGGGGAGCTATAGCAAGGTTTCTATAGTTGCTCTATGAAGTTGGATCAGAGGAAAGGCTATGGTGCATAGAAGAGAAGATATGAAGGCAAAGAGGGATGACTAAGGGTCTATGGCATCTAGAGGGAGTACACTAGAGGATGCAAGGGAAACGGAGCCAATTTTGGCTATGTATTTGGATCGGCACCAATCCAATTGGATCGTATCAATACCGATCCGAATAGGTGGCTCTGTTGGATGTGAAATCCAGGAGGAACAATCTTGGGTTGTATAGGATCATGCTAGAGGTGGTGGCTCGATGATTGCTTCTACGGTTTGGTAGTTATAGCATGATGAAGTTTAGGCTCTTCGGTCGACGACTCAGATAAGGAGTGGGATCGAAGGAGTTGATAGACCGCTCGGGATGGAACGAGGCTATGGCATACTAGATTAAGTGGCGGGACTCGTACCCGGAAATAGATTGGAGTTGTGAAAGCTCTGAAAATTTTGGATTTCCAAGGAATCATTGGTAACTCGGAGTGTTTTGGTTGTGTTCAAGCAAGGGTACTATATGCGGGGGCACTCGAGGGCTGGTAGCGCCAGTCATGTATCCTAGACCACTCCGAGAGGTTCTAGTGTCAGACGGTACGGAGGTACTGTAAGAGACAACCATGCAGGGTTTCGAACCTGAAAGTATGGGGGAACACAATCGAGAACCGAGATTTCCGTTAGTCTTTGGCAAGCGAGGTGAGGCCATACAAGTTATCATATATTTAAGGCTTTAGAAGATGAGAGCTAGGTCTTGGTTGATGGATGATATGGTTATTATGGTTGTTATATTTGCTATTTCTCTTGGATAGGCTATCATTTATAGGAATGATGAAGAAGGGATTGGGAATAGGGCCAATGGAGGAGGCTGCTTAGATTCTTTTATCCTGTTCTGTCACAATATCCTATTGTCATTTATTTGAGACGCATATTATATCTTATTATTATGTGCTAACTCTTTGGTTGTAGGTACAGGTTAGTTATGGTGTTTTTGTACCAGTCTAGTACCATATTTTCCAGTATAGCTTTTGATAGTCATTTACCGCTCATACCAGACTGTTGTCTGACCCAAGGTTTTATTTTTCCTCTTATCATCTTGGGTACTCTTAAATGAGTAGACTAGATGATAGGTATGGAGTCTCAGCTGCTGTACGAAGACTAGCTTAGAGAGGCTATGGCGTATTCCTCTTTATTTGTAGTATCCATTGTCTATTTCTATATACTCTGAGGGATGTAGTGAGGAAATGTTGTACTGAGATATTATGACATTTGTACCATAACTCATGATTTAGTGGAGATGTTATTTTCATTCGTTATGGCTCATTATATTCTGTTGTATATTTTCTATATTATATTTTATCCATGTGTTGTGAGATATGCAATAGGTTTTTTCGCTTTACATTTCAACCTCTGATGATTGTCCCATATCAGCTTGGCATGCTTGCAGTGCTCTTTTAAATCATTGATGTGCGTGTGGTATGGGGCGGTCGTCACCGGTAATATGTTTGTTGCATCGTAAATATCAACATCTATACACGGGCATATTAAACCATATACACTTTTTATGTGCACGTGCACGTACAGACACATATGTATATGATACATATATTATACAATATATTAATCATTACATTAATATAGTAATACTAAATAAAATATCGATTTTAGTTAAAATAATTTAGAAAAGATCTAAATAAATTTAGACTTCATAGGCCCAGTAAGATCCAAATGGAATAAAACTTTTGAAATTTACCCATTTACCCTACTACTTGCTGGCCCAGTCCCAACAGATACCATCTCATCACTACACACCATCAACCTGGATATATGTATAAAAAGGAGAAATAAAAGCGGGTTAGACATTAGTCTGGTGAGTGAACCATAATATACTCTACATATACCACAAAAATAATACCATATCATGATATGAGTCTATCACTCGGCCATCACACGCTCCGTCACTACGTCATACCTAACTGTTATATACATCTAACCATATCGCACCATGTCTGTGCAAACTCACTTCCATGGTTCGGCTTCATGCCTTGCAGGGTCGCCTATTTTCCCTCATCACATAAATCACGTATAGAGCTCACTTCCTTAGACCGCCCAAAGACTACAGGGTTTCCTGTTGTCCTCGTGCTACCTAGTTGGACTCATGCCCTAGACTGTCCATAGCCTACATGGTCGCCTAACATCCACCTCCTCTACCTGGCCCACCGAAGCACTACAGGGGAGCAATGTAATGTTGCATCACCGACTTGTGTCATAGGTTTGCATCCACATCTTTTTCATATCTGTACCTATATCTGTCCTTATCCATATTCATATCCATATCAATATGCAACGACCCTAATTTTGACTACATTATTTAGACCATTTAATTAGATAAATTAAATGAAATAATGTAAATGGTTAAGGGATTGAGATTTATATAATTACGAGGTAGTCATGCCTTAGGTAATGAATGAGCAAATGAAAATTTAAGATGAAGTAAGTAAAGGTAATAAGATAAGGGCAAAATAGGAATAGGTTATATTGTTATACCCTAAACCCTTAACTCATTATCATTTCTAATATTCACAAACTAAAACTAAACCAAAAGCTTGGCCGGCCACCATTACAAGAAAACAAGAGGAAGTTAAGCAAGAATTCAAGAAGGAAGCTTAATCAAATTAATTCAAGGGCAAATCTCAACCTTCTTAACAATCAAGCTAAGGTGAATAATAGATTACATCTCATATTTATTATTTTTGATTTCAAGATAAGATCCGAACTTATTTTGCAAGTAAAATGCCATGTTTTGATTGTTTAAATGGATATATATGCTTGTTGATGATTTATGTTATTTCATATAGATTTTATGATTAGAATTAATGTAGAAAACCTATCAAATGATATCCAAATGACTTGCGTTTTTGATATAAGGTCAGAAATATTATTTCAGCGATGGGTTTCAAGTTTCACAATTTTCTAAGTTGTTGTGGATTTATTATGAATTTTCTAGTAAAGAAAATGGTTAAATTGGGTTCAAAATTAATTTAAGCTATTATATGTTAGCTTTGGGTCAGAAATTAAAATATGCTAGAAAACATATTAAATGTTATTTACGGGAATTTTTGGAGAATTATATTAAGTATATTATTAAAGAAATAAAATTATTGAAGGCATGGACTTAAATGTTTTATATGTTTATAAAAGGAGAAGGGGTAATTTGCTAAATATTTCAAATTGTTAATTACTGAATTCGGCAGCACTTTTAGAAAAGATTTTGAAAAAGAATTGGAAACCAATTATATGTTGAAAAATAAGGCAAGTTAGTTGGAAAGATATTACTTTAAAACATTAAAAACCAGTTTTTTAAAGAATTGTTGCTTCACCACTTTCGGCAGCCACCTTTCGACCTCATGTTACCACCTCCAACCTAGTCGAAACCAACACACATGGTATTAATGCCTTGGTAGGTAGTGGATTGGAGATAGGTGGAAGGTATAGTGTCGATACATGCTTTCGAAGGGGTAGAAGTAGCCTTTATAAACTCAGAACTATTCTGGTTACAAAATGAGGCTTTCGAAGGAAATAGCTTTCGGCTTAGTCAAATACGCCATTGTTTTAGAAAAAGGGCTTTTGAAAGAGGTTGCCACCTTTTGTTTTTAAAATAAGCATTCGAAGGGGTCGAAACCCCTACTGATGCATTCAACCTTTCGAATCAATGCCTTCGAAAGGGTTTTTTGCCTTAAACTTTGAAGCCGCTTCTCCATGCTTTCGAAAGGGTTGGTTTCGAAACCATCCACTTTCTTTTACTTAGGAATAATGCTTTTGAAAGAGTTGCTTTCGCCCCAGTTCTTTTAAGACCCTTAAACAAATTGAAAGTTAAACCCAAAGGTTTCGAAAGGAATGGTTTTAAATGGTTTCAAAGCTATGTTCCACAAACTCTTAGTTGAACCCAATGCCTTCGAAAGGTTTGTTTTAAGCAAGGAGTTTTAATAATTTCGAAAGGTATATAATGTAGGTTTCGAAGGAGAGGTACCCCAATGTTTTTGAAAAGTTTACTTGAGTTTTTAAATGGAAGATTTCCAATGCTTTCGGAAGGCAAGTTTAAAAAATTTTGAAAAGAGGATGTCTAAGGTATATAAAGCTTTCGAAGGGATACCTTTAATAATTTCGAAAGGTCTATTTTTAGAAGGTTTCAAAAGGTATGTTTTGGCCTTTTGGCCTAGTGTTACAAGGTATAGTAGTTAACTTATTTTGAAAGGGGTACTTTCAATGGGTTTAAAAGGTATTGTTTAAAGTTTTTAAGCAAAAGTTTCGAATGGTTTACCTTGTTTTCCTAGCCTACGAGCTTTTAAATTAAAAAGGGATTTTAACTTACTTTGGAGGGATAGATAATCCCATTATATTTCATCAACATTGTTTTGTGTAAAGCATATATCATGGCAAAAACGTTTGAGTAAAGCAAAGAGTATATTTCCTTATTTAAGTATGGTTTAAAGGGTTAAATCAATTTGAAAGAAATGTTTTCAAGGAAAATTTGATGGGGTAGTAAACCATAAGTAAATGAATCAGACATAAAAATACCATATGGGACTAGTATAGGGTCGCGCCCTATGCTTTAGCTAATAAGTTCCTAGCTAATATAAGTCCAAAATTCCAATGTGTAGGGCTTTATCACAAGTAAGACTAAAATGAGGTTACACACAGAAAGGAATATATAGAGAGAAGATAGGTTATCGGTGAGCCCGCAAAACCATTAGGTTCATTTGACCCTAGAAGAAGATAGTTAAGGGCAATCAGCCCAGAAGTATGTCTAATAGGTGTTAGATAATTGAGTATGTTTGGTAGGTGTAACGACCCGTATTTTTTATAATTAGATATATTAAATATAATAAGATTTTTGGAATTTAATATTGTGAGAAATTAAAATTTATGATTTATAAATAGGAAAAAATTATTAAAATGTAATTTAATAATGTTGATTGAATGAAATTGACAATTGTTTAATGTGATTTTAATCAATTGTAATGGTAAAGCTAATTGGGAATGTAATTGTAGAGCTTAAATTGGAAATAATTGTAAGTCAATAGGGAATGTAACGACCGGCTTTTCGATACTCGAAAATCGATACCAATACGTCCATTGTATAGCATGCTGAATATTCAAGTGCCGGAAATACCTACCATTAAAGAAAGAAAAGGTGGTAGAAGAAAGAAGAATGAACAAAACACAGAATCTCACAGTGGAACGAATAATCTATAATATAAACAAATATTTACAAAAGAATCATCTTAATTATACATACCTATTTACTTATAGAGTATGCTAACCTATTCATAGACACTGGACAGTTATAATACCTATCCATACAAATTTTACATAAAATACCACATCAAATTACTATCAGCAGCACATACACTAATACACAACAGCAGAAGAAAAACAAGTACGTCAGTACGTCTTGGAGAATCCAGCTCGCCTTCTAAAAGCTCCAAAATATCCAGCTAAACCTGGAAAGTATGCTCGGTCTGACCTGAGCATAGAGGAAAAACCACGCTCTGGTCAGTCTAGTTACACCAGCGTGAGAAACACAATCAACTTGATTCTTTAAAATTTAAGAAAACCTTTTAAAACCAAGATATCTCGTAATACCTTACTGCAAATAAAAACAGATGGGTTTTTACCTTATGATAACCAAAACACCTTTTATAGAAAATCCAGTGATATTATGATAGTGTCTATTCGTAGAAAGTAAATTTAGTAAATAGCTGAAATGCTTGCATCTCACGTTTTAGCATATTTGGGCACAATCAAAACCGTACAGGCGCGTATTGGAAAATGGATTCCATCCAATAACTGGGCTACTGGGGTACTGCCCGTCACAGTACACCTCTATAAAAATGTACCGAGATCGAACATATCGACCCTGCCAACACAGGACCGGCCTTCCACTTACTTGATAGTACCGAATATGTCATCATCCCGGTTGTTCCCAACCTTACGCGTGCACTAATCCACAACGGAAATCGAAAAATATAAGAATGGTCATCTAGAAAGATGATGCACATACCCTAATGGGAGCGACCCACATACCCCGTTGCATCTCCCATGTTTTAGTAATTTCCGGTTGATGGGACTTGAGGCTACGTTTTACCTTTAAGGACAACAAATCACTTAGAATGCTAACACTGCTTCCAGGTGTAAATGCACTACTAGCATTCGTCCATACAAGTTGTTCTAGGTCTGAACAAATCAAAATACTCCAAGTCTCCGTCTTCGATCCCATAACTTGTCTTCAACACGAAACGTATGAGTTGGATCAAAGTGATTTTCGGATAACTTATTCGATCCCGGTCTCTTCGAAACAACAAGCACGATTTTCGGATAACTCAATCATGGTTCTTTAGGAAATAAGGTGATAATGATAAGAGCAGAGTTCACCTGCTAACCGCTAGAACGGATTTCCTTATCATCATCCTAGAAGAAATAACAAGTTTATATGTATAGTATAGCACTCCGATGGTAACTGTACTATATAATTCCCGTAATTTTCCTAGATGTTTCCAGAGTTACGATTTGGTCCAGATTTGATAGTTGGTTATTTAACTATCAAATAAGCATACATTTACAGTATAATATTTTCCCACTGGAAATCACTAATCCTCATTTATTTGGATTTGAGATCATTTTAAAATTTTAATTCATCAAAAATGAATATATTTGCCCGATGTTCTTCCCAAAATACTTAAACTTGTAAAACAAGTTTGATAGCACTGTTCAATACCATTTATGGATTAGAACGTGCTTAGGTATTATACTCGTCTTTAAGTCAAAGAACGATCTTTGTTTCATAATAACCTTTCATGATTGATTATAATCTCATTTCCAAAAATCCAAGGTTTAAACTTAGGTAAGATACCCTTTTAGCAGCATTAATATTACTTATAAACTTCTATTACTATCTTACTTCAAAATCACTTGAAATCCTTTGTTAAACATTTCTTTATAATCAAGCCCATTGACTATCTATCTCGAATGCATCTCCACCTTTTAGACATCACTTGAATAATTTACTTCTTCCATTTAGCCTATTAAAGATAATTAATCAGGTTTAAGATAATTAATAACTTTAAAATAAATTTATTATATTACTCATTAACCGTTAAACAATAATAATCCTTTAAACAAGATATTTTATAAATGACTTTAATTATGCATTAAAACATAATTTAAACACTTAGGATAACCTTTCAAATAACAATTATGTATTCTTAAATAATCCTATGAGAATATGTTAAAAAGGTAATTTACTTTAACTTAAACTTGCAATTAAACCAATAATAAACATGAAATTTATTTTTAACAACTTGAATTGATGAATCATTTCCCATTAAGAAAGAGGTTTATGCATTCTGATTGTACTTAATCAGTTACTATACCAAACAAAAATACAAATTCTAATACTTAAATATATAACTTTATCCAACATTAACAATGAATCTCAATATCCTATTATCCAATACAATCAATAGGATAGTAAATAGATGTCTATACAGGTGTAATCGCAGAACATGGTTTATTTCTGCCAAACAATGTCCAAAAACATACTTATTCAGGAATGGGGTAGAACGATGATTTACTCTGCCAATAGGGGTCCAAATAAATACAATTAGCAGAACGGTGTTTTATTCCGCTAAATAGACATTTAATCATCGTAATTAAGTTGAATTAACTCATCACTATTTTTATCTGAACAAATAACGTCAATAGATAGGTCATATAGATTTAAACGACGTTATTAGTTTAAATTGTGTAATTAAATTTCTGTTCATTTCAAATTGCTATAAATTTTTACTTATTCAAACCCGACAACGTAGTGTTCGTTGGTACGAACTTATTGCAAAAAGTTTCACCTCAAACGGATTTACGATTTGCTAGAAACTAAATTTTTAAGTATTCAAAAACCTTTTTAAAATAAAACATTTTATTTATATTTTTTATAAGGGCCAAGCCTAGAAACTTATTCAATCTGCCACTCTTCTCTTCCCCTTCCCTCTTTTCTCCCTTACTTCTCTTTTTCACTTGCCTGAACCTTCCACTTCCTAGAAAAATCCCCAAATCCAACTCAATCGAACCCAACCTCCACCACACAATTGACTCGACCCATGCGCGACCATTGCATATCGCTTGGACCGAACCCAAAGCCCCTTTCTCCCTAATTTCCAGTCATCATGGCTAAACTTCGCGTGCACGCTATGCAAGTGCATACTCGCTTAGGGGCCGACATCACCTCCGTGACACCCCGAATCCACTCTACTCCGTCCCCCAATCTTCCTCCCCACATCATGGAAGCTCCAGCACCATTGAACAAGGAATGAGCCTTCCACCCGAACCCACAGAGATACCCACCTTCACCAATCTTCGAAATGCTCACACCTCACCCCACTAATTCACTCATCGCTACTACCATTCGAAGCCCCGCTCCCATCACCTTCTCCTTACCAAGTCTCATGTCCACCGTCTACTTCCTCCTTCCCCAGTTCAATCGCATTCCAGAACCAAAAACAGACCACTCAAAATCCTAAGATTGGCTCTCACCCCCAAACCACAACACTAGAACGAAATCCCCTCGGTCAAAGCATTGCTCTCGACCCCACAGTCATCTCAAAGCTAATGACCCGCCGCCTCATCCATTCCCAAAACTGAAATTAATTTTTAATTGAATATCATTCAACCTCAAATTTCTCTTGATTTAAGATCCTAAAAATCAGGATTCTTCCACTAAAATTCATGATTTAGTAATACAATCATGATTACGAACTTGATTCAATGTTTTGAACATGTTGAAAATCATCAAAACCTGGGTTACATATTGTCATTTGGCAATTTCACACAATATATAAAATGAACAAACTACAAACTAATTTTAGTGCGATCTATACTCAAGAACAATCATTTCATTAGTTTACATCATCAGTAAATTCAAATCGAAATGAGAGATAATGATCTTTAAACTAGAGCACATATGATTTGTTATCTCTGTTAAATATGACAGAGTGAGGTTAGAACAATTCCAGGCATCCAAATCATAATTATCACCTTAAATATGATAAATCCTTGTTGAAATCCTTAATTTGATCCAAAGCTTTGATTACTAGATTTTAATTTGGATTTAAATAAGGGAAATTAGAAAGAACAAAATGTTTGGTTTTTGTTTTTGACAGGGTTTTAAAAACCTGAAACTAACACACACACACACGGATATATATATATATATATGCAAATGTATAATGATGTATTTCAGCCACCATTGTACACATTTTGGAGCTCGAAAAGGGTTTGAGACCCTTAAGACTGCTGTAACAAAAGATTTTGGTGGCTTTGATATGAAATTTTAGCTGCCGAGGGAAGATTTGGGTGGCTAAGTTTAAGTGTACTACAGCCTACGCTTTTTGACCAGGTATGGTATTTTCTCTTTCATTTGTGACTTATAAATTTTGATATTAACTCCTCATTTTCTTAGTTCAATTTCATTTGATCCTATGTTGATTCTAGGAACACGATTTCTTTTAGGAATATGATTGCTGATTCACTACATTTTTTAGAACAAAATAATGTAAAGTAGTATTAAATATAAATAGTTTAAGTCCCCATATTCATATTTCTTTTTATATTTAGAAATGAATAACTCAAAGAAATAAAAATAAAAGATTTCTAGTCTCTTTAAATGTATGAAACTAACATTTTGATTTAAAACAAATTTTCTATTAAATTTATTATCAACGGGGGTTTTATTTTAGATTAGTAGACCGTAATAATTTGAATTAAAACCAAAATACTCAAAATTTAAGACGACAGAAAAACATGGGTCGTTGTAGGGAATGAATTAAATGTTGTATTAATGGTGAAATAATATTGTTTATCAAAGGCACAGCAGCTGTACGTTGGTTTTGATCGAGATCGTGCACGTTATGTTTTGCAAAGGTAGTACAAATTACAAGTTTGCCCCTATATTGTTTATTTTATTTAAATTTAAATTTTCAATCTTTTAACTCTTATAACTTTTGCATACGAACTTTGATTGATGCGCGGTTTCTTCCGTTGGGTTCGTATCGAAATTACGGACAATATTAAACTACTTTGGTTGAATTTAGAGATTGTTCAAATTTTGGGCTTTTATTGGATTGTAAATCGGCTATAAATCAAAGGTGGGTGATTTAACGCACTCACGCAATACTAAATCTTCTTATGTTAGCTGAATTAAATTTATGATGTGATAAGAATTTTATTGATTGATGTTTGATAATTTAAATTGTCATTTAAATTTAATTTGAACTTATATTGAATTAAATTGCCATTTAAATTAATATTGAATTTAATTGCTAATTAATACCTGATATTGATAACTAGTTATTTGTTGGGATGTATTGGCTGATTTGGATGTTGTGATGGATGTTTATTTGTTGACATTTTGGATGATTGGATGTCTATTTATTTATATATATCACTGTTATCACCCTGTATATTAATTGAAAGCATATAAACTGTTATTTAAATTATTTCAAATAAATTAAGAAATAGGATGAAATGATATATACCTATGACACTTTGATTTGGATTGAAATGATATATATCTATCCCCGTAATAAAAATTGAAATAACTACACACTTGGCCATAGGGTAGAAAATTATATACGGACACCAGATTGGTTAAATTAATTGGTTTTAAAAAACCTTGAATTTGGATTTTGATTAAATAATATTGTTTAAAAGAAATAATTTTGGAGTTATATGAATTGATTTATTTTCTAATTCAAACTTTGAAAAGTGAAATTGAAATTGGGTAAACGAAATTGTTTAAAAGAATTGAATTAGGAATTTAAAGTTATAATTGGTATTTGACTTTAATTTTGGAAATTGAATTATTTTAAGATTTGGACCTTGAAATTTAATAATGAGGTCTAAATTGATTTTAATTTGTAAATTGAAATTGGGCTTGAAATTGATATAAATCGAAATGGTTTTAAATAAGGATTGGATTGAAATTTAAATCATTGAATTGAATTGTTGAATCAAATCTGAAGTTAAAGTGAACGTTTCGAAAATTGAAGTTAATTCAAATTGAAATTAAAATCAAGTTGCTTTGAAATTTAATTGAAATTGAGTCAATTGAATCGAAAGATTGGAAATTGAGTTTGTTGATTTGAAATTTGGAGATGGTCCAGATTTGTTGAAATGGAAAGAAACAGTTTGATTTGATATTATTTTCAAAATAAATTATTTTAATATAAACTGTTTGAAAATCTATCTTTCTAATATTCAAATTATTTAGATTTTTCCAACTATTTTACTATATAAACCATCTTCAATACTCAAACCAATTTATATGAAACTATTTAAACTATTTTAACCTATTCAAACTATTTCTAAAAGTTTCAAACCGTGCAAAGTTGGAATTTTTATTTTTAAATCGTTGATTTAAATGCGAATATGGTTAAATGAGGGTATAACGTAAGTTGGAATTTGAAATGATATTTTCAAGTGAGGATGACATATTTTGAGTAAATATGGTATTTTGAAATGAAGGATATTTTGAATTGAATATGATATTTTGATATCAAATATGAATTGGTTTTGAAATGTAAAAGAACCAAACGGTGTGGAAAATGATGTTTGGTTGTTAAAGAGACCGGGTCCTCTTATTGGCATACTCTCTATCAATATTGGAACCACTTTAACAACTGTGTACGTGGTGGATGATCCAAAATGAAGTGGTTGAATAGGAGGCGTTTGCTGGAATTGAAGGAAGAGAACGATGATGAATGATCCCGGCACTTTTGCCAATTTGAAATGACTAAAACAGGACGGCTTGTCAAGGCCAAGTAGGCTAGCTACCCCTAGCGGACACACCTCTTCGTATTACTATACTGATGTTGGCTTGATCGGCGCACCTTGATTTGATTTGATTTTGGGGGTGTTGGACGTGGTGGGCGGTCGTAGCTACGATGCATTACCACCAGCCCTACGACCCGACCTGGTAGTATCCTACCTTGGGCATTGCCTCACATGCCTTGTCATACTATTTGTCCTTTTTCGCGACCACTACGATTTTATTTTGGGGCATTTCACCAGAAGGACAAACTTTGCAGTCCAATTAATTTCTAGGACACACATCTGAAATAATTACTTTCAAGGCCAAAGTCAGCAGAATGATTACTTTCAAGGACAAAGTCAGCTGTCCAATTACTTTCAAGGACATAATTTTATAGGTTTTTAGGCCCTAGAAACTAATTATTTTGCGTATTGTCCTTAAAAGTAATTATTTTAGTTGTGTGTCCTAGAAATTAATTTCACTTGCTAAAGAGGCCATTGTGGCTAATTTCCACTTTTATTTTAGTATAGAACCTATAGGGAAATCACTGGCTACTGACGTTACTGGTTGTGTTACAGGACCTGCATAGACTACCTGCTTAAAAATGTGTTAAGGAGGATCAATGTAAAGCCTTAACGCTACGAAAAATATTTACTTTACTGATTAGACGTTACATATATTATGTATCTTACTACATATAGATAGTTTAACAGATGCTTAGGAGATGGAAAATCTTGTAACTCTCTTAAGTTATTGCACGCACGTTATACACTGGATAAGAGATGTAAAATTCCGTAAACATCTCTAAAGCTATCACACTCATATTTATTTGTTGTTGATTTAAACATAAGAACTTTTAGTTCTGACTCGAGTGTTTTGTCTTTTCATTACGCTCGGGGTCAGCCTGAGCATTTCAATGTTTGAAGACTTTATTTCTGGAGGACGAAGACGAATTTTGATATATTATATTATTAGTATTATTCCACTGCATCATTATTAGTATGTTTTTTATTGTACTCTGATTATGTTGTAAAATTTGTGTAATCAAATGTATATTGTAAAACAGTTTCATGAACTGTTTATTTGATTATTATATTTTGTCAATTCCGCTGTAAGATTCTATGTTTTGTTTTTCCTTCTTTTCTCTTATTCTCTTATTTACCCCATTGACAATCCTCCCTTTTGAATGGTTTGAGTTAGACATGTGTAGTTTATTGTCGATTTAAACCGTCCAAAAAGGAGGGTCATCACAGTTGGTATCAGAGCTTTGGTTTAGAGATACCTTAGCCTTCTAGGGTTTAAACTCATTTAAGATAGGGTTATTAATACCCTAGAATGAGTCTGAGTGTATATATACGAGAGAGCGTATTTGTTAGTGCTATATAAAAATGTTTTCTATTGTGTTAATTTGTTCTGTTTAGTATTTATAAATTCCGGTCGGTACATAAGGCGTTATGGTATCGATAGGGATTTCTAAACACTTGAATAGGGTAGACGGACACAATATTGTTTTTGAAATAGGTAAATGAAATAATTTTACCTAGTAATTATATTATATATATATATATGTGTTTAATCGACAAAATTTCTATCGATTAAAAAAATGCCGATAAATTTTGAAATAAAATAACCGCAAGCGCACGGCGTACTATTGAAGTATGTGGCGAGTACGGGTCGATCCGCAGGGAATTGTTGATTTTAAATCTCTATTCAATCAAATTAACCAAAGTTGAAGAGTGTTAAACTAAAAAAAGGAGAAAAATGACAAAAGAAAATAGATAAAAATATGAGAGTGTTAAGACAATTTAGAGGCAACTTCCACTCTCTAGATCACATAAATCAAAAAATGAAGTTATGATCTCTCTTTTCTCTGTCATCAGTTAGCTTAATTGATGTGCTTATCATATGTATAGCCTATTTGCGATATTAATAAGCTCAAGATAAGCCATCAAACTATAACACACCCCTTAAACCACTTACTAACTCACATGAAAAATGATAACAAAGTTGAAAGCAAAATCTATTTTAAGTATGGCCTATTAACTATTAATTAGAAATATAGACCATCAAATTTTAATCTCAACATTCACTTCATTACCATCATCATATGTAGATGAAGAGGTAATTTGTGTTAGTGATTGTTTAAGTATAGCCTATTTGGTGTCAACAATATAGGCTATCAAATTCAGAGCAAAAACAACAAGTTAACCACTTCATACATTCTCATTAAAGCACAAAAGGAGAGTATAAAACATCAAAATGTTGAAGCTACATGATTAGAGGCTTCATTACCCCTAAATTGAAGGGATTAGCCTCTCATTTGTGTTATCATATCAACACAAGTAGCATGAAACATGAAACAAAAGAAAAGGAAAAATGAAAGCTAATGGAAAAGAGATCTATTCTACTTGCATAAAAGAAAAGAAATCTACACTGCAACATAAGAAAGAGAGCATGTAAATGTAAAGAGCATATATTGAATTGCATAAGAAATAAAAGAAAAATGACAAGAAATAAAAATGGCTAAGTAGCCATGAAAAGAGAAAGAGAGCTTTCTTTTATTTTTAAGCTAAAAACTAACTAAGAGAGACTAAGGAAGGAAGGGGTTATATGAAACATACGGGGTACTTATACATGTGTTAAACCCTAATTCATATTTTTGGGGAATTCCCAAAATACCCTTGAGAAAGTGTGGAGGCCAAGTAATCATTAGCTTCTAATAATCATCATTTAAGTGTACATGAAGCCATTAATTCCATAAGCATGTGCATTAGCCTCTAATTTGTACATTAAGGTAGGTGGGTAGGTGGGGTCCTCCATGATCTTCACTTTGAATTATTTCCATCTTCATTCCTTTGTATTCATTTTGTGCATGCATGTGTCTTCATGAAACCACTCCTATTTGAGATCAAATTCCTACACAAATATATATAAATTTCCAATTATTTTTTCTCAAAGAAATATATGCACACAAATGACCGTTTTGCCCCTATATGAAGATGGATATGTGACAATTTGGAATTAATATGGATTTTGGTTAAAACAAGTTAAAATATCCGATGTGATCATTTATTTAATTTAAATAGACTAAATATGGTGGTAAAAATATGCACATTTACGTGCACATCAAACACCCCCACACTTATCTTTTTATTCGTCCTCGAATAAAGGAAAAACCAAGATAAATCTATTTTCATAGGGAGCATGATTGCATTGAGCGTATGCAACAAGCCGTTAAACCTCTGGGTGTCCCCAGTAGAACGAGTGTTGTCTCGTGAGGGTTTTCAGCGGATACTACCCACAAAATCCAAATGCTGGATGAAAATATTTACGAAATGCAAGATTTATTTACAAAGAGATGAATGCAAATTTTTGAAAATATTTACAAATGAAGGATTTACTTTTTAAATTAACACGAATAAGTTAAATATAGGTTTTGGTTATTATCTTGAAAATTTAAGTCATTTACTTGTCAAAATTTCCAATAAAAACGAAGTTATCAAAGCAAATATACTATAGTTTAACTCGTTGTTTCGGTCGATAACACAATGTAACTATGAAATGGATCCTTAGTTGATTATCAGAGCTTATCAAAGTGGTATTTTCATTTCATTTCAATAACAAGTCAAATCAAACAAGTTAAAATAGTGCTTGGTTTTCATTTGCTTACTCTCTCTATTTTTTGAAAATTTTATTGATATTTACAATATTTACATATGCCCAACTCAGATAAACTGAGGCCAGATATATTACCCATGCACTGCCTTGCGGACTGATGTGAGGGGAATACAGAGCGTGGCGAGTGAACACACAAGTGTGAACACTTATCGACTATAGGCATTATTAAAAAGAATTTATATATATACACCTAACTCAGATAAACTGAGGCCGGATATACCGATCGTGCACTACCTTTTGGGCTTACGTGAGAAGGGTACAGAGCATGGCGAGTGAACACACGAGTGTGAACACATGACTCTAGGTGTTTATTAAAAAATATATACATATATACAAGAAATATTTTTTTGTTTTTGTGTTTTGTTTTTTTTATAGAGAGAGAGAGAGTTTCACAAAACCATCTTAGCACCTTTTAACTTATAAGAAAAAAAACATGTTATATCCTTTACTTTAAATTCACACTTTTTAATAAAGATTTTCAATTAGGATATTTCATAATTAACTTGTATGAACCTTCCTATATACTAGTTAAACCATCGTTATTTGTAATCAAACTTCATTCTTATTTTTGTTGAGACAAATAATTTTTTAAAAAATTTCAATTTAATAAACCATAACCATATATATCCTATAGTGTTTCTTTAAAAATAAATCAAAAGAAAATTTGTTTTGGGATTTGTTTTTAATTTTTTTTATGAGTTTTTAAAAGAAAATGCAAAAATAAACCATGAAAAATTAAAAATGAAGATGGGTCTCCCTCCCACACTTGATTTTGACTATGTCCCCACAATCAACCCAAGTGAAAGGAGAAAAAAAAAGATGACCTATATTTACATGAAGGTGAACGGTATTTACACGATGTCGGAAAGTATATCGTCGAAGCGTAAATGAAACGGTCTTTCAAAAACCGATTCATTTGCCTCGTCAAGTATACGAGACACAATATAAGCTCGGAAAACCAAACCATAAATGATTTCAAAGTTGAATATTGATTTGGGAAAACGAATGTCGTTTTATAAAAAATCTTACGAGTTGTTTCCTTTTCGATGACTTTTGGGGTCGATAAAACAAATGATTGAAATTCAAGTTCATTTTCACCAATTTGAAATTCAAACTTATCATTGAAAACTTCTTCAAAATTATTGATTTCAAAATTAAAGTGGTGATTTAAATCTTCCCCATCGGAATTTAACAACTCGTCATCCAAAAGTCCAAAAATTTCGTGTTCATTAAATTCGTCTTCCTCTATTGGATTATCAACAACTTCATTGCGTATCTCAAGTTCAAAATCCAAAGTTGTTGTATTCAAATTTTTGGAATCGAGAAAAGGAAGATCGAATTTTAAATTTGGTTCCACACACTCAAAAGAATTGAAATCCAACTCAATTACCGTGTTTTTAACAACTTCATTAAGGTTGTCATTTTCAGTTTCAAAAGTTGTTATTTGAAAATCGTAAATTGTGGTAAAAGATGAATTATTACTTAACTCGTCACACGTTGGAATTTGGTTTTGTTGTTCACGTTGTTTCATATAAGTTTCAAACAACGAATCTGTGTGATCATCGTAAATTTCGTTCATTTGTTCAACAAAATCCAATTTGTAGTTATTAACTTGAGAATTTTCGATTTGAATTTGTTGAGAACAAAAATTTTCAATTGTAACGTGGTTAAGATAATTCCCATTGCCAAATTCGTTTGAAAAGTTGTTTCCATATTCATTTTGAGTTTGAAATTGATTTTGGAGTTCGAAATTGAATTGGCATGGGTTATAATCGAAATTGTTTGAATTTTGAATTGAATTCAAATTTTGAAATCCTTGACTCGAGTTGTTACACAAATATGAATCACACAAATTATTTATCATTTGATTTTTTTGTGTAGAGATTTCAAGTAGAGATGAAATACTATTTTCAAGATTCGAGGGTTGGTCATCGTTTTGAAAAATTTGTTGTTCAAAATTCGAATTGTTGAAAGAATAGTTGTCGTTAAAATATCCATACGATTTGGAGTGAAATCATATGGATTATATTGATTTTCACAACTATTGTAAAATTCAAGTGAGTGGGGAAACTCAGACATTTCAAGAATGTTTTTGTTTTTTTATATAAAGGAAAAATATTTACAAATAAAATTTATTTTTCAAAAGGGAAATTGATTTTTGTTTGTTATTTTTTGGTTTTTTTTTGAAAAGGTTTTATATTTTTTTTTGGATTTTTGAAATTTCAAAGAAAAAGGATTTAAAAATTTCCAAGGAAAAAGAATATTCACAATTTTTTTAGTTTTGGATTTTGAAATTTTTTTTAAATATGCATGAACTAATGAAACTAAATGAATGCAAGGGTCTAATTACAAATTATTTATCCTAAGTTAACCCAAAATTGTATAATCACAATTTGTCTTAAATCAATAAGATAGTTATCAGCCAGGTAACGGGCATGATTTATCGGTGCACCACGAATCATCGTAGCATTGCAACCGAAGGTTTAAGTACCTTCAAAGAAACAATTCAGTATAATATTTATAACTGATTATTGCTCTGTCGTAGCCTAGACACCGAGAAATTAAATTGTTCAAAGAAGACAATTTGTCAATGTACAATTAAGTGTTATCGATGTCTAATCGTTATTATTAACAAAAATCTAAGATGAGATGCAAAGCAGAAATTAAACGTGTATTAACAATGCAACTACGAATAGATATTTGTTCTGTTTTTGATTTTTTTGATTTTTTTTTTTAAATATACGCAAGCAAACAACAATGCAAGGCAAATCAAAACAATAGATATGGCTTAAAGGCAGCAATTTTTTTTTATATAAGCCAACTAGCAAATATTTTTTGGCAGGCTAAGAGAAGCAAGCGAATGATTCTTCCTTATCTGCTTCTGCAACCTGAAATAAAAAAACAAGATATATCTACAAGATTTTTTTTAAATATATATATATATATATATATATATACATATATATATATCAAGAAAATAAAACAAGTGGAAAACAAAAGAATTGAAAATAATTGAAAACTTTTTTTTTTCAAAGAATAAACAAAATAAAATTAAAAGAAAGCAAACCCCCCATTTTTTTAAGCGACCCAAAACAGAACAACTGTTTTTTTTTGTTTTTTTATAGAGGAATTGAAACTAGTCAAAGCAAAACACAAAATAAATGAAGATGATTTAAACCCCCTTTTTTTTAGTTAATCAAACGAAAAAGAAAGAAAATATTCTTTTTTTTAATAGCAACCTTGAACAAAAAAACCAAAGCTCATTTTTTGAAGAGAAAGAAGAACAAAAAAAAACAAAATGAACCTCTAAAATAAAAAAAGATATGCGCGGCCCTTATAAACAAAGCCTGTGGCCCTGTATACAACAACTCCCCTAAACAAAGCCGTAACTTCCAGTTCTTTTATTCCTAATCCTCATTCGAAAATTAGAATCCCCTTTAATCTTAAATCGAACCCAAAATAAACAAAAAAAATCAGGCGATTCGTTCTCCGGTGTCGTGGCTGGTAGTTTGAGTATTCCCGCGGTTCGGAGTGGGCGATTTGAATTTGGTCGCTCTGGTTTCGATTCGTGTTGTGGTACAGTCGTGGTTGAGGAAGTTATGGAGCACGATGTTCGATCGCGATTGCAGTCGATGAGTGATGAAGGGTTTCTGAGGTGATTCGCGAGTTGATTGTAAGTTCGGTTGTTGATTGTCGAATTGGTAGAGGTCGGCGATTTTCTTATTTTCTTTTAGTAGGTCGGCGTTGTAGTTTCAGGCGATAGGGAATCTAAATGTGTTCGAATTGGAGATTCAAGAGTCGGAGGAGGGTGGTTCGGTGATGTTTGGGAGTGGGTTAGTTTTGCGTCTAATTGGTGGCAGAATTTTTTTTAGTCGCGATTTGATTTTCGAAGTGTAGGTTTCGGTTGAAGTCGGAGGTAGTCGCGGCAGTTATTTGGTTAGGCTGTGACATAGTGGATGGAAGTTTGTTATGGAGTTTTGGTCAATGGTAATGTGGTGTTGGTCGAGGCTTGTTTCTGTTGTGATGATGGAAGGAGATGATGTAGAAGGAAGACAGTTTGGGTGTTTGTTTGAGTGGTGATTCTTTGGTTGCTGACGATGGGGGAGGTTGAGCAGTGATCGCCAGTAGATGATGTGAAGATGTCAACAGTTGATGACAGTTAGCAGTTTTAGGCAATGGTAAGGCATAAATGTGCACAGCACAGTGAAAGGTTTTGGTAGTGCACAGAGGAGTTTGCAAGTTGTAGTGGTGGTGCACTGTAATTTGACAGAGATGATGTAGTTAGGGGTTATGCAGTTGATGATCAGAATTGTAGAGGAGGGGCGGGTGGTTTGAACTGAAGTAGTGATGATGGTGGTATAATGATAGTTGTCGAATGGCTGTGAACAGTGGTCGTTGACTGTATGGGCTGTTGAAAAAGGCAGCAAGTTGTGGATGGTTGCAAGGTTGGATATGATGGATGATGGTGTAGTCTGATGTAGTGGTAGGCTTGTTTGTGGGTCGGAAGGTAGTGTTGATGGTTCAGGCTGGTTTGTTGTTGTGGGTATGAAGCAGGGGGAGTTTGTAGATGTGCATAGGTTGGTATTTGAGGCAGGAATGTGCGAGTATGGATGGTTGGTGTTCGAAGGTGTGAAGCAGGTTTGGTATGAAGCACTTTGGTTATGAAATGGAGTAGTAGTGATAGAGTTGGTTTGCGGTCTCATGTTCAACAGTGGGAAAATAACGACTGCAGCAATGAGGTTTGATGGTGGCTCTGTAGTGATGTAGTGGAGAGGGTAGATGGTAGTTGAAATATGGCTACTGTGGCAGTTTGAAATATTAAAGTGTGTAGCAGTGGCAGGAAGTTGATGGCACAGCAGTAATGTGTGGATTGGTGTGGACAGTTTTGAGATGCACGGTGGTTGCTCGGTGATGAGTGCAAGTTGTTGGTCAGAGATGATGAAAGGCAGATTGTTTCGCAGTGCAGTTAATCGAAGGGGTAGAGAAGTTGATGTGTTGTAATGGTCAGAAGAGACAGTGGGTTTGATCAGAGGGGTGGAGGAACAGAAGTAACAGTTTGTAACAGAAACAGTTTGTTAGAGGAGTTTGTAGTGGTGGTTTGGTTTAGGTAAGGGGGTGTGTTTGTGGCTGCTGAAGCACTATTGCAGTAAGAAGAGTAATGTGCACAGAAATGTATCTGTGCACAGAAATATAAATGCAATGTAACTTAAGACAGAAATTGTAAATGAGAAATGATAATGAAATAAAATTATTATTTTTTCTATTTTGAAATTGTATGGGTTTTTTTTTGGAATTGAAAATGAAACAATACTAAAACAAAGGAAAATAAAAACAAGTGAAATCAATATGAAACAAAACTAAACAGATGAAGGAAGGAAACCCTTTTTTTAAGTAGAAACGAACAAAAGGAAATAAAAAAACAAAACCCCAGCCCAAACAACTTTACCCGGCCCACTTACACAGTTCTAATTCCAGACTTCTTTAACTCAACACACAGTTTTTTTATGAACTACAGTTTTATATTGAGCTTAGAAAAATACAATTCCAACTTCCCCGAACCTAAAAATTCCACCATCAACAACTACTGAAACTCGATTTCAAAGTAAGATTAGGTCGTGGATTTAGGTTGGTTTCAGATTTTTATTTTGGGTTGAAGGCGATTCGTTGAGGGTTCAAGATTGGATGCAGGCGACTGTCATGAAGTTCGGTGAGGGGTCGCGAAGGCGATTCAGGCATGGAAGTAGCGGTTGTGCTCGCTAGGGGATTGTGGTGGTTCTAATGTTGATTCGAATTGCGTTGGCGATTGCAATGGGTGGAGTTTTTTCGAGTTTTGGTTCGTGATGTTTGGGCAGTGGATGGGTAGTAGTTCGCTTGCTTTGGTCGATTTGGGTATGGGAGGAGGTTGCTGGATTGCTTAGGATTCAAGTGATGGTTGTTGAAGTATGGGTAGTAGAAGTTGTCAGTGGAGAGGGGAGCAAGGCTATGGTAGTTGTTTGACAGAGGGGGGTTGTTGTTTGTAGCGAATCAGGGGTAGTTTGAAGTGAGGTTGTTGTATAGGAATAATGGGTGAATTGGAGGTTTCGGGTTGAAGTTGTGGCAGTAAGGAAGTGGATGGCAGACGATTGGATCGATTTGGGTTTGGTGCAGGCAGTTGGACTTCGATTGGATCAGGAACCGTTGTCGAAGTTGATGGACGTTTATTCGAAGGGTGTTGTGTGCGTTAGGTTGTTGTCGGAGCAGTTTGTAACTGTGGTTGGGTGAAGGCTGCGGTGATGGAGTTGCAGTGTAAGTGAGGCTATGTAGCAAGTAGCAGCAGCAAGCTATGTTTGTCGTGGGAGAAGAGGTAAGTGAGTTTGTATAAAATGTTATGGTCAGAGGATGTTGTTGTTGTTCGGTTGTATGATGATTGCGGTGAAATTTTGGTGAAGAATGTATGGAAATGAGGTCAGGCTATGTGTTTGTAACAGTGGTCACTGGGTGTGTAGAAGATGAAGGGGCAAGTCGTTGGATGTTTGAATGTTTGCAGAATTGAAGCAGTTTGATGGTTTGGCTGAAGTGGTGTATGCGGGCAGTAATGGAGTGAAGTGGTGATTGAAATACGATGAGGTTGATATGTGGAATGACAGTAGTGGAGGTTGATGTTCAGGGGTAAATGCAACAGTTTTGATGTCAGTGCAGCATGGTGATGGAGTAGTGCAGTGGTGAATGATGGTGTTGAAATCTGGGTGTGCAGCGAGGCAGGACTGTGGTGACTGTGGATTGAAACAGTAATGAAGTTGTAGAGGAAGTCATAAGTATTTGAACAGGAGTGTGTGAGTATGGTAGTGACTTGCTGTAGTGGGATGGCTGTAGAGTATCAGTGATGTGTACAGACAATGAACAGGTATCAGTGATGGCTATAGAAGGAAGAAGATGGTGATTTATTGTTGTAGTGAAGAGGATGGGACAGTAAGGAGGAACTACGGTGGTTTTTGCTATGACAGTGAAATGTGGGGGTAGATGGAGGAAAGAGATGGTGTGGAGGAAAACAAAAACAGCAAACAAATGGTGAATAGGTGGAGTATGACAAGCAGAAAGAAAGGGATGAGATTGTTGAAGTGGGAATGATGCTGTTGTATATGAGACAGAGAGGGAGGGAAATGCACAGAATAGTGAAGAGTGGATATGTGCACAGTGAATATTTTGTAAAATGTAATATGGTGAATGTAAAGTTGTAAACTAATGCAAATGAAAATGTAATCAAAACAAAAATTGTAAATGAAAATGAACTTTTTTTTCTTTTTAATTGTACAATTTTTTTTAAAAATAAATAAAAAGCAATGCAAAACAAATAGAAAACAACAATCACACAAACAAATGCAAGCTACAAACACATAACAAAATTCTCTTTTTTTTTAATTGCAAAGAAACACACAAAATAAAACACACAACAAAAATCGAACAAAAATAATTCGAAGAGTAGAAAATTAAAATCAAAGACAATTCTCCGGCAACGGCGCCAAAAACTTGTTTAATCGACAAAATTTCTATCGATTAGAAAAATGCCGATAAATTTCGAAATAAAATAAGCGCACGACGTACTATTGAAGTACGTGGCGAGTACGGGTCGATCCGCAGGGAATTGTTGATTTTAAATCTCTATTCAATCAAATTAACCAAAATTGAAGAGTGTTAAGCTAAGAAAAGGTGAAAAATGACAAAAGAAAATAGATAAAATTATGAGAGTGTTAAGACAATTTAGAGGCAACTTCCACTCTCTAGATCACATAAATCAACAAAATGAAGTTTGATCTCTCTTTTCTTTGTCATTAGTTAGCTTAATTGATGTGCTTATCATAACTCACATTTTCATTTACTAACTCACATGAAAAATGATAACAAGTTGAAAGAAAAATCTATTTTAAGTATTGCCTAATAAATATTAATTAGAAATATAGGCCATCAAATTTTAATCTTGACATTCACTTCATTACCATCATCATATGTAGATGAAGAGGTAATTTGTGTTAGTGATTGTTTAAGTATAACCTATTTGGTGTCAACAATATAGGCTATCAAATTCAAAGCAAAAACAACAAGTTAACCACTTCATACATTCTCATTAAAGCACAAAAAGAGAGTATAAAACATCAAAATGTTGAAGCTACATGATTAGAGGCTTCATTACCCCTAAATTGAAGGGATTAGCCTCTCATTTGTGTTATCATATCAACACAAGTAGCATGCAACATGAAACAAAAAAAAATGAAAGCTAATGGAAAAGAGATCTATTCTACTTGCATAAAAGAAAAGAAATCTACACTGCAACATAAGAAAGAGAGCATGTAAATGCAAAGAGCATATATTGAATTGCATAAGAAAGAAAAGAAAAATGACAAGAAATAAAAATGGCTAAGTAGCCATGAAAAGAGAAAGAGAGCTTTCTTTTATTTTTAAGCTAAAAACTAACTAAGAGAGACTAAGGAAGGAAGGGGTATATGAAACATAAGGGGTACTTATACATGTGTTAAACCCTAATTCATATTTTGGGGAATGTCCAAAATACCCTTCAGAAAGTGTGGAGGCCAAGTAATAGTTAGCTTCTACTAATCATCATTTAAGTGTGCATGAAGCCATAAATTCCATAAGCATGTGCATTAGCCTCTAATTTGTACATTAAGGTAGGTGGGTAGGTGGGGTCCTCCATGATCTTCACTTTGAATTATTTCCATCTTCATTCCTTTGTATTCATTTTGTGCATGCATGTGTCTTCATGAAACCACTCCTATTTGAGATCAAATTCCTACACAAATATATATAAATTTCCAATTATTCTTTCTCAAAGAAATATATGCACACAAATGACCGTTTTGCCCCTATATGAAGATGGATATGTGACAATTTGGAATTAATATGGATTTTGGTTAAAACAAGTTAAAATACCAGATATGATCATTTATTTAATTTAAATAGATTAAATATGGTGGTAAAAATATGCACATTTACGTGCACATCAATATGTATATATAATTTTTCATAAATTGATTTTGTTATTTGGTTGTGTTGGATGTTAGTAAATGATAATATTTAATTATTATCATTTATTGTTTGGTTAGTCATGGTTCTTAAAACCATTAACTACTGTATGTTATAATAAAATGTAAATTTACAAATAAAATGAATACAAATTGAAAATTTAAGAGCTTAAATTCTGGTGTTTTGAATTTTGTTTCAAAGATTTTGAAAAAAATAATATTTGTATTATTAGAAGTATTTGCAAATAGAAATGTTTTCGAAGGGTACTTGAAAGGAATGTTTTTAAAAGAATTTTGAAGAAAATAAGTTCTATACTCTCCTCTTCTGTCGCTAGAAAATAATTTCAGTGATAACCGCGGCATCATCGACGTTCACTTTCGAGTTTCAAAGTGGGAAGACCATTATAGTAGCTTTGCTACATAGTTGTTGTTGAAACAAATTTTGATTTAATTTTCTAAGTATGATTTGATATAAAAAGATATATGTATATGTTATTTCAAAGTAATTAGAAATGAACCCGGTATTTGAATTCTTAAGTTTGTTAATTAATGACTTTCAGTTGTAGAAAATAAAGTGAAATTTTAATGAGAAATTAGAAGCTAAGTGTTTAAAGAACTGTGAAGAAATTGGAGATTTGTCACTTGTAAATTAAAAGACAATGAAAATTAAGAAGATGTAAACTATTGAACATTTTTGTTAACTAAAATGAATAAGATAAATTTGTATAACATTAAATTACATTCTAGAATCATACTTAAAACTTACCAGAGATGTTAAAAAGTTGTAATGTTAAATATGAATATTTAATAGAATATTATACAAGTAAAAGCTTAATAACAAAAATGCTTCAAAATGAACATATGTTTATAAATGAAAAATTAAGATGTTATAAGAATATTATAAACTTAAGTTTATGTTTCGAAATGCTAATAATTAAATTGAATAGTAAAAAAAGTGAATACTATTTCAGTAAATGATTATAAACTTAAGAAAATGTTGAAATGATTCATTATAGATTCAATATTAATTTATTCATAAGTAGATGTAATATTAAATGACACTGTATATGAAGGAGTGAATGTGAATTAAAAAGAATAGAGGAACTTAAATATGAAATGTTTTATTTATGAATATTAATAATTAATGGGAATCAAAGGTTATAAGTAAATAATAAATGTGAATTAAATTGAATACTTTAATATAGGATTTATTGATGATTTTAAATATTGAATGAGAAATAATCAGTGTAAGTTTATGAATGTAAATTAATAAAAGGTAATATGATATGAATGAATAAGAATTGAAAAATAAATGGAAAGAAAATGATATGTTAAAGAAACCAATAGAATAAATCATGTAACTTGTGCGTAGATCATCTTATTTGCATAACAGTTTTGATACAGATTTGAATATATGATTTGTAGTAATTCACTCCAGTCCGAATTAGAATTTTTCGCTCGATTCTTGACGACGAACATTTGATACGAATTTTTGATATGAATTTGAAGTTTTCTATCATAGGTTATGGCTATGCAAGGAAAACAGAAATTTCTAATCAGGAAATCGGATCAAAGTCCACACTAAAGTGGTTGGGTTAACAATACTAGTTGGAAAGTGAAATATGTGTATTCAAGCAAGCGACTAAAATTGATATTGCGTATAAAAAATTTATGTACATCGTGCAAATTTAAATAATATTTAATTCCTTGTTGTTTGGCTTATGGGAAGTTTGGGTAACAGTACTTCAAATTGTTTGAGGTTGTATGAATAATCTATTGAGGAATTATCTAAGGCTATTGAGCGTAAGGTGCACTTGGTAGTTTATTTATCACCCGTGTATAGTGGAAAGTTTTTGAACCTGGACAAACCATTAGTTTTGGTTGCTATGGATGTATGACTGATTTTTTTATTTCATATAATAGTTGTACTGCTTTTGTTTGCATATGATTATTTCATATGTGTTGCTTGTGCTATTAATTGAAACAACTAAAATATTGCTCTTTTACATAATTTTAACTCTTTGGATTATGTAAGTGAAATACAGGTTTATGGAAGCAATAACAGTAGCTTTTGTGTAACGATCCCGAAATTTAAATTATTTTAAATTAATAATTAAATTAAATTTTGATTTAAATTGGTGAAGTTGTTTGAATTTGTCAAGTTTAAAAATATGAGGAATATATTTGAATTTAAAATTTGAGCTAGGAGTTTGAAATTGAATATTAAATTTGTATTTAAAATTCAAACTAATGACTTAGAAAAATAGTTTGGATATAAGAATTATTAATTATGTAAATTAATAAATTGATGGTTAGTTTTAATAACATTTTTTCTTCAACTTAAATTAAATGGAATAAATTTTATCAATGCAAACATATCTATCATCACAACTTCATACCAGCTATTCCTGAAATCACGCCCTCCCCTTTAATTTAGCCTAAAATCACGCAACCATCATAATCAGAGGAATAGCCGTGTTATTTCAAGTACGTACCCGATCCCCTCATTTTAGTTAAAACCCTATACCCATTTCCTCCTTTACCCCATTCATTCGAAACCATAAACAAATCGAACGGAGAGAAAAAATGGCGGCCTAAAATCGTTCGTCCCTCCTCCTCCATTTATTTTCGCCTCGCAAACGAAAAAAAAAATCAATTAGGGGTTTATAAAATCGAAGAGGCTCCGACTTTAGTAGCTCTACCGATCGACGTTCACCTTCCCTTGCTTGCAAATTAGGGCTCCTTCTATTTGCGTTCGTTTGCAAAGGTGAGTAATTCTTATTTACTCACATCTAATTCAAATCGTTGAGGATTTCATGACTTGTTCGAATTCGTGACTTTTGTCGTTGGGTTATTTGAAGTTGTTAAATTTTTATCTCGGCCATTTGATTTTATTCGATGATTGATGATTTTTCTGGCTTTGACTTGAATTGCTTGGTTTACTAGACTATGATAGTGATTTTTCCCTGGATTGAATTGTTTGACTTTGTTTTTGTTTCTGGTACTTTACCTCGGCTATACTGGTTTCATATAATATCATGTCATTTAGTTTTGTATTCAATTGATTTCAGTTCAGTGCATATTGATGTAATTTGCCTTTTGTAGTTGTTCATGTGCTTCTATACAATGCTTTTGATTTTGTTTCTCGGCCATGTGTTCATCTAAGTCTGCATATCATAGTTTTGAATCTGGTGCAGTGCTGTTTGATTTCAGGGTCACATATATATCTCTCAGATTTTTAGTTCTTTAGTTGTCTGGACCATTTAAGTTAAATTAGGGATCTGTATCTCAAAGTGGCCACTTCTCTGGTCTCCACTTGCATACTGATTGTTACTGGTTCAGTTTGAAAATGGTTGTAGTTTGGTAAGTTCTAGACTTTGTCAAGTGCATACTTGTTCATTTGCATTTGCATTCACTCTGTTATGTTTGAGTTTCTCTGAACTTTGAAGGTCTTGAAGCATGGGCATTCATGTGTACATGATATTTTGTGTAGTCTTTTTGTTCACTGGTCGAGTTCTTTACTTGATGTGCATGAGTCTGCATCTCTGATCATGTCACTATTTTCGAGTCTCTACCTTCATACTTTCACTCTGACCTGACCTTTACTTGAGTTATGCTGATGGTCATGTGCACTATGTTGATGATCTAAGTCTGGAAAGATGTTGATCTGGTTTTTGTCTATGGTTTTGTGCAGTTTTGAGTTGCTTATATGATTTAAACTAATTCTGTTTTAGATTTTTCAATTTAATTTCAAATTATGAACAAAATTTAAATTAAGTTTTAAATCAAAGTTTTAAATAATAAATTCAAGTTGTCTGAAACCTAGTTTGTAAATAAATCAAGTTTTAAAATTTTAAAAATTTGTTTTATTTATTAGAAGTGTTAAATAATTGAAAAGATGTTGAATTTAAAATGGAACTTGAAACTGTAAAGGGAATATCTAACCAAAGTTTAAATCAACATTTTTTTTCTTTCCTGGACTTTCATACGTGCATTCATTATTACTTGCTGTGGGGGTTTTGTTGCTTCACCAAACTTCAGTATTTTCATTTAGTTGTTTCTTGCATTGCCCAGTTTCGCAGTTGCATCCCATATATGTATTTTTTTGTACATTTGTTATGGTGTTTTGTTGGTCAGTAACTCCCTATTGCCACCTCTATTTCATTCTGCAACTCCATGCTGCCACATCTGTTTCATGTGATGTTCATTCTAGTAGCAGTTACAACTTGATGCATGTATCACTATGCTTCAGGTTGGTTTGGTTTAGAAATATTCAAGTTGGCATTGGCCATTGGTTTCATTTACTTGCATTGTTTTTGGCTTCAAGTATAGATGCCTGGTTTTTATATGTGTTCACTGTTTTATATTGCTAATAGCATGTATATGTACACATGTGGTTGCCAGTTGCCTCTGTTGGGTACTGATTCTCTGTGTCTTTTAATGTTGTGTGTCGTGGTGCCATATTTTGGTGCTCCCACCTTCATTCTGCTGTCTTCATGTATGTTGTCATTGCCTTTGTGCACTTGGTCAATCGAGTTGAGTTGCTTTGCAGTTGTATTGAGGCAGTTTGCATATGAATAAGTTGTCTTGACCACTGGGTTACATTTGGATTTGTCTTTCAAATTCACTTGAGTTGAATCCGGTACTTTGGGATTTGACCTTGTGCTGATTTCTATTTCATCACTATTGTGGCGAGGCCGTACACGCGTGCGTGTACTACAGCCAATCAACATTGATGTTTTAAAGTGATATTTCAACTGTTTGAATTGATTTAGGTGATTTGATGATTTTGTTGTTTTCTAAATTATCATCATTGATAATCTGTTTATTTATTTCAGTTGATGATTTGAATCTACTGATTTGTTGTTTAACACTGTTAAGTGTTATAATTAACGTCATCCGATTTCTTTGTTAAAAGGGTCGGATAGACGAGAATTATTGTGATTGTCATCTATTTGATTATTATTGCCTCTATGCACTAATAACTGAGTTTGAATTAGACTGACTTGTGTATTATTTTCTTTCGAATGTAATACTCGGGTCAGACCGAGTATTTTACAGCTTGAAGATTTTCGAGCAGCGAAGTTAGAGAGGGGGTAAAACGCTCACTTTAGTTTAGGAATTTTGTATTTAAAGAAATATTCCGTTGTAAAAATGTAATACATGGTATAAACTCTGATATTGTAAAAGAAGAAAGGAAAAATTCTTTTGTTGTGAAATATTATTATTATTCTGTGTTTCTGTGGCTGATTCTGTTTAAATCTCATAAACTAAATAACAATCCGTCATTTTGAACATTTCAAGTTGGTTTAATTACCGACTAGGGGCGTCAGAAGGGCGGGATGTTACATTTTGGTTTCATAAATAAGCTTTCTTTGCCCGACAAATAGGTACGTTTTCGGATTATTTGGAACGATATTTTATTGTTTTCCCATGGTTTTGGATGTTTTATTGTTGAAATATGATATATAATGTAATTATTGATATTATTATTTTTTTGGACCTATCCGTGCAACGAAGACTCTGCCGAAATTTTTCGTGAATTTGGGACCTAGAAATTTTTTTTCATAGAAGTTGAGTTATTTTCAAAAAATATTAGACTTAAATATGTAAGTTTAATTGTTTATAAATTGATTATTTTGAATAAAATATGTCAAATTCCTTGATTCTTTCTTGTTCCTTTTCAGGGACGAAAAGTTTGAGTGGGAAGATTGTAATGATCCGTATTTTTGATAATTATAAATATTAAATTCAATAAGATTTTTGGAATTTAATATTGTGAGAAATTAAAATTTATGATTTATAAATGGGAAAAAATTATTAAAATGTAATTTAATAATGTTGATTGAATGAAACTGACAATTGTTCAATGTGATTTCAATCAATTGTAATGGTAAAGCTAATTAGGAATGTAATTGTAGAGCTTAAATTGGAAATAATTGTAAGTCAATAAGGAGTGAATTAAATGTTGTATTAATGGTGAAATAATATGTATTTAATTGAGACTAGTTAATATAGAATAGGAAATCCGTTTTGGGTAAGTAATCTATAGCCCTTGGTTGTAAACAATGAATTAATAGACATGAATTACTAAGTCGTAACAATTGAGTTAATATTATCGCATTAATTAAATCAGCTGAAATTAATTTGGAAATCAATAAAATTAATGTAATTATATATTATAGTTAATGTAAGAAAAGACGTTAACTGTAGAAAATAAGTACAATAAGATGGAAACTTATGTTAAATAAATTCATAAGGTAATAATTGATTTAATATAAGAATTTAAATCAAAATAAAAGAATTTGTTGGGATTTAATTTATAATGAATGGATTTATTACAGTTGTAATTGAACGCTGTAATTAATGTAAAATTTAAACCTTCACTTTGACATTGAAAAATTTATTTTAAAAGATTATTAATTTCTGTTTGACTAAGAATAAAGATAGAACACATTTAATTGGTAATTTAAAAATGGTTAAATCTATTTAATAATAATTTATTTCATTAACGTGTAAAATTAGCCTTTTTGGGCACTGTCTCGGATTTCGATGAAACTAGTTTCATCGAATCTGTAATAGTGAATTATTGTAAGATTTCAAGTTTCGTAGCGATGAGACTTATCGTTTGATCATGCGAGCTCGAAACGCGTAGAAATAAATTAAAGGAATTTAAATGAATATAATTTGATTTTAAAAGCTAACTTCTATATACGATGGAATTAGGCTGAAATTAGTTCCACTGAGTTTAAAAATATTGAAAACCTATATTTCAATATATTGGATGATAGACATTTTCTTAATGTACCCTAGCAGCTTCTTATTTTCATTTTCTGTATGTACAATTTCTATCTATCTGTTCAATTATATGTTCCTTCTTAATGGCAGACATTTCAAAACCCTAATTCCCAATTCCAAATCAAACTCCAAAATTCAAACTCCTCAAACCCTATCATATAATATATCGTTGCGAAGCTCTCGACGAACATAATCTTCATATGTAGTTTGTTTTTGCAATCGAGTATCGGTTTGTCCAAAAATCAGCGAATCATTCTCAGCCGTTGAAACTAGGGTTTCGTTTCGATGGTGGATCTTCGACTTTGGAGTGATCGGCGAGCACTGCGACGTAGAGGGGGCCAAGAGGAGTGCATCCATGGGGTTCGTTCGTGTCAGAGGTCGACAAGTTCACAAGAAATTGGCATCAATGTGAACGGCGGTGGAGGGCGTTCGGCGGTGGCGGAGGCGCCGCGATGGTGTCTAGTGGCACGGCCAGAGGTGCGCAGCTCAATGGTGATGTCTGATCATGGGTTTGATGGTCGTAGGAGGGGCGAGCGGAGGCTAAGGCGCGGCGGTTGTATGTGGGTTTTGATCGAGATCGTGCATGTTAGGTTTTGCAAAGGTAGTACGAATTACAAGTTTGCCCATATATTTTTTTATTTTATTTAAATTTAAATTTTCAATCTTCTAACTCCTATAACTTTTGCATACGAACTTTGATTGATGTGCGGTTTCTTCCATTGGGTTCGTATCGAAATTCCAAACAATATGAAACTAGTTTGGTTGAATTGGGAGATTGTTCAAATTTTTGGATTTTATTGGGTTTTAAATCGGCTATGAATCAAAGGTGAGTGATTTAACGCACTCACGCAATACTAACTCTTCTTATGTTAGTTGAATTGAATTTATAATGTCATAAGAATTTTATTGATTGTTGTTTGGTAATTTAAATTTTCATTTAAATTTAATTTGAATTATATTGAATTAAATTGCCTTTTAAATTAATATTGAATTTAATTGCTAATTAATACCTGATATTGATAACTAGTTAATTGTTGGGATGTATTGGCTGATTTGGATGTTGATTGTGATGGATGTTTATTTGTTGACATTTTGGATGATTGGATGTCTATTTATTTATATATATCTCTGTTATCACCCTGTATATTAATTGAAAGCATATAAACTGTTATTTAAATTATTTCGAATAAATTAAGAAATAGGTTGAAATGATATATACCTATGACACTTTGACTTGGATTGAAATGATATATATCCATCCCCGTAATTAAATTGAAATAACTATTCACTTGGCCATAGGGTAGAAAATTATATACGGACACCGGATTGGTTAAATTAAATAGCTTTAAAAAATATTGAATTTGGATTTTGATTAAATTAAATTTTGAATTTATATGAATTGAATAATTTTCTAATTCAAGCTTTGAAAAGTGAAATTGAAATTGAGTAAAAGAAATTGTTTAAAAGAATTGAATTGGGAATGTAAAGTTATAATTGGTATATGACTTTAATTTTGGAAATTGAATTATTTTAGGATTTGGACCTTAAAATTTAATAATGAGGTTTAGATTGATATTAGTGTTTTAGATCAGTAAATTGAAATTGGGCTTGAAATTGATATAAATTGAAATGGTTTAAAATAAGAATTGAATTGAAATTTAAATCTTTGAATTGAACTGTTGAATCGAATCTGAAGTTAAAATGAACGTTTTGAAAATTGAAGTTAATTCGAATTGAAATTGAAATCAAGTTGCTCTGAAATTTAATTGAAATTGAGTCAATTGAATCGAAAGATTGGAAATTGAGTTTGTTGATTTGAAATTTGGACATGGTCCAGATTTGTTGAAATGGAAAGAAACAGTTTGATTTGATATTATTTTCAAAATAAATTATTTTAATATAAACTGTTTAAAATCTGTCTTTTTAATATTCAAATTATTTAGATTTTCCCAACTATTTTACTATATAAACCATTTTCAATACTCAAACTAATTTATATCAAACCATTTAAACCATTTAAACTATTTTAAACTATTTAAACCTATTCAAACTATTTCTAAAAGTTTCAAACTGTGCAAAGTTGGAATTTTTATATTTAAATCGTTGATTTAAATGCGAATGTGGTTAAATGAGGGTATAACCTAAGTTGGAATTTGAAATGATATTTTCAAGTGAGGATGACATATTTTGAGTAAATATGGTATTTTGAAATGAAGGGTATTTTGAATTGAATATGATATTTTGATATCAAATATGAATCGGTTTTGAAATGTAAAAGAACCAACCGGTGTGAAAAATGACGTTTGGTTGTTAAAGAGACCGGGTCCTCTTATTGGCATACTCTCTGTCAATATTGGAACCACTTTAACAACTGTGTACATGATGGATGATCCAAAATTAAGTGGTTGAATTGGAGGCGTTTGCTGGATTTGAAGAAAGAGAACGATGATGAATGATCCCGGCACTTTTGCCAATTTGAAATGACTAAAACATGAAGGATTGTCAGGGCCAAGTGGGCTAACAACCCCTAGTGGACACACCTCTTTGTATTACTATACTGATGTTGGCTTGATCGATGCACCTTGGTTTGATTTGATTTTAGGGGTGTTGGACGCGGTGGGCGGTCATAGCTACGATGCGTTACCACCAGCCCTACGACCCGACCTGGTAGTATCCTACCTTGGGCATTGCCTCACATGCTTTGTCATACTATTTGTCCTTATTCGCGACCACTACGATTTTATTTTAGTATGGTACCTATAGGAAACTCACTGGCTACCGACGTTACTGGTTGTGTTACAGGACCTGCATAGACTACTGCTTAAAAATGTGTTAACGGGAATCAATGTAAAGCCTTAACGCTAAGAAAAATGTTTACTTTACTGATTAGACATTACATATATAGCGTATCTTACTACATATAGATAGTTTAACGGATCCTTAGGAGATGGAAAATCCCGTAACATGTTATACACTGGATAGGAGATGTAAAATCCCGTAAACATCTCTAAAGCTATCACACTCATATTTATTTGTTGTTGATTTAACTTACATAAGAACTTTTAGTTCTGACTCGACTGTTTTGTTTTTTCATTACGCTCGGGTCAGACTGAGCATTTCAGTGTTTGAAGACTTTATTTCTAGAGGACGAAGACGAAGTTTGGTATATTATATTATTAGTATTATTCCACTGCATCATTATTGGTATGTTGTTGACTGTACTCTGATTATGTTGTAAAATTTTTGTAATCAAATGTATATTATAAAACAGCTTCATGAACTGTTTATTTGATTATTATATTTTTTCAATTCCACTGCGAGATTCTGTATTTTGTTTTTCCTTCTTTTCTCTTATTCTCTTATTTACCCCAGTGAAAATCCTCCCTTTTGAATGGTTTGAGTTAGACATGTGTGGTTTATTGTCGATTTAAACCATCCAAAAATGAGGGTCATCATAGTAGGCCTGAGTCAACCAATAGTTAATAGTTGGCCAAACAAAACTATATTTTGAGGACAGATAATCCATTGAATACCTGATTTATGTGCATATTTAATCAATTTGATTGCGGATTCTGATTTTCAAAAGATATGCTTTTAAAAGGATATTAGTGAGGGGAAACACGTTCCGCTAAGTGGTGTGGTCTAACTTAATATCAGTAAACCGAGATGTAATATTATTATTCACACCCGGCTTTATGTCTGATTTGAAGTTTATATTTTCCCCTAAACTCTCGGGTGATCAAAATTAATTTGACTAGATTGAGAATTATGGTTTTTAGGTTTAGTAGGTTGGACAAATAAGCTTCCGAAGATGTGCGGGGGCGTAAAGCTAGCTATATAGGAGCTATTTGGTTTTATTTCCGTTGTGGTGTATTAAGACTAATTTGTCTATTTAGTACTCTGATCATCCAAGGGGGCATCTTCATATGTTGCTCTTAGCGTAATTTGTATTAATTATATTTGTTCAAAACCTAGGAATCGTGTGGGATAACTGAATATGAAATATTGATTTGAAATGTAATCAGAAAAGTTGTTTTTGAATCTGTGTTGACTTTATTTCATATTCATGTGCTTCAGATATTATGGATACCATTAACATTACCGTATTTTGTCACCGGAAGTTAATACTATGGATCACTGCAGCATTTGTAGCACTTAGCTTCGAGCCTCAAGATAGGGGATGTTACACAATATCAATATCAATATATATATATACACACACGTTCATATTTGTATCCATATCCATATCTCATTACATCAAACTGTGCCACGGACTCGTTCATATTTCACGTTACCATCGTATCACGTCTTTGTAACACACTTATATTCATTTCAAATAGCAAGTAATCATCACATCCATTCACTCAATTTGTATCACTATCATCTACATCGTAAATAGAATTCAATCTTATTCTAGAACATAAAAGAAACAAGACTTGAATCGATCGTTTATTATTTATATAGGCCCTTACGGGTCCAAGTTCGATCTGCCAGAAATTATAGTGCACCGGTGGATCAGTTGGAGCGACCGGTGCACCGTTGTATACCATTTCCCCGCAGTTTTCAGGTTTTAGAAATCAGTTATTTTCTCGTCACTTTTTGCCTCTAGCTTCCCCCTGCACTACCTCCGGTCGCTTGAGAACGTCCCTAGTGTCTAGTATAATGTTTCTAAGTTCGGTTTCATAGTTTTTTTCATCAATTAGCTGTAAATTCATCAAAATTCAAAATTCTATTACAAACCTGTTTTAGTTATATTGTTCATAGCTAAATCCCTTCCAAAACCAAATTAAATCCGATAGATGTTTGTTTATGTTAACTACACTAATATAGCCAGCATGTTAGAAATATAACATTATAATTGCATTATATGAAGGAAAAAGGGTGAATCACTCGCATAATCAACGTTTCCTACCAGAAATCCTATTATTCAGACTGATGCTCCTTTATGCTTCATATTTTCACCTCCAAATAGCTACTACTATGTAGTCCTCTTTGATAGCTTCACAAAGCTTTTGGTCTCGTGGATTTTCATTGCGTTTGGAGAAAGATATCGTGTTTTGGTCCTTAGTAGGTTAAGTGGAAGAAGTAGGAAGAAGAAAGAGTGATGGAGTGGTTTTTCTAAAAAAGGAGTAGATGAGTTTACATTTAAATGAGAGGTGGGAAAATATTTGTCCACTCAATTTCAAATTTTAAACTCTAGGTTTTTGGTGCATGTTTAACTGATACTATTTCGCCCATAATTTCTTCATATAAATTCCAAACTAGAAAAAAAAAATGTGCAAATTAGAAAAATATGACGATCAGAATATTTGCTAGTTTCATCGCCAAATTCCAATTTCTGAAAAATGACCATTTTCCCCCTCCATAGTTTTTGTTATTTAGTTAATTTAATGATTTTAGTTACTTTGACATTATTCAATTATTAATATTTTATTAAAATATTTATCAAATTTTCAAGGTATTACGGAAGGATAGGGCAAGTACCATTGGCAACGTTATTGCCATTAGTTTCATGTTCGTTGTACAACCTTTGGGCCCTGGAGCTCGTTCCATGGTAACAAACCAGAATAGGTGCTCGACGAAAGAGGTGATGGAAAAACAAGAGCTTTAGGGGAGGGACCCTTCTTCTAGTGCTAAAATATTGACTAGATTCTTAGCCAACCTCGAAAATGTGCTCATGAGGGTATATTAGAAGTGTTTGGCATTTAATATCTTGGTCAAAATATGAAAAATAAAGCGATACTAATATGCAAAAAAAAATAAAGGGACCATGGTTTAGAGTGGTTCGACCAAATATGGTATGCATCCACTATAAGGAGCCTTTTATTACACTGGTTTGATTATAATAGCCTAAATTACGACATGAAGTTGCTAAGATTACAAAGGTATTGTCCTTTTAGGCTAATGTTTTTCAACCCTTGTGATTTGCACTGCATGATGTATTTATAGTGTCTCAACATGATGCTTAGATGACCAAGATTGGTCTGATCAATCCTAAGAAATGCTCTAGGTCACTGTAGGTGAAAAATAGTGTATGATCGTGCTAGTTGGGACTCTAAGTAATGTGTAGGGCACAGATGTAGGCACCAAGGATGATATATAGTGGAAATGCCTCTAAAACATAGCGGATGACATAGGAGTAGGAGGTGGCTGTAGTAAAGGTACTAGGGTGTCAGCTAAGAACGTAGAGTGGTGGCTATATGGCGGCACCTTTTTTAGATGAGCCATGTTAATGTAAGCCAGCCTTTTAGAGAATCGACGCAGGCGGGCGTCTCTTAAGTCGAGGGGTGGCTTAATGCTTGTAGACATGGTTGAGGGAAGGTAGGGGTTCTTGCAAGTGTTGGCAAGATAGCATAAGGATGATAGCGAATGCGGAGACAGTTTTGATAGCTCATTGGCTAGCCAAGCTAATCAATGAGAGACCCTCAACTTCTTAGAATAATCTATGTTGACCTTGCCTCCTACTACCCAGGAATGGAGGAGTCCGATCGTCGATCTTGTTGAGGTGGATAGGGTATATTACGAATGGGCCTGGCCAGCATGTGAGATGAGAAGCAGATGGGTTGTGCCTCAAATGGAGATGACATATGGGCTTTGATCGCTACTATTCGAGTCGGATCGGCTAAGGAGACGGGCTGTAACACATCGTAAAATAAACAGAAATCAATTAAAAGGAATTAACAAACAATTATTAAAGCTTAAAAATAGAATTCTTGTAAACATTATAATTTAGCTATGAAACTTGCACCATTGTGTTCATGGCGATTTTCTGATCAACTTTCATATATAAAGTTTTACGATAGGAGTTCAAACAAAAATGTTATTAATGTTTGAAGATTTTGGATCGAAAATTATTATATATATATGGAAATAAAATAAAGAAGGAAACAAATCAACGTTAATGTTAACCGGTCGACACCCTAAGTTCAACCAGTCGACCCCTGGCGATAGACCGATGAAAAGGGAGCAGCCGACTAATGGTAGGCTGTTGGATGCCAATAAGCCTAGGCGGAATAGACCAGATTTAATATAATCTAATCTACGGATGGAATTGATTCAAGCATCTATAAATACAGGCCAAGTCCATCACTTTTCTTCTCATATTTTCTGAATCAAGAGTCAAACTCTACCATTTTCTCTTCTCCATAAATTCTAAGGATTATAGAAATTTTAAATTATATATATAAGTAGAGAATAGTGGAAAACAGAAGAGAATAAGAGTAGGGTCGAATCAATTCATCAAAGCAAAAAGGTAAATTGTAAATCTAAATCTACGTTTAATTCAAATCTCTTTTTGGATCTGTAATTTTAATAAATATGTATGTACTTTTGATACATATTTTGGTAGAAAGGAAAGGAGTCAATCGAGAATAATGGATTTAGATCTAGAGATTTGGAACCTTAGAGATGAGTTGGAAATTATATATTTTTATATAGTATTGGATTTATATCGTTTTGAATTTGTTTCCTTTATGCCTAAATGTAAAATTTTGAATTGTAGGCTTAAATATATGTATGTGTGTGTGTATTTGTGTGTGTGTATGCAATGAACTTGAGAACCATGCCTACGTATTCTATGAATTGGTAACCTTGGCTAAATATTGTATATACCTAAATCTGGAATGTAAGGGTGAAAGTAATCCCTAAAAGTTATGAGATAATTCATCAATAAGATTTTATAAATTCCAAGTTTGTTGTTTGACTGTTATAAGTTAGTAAACATGAATTGAAGATTGTTATAAATTTGATTGGGATTTAAGTTAATATTTTAATTCATTGGAATGAAGAATGTTTTTGTGTAAATTTCTATAAATTACCTAATTTTAAAATTATGTATGAAGGTGTATTGTTTGAAATAACAAGGAATACGCCTAAAAGAAAGAGATGTACAAAATAGGAATATTTACCATATTTTGTACCATCTATTTCAATAATAACAGAAAAGATGATTCCTTGTAATTCCAAACACAACACAAATCCTCTTTTAGATAATTTATGTGAAATTACAATGTTAACATTTCTTTTTAGGAAGATAAAGTTCCAATGCATTAAAAATATAGGTATCACTAAATGTAAAACCAAGTTATTGTAAATAGAAATAATAACAATAATTATGTTGTCAACTTAGTACACATGATTTAGGTAAGTTAGAAAAATTATAATCAAGAAAGGTAGTTAATAAATTGAAGGAACCAATGAATTATACTTAATAATAATAGTTAAAAAGGAGTAGTAAATTATATATAATTGGAAATCAAGTAGTAAAGGATATTTCATCTATTAAATTAGAAAGAAGCGGTCATCGACATTTAATGACATTAAAGAAATAAGAAGTAAGTTCGTGTAAGTAAACACTAATAATTGAACTTAGGAGGTGTAATAATTCTCCAGCTAAAATTATATAGCCTCAAGAATGTGTTTATAATGGGTGTGAATTATTGGATCTAGCCAAATATTTAAATTAACCATAAATAATGCAGTCATTAGTAAGGGTTGGAATGTAAGGTCAGTAATGTTACACAACAAAAGTCCGCCCTCTGCAAGAGGCTACCAATAGTTGTGTATACATTGTACTGATGTGGGACGTCTCCAACTATAGGACCCATGGGGATATACATTCATGTATAAATAAAGGGAATATACCAAAAGGGTTCGCCTCGAGTTTGAAGTCTTAAATAGCCAACTAGGGTCTGCTTCAATTCCATAGGGTATTAAGTGACTAAGTGGGCATTTCATTGATTGCATTAGGCAATCGAAATGGGATGGTGGGTGCAGGATCGGCACTGTGTTAGCAAGGTTGGTACCATATATGCGACGAGTGGGGCTATACACATAGATCGAGAGCATCATTGGTCCTGGAGCGGTTATTAGAAAGACTTAGGATATGTCTAGAGACGTACTACGCCTTCTACTAATAGGTCCATATGGGATATGCATCGCCTCAAAGTTGTTTGTTAGTTTGCTTATCGCTAGTGAAAGTCTATAGGATCTTTATAAATAATGCAACTTTTATATATATATATATATATGTGTGTGTGTGTGTGTGTGTGTGTGTTACTAACTATGTTAAGCAGAGAACAATAATTGAATATAAGATAAATAATAAAAGTGATCACACCATATATTTTGTACTGGTTTGGACCTTCCGTCCTACGTCCAGTCCCGAACCTCCCCTTTGGTATTTCCTTTAACCAACTAACCCTCGCTTCGCCCGAAGTAATAGGCTAATACAAAAGTATATGTCGGAAAATCTTGTGTTCCAAATAACACGGATTTTGACTTATAGTACAAATCTTCGTATGATCTCCTTTGAGTATGTAAATGTGAATGTTTTGAGTTGTAGAAAGTGGTTTAACCAAAAATATATTTTGATTATGATAGATTGAGAGTATGTCAGCAATGTATGCACAAGAGAGTAATAAGAAATCAATAGATTCAATTAATTCAATTCAGTTTCCTTAATCTTTCAATCTCAATCATTGTAGTATTTATAGATTTAAAGAGATGCATATGAAGAGTTGTTACTATTAGATAAGGTCTATTCATTTTAATGTCCGCAACCTTTCAATGAAGAGTTGATTTCATTCGTTCAACAGAAGTGTCTATTCAGAGTTGTGTAGTTTTTTAGATGACAGACGTCTGTGAAAATCCACAGACGTTTGTGACTTCAGGGAAGAATTTCCCGAAATTATTCACAGACGTCTGTGGATTTCCACAGACGTCCGTGGCTGGCATTTTCAAACTATAAATTTTTAATGCCACTTTTGAATGTTTTTAATGCCAATTTGTTGTATATGAATTCATATGTGCATACATACTCAAGAAGACCTTTCAATATTTATCTAAGGCTCTTAATACACTAGTATAACCTTACTAATCATAGCATGGTCCATAAATCTCTGTTTGTCTTCGAGTCCTGATATCTTTGAGCATGACAATCTCTTGTAGTATATACCTGTAATCTTGATATGATTATAATATATGTGATTGTATAGTTGTTGTCATTGAAACCATTGAATAGAGGTTCTAACATTCTCCCTCTTTTTGATGATGACAACTATACAATCGTTAGTCATGATAAAATAACTCCCCCTTAATTTAATCTCCCCCTATGCATATATTTCTCCCCCTTTGTCATTATCAAAAATAAAATAAGAGAAACATAAACATATAGATACTGCAAATGAGATAGATATATATTAATAACCTATAGATAGATCACACATAAACACGAATAACATAATTGAACAATAAACCAACCTGAGTTTAATAATAAACAAATAGGAGTTCAAACATTATTCTCCCCCTAAGTCAATACTCCCCATATCGATATGGTCGTATATTTATTCTCCACATTTGTCATCGACAAAAAAGAAATAGATATCAATAGCAGTAATATGAATGATTATACGAGTAAAATTCTCTAATATAAATTCATAGGTGTACAAAATATTAAAAATTGAGTTTAAGATTTTAAAAAACATACCACTTAGCATAGTCACAATTTTAACCATCACATATCATACTCACAATGAAAATTTGAGCATCATATTTGTGGCTTCATTTCCATAAGTATCAGAAAATTTGGAATATATCTCACTCTTCATATGTGGTGTACTTGCAAAAATTATGTTTTGGTACCCACTTTCTATTTAGGGTCCGGGGGTTAGGCCTTGGGAAGCCATACCCATTTGGGTGTGGTTGAACCTTTATAACTATAGTTTTCATTACAATTACATTTTTATAATAGTTACTAATATAAAGTTGTTTATCATGATCCATCGTATTAGCTGGAATCCATATTTTAATACTATTAGTCATTAGTTTAGTACTTGAAAAATATTTTCTATCATTTCTAAACAAAGTACTATTATGACTATAAGTGGTTTTAGGACTATCTTGTTTACTAGTAGTAGCACTAAAATTAGTATACATGAATGCATATCTAGTACTGTATTTACTTTTAGTTTGTTTATAGCCTAAACCGTAGGAAGATAAATGTTCTTTACCTTTGTTAAAACTTACGATTTTTTTATTTAATCTTTCAAAATTTGCATTAGAATCACAGACTTCTTTTTGCAAAATATTGCTATTATCTTTCAAAATCATACATTCTTTAGATAATTCTAAATTCTTTTTAATTAAAGCTTTATTCTCTTTTTCAAGAGACTAAATTAAAGAGCTAGAACTATTTAAAGAATTTTTCAAAAATATATTTTTAATTTGCAAAACATCATTTTCCTTCAAAAGATCATTATTTTTAGCTTCTAATTGCTCATTTTCTTTTTGTAGGAAATCTTTTTATAAAATAAGTTCTTCTACCATATTTTCAAACAATTTAGTTTGTTTTACCAAAAATTTATTTCCTCTCTTAAATTTGAAATTTCTTGCTTGGAATTTTTTAACTTAGCTAATGCAATTCTATTAACTTTTTTCAAAGTTTTACAATCTTTTAATAATTCATCATATGCTAACAAAAGATCTTTATATAAAGAATCTAAGCATACCGATTGTGATCTGAGTTTAGCCATGAAGCATTTGCTTGTTTGCTCCTTTGATTCTTCTTTATTGCTCTTCCTCTTTCTATTGCCTTGACTAGATCTCTTTTTGGCCATTTTTTCTTGGATGTTGTTACGATCTCTAGAAATCCAGGCTCTGATACGAATTGAAAGTCTATAGGATCTTTATAAATAATGTGACTTATATATATACATATATATACACACGTATGTGAGTGTATATTACTAACTATGTTAAGCAGAGAACAATAATTGAATATAAGATAAATAATAAAAGCGATCACACCAGATATTTTATACTGGTTCGGACCTCCCATCCTACGTCCAGTCCCAAAGCTCCCCTTTGATATTTCCTTTAACTAACTAACTAACTCTCGCTTTACCCAAAGGAATAGGCTAATACAAAAGTATATGTCGGACAATCTTGTGTTCCAAATAACATGGATTTTGACTGATAGTACAAATCTTTGTATGATCTCCTTTGAGTATGTGAATGTGAATGCTTTGAGTTGTAGGAAGTGGTTTAACCAAAATTATATTTTGATTATGATAGATTGAGAGTATATAAGCAATGTATGCACAAGAGAGTAATAAGAAATCAATATATTCAATTAATTCAATTCAGTTTCCTTAATCTTTCAATCTTAATCATTGTAGTATTTATAGATCTAAAGAGATGTAGATGAAGAGTTGTTACTATTAGATCAGGTCTATTCATTTTAATGGCTACAACCTTTCAATGAAGAGTTGATTTCTATTTGTTCAACAGAAGTGTCTATTCAAAGTTGTGCAGTTTTCATATGACAGACGTCTGTGACTTCAGGAAATAATTTCCCAAAATTATTCACAGACGTCTGTGGATTTCCATAGACGTCCGTGGCTGGAATTTTCAGACTATAAATTTTTAGTGCCACTTTTGAATGCTTTTAATGCCGATTTCATGTATATGAATTTGTGTGTGCATATATACTCAAGGAGACCTTACAATATTTATCTAAGACTCTTAATACACTAGTATAACCTTACTAATCATAGCATGGTCCATAAATCTCTGTTTGTCTTCAAGTCCTGATATCTTTGAGCATGACGATCTCTTGTAGTACATACCTGTAATCTTGATATGATATATTATATATGTGATTGCATAGTTATTGTCATTGAACCGTAGAATGGAGGTTCTAACAGCTATGAGGCAAGGCTAGATAACCCTTAGATAAGTCTTTAAGACGAATTAGAATAGGGCTTGTAATTCCATTATTAGGCACTAATAGGAGAGTCCTTAGTGTATGCGGGCAATTCAGCCAAGACACTGTTGGTAAATGCCCAGCGGATGCAGAGTTATGGGTACTAGCGGAGAATGTATCCTAGTCCATGGAGGTAACAGTGATACTTATATATTTGTATGTATGTATGTATCTATATATATTGTGTACCTTGAGAATGTTGAGTTATCGTATGCATATATGAAGTCAAATGACTAAACCTTAAATAATAGACATAACACATAATGGAAAACAATCGACATAAATAGTGTTATAGATAAAATATGTAATTTACCAATCACCAAAATGTTGTTTTGAACCCCTCCTCTTTACAACCCACATGATAGATTTAGAGGGACAGGTACTGGTGTAAGGCAGGAATGGTGAAAGAATGGATTTCCCTATGCATGCTCTACACTGACAAGGGCGCTAGATACTAGAGGTATTACCCTTGGTCGGTATATATATTTTATTATACTTTAGTATTCTGCTACGAGTTATTACCGATAGCTCTTTGATATACTTTTGTTTATTACAGGATGCCAACACCAAAGATCCATACTCTAGCGGACTTGGGTTTTTGATTTAGTGAAAATTCAAGCCTACTAAGGTGCGGGTTGTTACACGGGCCATTGCGATATGTGGGCCAAGGTAAATTGAGATGTTTAACAGGTTGTCCCACTTCTTTATTTGTGAGAAATATGAGCATCAAATACCTAAGAGAGGTTTCATCTCCATTGTTGTAGAAGGTTAGTATTGACAGAGCTAGGGGTATTCCTTAGGGAAATTATGTAATTTGTTACCTATATCTAGCTTGATAACCAATCTTGTTCAAAATAAAAGGTGTTTTATTTCTATTATATACTTGATATAATGTGTTATATTAATTTTTTATTTAACTAAAAGTATATTGAGTTTATAAAATCCAAAAATGGTATGTTTTGAGATTGTAGTTACAAGTGTTGCAATCTTGAATGATTTATCATAATAAAATAAACGTACCGTTTCAAATATTTTTAATCAAGATGTATTGAGACTAGATATCGACACATCCACTTAGACTAGAGTACATAACGCTCTCCAAACATTGGGTAGTATATTACTTATTGCAGTTGGGGGTACCAAAGAGTTACGTACTGATAGTTATTGGATAACTATGGAATGACTCACTCGAGAGTTCTCTATTGGTTAATATAAATAATGTCAAATAGGCAATCTCGAAGTGTCAAGGTAGCATAGTTCCCTTGATTTGAGAATATTGTGGAACTTCAATATGGCACTCTACTTTGATTGTAGTTAAATCATGACACAGTGTCCATCGAACAACTATAGTTGGGTCTAAGTTGAATCATTGGGAGTAAAACACTATTCACTAAAGAATTTGTCTCCTTGGTTATATGGGGTTGGTATCACGGTCAACTGTAGTCGACTCAAAATCAAAGTCTCTGGCCGGAGAAGTATGGTTAATAATAATTGTTATTATTCAACCAAGGATTTTGTGTTTGGAATTACAAAGTTAAATGTGGACGATGTCGGAATTTTGACGGAAACCAAATTCCATAAGCCTTAAAGTGATATGGTTTTGATAAAGAGAACTGGTGTAAATAATCATCAGTACTAGGTGCCTCTTATAATAAGTAAAATTTAATTTTACCAAAAAGATGTTTAAGCTATAAATTCAGCCAAAATATCAAACCATTAGCTAAGGCGACATGTAAACGTTAATATTCGAATTATTTGATATTAATCTCTGACTGAATTTACACCTTTGATTCACATAACCATAAAGATGCATTCTCTGAAAAACCACATAATTTAATTGATTTATAAAATATTATAAATTAATTAATATTTAAGAAATATTAATTATTATTTAATTTAATTAATGTTTGGGAGTTGTTTGTAATTATTTAATGCATTTATAAAAGTTATATTTGGATGCATCGATATATGATATTGGTGTAAATTAAAGCGGTTTAAACAAAAGATAATTTCTTGAAGGAATATATAGAAACTTTATGCCATTTGATGGCGTGTAATTTCTACCATACCATGTGTAAAAAGAGAGAGAGATGAAAAGTTTCTCTCTAAATAAAACAAAATCTTCCCTTAATTCGCTATATAAATTAAGAAAGAGAAACAAAAGGTTTGCTTCTCTAAATTAATTTTAACATTTAACTGATTTACACACAAGAATATATTTGATATACTCTATTTTATATAAACATCTCATACTGATTAAAATAAAAATATTTAAAACATTTTTATATAAAGTTAAATAAAATAGATTTTATTTTAAACTTTATTAGATTGGATCTAAAATCCATTTAGACTTCATAGGCCCAATAGGTGCAAAATAGGCAATTTTTTGAAATCTGCTTATTATATCTGCTTCTGACTAACATGTTCCAACAATGGTATCAGGACTAAATAGTCTACGCGGTCTAAATTACTCATGTTAGGTTTAATTAACTAAGCCCACCAACTTAGTAGGGTGTCTAGAAAAGTAGTGTCTAGGCTTGGGTTTGGGTAATCAAGTACCATGCCCTTCTTAGTTACTAGCTTGGCCCAAGAAGTGTAGTGAGCCCAAAGGTTACCCCTAACAGAAAAGACCCGATTTGAATTAGACCTTAGGCTAATTTTCGAATTGTTTTGAATCTAAAATTTAAATTTAAAATAAGAAATACATTATAAATGTTATAATGTGATTTTAAATTTGTTTTGAAATTAAAATATGACTTAAATTTAAAAGTTAAATTTAAATAAGAATTACATTGTAAATGTAATAATATGTTTACAAAGTTGGCTATGAAAATAATTTATATTATAAATGTTATAGTATAGTTTTCAAAAATGCTTTGAAAATTAATAAAAATATTTCAAAAAAATTATTATTTATTAATAAGATTAACATATTAAATAAATTAATTAAAAATATATACATGTACAATATATATATATGTGTGTGTGTGTGTTGCATTATCTTGAATTGTTTAAGATGATGTAAGTATATATGTATATACATAAGAAATTTTTGAAATTAATATTTTATTAAATTATCTAATTAAATATTTCAACTAACAAATAATAAAATACACACACACACACACACACATATATATATATATATACACACGAGTATGACCATAAATGTTATGTATACATATTCAACTAAAACTGTGTCCCGTGTCGTGCCCATGTCCATGTGCGTATCTGTGTCAGTTGCTTCTCATTCCATGCTCTCTAGCTTCGAAAGGTGAGCAATCACTCACGATTAACATTCTTATATTAAGTAAAATTAATTCACATGAAATGACGATTGAAATACGCTGTTAAATTTGAATTGTTAAGTTATTTAATTTGTTAAATACGATATTATCCGCAGTTGTTTACCTGTGACATATGACACCATAACCTGTTGTATATATTATATTTAATTCGTTACTGATTATATATGCATGTTGTTGATATGTAATATCATATTTGTTCCCACTCTACAAGTTCCCTGTTAGTTTAGAATTCCCTATGGGTTGAAATGATACATACCCGAACGATTTTATAGATTAAGGGAAAATTGTTATGCGTTGAAATGATAAACCCAAGCGATTTTCATTGAATTCAAATTTTGGGATTGCAGGTTGAAATGATATATATCCGTAAATATTTAATTTGTGGATTGAAATGATAAATATCTGTATCACTTGACCATAGGATAGAAAATTATATACGGACACCGTTGGTCAATAATTTGAAAATGATTTTCAAAGTTTGAAAGGAAACATATGGGTTTTAATAAATATTGATTTTTAAAATATAATATATAAATGTTATTTTTATATGTGTATAAAATTTAGATTTTTAAATAATATGTTTTGGAAATATTAATTTATAAGTTAGTTTTGAAAAATATAAATTTTAAGATTTTTCTTATAATTTTATTTTATTTTTAAAATATATAAAATAAGATTCAATATAAAACAAATTTAATAATACGATTTAATTTAATAAAATTTAATTTAATTGGTTTATAATATATTTAAGTATTTATTTAAATTTATATAAACATTTTAAAAATAGGTTTTATAACTTTAATAATAGAGGTTGGGAAGATAAATTAATGCTGACTTGGAATTTAAATTTGTTAATAATTGAATTTAAATAAGAATTGATTTGAACTATCGATTTGGAGATTTTGAAAGATATGATTTATAACTTGATTTGATAAAAAGTGATTAAATGGATATTCTCAATTTTAAATAAAATTGAGACTGAATATTTAATATTGATTTAAATTTATAAATTGAGATTCTATTGAATTGTTATTAAAATGATTAAGTGAATATTTTCCAATTTGAATAAAATTAAAGTTAAATGTTGAAATATAAATGAAACTTATATTGTAAATGTTGGATATTTAAAACTTTGAATCTTATTGGAATTGAAGTGATAGTTCAAACCTAGATTTGAAATCGATAAAATTGAAACGGTTGATTGAGAATTTGAATTGAATCTTTAACCCTTAAAATTGAAAGTGTTGAACAGGGATTGATTTAAATTGAATTTTTGGAATTTAAGTTGATTTGAATCGATTTGTGGAATTGGATGAAACAATTCTAATTGGGAAACTATTTCAGTATGATCTCTTTAAATAAATATATAAACCATTTTAATTTATAACTATTTTAAAATATAAATTATTTTAATTGTTATCTATTTTAATTTATAACTATTTTAATATATATACTATTTTCAATATCTAAACTGTTTAAGTTGGAACTGTTATGATTACGAAAGTGTTATGATTTCAAAAGTGTTATGATTTCGAAAGTGTTATAATTTTGAAAGTGTTATGATTCTGGAAATGAATATTATTTAAAGTGAATACTAATATCGACTTGATATCGTCTTGAAATGAATATTATATTCTGATATGAAGTATGAAGTATGAACTATTTGAAATGAAATGACCACGGTGTGAAATAAGCGTTTGGTTGTTAAAGAGACCGGGATCGGATATTGTCATACTCTTTGCCAATACCGAAAACCACTTTAACAACTGTGTACGTGGTGGAGATTCCAGAATGAAGTAGGATGGTTTGGTAAACGACTCTGTATGAGGTATTTACGTAGCCCTAACTCCTATGAGTCCGCTTGATGTGGCTGAAACAGGAGCTATACCGGGCCAAGTGAGGTCATTCCTCCTATCGGGCACATTTCTTCGGTACTATTCTATTGCTTTTGTGATTCGATTGGGTGCACCTTTGATTTGGGAGTATGTCTCGAGGTGGGCGGTAGTAGCTGCTATGCGTTACCACCAGTCCGGGAGTGCAAACGGTATTTCTACCCTGGCATTGCCTCGCGTGCCTTATCACATGCTCTATCGTGCCTTCTACGAGTTTGTTTTGTACCATACCTATGGGGTGTCCTCTGGTTAAACCACCGGTTTAGTGGAGCTTACGACGTGGTATAGACTATGAGAATATATAAAGTGTTAAGGGGGATATGGGTAATGCCTTAACGCTATTGTAATAATTTACTTTACTATAGACATTATTTATGTATCGTTTATTACTACATAGTAGATAGTTCCACGGATCCTTAGAGGATGGAAATCCCAAACATCCTTTAAGTTATTTGTATTTCAGTTGACATTACACTTGAGTTGAATTTACTGGTACAAGAATGTTAATCCTGACTCGAGTGTTTTGTGTTTCGCTTTATGCTCGAGTCAGACTGAGTGTCACAACATTTGAGACTCACCTTTAGAGTTTGGAGCTTCGTTGAAGATCGGCCTTTGTCTATTCAGCTTTCCAGTTACTTTAGTTTATTCTAGTTGTATTGCTCAGACTTGTCATTTGCATTTGTATTAGTAACTTCTGTGTATTCGAGATATCTGTTGTATTTTACTTTAAACTCTGATGTTTATAGAGTAGCTTCATGAACTACTATTTATCTATTCCGATGCTTATTATTTTAAACTCTGTGTCTGTGATTCTGTGATTGATTTATTGCTGTATATGCTAAGTTTTGCCAAATATAAATTAACAATATTTAATTTTGAGCAATTCAAGTCCGACATGTGCAGATGCGAATGGTTTGAAATAGCGGGTCGTTACAGTAGATGTAACTTAAGGTACAGTTGGGATGAAGAGAGTGAATGGTCACTTCTGCTTCATAAAGAAACATCGGAAATGGGGATTGTAAAATAATAATTGATATTTAACATGGAAATGAGAAATATGATTTCTATTCCAAAATGTATTTTTATATAGGAAATTGTTTTCTATGAAATTTTATTCCTTTGAGTTTAAGATATTTGATTTGAAAACTCTCAACTGTAAAATGGTTACGGTAGATGGAATAAATAGCTTACATTAAGTGGTTAAATAGACCTCTTTATTTCATATGCTACTATAGTAATGGCGGAAATAGTGGAAGAATGCCATATAGCAATTTCATTGATTTATGAAATAATATGCCTCTTTATTGTTTTCGTAAATTATGAAACAATTTCATTTTTCACTATTTCTGAAATAAAACAATAAAGAGCTTCATAAGTTACGAAAATTGTTTTCACAAATCATGCCAAATATTATTTATGAAATAATAAGCATCTTTCATTGTTGATTGAAAAACAAACATAGTTTTATTTCAGTATGAATATTATGAATATTCATTATAAAATAAACTATAGTGGTGGTATTTGTGATGTACTGGAAAATACATAAGTATATAAATTTAGTTGCAATTATTTTGGAATTATAGACTAAGCCATAGTTTGAAGAAATAATTCCTTGGTTATATGATTATGAATCATATGGTACTAGTGAATTATATCTCAAACAATAAAGGGCAAAGTACCTATTGAGTGGAAGCAACATATGAGTTGATGAACTCTTAGGATTGATATATATATATAAATATGTGTAGTTGTCAGTCTAATAACACCAAAACGTTTCCAGGTACTTCATTGAATTCACTGATGAGTTATCACAAACATGAACATGTGTATTTGATACCCATGTAGCATGTCTATGATAAGCTCATAGAATATAAAACGAAAGTAAATAAAAATAACATGCGATAGAAAATAAAATAATTCGATTTGATTGAATAGATGAGTATATTGAAAAGAGTTCCAAACGTACCTAAAAGTGAATAAATATGTAATCTCAAAAGTCACTCCTCCCTATAATACATAATGATGTATTGATAAGGAGTAATCAAACTTGGTCGATGAACTACGATTAATTGTGAGTGAAGTTGAGTTAACTTCTTTCTATAAGGTCATGTACTTAAGAGTAGTACACACAAGGTTAAAATTAATTTCATCTAAAGAATGGTTTATAAAATCATATAAGATAAGGGATTATAAAAAACCCTAAAATATCCTAAGCCACGGAGTAGGCATGTTGTGCATGTCTAAAGACTACATGTAATAATTGTATGTGATGGATCTTGCATAAATCATCCTAAAAGGAGTTTGGGAACAATTATCATTAGATGACTAATTTATATTTTGAACATAGTTTTGTGAACTAAAATCAAACCAGTTTTATATAATGTTATTTATAAAACAATTATGAATACATGTTCCATTGCACTAAGAAATAATTGTTGTTTCTAAAATTACCAAATTCGTAGTGAAGGAACTTTTGTTAGAAATTATTGGTAGTAAAATGGAATTAGATACGATTCAAGAATAAAACTGATTAAGAGGAATGAAATGAAATTAACCAAACATAAATGAACACTACGCATTATAATGTCTTATAAATATTCTTGCACATTGAAGAAAAATTATGAGTTTCTTATCAATTGTCGAGAATAAATAATCCTCGACACTCAATTAAACCATCAAAAGTATTGACTCTGCCCTATGGTAGGACACACAAGTCCTCCAAGTGCATTATCAAAATGTGATTTAATAGTTGCACTCAAAGGAATATGATTCATTAAGCACAAATGTGTCTTCAAGAAAAAGACTAATGCAATTGAAATATAGTGAGCAACATTGATAAGAATAAAATCATAATTTTCAATTATTGAAATTAACGTAACAGATTCGTCATTCAATGTGCTTAAGATGATTTGGATTTTACTTAGAAAATTATCGCTTGGTATGACTTTGTATTTTAGTACATATGCGTTGAAATGAAAATTACTAAATAATAATTTAGAATAGACCATTTGCACATAACAACCAAAGTGTCTCAAAATTGGTATGAGCGATATTGAGTTTGTGGGTTATATGAATATGATCCATGAAATGATATGAATGTATCATTCTATAAGCATAATAAAATAAGTATTTTGATAGAAATATCTAATAGTTTGATTTTCAGTTAAAATGCAAAGAAAGCGTGAGTTCATAAGAAATAACATTAAAAGGTACATATATATTTCTAAATTATAACACCATGTTGCTGATTGTTAGCGATGTACTTATGTTAAATTCAATAATAGTTTGGTTGTTTAATGCTTGATATTGGATTTGTAAATTATATCTTTTATAATAAGTATAAAGGATGTCGTCCCAAACGATATGCGAAAACACAATACTAAAATGTTTAAAATGGAACATGTAAGATGGATTCCTTATGTATTGACAATAGGAATTACCATACATATTGTATTGTCTACAATATTGTATTTTTCTTGTGTATTTGATGCGTGAGGCGAATATTAAATCCTAATTAAGATTACTAAATGGTAGTTTAGAGTATTCTTGAGTATTTACAAAATACTAGAGAATTGTTTACAAAAACAATGAACTTCTTATGAAGGAGTGTTTGGACTCAAACTTCTTAAGTGTTATCGAGTATAATATGTCAATATTAAATTTATGTTCAAACTTTAATTAAGATGCTTTAAGGTGGAATTTTTCCGAACAATAGGTAGTATAAAATTCAACTAAATACTACTACAATATAAAAAGTACAAATAAAAGCACAAATTTATAACCGAGCTAAGGGTGTTTCCAAATATTAAGAATCCCATAACATTGTTATATGATAGCTATGCCTTGATATAGTTCGTAAAAGAACCCAAAGATCACTAGAAGTCAAGCGACATACTCTGAATAGTTCAACATGATAAAGGCAGTTTATCAGCATCGGAGAAAGTTGATTGCCAGAGTATATAATTAAAACAATATAGCATACCCAGTCACTGAAGGACTAACCCGATTGTTTTTCTAAAAACCGATTGATGAAGTTGGAATAAGATCACATAATTGACCATAAAAAACCAATTGATGAAGTTAGAATAAGATCACATAATTGACCCCAAGTGCAAGTGTGAGATTGATAGAGTTAGGGGTACGTCCTAGGGGCAATTATGTAATTTTTTACATATATCTAACTCGATAACCAATCTTGTTTAAAATAAAAGGTGTTTTTTTCTATTATGTACTTGGGATAATGTGTTATATTGATTACTTATTTAATTAAAAGTGTATTAAAGATAGAAAATCCATAAATGGTATGTTTTGTGATAGTAGCTACAATATGATGTAATCATGAGTGATCTATCACAATGAAATAAACATTAAATATTTCTAGTCAAGATGTATCGAGATTGGATATCGATACATTCGTTGAGATTAGAGTATGAAACACTTTCCAAACGTTAGGCAATGTATTATTCATGGCTATTGTGGGCACTAAGGGGTTATATATAGTGATAGTTATAGGATAACTGTAGAATGACTCACTCAAGAGTTCTCTGTTGGTTAGTATGACCAAGGTCAAACAAAAAATCTCGAAGTGACGATATTATACAGTTCCCTCAACTTGAGAATACTGCGGAACTTCAACTTGGACACTCCATGTTGATTATAGTTAAACCATGGCATGGTGTCATCGAATAACTATAGTTAGATCTAGCTTGAAGTATTGGAAGTGAAACACTATTCAATCGAGAATTCATTTCATCAATTGTAATACCCTATAATTTTACGAAATTTAATAATTGAGTTAATAAAGATAAAATCGTAATTTTTCATAAATAGCGAAAAAGTAAAATTCTATAGAATATGGAATTAGGCTTCGAGGGTTATTCCATTATGTCCAAAATATTGTTTACGGCTAGAAAACATGTACAATTTGCTGAATTTGGCTAAACAGGCTAGAAATTAGAAGAAGTCAAACCCAGCGGTATTTTCATAATATATTAATTTCGAGATTTTAGCCTAGATATTATATTTTTTAGCCTATAAATAGACCTTTAGCCTATTACTTTGTTCTAATAATCTTTCCACCACTTATAAAATCCAAATCACTAAATCAATTCCTAATTAACTAAATCAAACCAAAATCAAACAAATTTATGTATAAAACCGATCAACACTAAGAGAGCTACGCAAGTAAATCAAAGCCATCGACATATTTGGTTCAAGGTGGGAAATTTCTGGATAGCAAAGAAGAAGGATTCATCTCAGTTCGGAGAAGATGCATGGCTTATATGTGAGTGTGATTATCATATTTGTGTATGTATTGGTAGAACACAATAATTCTCCTCTTATGATCTTAAACTAAGTTATAATGGTGTAATAAATAATTAAAAACTGATTTTTTTTATATACACCCGATTAGGATGTAGAACTCCATGGCTAGATGGTTTAAAATATAATTTTTAATCGACTGTAATTAGGAAAAATTAATCTCTCTAAATTAAAAAGTGTGAATTACAAAAGTGTTCTGAATCAGATATATTATATATCAAAATTATAGTTCTCGACGATATGAATCCACTGATGATATTTTTTGTCTATTGGGTGTACAGATTGATCAAAAAATGCATCGAAATTTTAGTAAATGAGGATCATCCATGTCGATCCAATGGTTAAACGGTGATTATACAACAATCAAGAAGCATGGCTGTGTAGAGGAGGATGAGTAGGTCACCTTGAAACTAGTTGATTGGTCAATGGGCATCAAGATTCATTGTAATCGACATTCAATGTTTTTAAACTGGTGGAAGATTTTGGTGGCATTGGCTAACTTGGGAGGCGCACACAGGTGGGGAAGGGAGGAGAAAGCTGCGACGGCTCTGGTGAAGAGGTCAGATCGGGGTATGGAGGCCCAAGGCGACGTTGGCACTAAAGTAAAGGGCTACATGCTATGGGCTCGGTCATTTAACGGAGTCTGTAGCATAATGTTGAAAGGGAATAAAGGAAATAATAATAAATTAATAAATTGCGTAAATTCTTTTAACTTCTAACAATCCTAACTCTAGCATACGACCTCTATTTCGTACATTGAATCGGGATTGTGGCGAGACGGGGAATATTTTGGTGTATTATTTGTGTGCTTTGAGACACTTCAGAAATGTGTCCTAGTTAGGAGGTTCGTTACACGTTATTCAATTGACGATTATAAGTAGGCGTTACGGTACATTTTTCTGGGAAAACGAGTTCTTCGGTATAACCAGTCTCATCTAATGATGGCGATTATAAGTATAGGATGATGGTACATTTTTTCGAAGGAAATGAGTTCTTCGGTGTAACTATCGATGTCTAACGATAGCGTTGCAGTGCATTTTTTGGGGGAAATGAGTTATATTATGCATGATTTGATGATAATGGATACGACACATTTTTTAGAGGAAATGAGTTCTTTGGTGTGACTAACGACCTTTAATGACGATGATTTCGATAGTGTAGGCGTTACGGTATACTTTTAAGAGGAAATGAGTTCTTTGATGTGACTAATGACGTCTTATGATAGCAAGCGAAGACATGTAGTTTGTTTAGTAGTGAGTTGCATACGTTTTGATGAGACGGTACGTTTAGAGTAGTTGAGTCCTTAGTGTATGATTTAGCGATAGTGGGATAAGATATGCAGTTCTTTAGTATTGAATCACATACATTTTGATGAGATGGTACGTTTAAAGTAGTTAATTCCTGGGTGTACGATTTAGTGATAGTGAGCTGAAATATATATAGTGCCTCAGTAGCGAGTCACGTACTATTTCGGCATGCAAGTTGGGATTTGGGCCCAATCGTGTGCATATGATAGGTATAGTATAAGTTGTAGTGATGATCTCAACATATGATGTCACCATACTATTATATTATGTTTAGCTGACTTATTGGATGCAGGTGACATAGATTAAGCTATGGTTTTCGAGCATAAGTGTTGTTTTACTAGCTTATTACTATTATATACTTATATGATGTGTTTCACTCACCAGACGTATGTCTGACCCACTCTATAATTTTCTTCTTTCTAGTTATACTCTAATAGGTCGATAGAGAGGACTGGTGATGACTTAGAGGCGTGATGGTACGACAGAGACATACATTTATTTGTCAATAAGTTATCTACTATTTTTGTGTTAGTTATTCCTAGACATTAGGCTGATTTTGTTACTAGTATAGAGAAATGTTGTAAGTGAAGTTTATTTGATACTGTATTTTTTTTTGGCAATTTAAGCAGGGTATTTATAGAGGACCCTTACCTCTTTTTATTAAATAAAAAAAGAAGTATTACAAAAACAAGGTTTGGGCTAAAGACAAAACCCAAGCCATCTATCATAACTAATTTATCATCTACACTAGACAAAAGGGATTCGCTCTAGGAAAACACTTTTCTCTTGATTCTTTACAGGCAATAGTAGGTAATTTCATGTGTAAACCTCCTAGTGTTCTTAAATAATCTTTCATTTCTCTCCTTCCATATTTCACAATGACAGTTTTCAAGGAAAGCAGTAGGACTTTCGATCTACCGGACATCCATCTTGTTGCTTGAAAAATCATGAACCATTCCTAGGAGCTGCTAGCACTTGGTTGATGGTAACCTCTAGCTTGAAAAATTTCCTCCAAATATCCAACCCAAAGTCACATTAAAAAATAGATGTAGGTTCGACTCGTTTCCCATTTGACATAAACTACATAACAAGGAATTCAACAACCCCATATGACATAGTTTATCCTGTGTTAATATTGCATTTTGAGGATTCTCCAATTTAATGTCTTTGGGTTCCAGAGCTGTCCCACACTCTTGTATGCCATGGACCATTGTTGTGTTTGCTATCTTAAGTTAGCAGCTTGTATATGTGTCTAATAGAGTGCTTGTAAGGAGGGGAGCCCTAAAGAAGCATGTCATTTTCAGCTGTGAGAGACTTAAAGATCGGATTTACTGCCATATTACACGAATTCTGTTATTGCTGGTGTGAGGAAGGTTGATATGATCAAAGCAGTAATAATCAAAAAATTTAGGCCCCGTTTGGTTTGCTATTTTTAGTTTTGTGTTTTCGTCTTAAGAAAAATTCGCATTTATTATGTATTGTTGAAAAACATACAATTTTGAAAAATTAAACTAACATGGAAAATAGGAAACAAGTTTATTTGATTTTTCGTGTTTTGAGACATAACAAAAGGATGGAAAACAATTCATCTCCTCCGTTTTCCGTCCATCGTCGCGATGGCTAAGAATTGTAAAAAATTTCCCACATTTTCTTGTATTTTGTAGTGTATGTTGAAAACACAAAACTCAAAATGAAACCAAACGGGGCCGTAGCATTTAAGGGGATGTTGCTCTAGGTTCTTTTGCTGTAGGTTAAAACATAACCAAGCACCATTCCTTTCATGATCTAAGGTAAATGCCAGAAGGAATTGTTGGAGTTGTCAGAAACTTCTAGATGCATATGTTATTTCAAGTTATTCCTAGTATCAAGTATTGCCCTCCAAACCCAGCTAAAATTATCCTTCTTCTCCGACATCTAGAAATCTTTGGAATTGATGTAGTGTTTATGGCACCAACTTGTCCATATGGACTTCCTATCACTCACAATATTATTGAGGTGAGATGAGAAAGCTGCTTCGTTCCATTAGACAAGATTAATGATACCAAGACCTTCCTTTTTAAAGGAACTGCAGCTTTGAATATGCAATTGGAGTGGTTTTTCTCGAATAAGGGTTGCCTGACTAATGGAAATGTCTGCATGCTCTATCGATCATGTGTAGTAATTTCTTAGGAAGGATAAAGATCCACGAGTAATACACTTGCATTATGAAACCAATTGACTTAACAGTAGTCAGTCTTCCTGCTTGGGACAAGAATCGGTTGTGCCATTGCGATAACTTCCCTGTGACTTTCTCGTATAACGGAAGGCGGTGCTAAGTTTGAATTCTGGTGGTGGAAAGGGGAATACCTAAATAGGTCATACTGGGTAGTTGCAATTGTAACCCGTGCGCATTGGCAAGGTCTTTTTTGGTCAAACTGTATAAGCTGGATATAAAGATAGAGGATTTGAGGGTGTCCATAGAGAGACCAGTGAGCTTGTTGAAATCATGTAGTGTGAGGAGAATAGTGCCAAGAGATTTAGAATTTGATTTGGTGAAATTCATGAGATCATCGGCAAAACAAAGGGAAGATATAGGCGGATCCCGACATTTAAGGTGAAAATCAATTTGTCTATTTGAAATTTTTTCTTTCAACATGACTGTAAGCTTCTCCACAATAATGAGGAAAAGATAGGAGCTCAACGGATGACCTTGACGAACACCTTGAGTTCCTTGAAAGTACCCTTTAAGCTGATCATTAACTTGCACCGAGAACTTAGCTGTGGAGATGCATATTTCAATCCATTTGATAAAGTTAGGAGAATGGCCATTCTAGATAGAGCATGTGATATTGATAGACATTTTATGGAGTCATAGGCCTTCTTTAAATCTATCTTAAAACAACATCTAGGGCTAAGGTTGCTGCAATCATATCTTCTAATTAGCTTATGAGACATTAGAATGTTATCTATAATGCTTCGGTTAAAAAGGAAAGCACTTTGATTACTTGAGATTAAACCTGGGAGCATAGCCTTAAGTCTTCATGCAAGGATTTTTGATATGCACTTGTACATAATGTTATAGCAGTTGATAAGCCTATACTGGCTAACAGAGGAGGGGTTCTTAACTTTAGGGATTAGGCATATAATTATGGAATTGATACCATTTAGCATCCTATTGATGTTGAAAAAATTGTGTACTTCTTTTAGAAAGTCCTCTTTAACAATGTCCCAACAAGTTGTGTAGAAATAAGAGTTAAACCCATCTGGCCCTCCTGCACTATTTTTAGGAATAGAGTGGAGAGCTTCTTTAATTTCATCATCTGAGATGTTGCTTTGCAGAATGCTTCTCTGGGCTCCTAACAGGCATGGAAGGGGCGGTGGGTCTATGCATTCGATATGAATTGACTAGGCACCACTACTGCCTAGAATATTAGTGAAGTGAGCAACAAAAGCATCTGCAACCACATTATGATCTACATGCCTTATATTGTTATCATCGAGAATGGATGGGATGAGGCATGATTTAGTTTCACTTAGGGAAGTTATGGTAAAAGGCAGTGTTTTTATCTCCTTGATCTTCCCACTTGTCTCTACACTTTTGTTTGAGCATGTTCGCATCAAGCTATGGGTAGTGGTAAGCTGTTCAGTGAGGTGGTGTTCCTGCATAGATAGAAATTCGTTAATGGGATTGAGAAGCATTTCATTTTGAACCTGAGCTAGTTCATTTTGAATTTTAGTGGATAGCTTGAAGCCTAAGCCATGGTTTTCCTTACCTGGACTTTCAGGATGCGCTTGGTATGTTTAAGCTTGGACTAAAGTCTAAACATGGGATTGCCATGGAAGGAGGTGGACCGAGCGGACCTAACAATATTGAAAAAATCAGGGTGTTCGGCCTAGGCATTAAAGAAAGAAAGGGGGACTGGAGGTTTAAGGCCAGGAGGGCCGAAGTTCACTTGATGGGGGTGTGATCAGAATTAAGAGCCTGCTAATTAATAAAACAAAATTATCGAGCTTAGAAAAAGTCCTTTCACTGAACCTCGTTTTGCTGTTCCACATATAGAAGCTGCCAGTGGATTTTGCACTCAGATAGATTAGAGTTTAGGGTATCTTCATTAATGGGCTGCAAATCATTGAGAGTAGAGCACTTCATCCTCTTCTATCACTTGAATAAAGCATGCTATTCCAGTCTCCAACTGGTATCCATGGCAAGTTGAGAGGGTTAAGTGAGAGGAGGGAGTCTAGCATGGGTTGTCTTTCGGCTGGAGTGTTTAGAGCATAAACAAAAGTACATGGAAATTTACTTCTAGATGGCTTGTGCACTACAAAGGTATGACATATCTGGTTAGAGACAGATATAAGAGTAACGTGGAATGTGTTAGGATTCCATAGTACTAGGACCCTACCCAAAGGAGCATTATCGAGGTTATGCAAGGAGCACCAAGTAGGTTGGATGTATTTGAAAATTTGGTTTATAGTTTGGATGTTGTACTTGTTTTCTAGAATTTCTAACATTTGGAGACTATGGTCAGAAATTAATCTTTTGATCTTGTTTTGCTTGGATATGTCATTGCCACCTCTTACATTCCATGATACCATGTTGTTAATCATGAGATTCACAGGAAGGAGTTTTAAGCGAGGAGGGATCTCGCATCGGATATGGTGAGTGACCTTCTAGATGTCGGGATTTCCATCTAATGGCAGACTTGTTATTAGGATAATACTATTAAAGGGGAATTGATGCCCCATTGTCTCGGTCCCGAGATCTGCTCCTGGTGATTCTGGCAGACACTTTGAGGTTCGACTTTTTGTTAGGGGATCTGGGTCTTATGGCTTTGTACTTAGCTTGTGATTCAAGAGATTAGGATTGGAGGTTGAGGTCTCTAGGAGTGGCTTGGGCATATTCGTTTTGTTGGATATCAAGTTGGATGTTATTTAGATTAGGAGTTGATGGAATAGCAGGATATGGGTCTTCTGGCTTTGATTGGTCGTGATTTGAAAGGGTGGAGGAACCTTGCAGGTGGATTAGCTTGGTATGCTATGATGGGTTAGCAAGGGGGGATGAAGAGGAATGGTTAACAAGATTGGCACCTGGGGTGATAACATTGAAGTTAGAGGTTGAAATGGAAGGGTCAATTTGCAATAGGCTGCATGTGTTCAAAGCTTGACAAGGGAAAATGAGATTAGCATCGAGGGATGAATTGGAAAGAAGATTTGGATGGTTCAGATGAATGGAAAAGTTGTTTGGAAGTGACTGGGAGCTTGACAAACCTTTATCTAGCTGGGGAATCACATTTGAAGGGTCTAAATTAGAAGTGGAGAAAAAATCATGCACGTGCACATTGTGCATGTTTTTGGTTTGCTCAGGAGAAGTGTGCTTATCGTTGTTAGAGGGATTGGCAGCGTGTTTAGCCTGAATTTCAAAATTGAATTTGTCATGGTTTGAATTTGCATGTTGAAAATGATTATTGGAGAAGCTGGGTTGATCAATACATCAGTATTTAATAGATCAGGTTCATCAGCATTTAAAAGAACAGAGAATTTATTATAGAGTGGGATATTTTGCATGTGGGATATAATATTGGGATAATTTTGAGTGCTTTGATTGGTTGCATGGGAGGTCATGTCTAAAGAAGGGAGGCGTCACAATTATTAGCTCTGGCGTTTGGTATAGAGTCATTATTGGGGTATGATGCATTAATGATTGGGGCAGCTGCCTCTGTGGATGAACAAAGCATATGCTGTATACGTTGGGGGGCTTTTTTGATTGGCTTTGCTTTTACCATTTCTTAAATCCTTATTGTTTCCTTTCAACTAGATGTTATACAAAATAGGTTACCCATTTACAGACTTGTGCCTTTAGTATGAATAGAAGCTTCTTGTAATTTGGAACTACTTTGGCAAGTTTCTTTTAAGTGGCCCAAAACTTTGCATTGCTCACCAATCTCTGATTTCCATATATGCTCAACCTTGACAAAAACGTCTTTACCTTCTGCTACTTGAATGGGGATTTGATTTGGCAAAAGCTTTGTGGGTTCAATTTCAACCAAAACTTTTATGTATTCAAATCACTCAAGCCTTTCCATCGATTCATCAAAACAAATCACTTTCCCAAGATAACTAGCTATCCAACCTATGCCTATAAGGGCCAATATATAGATGGAATTTTTGTTAGATAGACCCAAATCGGCACCGATCTCACTTGCTATTGGAAACTCTCAATTGACGAATTTCATTGTGTTATTATAAAAACTTTACCTTTGATTATAATAGGGTCTGATTCAAGGACCTTAGACCTTCTATTTTCATCCTCAAAAAGAAAAAAGAGAAGTTTCCCATTCGATTTGATTTTGATGCCATTTAAATTACCCCAAATAAGACGAAGGTAAAATAATACCGAGGAGCAGGATAGCAACTTGTCAAGAAAGAACCCTACTAAATAGGTTTCCTAAAATTTTGTTCCAGTTTCTACAACTTTCAAGGGTGGAACAATTTAGTTTGACTTGGATAGGGGGGTCTGAAACATTAAGGGCTTGTATTTCCCAGCATTCTTTGGAAATTTGTTAAACAGAGAGGACCTGGAACTGCTACCTTTGCGTCTATTGAAATCATCTGAGCCAGAGGAGGCAACATCTGGGGAAGCGCAAGCAAAGGGGGCATAGGGATGGAGGCCTGGAACCAAGGGTAAAGGCTTGGCGGGGGTCGGTTCAGGGAGAGTTTGGAGCGCAGGGTCTATAGCTGGGCCAGGGAGAATCGGAGGGGGTTCAGATGGTCTAGAATTGAGGGTGGGAGCCGCGGCTGGAAGGGGGAAATTCAGAGACAGAATGATTGGAAGGAGGTGGAGGAGGAGGCAATAACTAGGGCTTCAAGTTTTTTTGTTGATTCGTCTAGGATTATTATATTATTGATTATATTATTTTATTCCTTCCGTTGTGAGTTTCATAAAGGGTAGAATATTATAGAAAACTTTTTGATCTATTTTATAATTTATTTAAAAATGATCCGCTGTTTGTGAGGTCCGCGATGCGAGTTCCGCTTTTGACGGGGTCAGGACGTCGTAGATGGTGAATTGTTACATTTGGCATCAGAGCTTAGGTTAGGCGATTCCTACTAAATTATAGCGTATAAGAGAGTGTATTTTTAATTTTTATTATTTAAATTGTATATATATATATATTATGCAACACCCCGTATATTTTGACTCATAGAGGTGGTTGTTGAATTATCCCTTATTGAAGTAAACAGCTAAAAGTTAAATAATATTTAAATATTTTGGGATGGAAGATAAATCCATCACATTTGTTGTAATTTACTCTATATAGAATTGTTAAGAAAGAGTTTATATGTGAAGTAGCAGTGGAGTAAATTGTAGGACTAAAGATGAGTAAGAAGAAAAGCAATCCTTAAGTCCACAGGATATATTGTGGTGTTTATAAGGTGTAGTGAGGGTCTTTAACCATTTTTTTATTGTAGTTGGGCTTGTGAAAGTTAAATCTATTCCAATTAAAGTATTTAAATTATATGAAATGTCTTCCCTAAAATGTTAGAAATAGTAATGTTTGAAATTTTTTTGAAAATTATAGAAGTTGAAGTTTGTTTAAAATGTTGAAATAATAACCCCTATTTTAAGTTTTAAACGTGAGAAATTTTAGTAAAAGAAAGTTTCCATAAATATATTAAATCCTTTGTTTTTAAAAAAAATCATGTAAAGCACACTATTGCCCTTATATTTTGTCGTATACCTTTCTTTTGATAAAGAAATTTTTTTAAAGTAAATTGACTAGTAAAGGCACATCCTTTTGAATTTTCTTGATTTTATAAATAATTTTGTCTCACACTTCAAAAAAAACTAATATCACACTTGCTTTATAATTTTGTGAAAAGTTATAATTTATAAATGTAAAGTCTAAATGGTGGTTTTTATATGTTTATTTTTATAAGTTAAATTTGAACGATTTTGCAGAAACTAAATTGGAAAAATATAAATACAAAATTATTATTTTAAAACTTGTGGAATTTTTCAATTGCAATATATATGTATTTTCTACTGGAAATTAAAGGATTTTTTATATAAACTCTTGAAAATATGAATTAATAAATAGTTTAAAATTTGGAAATTATTTCTGAATCTGATATGAATATAGTTAGTAGAAAAAAACAAATTTCAAAAATATATTTTTATGTTTATATATGATGTATTAGTTAAAAGGTATTGGAAATTGACTAACTATAAAACAAAATGAATTTAAAATTATAATTTTGTTAGACATTAGGTATTGTTTAATGATGATTGAGATTGGCTAATTATTAAATAAAATGATAAATATATATATGATAAATTGGTTATAAATTATATAACATGATGTCAAAAAAATTTATGAAGTAGTTTTAAAAAAATGAAGTACGAGTATTTTATAAAAATAATCGAAGTTATTTCAAAATTAATCTTGAGTAGTTAAAAGTGAATTGGTTAAACTATAAAGAATTGAGTTTTGAAAGTTATATGTTTATAGGTAATGCTATTTCAAAGAATTGCTTAAAAAACTGTATTGAAAAGTTACTGACTTTTCAACTAAAAATTTGATTGGAGCTAGAGAAGAATTACAATCTATAGAGCTTGAATTGATTAAGATGAAATAGCTAGGATAGTCAATATGCCAGTATGCTTAGGACTAGCTAGAAATGAATTTTATGGATTTGAGACATAGGGATTTGTACTGAAAATTAATGAGGCTATTATTTATGAATTTTGAATTTTTTTTTGAAACAATGACGAATAATCTACTTTTAATCGGGAATTTACTATAGTTTATAAAGTATGGAGGAATTTAAATAAATGGTAATATGATTTTTGAAAGATTATCTAAATTTTAAGCAAATAACAATACAACTCTTTTACGGAGTTTGGGAAAAATTATATTTGAGTAACAAAAAAAGAGGTATTTTGAGAATTATAATACTAATAAAGAGATATTTTTCACGAATATTTTTTTTGACATATAGAATAAGCAGCACTGAGCTACACAGCTGTAATATCATATAATATAAAGTATGAGTATTCCGACTAACAAGCCCAGCCAAAATGAAGTAGCTCATAAGATCAAAGGAAGACCCCTATAATCACAGTGATAACAATTAATAATTATACATAAAAGCAAATATAGCTTCCCATGTATATGTACAGACATAGGATAAAGCGAACGCCAAACTGCAGTGCCCCACCCTCTTCTTATGGAATAAGTTGTTGCTTGCGGCAGATTCTGCATGATTCATGCCTAGGAGAAGAAACTACAAAAGCCAAGGGATTCACCCATCAAGAAATTAGTCAAATACAAAACCTGATTAGCTACTTGGATAAAAGATTTAAACTTAGAACTAAAACAACAACTATTTCATTCACTCCAAATTATCCAATAGTAAACCAGAGCCACGGATGCTTCGAAGATGATTCCGAGAGAAGTTCAAAACTTCATTGGATCGAATCAAGGACACGAACATCAACTCCAAGGTTTGCAATGCAAACCTTGGATTTTGATGAATATTTTTGAAAAAAAATAATTACTATTTTTCATGTAAGTAACAATAAAAAGGATTTTTGAGGATCTAATGTGGAATGTTGTTATTTTTGAATTATTTAATAATAAAATGGTCGTTTTTTTAAATAAATTGTTTTGATTTAAAGTGATAATAATATTATTGTCTTTAAGGAAATTTGATGAAAATGATTATTTTTGAATTAAATAAGAATGTTTGAGATATTTAAATTAATGTGATTAAAACAAAGGATTTTTTAAGTATATTATGATTTTAAAAAAAATATGCATATATTATTTTGAGATGTTAGATGTTAGTTATTTAATCTAATAAGTGTATTTAATCCAACAAGTGATATAGGTTATGTTGCTTGCTAGTGAAGTTATATGTAATCACTAACTCGATTAGTTGTTTTGAAATTGTTGAAATGGTTTTGATTATTTAAATATGAAAAGGATACTTTATAAGCTTGTATTAAAATTTATGGCTAGACTTTATAAAATAATTTAAGAACTTTTTAATGATATTTTAAAAAGCATGAAGCTTGATTTCTTTTTATCAAGTTTGTTTAGTAGATCTGTATTCAAATTTGAAGAAAATGAGTTTTTAATATTAAATTTCTTTGAAAATGAATTTGATGGATTTTGAACTTAGAATTTTGATATCAATATTTTGTGGGTTTTGAAACAAATAGGGTTTTGATTTGAATGAAGATTTTAAGTATAACGGATATTTTAAATACAAAACTTGAATTTTTTTTCAAATTATTTGAATTTGAAGGAAGAAAAGAGTACTTATACTCAGTGTAACGACCCAATTTTTCTATGCCCGAAAAATCGAACCATTAGAGTTAAAGAAGAAGGAGGTAGAAGGAAAGAAAACAACACAACAGAATCTCACATCGCAGCGGAATAAAATATAATAGATAATAACCGATCTTTTACAGAAAGAAACTATATCTGTTTATACATACATCATCAGAATACAACATCAGAGTATAATACAATCAACATCACAATTCAGGACAGTTATAATAACTTGTCCCACATACATAATACACAACATACACAATACAGCAGAATATACATCATATACGGGTGATACGTCTCGACATCCAACTCGACTCCTAAGCTCCACAGTATCCTTTCCTGTAATCTATAATACTCGGTCTGACCCGAGCATTATAATAAAATAACACCCGAGTCAGTCTAGAAAACCAGCGTAAGAAAACACACTCAATTGGATTATTAAAGTTTTCCAAACCCTTTGAAATCAAAAGCATCTCGTAAGACCACGCCACAAATAAATATGTCAGGTTTTTACCTTACGATAGCCAAAACACTTTTTATCAAATTCGTCTGATATTATAATAGTGTCTATAGAAAGTAAAATAGAATCTAGCTGAAATGCTTGCATCTCACGTGTCAGCAATAGTTGGGCACAATCAAAACCGTACAGGCATGTAGGGAGAATGGATTTCCAATGAATGACTAGGCACTAGAGTACCACCTGTCACAGTACCTGGTCTAGATCAACGTACCGAGGACCACGCCCGATCCCACGCAACACAAGACCGGAACTACCTAAGGGTAATTCCGAGAAAGATCACCCCACGGTTGGCGCGACCAACCGCCACACAGCCGAAATAAAAAGGGACATCTAGACAGGGATGATCTCACCCTAATGGGCGCTACCCACATAGCCTGGCTGCATAACCCCTGATTTTTAGTCATTCCCGGTTGATGAGGCTTGAGGCTAAGCATTACCTTTTTAGAACATATCCCTTAGAATGCCCATCGTCCACCTGATGATGTTCCGAAAGCATTCATCCATACAAGTCCGTTCCGGGTCCGAACGGAATCGAAGGCACTACTCCTACTACATCCATTTTGGAATCACCCTCAGGATTAGTAGCGACTAGCCCTTGCACTTTACTGCTCCATCTTTGATTCCAAACTCGTTTTCCCCACAAAAACGTACAAACCGGATCGAAGTGGTTTTCGGGAAATAAATCTCGATCCCGGTCTCTTCGAAACGATCATCGCATTTGGCCAATATTGATAGTCGGTTATTTAACTATCAATTTACATTCACAAACAACCATCAAACATAAATAATTTTTCAAATTATTTATTTCAAAATATCTTCGCAAGATATTTTCTACACTTCAACCCTTTGAAAACAGTTTCCAGACCACACTATTCTCATGGAATCTATTTCCCAAGTATTTTCTATTTCCACTGAAATTTACCAAGTACAAATACTTTGACTTTAAAATCATTTAAAACACTTAATTATAGAATATACTTTTAAACATTTAGATTTAAAACTACTTTAATACTTTATTTTATAAAAATATACACTTCAAGAATATTTAAAATAAAGCTACTTTATAAAATATAAAACTAAATTTTTATCTTTTAAAACATAATACCAAGCCACCTTTATATATTTACTACTGAAATAAATTTGAAAAATTCTTACTTTAAAATTTAAACATTTAAAAATAATAAATTTTCCGAAACATACCTTTAAAACAACTTTGAAACTTTAACTTATACTTAAGAATTTGTTTTGAAAACGTACTTGGCTATCCAGGGAAATATACTTCTCTTTCGCATCTTTAAAAATAAATCACTATTTATTTTTAATCACATTTACCCATTCCTTTTATAAATTCCCACCTTGAATTTATCCTTTCAAATATCCACTAATATATTACTTCACTTTTATAAACCCAGTTTATAAATTCTACAGTCTCATCTTCTTTTTAAAATTCCAATTCCAAACATTTAATCAATTTGATTTTCAAAATCAACCTATTTTATAATAAATTCCTTTATTTACTCAATATCATTCCAAACCCCATTAATTCCATTTATTCCAAACTTACTTCTTAATTAGGATTTAAAATCTTATTTAAACTGGAAATACCAATTTCATAAAATTCCCTTTATTTCTTCCTATCCCACTTAATTTTGAATTTAAAATAAATCTTTTATTGCTTTAACTTGACATCACTTAAGTTTTTATGATTTATTTATTCCCATTTATTCAAAAATCCCCTTTTCCATACTTGAAATTTGATTTATTAGAATTTAAAAATCACTTTATCCTTTCCCAATTCATTCTTAAGTTTATTCAAATTTTCTATAATTACTTTACTTAAACATTCTCTCATATATTTATTTTTCAAAAATCCGATTTAATATATTTTGATAACTCAGTATACCGAAGGGTATATTCAATCAAACCATAGCATCCAATATTCCCAATTACCAATGGAATTTATCACAGATTTATCAAATAAATCATATCACAGAATATTAAACAATCTAAATATTTTGAGGAATCCAGTTGGATCCCTCCAACTTGTTTCCCTGCATCCATAGATGTTAGCACAATACCAATTCCACTTCGAGGTGGAATATCGCGATATATGGATTAATAAAATATCATCCGCTATTACGCGGCGAATAGGGTCTCATCCGCTATATAATGCAGGAAATCAATCACTCCAATATATATATATATATATACTATATATATAATATACCATATCCAATCAATTTCAATCAATCATTCATTCAATTTAAATTTAACTATTTAAATTTAAAGGGTAATCCAAATGAGTGAGATTAACTCACCTTTACTTTGATTGCAATCTGATCCATCTTGACTTGTTTTCACGACTTTTGACCTTGTATAAACATTTATACGATTATTAATATTTGAACAGATTGAACAATCTATTACCATTTAATAAATTATTTTAATCTAATAATTTAAATTTAAACTAATATTCTCCTTTAAAAATTTCTTTGTAGCTAAAATAATTAAATTAGTTAATTTAACAAATTAATCTCCATCATTTTAAAATTTTAACTAGTAAATGAAAATAGGTATATGTGTATATATTTATATTATCATCTCTGTTTATTCAAATTCCCAAACTTTATCTATATTAAATAAATTTTTTTTTCTTTTCTGCTTCCTATATATACATGTATATCTTTATTAAATTAAACAGAATTGTTTATCACCTTGATGTAAATCAATATTTTATCTACATATTCCCCTAAAAGTTTTCTGTTGTTAAGCTACATATATTTAAATCTGGATATATATATGTACATACTAATCAAATTTAATCGAGAAAGTAGATAAGATAGAATACCTCACCGCAATGAGTTCGCGACTCCCCTAGGCTGCAGCACTTCACCAATCTCGCACCGACTTCCCCATCGCGGCCCTAACGTCGTCGCCAGAACATGTCACACTTCTGTCGAATCGAAATTGATGCTTGACCTCAACACTTGCGACGACTGCTGCCATCAACCCATCGCGAACCACCAACATCGAGGGACCCCTAATCGCCTCGACGCCGAGCCTGGAATACATCTTCGATTTCGAACGAAATTGCCATTTCTTTTTCTTCGAACGGGCTTTATTCTTGTTTGACTAAAAATGAGATTCAATTTCAAAGAAGAGAGAGAAAAACTCGGCTGCCACATATATATATATATATATTATAACTGAAGTTCGTGGATAAAGATGAACGAGGATATGATTTTAAACGAGTGAAATATGCCTTGCGAAAGAATTTTGCAGAGCTACAGTGTTTTTGAAATGAAAGGGAAAATGTTGTGGTGTGACATAATATCAACTGAAGGTTGACTGGTATATGAATATATATATATATATATATATATATTATTTAATTTAAGTTCAAATCGTCTTGATAAACGCAACCCGAAATCTTGACCTCCTATCGAGGCATGTCGCTAGGCGTTTATAATGTTAAACCCCTATTTCGAACACAATGGAAAAGGTTTCGAGTTCTAATTTGATCGTATGGAGAAGATAGCTTTTTGAACCCAGTTATTATATTGAATTCGATATAAATTTCAGCGCGTTTACATATCGTACGCTCACACGACAACTCCAAACGCTCCGAAATTTGAAATCCGATAATAATACACTATTATGGATCCAATGGAACTGTTTTCGTCGAATTCCGAGACTATGCCCCGGAAGGCTATTTTTAAACGTCGATTTAAACGGTATAAATTCAAAACTGAACAAAACACTTTTAAATTCAATTTTAGAACTTTTGTTATCTTCAATATCATCAATATAAATTTTACAAGCCATCAAATTATTTTTAACGAGCTTAAAACTCCAGATTCAACATTTTACCCAACTTCAAATTATTTAATTTGATAATTAAATTACCCAATAAATAGTGATATTTGAAATTCAAGTCAAAAAATTCACCGTTGAATATTTAAAATCAATTAAATATTCCAATTTTAAATATCCAAAAATTCCGGGTCGTCACATTCCTCCCCCCTTAAAAGAATTTCGTCCTTGAAATTACTAGTTAAGAAGAATGGTCCTCAACCCTTTAACTATTTTCCCAAAACCAAACAGTTTTTAACAACACCCAAACAATCTTTTTATTTATGACACAATATCCCTCTTATTAACTTTCCAAACTTACCTGTAAGTCCCAAACAATATTACTTACTTAACAATTCAAATTTAAATTTGAAATCAAAATTTTGAATTATCAAAATTTTCTCAAAATTTTTCTAACTCTCTAAATTTTCTCAAAATTTTGCCAGCGTCTCCTTTGCGCGGCTAACTCGGTACAACTACAAAATGCCTCTACGGGCTGCCAAATCCCAAAAGAAAACAAAATGCCAAGTGGCAAAATCAGAAACCCATCAAATTTCATACTGAAATTTTTAAATACATACCTTATTGTCGGACAAATTCAAATTTATCTTCGAAATCAAAATCCAATTCCATTTTCCTATAGCCTTTATAATCTCTGTATAGTTTACTTAACAACAATGTCCAAATTTACTTAGTGTATTTCCAATACCAAATTTACTTAAGAATTCCACCATTCATTTCTTAAATTTAATATAAGCATTTCATATACTCATATTATTACTCTACCATTTGGTCTTTATATCCACTTATTTTAAAACTGGATTTCCAATTTCATATGAATTCAATTTGCTTCATTTTAGATATTGAATTCTATTTACCTTATCTCAATTTCAAATTTGAAATCATTTGTCGTTACTGAAAATTTTCAAAAATTCCAAAAAAAATTCAAACTCCCAAAAATTTCGAAATTTTTTGGCAGAGTCTCCCTTGTACGGAGGAGCCTTTGCAATTTGACAAGAGATATAAATATATATACATCGACCCACACGGTCGGAAAAACAAAAACAGTTCATATTACCTATTTTTATTGCGTAGGCGTACCTTTATTTAGCATTTTAAGCAAGCGGCTTATTATTTTAGCAATTAGTGCGACTGAATCCAGTCACACGGCTTCCTTGAACCTGTACTTACTCAATTTAAATATGTAAACGACAAATATATGCAATTTACTAGCATTTCACTTATATTCAAATCGCTAACACATAGATTTCATAAGTAATGCATGTGGTATACATTCATAAGCATATATGCAAGGTTTCGACACTAGTTTTAAATTGTTTGCAACCAAATCACGTACCATTCCATTCAATTCGAATAGTTTCCAACTTAATTTATATAAATTCCATTCCAATCTGACTTATTTACAAACCATATAGTTGCATTCCATCCCGTTTCACATTGGTTTTGTTCAAAACCACTTTATTATGCTCGACATCATCTATGCTTATATATTAATAACCATTTTCAAAATTTATATAAGCCCATGCTTCTATTAACTTTAAACTTGAGTCAATTTACTTCAATTCACTCCCATTTCATAACTTAAGTTCATTCTCATTTTAATTTGATTGTCATTTAATCAAATCCCGTTAAATTCAATTAGCCATTCACTTAATCCATTTTAAATTTTAATTCACATTCATTAAAATAATATCCAAAGCCATATTTAATTTATTCATACTCGAATTGGATTTATTTTCATCTCAAATCATTTTTATTTTAATCCAATTCCATACAACTTCAATTCATATTTACTTCACTTACAATTCCAAGTTGAATTTCTATTTATAACTCAAGCTTCATTTCCAAACTCTATTATTTATTCTCAATTCAACTTTAAATTAACAATTCGAGTTCCATTTCCATATTTCATTAACTAATTTATTCCAAATTTAGTTTATTTCCCACTTTTAATTCAATATTTGATTTTTATCTTCAAAAATCACTTTATTACTTTACCTGAATTCAATTCTATTTTATAATTCAAGATTGGATTTTTATTTTATTCACCAAAATGTCAAACAATTCTATTTTGGCCTTTATTTCTCTCTTTTTCTCACTTATAAGTCATACACTTATATTCCCATACTTCCTTTCATTTTAGCTCAAATATATTCACTTTCCAATCTTTACAAGACACTCTTATATTCTTTTCATAAATTCCAACTTTTATAAGCCATCAGAATTTATTTATTCCAGTTCAAATTTTTATTTAACTCGTTTCCAGTTAAATCTAACTTCTTATCATTCTTTTAAGTTCATTTGAATAAGAATTCAATTCTATTTTATTTAACTTAACTTCAATTTAATCTAGCATCATACTATTCTCTTTAATCCACCCAATCACTTGATTTTTAATTAAGTAAGGGCTTACTTTCACTTAATGTCATCTACGTTCAATTTATTTCATTTCAATTCAATTTCAACTTAATTCAAATACAACTGGATTTTGTTTCCAGTTTAATTCAATTAATCTCAATCCAAATTTAATTTCTATTTCCCATTCCAATCACATCCAAAATTTACCGATTTTTTTCTTCCAAGTGTCAATTTTATTTCAAATTATAATCTTAATCCAAGTTAAATTCTCATTTTTAACTTTCACCTTTAATTTCAATTCCAAAATCCAATCCCCATATTCCCCATCAAAATCATTCACCATTTATAAGTTTATAACTTATCTCCTGATGATCTTTAAATTATTTAAATAAGGATTTCAGGATTTTTAAACACTTGGCTATTGTTTCAAATCATTTCGAAATCACCAATATCTCAAAATCACACTTCTCAGATTTTTAAACCAATCCTGGCTTTATTCCCGACAAATTTCCTTTGAAATTTCAAAAACAAAACTAATTTTTCTGAACAAATCAATTTGGTAGCAATCCGTCACTTAGAAACTCGAAAATGAACATCGATGATGCTGCAGTCATCACCGAAGTTATTTTCCAGCGACTAAAGTGAGCTCAATGCTATATCCCTTCCCAAAATTTATTTGAAACAATTTCTTTTCAGAATACCTCCCAAAATAATAATGCTATTATTTATCTTCAAAACACTTCGAAAAACACTTCCAAAATATTCGAGATTTTAAATTTACCAATTTGATTAAATCAAATTTTAACTATAATTCATTTGTATAATTTATGCTTATACAAATTTCCATTGGTTATACAAATCATTCCAATTTTATAATCTTATTTTTTTAGAATATTATTATCCAATCATCCAAGTTATATAACAATTAAGAAAATATTTCTTTTATATCAAAATATCTTTAGGGTAAAATTATTTCATTCACCCACCTTTAAAACAATATTGTGTCGAATTGTTCTATTCAAGTGTTTAGAAACCCCTTCGATATAGTTGTCCAGACTGTGCCGACGAAGGTTCATATGCCACTCAATAAATCAACCAACACAATATAAAACCATTTTATATTCACTAACAAATACGCGCTCATATCTATTAATACACTCAAACTCATTCTAGAGTACTACTGACTCTATCTCTAATGAGTAATCCCCACTAGAGCAAAGGTTCTCGCTTAACCTTTCAGCTCTGATACCAACTGTAACGACCCGATTTTTCTATGCCCGAAAAATCGAACCATTAGGGTTAAAGAAGAAGGAGGTAGAAGGAAAGAAAACAACACAACAGAATCTCACATTGCAGCGGAATAAAATATAATAGACAATAACCGATCTTTTACAGAAAGAAACTATATCTGTTTATACATACAACATCAGAATACAACATCAGAGTACAATACAATCAACATCACAATTCAGGACAGTTATAATAACTTGTCCCACATACACAATACAGCGGAATATACATCATATACGGGTGATACGTCTCGACATCCAGCTCGACTCCTGAGCTCCACAGTATCCTTTTCTGTAATCTATAATACTCGGTCTGACCCGAGCATTATAATAAAATAACACCCGAGTTAGTCTGGAAAACTAGCGTGAGAAAACACACTCAATTGGATTATTAAAGTTTTCCAAACCCTTTGAAATCAAAAGCATCTCGTAAGACCACGCCACAAATAAATATGTCGGGCGTTTACCTTACGATAGCCAAAACACTTTTTATCAAATTCGTCTGATATTATAATAGTGTCTATAGAAAGTAAAATAGAATCTAGCTGAAATGCTTGCATCTCATGTTCCAGCAATAGTTGGGCACAATCAAAACCGTACAGGCACGTAGGGAGAATGGATTTCCAACGAATGACTAGGCACTAGGGTACCACCTGTCACAGTACCTGGTCTAGATCAGCGTACCGAGGACCACGCCCGATCCCCTGCAACACAAGACCGGAACTACCTAAGGGTAATTCCGAGTAAGATCACCCCACGGTTGGCGCGACCAACCGCCACGAAATAAAAAGGGACATCTAGACAGGGATGATCTCATCCTAATGGGCTCTACCCACATAGCCTTGCTGCATAACCCCTGATTTTCAGTCATTCCCGGTTGATGAGGCTTGAGGCTAAGCGTTATCTTTTTAGAACATATCCCTTAGAATGCCCATCGTCCACCTGACGATGTTCCGAAAGCATTCATCCATACAAGTCCATTCCGGGTCCGAACGGAACCGAAGGCACTACTCCTACTACATCCATTTTCGAATCACCCTCAGGATTAGTAGCGACCAGACCTTGCACTTTACTGCTCCATCTTTGATTCCAAACTCGTTTTCCCCATGAAAACGTACAAACCGGATCGAAGTGGTTTTCGGGAAATAAATCTCGATCCCGGTCTCTTCGAAACGATCAGCGCATTTGGCCAATATTGATAGTCGGATATTTAACTATCAATTTACATTCACAAACAACCATCAAACATAAATAATTTTTCAAATTATTTATTTCAAAATATCTTCGCAAGATATTTTCTGCACTTCAACCCTTTGAAAACAGTTTCCCGGCCACACTATTCTCATGGAATCTATTTCCCAAGTATTTTCTATTTCCACTGAAATTTACCAAGTACAAATACTTTGACTTTAAAATCATTTAAAACACTTAATTATAGAATATACTTTTAAACATTTAGATTTAAAACTACTTTATTTTATAAAAATATACACTTCAAGAATATTTAAAATAAAGCTACTTTATAAAATATAAAACTAAATTTTTTTATCTTTTTAAAACATAATACCAAGTCACCTATATATATTTACTACTGAAATAAATTTGAAAAATTCTTACTTTAAAATTTAAACATTTAAAAATAATAGATTTTCCGAAACATACCTTTAAAACAACTTTGAAACTTTAACTTATACTTAAGAATTTGCTTTGAAAACGTACTTGGCTATCCAGGGAAATATACTTCTCTTTCACATCTTTAAAAATAAATCACTATTTATTTTTAATCACATTTACCCATTCCTTTTATAAATTCCCACCTTGAATTTATCCTTTCAAATATCCACTAATATATTACTTCACTTTTATAAACCCAGTTTATAAATTCTACAGTCTCATCTTCTTTTTAAAATTCCAATTCCAAACATTTAATCAATTTTCAATTTGATTTTCAAAATCAACCTATTTTATAATAAATTCCTTTATTTACTCAATATCATTCCAAACCCCATTAATTCCATTTATTCCAAACTTACTTCTTAATTAGGATTTAAAATCTTATTTAAACTGGAAATACCAATTTCATAAAATTCCCTTTATTTCTTCCTATCCCACTTAATTCTGAATTTAAAATAAATATTTTATTCCTTTAACTTGACATCACTTAAGTTTTTAAGATTTATTTATTCCCATTTATTCAAAAATCCCCTTTTCCATACTTGAAATTTGATTTATTAGAATTTAAAAATCACTTTATCCTTTCCCAATTCATTCTTAAGTTTATTCAAATTTTCTATAATTACTTTACTTAAACATTCTCTCATATATTTATTTTTCAAAAATCCGATTTAATATATTTTGATAACTCAGTATACCGAAGGGTATATTCAATCAAACCATAGCATCCAATATTCCCAATTACCAATGGAATTTATCACAGATTTATCAAATAAATCATATCACAGAATATTAAACAATCTAAATATTTTGAGGAATCCAGTTGGATCCCTCCAACTTGTTTCCCTGCATCCACAGATGTTAGCACAATACCAATTCCACTTCGAGGTGGAATATCGCTGTATATGGGATTAATAAAATATCATCCGCTATTACGCGGCGAATAGGGTCTCATCCGCTATATAATGCGGGAAATCAATCACTCCAATATATATATATATACTATATATATAATATACCACATCCAATCAATTTCAATCAATCATTCATTCAATTTAAATTTAACTATTAAAATTTAAAGGGTAATCCAAATGAGTGAGATTAACTCACCTTTACTTTGATTGCAATCTGATCCATCTTGACTTATTTTCACGACTTTTGACCTTGTATAAACATTTAGACGAAGATCGAACAATCTATTACCGTTTAATAAATTATTTTAATCTAATAATTTAAATTTAAACTAATATTTTCCTTTAAAAATTTCTTAGTAGCTAAAATAATTAAATTAGTTAATTTAACAAATTAATCTCCATCATTTTAAAATTTTAACTAGTAAATGAAAATAGGTATATGTGTATATATTTATATTATCATCTCTGTTTATTCAAATTCCCAAACTTTATCTATATTAAATAAAAAAAAATTCTTTTCTGCTTCCTATATATACATATATATCTTTATTAAATTAAACAAAATTGTTTATCACCTTGATGTAAATCAATATTTTATCTACATATTCCCCTAAAAAGTTTTCTGTTGTTAAGCTACATATATTTAAATCTGGATATATATATACAAACTAATCAAGTTTAATCGAGAAAGTAGATAAGATCGAATACCTCACCGCAATGAGTTCGCGACTCCCCTAGGCTGCAGCACTTCACCAATCTCGCACCGACTTCCCCATCGCGGCCCTAACGTCGTCGCCAGAACATGTCACACTTTTGTCGAATCGAAATCGACGCCTGACCTCAACACTTGCGACGACTGCTGCCATCAACCCATCGCGAACCACCAACATCGACGGACCCCTAATCGCCTCGACGCCGAGCCTAGAATACGTCTTCGATTTCGAACGAAATTGCCATTTCTTTTTCTTCGAACGGGCTTTATTCTTATTTGACAAAAAATGAGATTCAATTTCAAAGAAGAGAAAGAAAAACTCGGCTGCCATATATATATATTTTTTTTATAACTGAAGTTCGTGGATAAAGATGAACGAGGATATGATTTTAAACGAGTGAAATATGCCTTGCGAAAGAATTTTGCAGAGCTATAGTGTTTTCGAAATGAAAGGGAAAAAGTTGTGGTGTGACATAATATCAACTGAAGGTTGACTGGTATATGAATATATATATTATTTAATTTAAGTTCAAATCGTCTTGATAAACGCAACCCAAATCTTGACCTCCTATCGAGGCGTGCCGCTAGGCGTTTATAATGTTAAACCCCTATTTCGAACACAATGGAAAAGGTTTCGAGTTCTAATTTGATCGTATGGAGAAGATAGCTTTTTGAACCCAGTTATTATATTGAATTCGATATAAATTTAAGCGCGTTTATATATCGTACACTCACACGACAACTCCAAACGCTTCGAAATTTGAAATCCAATAATAATACACTACTACGGATCCAATGGAACTGGTTTCGCCGAATTCCGAAATTGTGTCCCGGAAGGCTATTTTTAAACGTCGATTTAAACGGTATAAATTCAAAACTGAACAAAACACTTTTAAATTCAATTTTAGAACTTTTGTTATCTTCAATATAAATTTTACAAGCCATCAAATTATTTTTAACGAGATTAAAATTCCAGATTCAACATTTTACCCAACTTCAAATTATAATTTGATAATTAAATTACCCAATAAATAATGATATTTGAAATTCAAGTCAAAAAATTCACCGTTGAATATTTAAAATCAATTAAATATTCCAATTTCAAATATCTAAAATTCTGGATCGTCACACTCAGGTTCTTTGAAAAAGAATTCTATGGAATTTTATAACTAGAAGATTGATTTTGAACTATTTTTAGATCAATAGAATTTATAAAAACTCTAACTTGGCTTTAGGCGCAACTAATAGCAAAAACAAGATCTTGTATTATAAAATTACACAATTTATCCGACACCTTTCTTTAACTATATTATGCTTCTCTACAAAATTTAAGTCAAAATTAAATTTGCGTGAATATCTTAAATCGCATTCTTTTGTATATTTTACATTGAATCATGGGTCGTTATAGTTTCTATTTTATCCACCGTGCCCTTGCTTCCTCTCTAAGATTAGATTCATGTTGTTTGGCCTTAGGGCTAGGATAGACGGATGTTGTGCAAATAGGGGGTAATGGTTCGCTTGGTTATATATATTGCCCTTTAAATCCTTTGTCTTGCTTAATTTGAAAATTTTGAACCTGTTTAAACTTCAATCTAACACTTGCAAAGTGGATCATATCATTCTCACCAGCTTCACGTTCTTATCTATATATTTGTTGAGTTCCCCATAATACTTCAATCTTGCCAACACCCTTGGTAGGGGTGTAAACGGGTCGGACCGGACCGGACGAAGGTGTGTCCTAGTTCTGTCCTACAAGAGATTCGAACAGACACGGACCGGATAAACTTTAACTTCGAACATTGTTCGTACGAATCGAACAACGGACGGACAATGTTCGAACAATGAAAAAACATCGAACATTTTCAGACGGACGTTTATTCATACATTTTTTCTTGTCCTAATTCGTGTTCTAAATAAGAATCGTACGGACACGGACCGGACGTCTTAGAGCCTCGGACCGAGTCAGACAACGAACTGTCATGTCCTATATACAGCCCTAACCCTTGGTATTCGATGGTGACAAATCAAAGTTGTTGAGTTTTAGCTTACACGGAAAAAGCGTTGATCGTATTCTTAGCAAGGGAGAAATTTGTCCTCCATTTACTCATGAAAATAAATTTGGTATCCATAGACTTTGTTTCCTTTTAATTTTTTATACAATTCAACTTTAACAATAGTTATTAAGCATAATAGGTTCCGTGCTAGCCTCATTATATGGAATTTCCACATTTCGTTTGGTAGAGCGTTAATCATGGTCGTCAATTTAAGCATAGACATCACTTTCATCGTTAATCAATCTTGATGACCCAAAGCTTTGCTTCACCAAAATTAGAAGCTTGCCTATGCCCAGCAGCCCATCCTCCCTATCACATTTCATTTATTTTACTCCACTCTATCATTCTACACCTAATTCGCCTCCCTTTCTTCATCCTATGTACCACCATTATCGGACCCACTTGGGAGGAGGATCAAAGCCCCTACCCAACCTTTGTAGTAAATAAATATAAATACAACAAATTGTTCTTTGTGTTTTTTTATATTTTAAAGTTCAATGCGGTACTGCCTCTTAGAGCAACCTCTATAGTCGAGTGGCAATCCTTTGTAGTTTGCTGAGTTAGTGGTATTTACTACTCAACTTCCCCAACAAACAATTATTTATGCTCAAACTTATTCTTCCATGAATCAAATCCTATGGAACTTCGAAATCCATACGGTGCTTGAATAATGTTGAATCGTCGACGATTCACAAATATTTTTATCGACGTCTAGCTGCCGGTCGCACAACACAGATTGAATAAGAGTTCACCATAATGACAAGGGTCAAAAGAAGACGTAAAAGCAACAACTAGTTGATTGTGTTTTATGTTTTACGTTTTCTCTTGTACTTTATTCAATTTTAAACATCCACTATCAACAAAACTGTTTGACATAAAGACATTTGCGACTATTAAAAAATTTCACTTATAACACGCATACAATAAAAATATGAAATTGTCTTTTCCTATTAAATATTTATTGTATAAAAAATAAATATCTTTATTTATTGGACTTACACACAGTTACCTCTTAGTTCACTTCTATTACTTAAAAAAGACATGATGATGCTCCTAATGAATTTCTGTTCAAACTGATCATTCTTTGAAATCAAATTAGCCGTTAACTTTCCACTAGTGCCTCATTACTTGGCTCCTTACGCCGACTGCTTTCGTCTTAGATATAGCACAATTGTTGTCATTGCTGCTGCGTACATTAAGTTGTTGAACTCATTATTCATGAATATTAACTTTGTTTTTGCGAAGTGCAACAGCCGAGGTTGAGCGAACGTTTTTGAAAATGAAAATTACGAGCTTATCAATTAAAGAATAATTTGGTAACACGTACTTAAAAAGAGCTTAATTAGTTTGTCCAATGAGACTGAATAATAGTATTCAAAACGGAGTAAAGATCATAAAAGTAGCTGCGAGTAAACTACGTTTGTAACAACTAAGCATAAAATTTGATACAAAAAAGTTTAACTTATGACCAGTAGAAAAAGTTAAATTCTAGTGAACGTGAGCACTAATTTCGTGGTTTAACTCTTGTCGTTTAGTACACAGACATCAAAGTTCAATGCAGTAAGGAGCTATCATATATTTTAGACGTAACAATTGCTGATTTATTCTTTTTTTTTTATGGATTTCTTTTTAAAACCCTTTTTCTTTTTTCTTTTTTCTTTTTTTGCCTCTGGTGGGAAGAAGCATTAAAACAAACTCCGTTGCCAAGAATCGTCCACTTTCTGAAGACCTCCAAAACCAGTAAAAAAAAGTCAGACACGATCCTTGTACAAAAAACTTGGTAAATAATGCACATTGCAATCAGAAGATTGAGATTTCAAACCAGCGATCCTATTTTGAATGTGGATAGATTAACCAGGTGAACTCAGATCATCTTGTTAATGTTATAGGTGACCAATCAGGCGCACAACAAAATGTGATGACCTCAGCAAGCCAGATACCTGCTGCCATCATGAGAGAGGAAAAGCGCAAATAGTAGTAGTTTGTAAATGCACAAATCAATGGATGAGATGAAGATGAGCTACGTCATGGAAGTTGAAGCAATTATAGTTGATGGAAATGGTAATGAAACTGGCAATATCATTAGTGGTAAACATGGCCAGCAGAAACAGACTGTAAGCCAAGTAGATCGAGCCTGTAGATACGGCCATGCAACAAAAAGTGCCCTTCAAGACAAGAGATACAATTATGGTAAGAACATGCAACTTCTTGGCTTGATCATCCAAATGTTTTTGCTTTTACAAGACATTGTATTTTCCTCAACAATAAAGAAGAATGGATTATACTTGAACCTGATTCCTCAACGTGTACCTCGGAGTCAGAGACTGTTTGTTCATCAATACATTAAAATGTACAACACCTGTCTAAAATATAGGTCTCTCATCAGATACTAGAAGCTGAAATTGTGCAATTTTGGAAGTGCTCGACTTCAGGTGAAAGGAGAACCATGTCCTGGAGGTTAAAATTGCCTCAACCTCAAGGCTTCTTCAGACTTGAGTACTACTCTAATGACTAATCTGTGATCCACTGCTTCGGATGCATCAATTCACCCTTTTTCCACCGAGCACTGAGATCCGTATACCAGGCCAGGCCACCCAATGGGCAGTTCTTGCCTCCACTCTTCAACTTCAACCTACACGAGTGAAGGGAGTTGCATCTGATGCTCATCCCTGAATATGCAACAAAGCAATGCCCATTTCTTGGATTGTAAGAAATTAGTCCATCTACTGCTATCAAGCTTTATGTGTTATGTATTGATATTTTGATATGTGTTTTGCTGACATTTGTTGTACGAGCGAACATTTATCAATTCAATCCAAACAAACCAACAAAACCAAATAAGTTTGGTCAATTTGGTTTCGTTTTGTTAGTTACTCGATCGCTTGGTTACTATTTTCCTACTTATTTGATTTATATTGTCAGGTTCAATGTTTAATATTTTAAAACTAAACTGAACAATTGGAGCAAATACAAAACTTATATTACTGAAAAAGACCATAACTATCAATAACAATATTATTATTTATATTATTATACAATATTTTTTTCATATTTATGTTACCGCTTTTGGAAGAGAAGTTTGTTTTTAAAATTATAAATTCATCACATCATAAAACGGATATAAACTCGTTCAATTGTTTCGATCTTATAATATGTTAGAGAAGACAATCTACCTAATTTAAAGATCAACTAATTAAATCAACCAAACTAAACCGATGATAATCGGTTCGATTGATATTGATTTTGAAGAATAAGGATTAAGTTTCAAACCGAACTAACAATTTGTTCATCCCTACACTTTATTGTGAAAAGTAAAGGAAGAAGCATTTTTAGTATTCTCTCTGTAAAAGAAAACAAAATGAATACACTTCTAAGGTATTTTTGTAGAATTTCATAAATATCCTTCATGCTATATTTCTTTTCAACTATTCTCATGTCATTCACTTTCAAAAAACCTAAGCAATAAATATTATCATATCATCGCACCATCCTTGATTTCTCCACCGCTGACCAACGAAATATAACAATCAGTATTAGTCGTAGGGCTATCAATGAAAAAAAATGAAAAATCAAAAATTTGCCTGCATCCGTGTAAAAAAAAATCTAAAGATGCAAATATAATGGATCAAAAGAAGGATCTACACCTGGTATTTATCGATTTGGAGAAAGGTTATTATAAAGTTACGATAAATGTTATGTGGTGGGCTCTGGAAAAAAAAAGAATCCCAACAAAGTACATTACCCTAATCAATGATATGTGTGATGACGTTGTGACTAGCGTCAGAGCATGCAATGGTGAAACCAGTGACTTTTCCATTAACATAGGATTACATCAAGTATCAGCTTTGAACCTTTATATTTTTGCCCTAGTGACGGATGAGGTTACAAAGAGTATACAAGATGGTAACGTTCTTTGCTGATGATGTTGTGCTAATTGATGAAAGTAGGATTAGGGTTGATGGACAACTGAAGTTGTGGAGACAGACTTTAGAATCAAGATGTTTTAGGCTTAGCGGAACTGAAATATAGTATATGATGTGCGAGTTCAGCAGTGTGGGATCAAAAGATGGAGATGTCACTCTGGCCGGACAAGTAGTGCCCAAAATGAATCCTTTCGATATTTAGGATCAATGTTGTAGTATGATAATGAGAGTGATGAAGATGTTAGTTTTAAAATTCGAGCGGGACGGATGAAATGACGACAAGCGTCTGACATTCTCTATAACAGGAAAGTCCCACAGAAGTTTAAAGGAAAGTTCTACATAACGACGATCAGACCTGCGATGTTGTATGGTGCAGAATGTTGGCCTACTAAAAGTCAACATGTACAGAAGATAAGTATTGCAGAGATGCGTGCTGCGATGAAGTTGCGGTCATACAAAAAGAGATCGAATTAGAAATGATGATATACGTGATAAACTTGGAGTAGCACCAATTGAGGAGAAGCTAGTCCAACACCGTTTAAGATGGTTTGGCCATCTCCAACGGAGGCCTCCCGATGCACCTGTGCGCGTTGGATTTATAGGCCGCGTTGTATGCTCAAGAGAGGTGGACGTGACTTAGGGGTAGTGTTATAAATTTTAGATTATAAGACTAGTGAATAGGAGTGTAGGACGTAGTGTTTGGTCTTCGGTTAATATTACTATTAGTTCCATTGTTACTGTCAGTATTATTATCATTATCATCATAGTTTTTTAATATATTTTTATTTTTATTTTATTTTTTATTTTATTTTTATCTTACTTAGTTGTTGTTGTTGTTATTATTATTATTATTATTTATTTACTTATTTGACTTTATTTTAGTATTATTATTGTTGTTGTTATGATTTTTAAATTGACTTTGTCTTTTAGTTTTGGGTTCCATCTTTAACCGACCCCAACTTGTTTGGGAACAATGGCTTAGTTGTTGTTGTTGCTGCAAATATAACGGTATCTGCTAGGGATGAGCAATATTTGGTTAAACCAAATAAACCAACCAAACCGGTTTATTTCGGACGGTTTGGTTTGATTTTGAAACTGGATTGGTTTATAATTGATTCATGAAATAAATTAGTTTAGTTATCAATTTAACCAAGCTTTTAATATATTGTTGAAATTACTAATGTTATAATGATTTTCTTTTAGATTAGTTTATTGGTCTAAATAAATTTAACTTATCAGATATGTATCAAAATTACTATTAAAGAGCACATGAATACTAAATAAGAATATTTTAATCATATACTTAATATTTTATTCTACAGTACAACGAGTATTCTAAACATAAAATATGAATCATTTTTAATTCAGTTAAACCGAATAACCAACCAAATCAACCAAAACTTAATTCAGTTGGTTTGGTTTGGTTTCACTTTTATTGGTTTTAGTTCAGTTTAGTAATTTTCATCGCTGGACCAATCAAACCAACCAAACGCTCACCCCAAGTATCTGTATTCAACAATTATCCGTTCGATTTTTATCAACATTGTAGTTAAGTTTATACATATTTTAGCACATAAAATAACGAGGAAATAATTCATATTATGCGTTTATAAATTAATATATGTTGTCCAAAACTAATTTTTATCGGTACTTATTTAATATATTAGCATTATTCATGGTTTTAAATTTCCTTTATATCGCCCGAAAATCCAAGATATCCTTTTCGCACTTAGATGAGACATCAAATATCATTCATATCTCCCATGAAACTCATCCCATCTAAAATATTCAAATCTCAATCCGAGATCTCACCCAAAATTATATATTTTTCTTTTTTTACGTAATATTTTTTATTTTCATACAGATTCAAAAGAAACCACTCAATCCAATTACAATTTACTAACTTGTAGAACATATTTTTTACCTTTTATTTTAACGAGTCATAAGAAAAGTCTTTATTTCTTTTTTATATTCAAATAAAAGAATATTATTCAATCATTACCAAATAAATTAAGTCAATCAAGCTACCACACTTCTCCAAATAATTCTTTTTCTATGCAAATAAAGTATGTTGTGATTTTTATTTTCATTGAGAAAATTATAGTTAAATAAAAAATTTAAACATTAGTTTTAGGCACATAAGTTACTTGGGATATTCAGGATGTCAATTCATTTCGTCTGAGATCTCCTCCGATACGAGATGACTTGTATGAAAATTCCAAGATGAAACGTGATCGAAATCCAAGATTTAAAACCTTGGCATTATTACTCAAAAAGATATTATTTTGAATCCAAATTTTTCATTTATTTTTCTTAATTTATTAATTATGAGCAAAACGGATAAGTATCTGATATTCGTCTGTATCCACAAATAGCGATTCAAATATGACATTATTCGCATCCGAAAGTGTTGATTAGTATACCTCATTAATATACCCATTTAGTTTCAACAGCTTTCAAAGTAGCATTGCCTGTGTAATGATAATCTCCTGATGAGAGTGTAAATATGGAAGTACCTATCCATGGTATTATTGTACCCATGAATTTCTAACATTACGTAGAGGAGAAAATGAATTTATTTAAGTGAGTTGGGGTGGCTTTCTGACTTTCTGGGTAAATCTCATAGTGAAGATGGACGTTTATCCTTCTGTTTCATACAACAAAATAATATATGTATCCATACACACATATATATCTTTGTTAAATAAAGTTAATTATCTTGAGGTTTTCAAGTAGTTAAAGATCATAAATATCTGAATAACAAATTCATAACTATTCTATTGAATTTTTTTTGTTTCCTTTTTAAACCTCATTCAATATTCCAAATTTTCATAACCAAAAATTCTTTTAGCTTTATTCCAAAATCTCAAAACGTTTTTTATTAACTCAAACATGAAAAGCATTAAATAATTCAATATTCTTACAAATATTTGCAACAACTAACAAAAATTATGTGATTAAGTATCATATTTAATTGTCAAAGTGTACCACAAAAATTATGTGGTTAAGCATCATACCAACCAAAATTGATTGTCATTTGATAAAAATGCAAATGGTACTGAATACATCGATACCCAAAGTATTTGGTTTGATTTGCCTAACTGTACCACATCTAAGTTCGTATACTTTTAAATGCTAAAAAAGTTAGCTTACTGTTGTCCTTTTGTTTATTAAATGTAATATGCATGGTTCAAAACATAAAAAAAGTTCAATCCGTTTGCTTACATCTTTACTCACATAGTAATTTTATTTATGTTTGATCCCTGTTTCTTAAAGAAATCAGCTCCTTCAAAGTACAAATCATTTTATCATGGACTATTGATCATAGACTATCTATTTTTTATAGTAAAAAGAAAAGGTCTAAAATAGTTCCAATATGCCGTGGAATAGCTCAGATATTGCTCAAATCATTTATAACTGATAGAAAAGAAAAAAATTGCCCAAAAGTACAGTTATAGCACATTATCGACCATTACCAACAACAGTTGGCAAACCAGATATTATGTGAACAGTAGGCGAACCGGATATTGTGTGCAGTAGCTTTGATTTTGTACTAGACAGGATTTGATTGGTAATGGTTCTCTTTTAGTGGTGGCACTGAACTGAGTCACACCTAGTTTTCACACAAAATTTTCACAAAAACAGTAAGTGCTAATTACAAAATAAACAAAATGATTATTAATTCTTGTCGATTTCATTTTACTAAACCAAGAGTCCATTTTGTTTTTTCTTAATGGTGTGCCTATGCAAATATGATTTGAGAAATACAATATGAAACCAAACAAGATTAGACAGGGGTACAGGTGTAAACTGATAAAGGTATAAAAAGTAAAAATGGAGTGTACAAAGTTATAAACTAATTTCAGTTTGTAAACTGAATGCATAGGTTTAATTAAAATGGACCAAAATGCTCTTTGTATTTAGGCTGTGCAAACCTTTTGAGTTGAGGAGATTTGAATCCAGCATAGGAGTAAAATTTCAATGTTTTTGGAAACCTGTTGTAAGCCATACATGCAATGCAAGTCAACCGTGGGTCCCTAAGGTGCACATAAACTGGAAAACCCGAATCCTTAATTACAGGTTCAAGTGGGGAGGAAAAATGTTAGAAGCATGAAAAATAGATGCAAAGACCACAGCTATTATACATGTCTAACACTACCTAAATAATAGAATCGCGTTAATACATCAACAAAGAACAAATTCACTGTAGTAGAGTTTTTAATCAGTGTTATTGAATTACTTCCTTAAGTGCAAAGCTTTCACAACATAACAATCAGAAGAATATGCATAATCAAGCCATTGGAGAACACTTTAATTTGGGTATAGATTTAAAATATAAAAAGCTCCATTGCCCAAAACATGAACATAACATAGAAAAGATCCATACCAAATATAAACAGATCACCAGGAAGAAGGTGACCCTTGCTTAGCAGAAGGCGACCTCAGCCCCAAGGTTCCATCTTTAGACAACCTCGACTTCTCTTTAGGTGTCGCCATAAGCGGGCTTGATCCCCTGTAACTTGCACGTAGAGTTTCATCAACCGATTTCGAAGACTTTGCAATAGCATTTCTCACAAATTTCTGCGCAGCTGGAGAGAAATTTCTTACATTTGGGCTGGCACTACCGCCTCTACTAGGAGAGGAAAATGGAAGTGGTGGTTTCTTATACATGCTAGACCTTTCTCTTATTTTCCGAGCAGCCTCTCTGGACAGAGAATGTGCCTTAACATCTCTAGTTGGAGGCAGAGGTATACTAAACTGTGGCCCTCCACTACCACCACCACTACCAATGTTTAAACCATCGTCTATGTCCAACCTTAATGGAGTTCCATCAATTTCACCCCAAGTCATAAAAGGCGATTCATCCACACCAGGAGCAGGGCTGGGAGTCTTTACAAATCTATACCCATTTTCCGCCATTTTACTTGATTCCTCAAAAAACTGATTCGGTGTATTCTTGAAATCCTCAAGATCATACTTCTTATCCTTGTCCGCCTCCCTGCTCACGAAAGGCCATGAAGCACCAGCTGGTGTAGTACCCGGAACAAGTCTATACAAAATGGCAGCCTCCTCTTTACTTGGGTTTGCTTCTGCCACTGACTTTCCATCAAACCTAGTATTAGTCTTATTTATCTCCTTTGTCATCCCCTTCAACCTCACAGCTCTTTCCTCTTCGGTCAACGGAACCTCCTCTGTGTCCTCAATATTATACATTAATAAATTCTTAGCTTTATACTTCCAAGTTTCTAACGTACTCGCCGGCTGCCCTGATGTTCCATATCCATCAGTAATCCTGTCTTTGTTACCGCTACCACTTCCATTTTCCAACAACAAAGTTTGTTCCTTTTCTCCTTCCAGCAAGTGTGCATACTTCTCCTTCCTCTTTCTGTTAACCTTTTCTAAAATCTTATTAAAGCTTTCATTATCCTCACTGGTGTACTTTCTAAAAAATTCATCCAAACTCAAATCAAGATCACTTTCCGAAGGAACGTCATCATCCATCAAACCATGATTTGCTCCAGCCGCCGGATCGGATCCAGAAGGAGTAGCAGAAAGCCCAAAAGCCGGGGTAACAGACTGATTGTTCCTAGCAACAGAAGTAGAAGTAGGAGTACCTACGTTATTACGATTTGTGGTCACGGAACCACTGCGGCGACGCTCGCTGATCTTGAGCTGGGCGTCGCGGATTAGGACGGGATCGCCGGATCGGAGGGCCTGAAGCAGGTCGAGACGGTCGCGAAGCAAAGGGATATCAGGGAAGAAGTCGCGCTCAATTATCTTTTCGATGGAGGCGACATACGAATCTTCGTCTAGGACGGAAGGGCCGCGTTTTTTGCGAGTAGGGTTTGGGGTGGCGGTGGAATTGAGGTTAGGGTTTGTGATGGAAGTAGAATTGTTCGGATTTGGGGTATTCTGGGAAGTGGAAGGCGTGGAGATGTGGCGAGGAGAATGGCCAGGAGAGAGGAGCATCGTGTTTAGTTTCGAAATCAAGGATCGGAGATTTGGGGAAATTTATTAGGTTAGAGACTTATCGGGGTAGATATGAAATCGAATCAAAATTAGCATTGAACAAGCCTACCAAGCAAAAGACGCGTTGTGCTGAACTATGAGGTTCTGGATACTAGGCTTAGGTTTGGGCCGATTATATTCTCCAGGTAAAAAGTATGCTCGCCCAAGTCAGTTGGAAGTTTTTGGACATACATAATTGAACAAGTTTTCTATCATCCGATAAATGGATACATGAAAAATCTGAAATCCGTCTGCATTCATATCTGAAAAATAAATAAATATTCATTATTCGAAAACAGATATTATCCGTTTGGTTTTTTTCAAAATTATATTTTATATTATGTGTATTTTAATATATCGAATTATATATATTTATTGTTTTATTAAGCTAATAATTTATATTATATGCATTTAATGCATATTAACTGTTCAAAATTAGATATTTGTTTATTTTTTGTACTTTTATTGCGACCGGAAAAAAAACTATGTTGAATCAAAATTTTGTATTTATGTTTTTAGATTTATCAATTGTTAGTGGGTATGATAGATATTCGATATTCGTCTGTATCCGTGTACGCAAATACCTGATATCCAAAATGATTTCCAAAGCGGATCCATATATAGCACTATCCACATCTAAAAGTATCATTTGACACACCTAATTGCGGTTTAAATGTGGGTTGCGGAATAATGGATCTTAAGGCTAATTTAACACTAGAGAGAGGGTGAACAGTATTTTCTGACTTATGTAAATCTTTTTAAAATTCTTTCAGGATTGATAATAAATCACAAATTTATACTGACAATCAGGCACAGATACAATCACAAATAAATATAAAAGCAATAAAGTAAAAGTAAAGAGTTAGAGAGACACCAGAGATTTTATACTGGTTCGGATTTCTCCTACATTCAGTCCCGTACAATTTCTTGTTCATATTTCATTTTCAAGCGCCGACTTTGTACGATGGTAAGCAAACCAATTACAATCTCGATTTCAAGGCTACAAGACACACCCTCCTGTATTCCAAGTCCGGGGCAAACTCACTTGATCTAAACGGGCTACAAGCACACCCACACAAACAAGAGTAGAGTTGATGTTTTTTCAAAGACAATTAGTTATACTTTGGATATAATGGATCCTATAGCCTCTTAGATAGCACTTTGATCTTTGAAATGAGAGATGCTTGCAAAACAATGAGTAAGTAGTAGAGAATCAATACAATGAACTATGAATTAATTCTATATGATTTTGAATAGAATATAGTATATTTTTCAAGAGAATATTCGAGAGAGTAAGAAGTAGGAAGAAAGTAAGTAATTATTTAGTTAAAAATTCATTTGCATTCCCCTTTATATAGTAGATGAACGGATATATCCACTCGTGAAGGGTTGTGTCCAAAAGACACTTCCATTCGAAGTTTAAAAAATAATTTAACGGCCTATATGCCGATATATATAGAAACAAGTATGTTGACATATCATAGTAATTTTGAAAATACTTTTCTTTTAAATTATTTTGAAAATCCTATACTTTGTAAAAATAATTTGAACATGGTTTTTAAATATTTTTAAATATTTGTAACTCTTAAAAAATTTTATAAAATATTTTAAAAATATATTTTGAAATTTAAATAATTTATTTTTATTTAAAATGTCAAGGATCAGAAATTGGAGATAAGGATTAAAGATTGCTATCAAAGACTTTAACAGTATATTCTAATGATTAAACAATAAATTATAACCTTGGGATCTTTATTTCTTTGTCTTTGAACTCATGAGTCTTTATATTTTTATCTTGAGTTTTTATACTGTACGGTCTTCGATTCAGCACCTGTGTAATATTCTACACTATATACTATATAACTTGGCAAAACAATAGTATCTATATTTTATATGATTGTTGTCACCAAATCAATAACTTGGGTTAACATTAAAAATTAAGGTCAGACATAAAAATGAAGTTAAAAGGTAGTTTAGTTTAAAGGATAAATTTGCCTTATTCTTAAGCTACAACATGTTAAAATCAACCATAATAATCAAATCTTCCCTTAATAAATTCAAATTTCTTCAGTTTGATAGATTCCACCACTGCATCTTCTTTCTCAACCTCATACATCACTCACAATTGCAGCAGTCCACATTGCTCCCCTCATCGTCGTCATCGCAGCCTTTTGCCAACCCTGCCCATCATCTACTCAACCCTAACAGCCCTATCATCCCATTCCCATCAAAACAACCGTTAGCACTAATTGTGCCATCTTAGCTTGATCTTTATGCTATATTACATCATCACCTCACAACACCTGTAATGACCCGCAAATTTGACATGTTAATTATTGTTTGATTATCAACAGCCGTTTAAATTAAATTAATAATAAAAAAATTAAGCAGGGTTGTCTCTCTGGAAACTTTGATATTTTTATTGCTTTCAGAATTTTCGAGAAAGGAATTTTGATATATAATATGTTAGGGTTTTGACGCATTAGCTGAAATGAATATTTTGTGCATAGGATTGCTCTAGATGCAAAATACCTGAATATTTGCTACAAATATGAGTCTTTTCTAAGCCTAGTCGCGAGGATATTAGTCTCTCTTCTCTAATCTCAAAATTATTAAAGACATAAAGTACCAAAACCATTGAATTATATATCAAGTTGTTCGTCTCGACGAATCGAAGACGCGTCCGCTACACCAAAAATGTATTTTTGGTGACGCACAAAAAACACTATCATAACTTATGGTACCGTTTTAGAGAATACCGCTAAAAAACACGCAATTGAAAACCCAGAACTTTCCATACGTTTTCATAAATGCTACCAAAAAGTAACATACTATAGTATTTTAAAAACGCAACCAAATTTTTTTATCGTTGCGTTGTATACATGCCACTAAAAAGTATTGTTGACTCTACTATAGACTATTATAGAGCGTTTTTTATCTGCCACTATATATATTTTGGGCGTTTAATAAACATTGCTAAAAATTATTGATTTTTTATGCATTTTCCCTCGCTGTGGTAGCTCGTTCAGTTTTCACTTCATTTTGTTCACAACATATCTATTCTATTATATGTAAAGTAGAATATGAGATCATATATATACTTGCTTCTCATTCGTTCTTATATCCAATCCTCTTCTCTGGTTGATTTGAAAGAAAAAGTTTCGCTTGCCCCTCTAATAATTACTTACCATTCCAAGCTCCAAATTAAGTTTACATTGCATAGTAATAGCAATATGCCCTTTCATTTTCTATTTTAGCTGTTCAGAAATGTTTCATGCTCATTTTCTTCTTATTTTTAATTTCTCAACTTCTTATCTAAAATATATCATTCTCTATTTCAACTATTCATAAATGTTCCATGCTCGTTTTCCCTTTTACTTTCATTTTTTCAACTTCTTATCTAAAATAAAATTTTAAATTGATAAATACTATTATATCCAACGTTTTTTCCCTTTGAACCCAAGTGGGAAATTTGCTATTTTGGCCGTAATCATAGAATTTCCTCTTTCATGTTTTATGGTATGCTTCATAATTTTGGACATGTACTATTTTTTTATTTGATTTTATGTTGGTTGATACGAATTAGATAAATTAATATCTTAAATAAAATATTGTTAATCTTCAAGAAATTGGATCATGGTTGGAAAAATCATGTTAACATATATCATTCTTCCAAAAGGTCACTCCAATCGTCTTTCTTTGGTTGCTGGTAAGAGGTTTTGATTTTATTTTCACGGTAACTCCAGCACACAAGTATCGATCGATCTTTTGAACTTTTTTTTATTCTAACTAGAATCTGATTCAATTCACCAATAGTTATTAACTTTGTAATTAATCATATTAGATTATTTATGATTTTATTAACGTATTGCATTGTATTTCTACCTTGCTTCAATGTTACTGATATAAATAGCCCCAAAAATCTTGGCTGATTGGATCGATCAAAATAGATTTAAAGGTTTGAATTGTATTCTATTATTATTATTTTCATTTAATTCAATGTTGAATTTATTATTTTTATTCAAAATTGCTGCTCTTTTCTTTTAGTTTTATGCTGAAGTTATGTCTTCTTATAATTTTTTGTTCGATTTGTAAGATTATGAGTTTGGTTATTTATTTGTAGTAGGTTACTGGATTTATAAATGCAATTTTGAGAATAAAATCTTTTTTATAGCATATAGCTCTTTATTTCATATGTTTTTCGTTGTGAAATTCTAATTTTCACGTACAATAATCCTACGTTTATTTTTCCGTTATATTCTAACAGTAGTTATTTTCCTCTTCTCTTCATTTTCAATACATGAATTTTTGTATTTTCTTAGTTATTTCTCATGTTCAATAGTTTCAATACAAGGATTCTTTGCAAAAAACTTTGATCAATTTTTATTTCTTTTATTTTGATTAGAATTCAATTTAATTGACTAATAGTTATTCACTTTGCCTTTATCTTAAATTATTTGTCAATATATACATATTTTATAGCGACTGAGTTTCTACCTTACTTACTTTTAATGTTATTGTTTTCATGAAAACATTATTTAAAGACTTTCAAAAAACCTCTAATTCAATAGAGATCGAAACAAAGTTTAATTTTTTATTTGTCTTTTCATTTAATTCGATATTCAATTTGTTATTTTGTTTGATTCCATTGAGATCGATTAAAAATTTTGACTTTTATTTTGTTATATTTCTTTTCATTTAATTCAATGTTGGATTTGTTGCTTTTGTTCTACATTACTAATTTTGTATCTCTACTTAGGGTTTTTGGCCTTAAATTGTGTTAAGTTTGTTTCCTTCGTAAGATTACGGTTTATTTCCTTCGTTTATTTTACATATTTCCCATGTTTACCTTAATTACCACATTTATAATTACTTTGTAACATACTTACTTCATTTTATCTTCCGGCCTCTTTACTAATATGTATTTATCACATATTATCAGAAGTACATTTAACTTTTTCATATTCGTCCTTCTTTTTAATTTCCTTAACTTTCTGAATTACTGTCGTTTTATTACTCTAAGTATTCCTTTTATACCATTTCAAATCCATTACTCAATTATTTTAATTTCATATCTTCCATGTTCATCTTCATTCTCCGTTATTGTAACATCCGTACTGACGTTAATCCAACTTTTATTTATACCCTATTTAACTAATTTTGGTCCTACTAATATTGCAAAATTATTACTTATGAGTATGTTTATACATTACGATAAAAATTTATTTTTATGTTTTAAGTTTTAACCTTACATTATTTGCTTCTAAATTTTTTATTATAACTATATATTAATTGGCTATGGTGATTCGATGTTTTTTCTCCTTCTTTTAGGGTATTTAATTTCAAGACTATTCATGGTGTTCCAATGTTGCACAAAATGTACAATGCTTATGAGCATGGTTTAGTGGTTGATATAACTTCTGCCAATTATACTAAAGCATTTTAGTTGTTGTTAAAAAATCTTTTCTACTTTCTCTCTATATCCTTTAGGGCGTTGGATTTCAAAATTATCCATGGTGGTTGAACGTTGCGCTAATGGTAAAAAATTGCATGCATTGTCAATAGTAGATATGGATTGATAACTCACGTTTTGTTTATGATTTAATTGAATTGTAACTTTACAAAATACGATTAACAAAAAATAATAATTACTTATGTTGGTAGAAGGAGCAAACAATTATTCATAGTGAATTGTTAAATGGTAAATCATTTTGACTAAGGGGAATGGAAATAATCAATTTTTAAATTAAAAAGGTTTTAATTGTCATTTATATAATGTTATTAAAATAACACATTCTCCTCTTATAAATCTTATTAAAATTACGACACTGTCATTTATATAATCTATCTTTCTCTTCCTTCTTAGTTTTCAGTTCATGAACATTATTGCGCCATAAAATTTGTCACTTCATCTTCAAACCCTAAACCCTAAATATTTAATTATGACTATGGAGGAAAACTTATCTCAATCTTAGTCTTAATTTTCCCAATCTTCATCAAAATCTTAAATAGAGAAAATAATATGGGTATTAATTTCTTTACTTCTACTTAAGATTCCGATTATGTTTTTGGAAGAATTTTAGTATGTTTCCTTTTGATTGAATATCAAATTAAAGTATGAGTTTTACATTAACACTACAAGAAAAGTCTTTATTCATAACATTAAATAATTTAAAAAAATAGCGTGTTAATACTGAATGCCATTGTTAGCCATTTAATAAAATAAAACAAAACTAGATAATGACACGCTGTGAAATCTTCCTGCTTACAACTCCATGAAATTTCAGTGAAATATTTTCCTGGCCGCCCATTTCTCTTATCTCCATTAACGCTTCCTTCAGAAAACCTAAACAGAAGAACGTACAAATCTTAAAAAAATTCCTCTTTTCAATTTAATATCTATAGCCCTTATTCCTCTCATTTTGATTCTCTCACCCAGATTATATCTCGTCTTAACTATAGAAGCTTCTTCTGCAAATTTGTGACGTCGTTCAGGTACTTCTCATGCTCATTCATTTTCGTCCATTATCCATCTATTCACCTAAAAAAATTTGTTGTTCCACATAAATATTTTATCATTTTAATGTTCGTTGACGATTGATACTTGATTTCATGCTAATTGATTAAAAACGAGGTCAATTGGTCAGCATTGCTCGATTATGAAGTGTAAATACCTTATGAAATTGATATTTTATTGAGTTTTACACATTTAATTAAGAATGGGGTTAATCGGTCAATATTGCTTGACTGTGAAGTGTAGATACTTTATAAAATTGGTCAGTATAGCCTTTGGTCCATCCTCTGCTTCCATAAATTTGAGTTTTAGGGATTCCTTTGTTTATCCTTTTACTTTATCATTACTCCCTTGTTTTGTCCGTTCCTCTAAATTTACATCCAATGATTTGTATTTTATTGCTGCTTATTCATGGTGTGTACAAATTTTGGTTTTCAAGTTGCCATTTATTCATATTTTTCCATTTACCCGTTAATTTTATATAATATTACTATCAAATTTCATATTGTAGAAGTAAAATCATTTACATGGAAATGCTCATAGAAGAAAATGTTGGGCACCGGAATAAAATGTGCTTGCGCTGTTAAAAGTTGACAAAAGAATACAAGGCATTTGACTAATTAGTACTAATATGGCATGGTCCTGACAATATTTGTTAATCATGTGTTTGTGTATTACAATCAATAATCAAAAGCTTGTATAATTATAAATTCAACTGTGCAGACCAAATGGTAAGTGATGATCGATAAATTCAAACATTTTTTGCGATTGCTGAAACAAGAGTTCAGATATTTTATGAAAAGCGTTAGTTTATTAAATTAGATGAAGTGGGCAATATCTACAATCCTTAGAAATCAATCTATCTGCAGTATATGCAATTGGTTTTGAATCAGTTTTTATAGTAATTTATCTTCAATGTATATTATCATAAGATTTTGGAAGCAAATATATTGAATGGAGACTCAATCATTGGAACTGTATACAAAGCTCGATTTTCTGATGGATTGATTGCCACAGTAAAGAAGGGAATCCATTTGCAATAATAGAACAATACATTTAGTGAAGAAATCCAACTTTTAGGATGCTTGCACCATCGTAATCATGTTGGGCTCAAAGGTTTTTCTGAAGGTTATGTAAGGTATAATTATAAATTAAAAGATAAATGTGCGTATTAGTATGTTATATATGTTAAGCAGCTCTTGATTTACAGGTTCCTTGTCTTCGATCACATGGAAATTGGTAGTCTCAAAGACCGTCTCCATGATAATATTTTTTATTTATGATCACAGTGACTGGAAATTTAGTATAAGCAACTAATGTAACAATAACGAAGTTTGTTTACAGATCCATTTAGAACTCCGTTGACTTGCAGAATCAGATTACAAATTGCAATTGACATTGTAGCCGCTTTGGTAATTTATTATGAAAACAAAGCAATTATACTCTCCAAAATTATGTAAATTTTGATTCTGGTTATTTTTCCTAATTACTTCAGGAATACCTCTTCTACTTTTGTGATCCTCCAGTGCATAATGTATCCATGGATTCCAAAAACGTTTTGTTGGATAGAAACTTTATGGCTAAGGTTTTTTTTAAAACCTTCATGTTTATTTTTTATTTCATTTTGCACATTTTCTCGGTTTTATCATTATGTTTTCGACTTTCAGATCTCTGAATCGAGCTTTAGGCACATGGATTCTTATTATGTTGGCAATTCAGATGTCGCATCATCTCAACGTTCAACTATTATCCACCCTCTAACAAACTTATACAAATTTACTCTTTAGTTGCTTAAAGCCTTGGTGGTTTTAATTGCTATATTTTACTCTTGTAGATTACATTGATGGGAAAAGGAAAGATGCAGTTTTTCAATTTGGACGTTTAAACCTAGAGCTTGTTACTGGCCAGTCATCAGGTGAAGAAGATGAACTTGTTCAATGGGTTCAAGAATCAGAATTTGCATGTTCATGCATAATATGGTGGATGCAGGCCTTAGGAATGACTATGACTCGAATGAGATTAAGTGTCTTCTTATAATTACATGGCTCTGTACAAGAAATGCAAATGAACCGGTGATTTATATACCATAGATTTTAAGGTACCTACAAGGGAAGGTTGAACCACCTCTTTGTTATCAGCATTAAGTGGTAGGAATCCATCTAATTTAACAGCAATGGAATTCAATGGAGTTAGGCTTAACAGGTACAGTGAAATAAAAGGAGTTTGATGTGCTCTCGGTGTGTAAACTACCACGATTCTCCATGTGAAATAAACTGATTGAGTAGGTCTATTCAATCAATTAAAAATTTCTCTTCTTTTTTCTTCATTTTCTTTTCCCTTTTTTTACTTTAACATTTGTGCATGCATTACATTGATATTTTTATACTCTCTTATTGTCATTTCAATTTTGATTTGTTATTCAAGACAACGAGTAAAAAAAGGTATTGCAATGATGGTAGCTAATTAAATGCAAGTTACAATTGGATGATATGCTTTTGTGGATGTGTGCATGTAGGGAGGGATCTTAAAAATTATTAACATGTAATCTTTAAACTCATACATAGTTGAATTTGATTTTTTTCATCATTTAAGGGAAATTTAATGTTTTAGTCAGGTGAACTAAACAACTGTATTTTGCTACTATATACAGAGCATTGGGTCAGTCGGCACCGAACATGGCAGCATTTGCAAAGGCAAGAGTATCTGCTGCAAAATTATATCGAGTAATCGATCATAAGCCAGAGATCGAACGAAATGGGGATTCAGGTACCGAGCTTGAGCAATTACAGGTCATGTCGAGCTAAAAATGTGGATTTTGCTTATCCTTCCAGACCTGATATCCTAATTCGGAATAACTTCTCACTGAATGTGGCTGCTGAAAAGTCCACGGCCTTGGTTGGGAGCAGTGGTTCTTGGAAGAGCACTGTTGTGTCCCTTATCGAGAGGTTTTTCATTTTTTTTTCCTTATTTCACTTATGAATTTTTCTTAGTTTCCAAACAGTTTGGTAGAGAACAAATTGGAAAAAACAGGTCATGATTCTTCGTTCTTCTAATCTGTATTTCCATAAGTGATAAATAATTATATACGATCTCATTTATTTTCATAATTCATATTATATTATTTTACTGGTTATACTAATACATAGAAAAGAAAGGGCATGTATCTGTGACTTTTAATTTTGTTTGAAGTTTGAATGATAAGTAAATCAGACATTTTCCATAAAAACTTAAAATTGATATGCATTGATATGGAACCACATATTTCAAACATATGAGAATGAGACTTTCTGTCAACTTTCATTGGCATATAATTAGTTTTCTTAAACAGCTATCAACTGGTGACAAAATTGAAACACATGTATGTTCGCCGCTTGAAGTGGCATTTCATATGTACAAATAAGATCCTCTTAATCATTTTACAAATGTGAACCAGTCTTCTATTTATAACTCTATATATAAAATTATAGTGTGGCCTGTCATTAAAGTAGTGAATCAGTACTGAATATTAGCTTTTCATTTATGAATAAACTATCAATTTAAATACAGCAAAGAAGTTCAGAGAACTAGTTGGAGAATCATCATCAAAGAGAGGAAAAATCATAGCTATAAACTACTTGGACAAGAAATATGGCACTCTTGCATGTAGTGTGAAGGAAGGCATAAAACTGTACTTCTACTGTTCTACAATCTGGAACGTGAATTACACATCTAAACTTTTTTGATAGTTCATTTATATTAAGATAGCAGAAGCAATTTTCAACTTTGGCATATAAATTAATTAAATCTATTATGTGAACCAATTTAACATAGCAAAACTTCATTTGTCCTCAAGCAGCTTCACCATTTCTTGAATGCTTATGAAGTCTTTTACATATACAAAGTACATAAACAAATAATTTGTAGTCTGTATCCATTAATTAGGTAATAAGAACAGTTCAAGCTGAAGAAATCAGAGAACATTCAAAGCACAAAGAAAATTGTATCCTCCTCCAGCTAGTTCAGGTCTTATCTCTTGGAGAAATTCACGTTTCATATTCGTTGTAATATTCTGCAGCTAAACCTTGTAATAGAAACTGCTCTGATATGGCTAAAATTGCACGAGTTATGAATGATGCTGGTTGAAGAGATGCATTACCCTAGGTACTTAATTTCTATGGTTGCTTTATCATGACATCATTGTACATCATTTTTCTGCTATGTTTATCTCATTGTTCGGTATCATTCATGGTTTATGTGATAGGTTACCCTTCTTGGAGATCTAATATTTTTGGTGTCAGTATGCATGCCCGTGTTTCTACTTCGTTTTTGTTTAAATTTCAAGTTAGGTATATTGGACTGCATATGTCCATCTCCATGATTTTGTAACCTTAGCAGATGGCAAAAGTTTTGTATTGAGATCTATACCAATACATATATTTGGTATTTAGGATAATATCAAATATCTTGCTCTTCTTAACATCACTAATTCATTTCGTGTTATGTTGTTTGTTATGCAGTTGGAGTAAATGGGATATTGAAGGAGAGATCAACAACCTCAGATCAAATGGATCAACCACAGGCTGTGTATAGTAACCCTGAACTGCCTGCCCATGCCCAGGTAATCTCAAGAAATAATCTGCCTTTTACAAGAGATAATCTGCCTTTTACAAGAAATAATCTGCATTTGTCATTCACATTATGAACGGATCTCTAAAGCAAACTTAAGGCAACTTACAGAGGATACATACTCTTTTATTAATAGAAATTGCAATGGAAACGCTTCTCGGAAAATGGTGATAGCAACGTGATGATGAATGTTGCTCCCAGGTGCTATTGTTCCCACTTATTTCTCTCAGTTCAATAATTGGCCAGTTCAGGTTGTAACTGCATAATGGGTACTTTTTCTTTTTTCTTTTCATTTGCTAGCATTCTTAATATGGGCGCTAAAATAAGCATATAGCATACTTACACCAGCATGAAATCATGCTGATCCAAAATCTAAATTGATATATTTAGTATAACATCATATAGCAATAACATATCAGGGACTGTTCAATATATGTAGGTTAATTACAATGATTTATTTATTGGGCCGCAACTAAAATTACTATGAGGATCTAGCTGAAAATGAAACAAAGGTTGAAGTCCATGTTACTTGGTAATGTAAAAGTCTCCAGGTGATTTTCAAAAACAGAATAAATTATGCCAGTCCATATTGCAGGTGATTTCATTAAATTTTGTTAGAACAAATTTCAAAAAATAGTGATTGCTTAGGCATCATATTACTTTTTTTTATAATCATATTACATCATAACGAATGAATAATAATCATAATATTTTGATGAACTTATTAAACCATAGTATGTTAACTTATTATACAAATGAATTATATATGAATTAATATATAATAATTATAATATATATATATATATAACAAATGATCATATGAATAAATATAAACTACATATTTATATGTAAATCATATAAACTATATATTTAAATTGTACACCCACACACACATACTATAAATAGCAATAGTAAATAGTAATAGTATTAGTAGTACGAGTAATAATAATATCTTGATAAACTTAACCAAAGCTTGGAAAGTTATTATAGAATTTTACGTACACTACAAGGGAAAAGGCATTTTCCGACAGCAGAAAACTGTCGGCGGCCGTCGGAGGCCGTCGGAAGCCGTCGGAAAATGCCGTAGGAAAATAAGGCGTCGGGGCGCAGTGTTTTCGACGACTTCCGACATAGTGCGCCGAACATTTTTCCGACAGCCTCTGACGGCTTCCGACGGATTCCGACACTTGTTGGAAGCCATCGGAAACCGTTGGAAAAAATGGCCTATAGGCTGTCGGAAGCCGTCGGAAGCCATCGGAATTCTGCTGTATTTTTTTTTATTCCTACTGCAATATAGCCTTCCATCCACATTTCCCATCCAAACCTTATTACACCAATACTGCAGAATCCAGTATACAATATTCCAATCAAATATCAAAACCCAAACTACACAAAATTCATCAAACACACAAATACATCAAATTACATCAAAATAAAATACATAATATACATAACCATTCCAACATTCACAACAACTCCAACAACAAGTGTTCTACCATGTCATACATACACAACATAACACAAAATCATCAACATCCACATCATCATACAACCACATAACCAAGTGTATCAAACATAATCATACAAAAATCAACAACTACCTCCACCGTCTACCAAATCATACAAAACTTAAAAAAACATACCTGAAAAAGCAAGCAATCAATCACTCTCCTCCAGATCCAGAGCCAACAGAAGAAGGGAAGCGGCCACCATACTACTGTATGTACTCGGCGATACGCTGGTCTAGCAACTGTGTGGTCTGTATGGCCTGTCGACGGTTCTGCTCCTCCAGCTGGGCCACTCTAGCCCGAAAATCTTCGATCTGAGCTGTAGTCTGCCGACCTCGTCTCTGACTGCTGGCCTGCAATAAATATTTAATTTAGCTGTGTGATCTCTGTAAGTGTATGTGCAGGTATGTGAATGATTAGTTGTGTGATAATGTTATTTAATTTAGTTTATGCATGTTTATGTAAGTGTATACTGAATGAGGCTGACAATGTATTGGATATCTAGAAAAATATAAGAAACTTAAGTATTTTAATAATTTATGGAAAAATATAAACAAAAAGGTTTCAGTTTTGTTTTCAAAATTACTAATTATAAACCGTTTGAATTTTCTATAAACCCTATGTTTTCATTTACCGAGTATTGTCACCCATGTATGAATTTGTAGTAGGCTTCTGAAATCATATTGATTTGCTTATTTATTTTGCATAACCAAAATATTTGGTATTCATTTTTAAGATTTTTGAGTTCATCTACAAATTAACAGTAAGCTAGTAAGTAACGTAACGTTCATATCTTCTGCCTTCTTGTGCTTTACTAGTGTGATAAAGTCATTTGGTTGGTTTGAATTCAACTTCAAATTCAATATGAAGGATTTTTCAAGGTTCAAATATTTTTAAATAATGGAAAAATGAATAAAATTCAAGTTTATTGTTTTGAAAAGGTCCAAATAGCATATTTGAAGTATTTTAAGATAAAATTATATATTCCAACATAGAATTGAATTATTTAATTAGCTTTTAGATTTAAATTTAGATCAAACAAATAAATCCTATTTAAATTTACTTTAGCTTGAATGATATCAAATTAGCAGTAAAATAAATTATTTACCACTTGATTGCCAAATCCGTATCATCTGCAATGCTCTAATGGATCCATAACGGACTCAAAAATAGCATCCTCCTCATCAGTCGTCAGCTGATCTCGACCCGTATCAGCAAGGAGTTTCTGGCGCTGCTCCATAAATTTTTCCTGCATGATGTGCACGTAAATGTGCATATATTTACATCCATATTTTATCTCTTTTTTTAAAATAAATATCATATTTGGGCATTTTTACATGTTAAAACCAAAATTCGATTATTTTCAAACCATCATATTTTCATCTTCATTCAGGGGCAAAATGGTCATTTGTGTGCATGTGTTAGTTTAATAATTTTTACTTGGACAATTTTTATGATTTTTATAGGATATTTTGGTGCTTATGGAAGTGGGATTCATGATGATATATGCATGCACAAGGAAATACAAAGGAATGAAGAGGAAATAATTCAAGCTCAAGATCATGGAGGACCCCACCCACTTACCTAAATGTACAATTATGAGCTAATGGACAACTAAGTGGAGGTTAAAGCTTCATGCACTTTTAATGAGGGATTAATTAGTGGCTAATGGTTACTTGGTGGCCATACTTCCTAAAGGGCATTTTGGGAAGCACCCTAAAAATGGAATTAGGGTTTTATGCATGTTTAAATAGCCCACTTGTGTACATGAAAACATCATCTACTCTTTCATTTTACTTAGGAAATTAAGAGATCAAATTGTAAGCTCAATGTTCTATGAAATAAAAATGGCTTCCAAGCCTCTTTCTTCTCTCCTTTCTACATGCTTTTCTTTGTTTTATTGTTAATGTTTATTTCTATGCTCTCTTTCCTTTAATGTTCATAGCTTAGATTTACATTTATGCAAGTAGTGTAACTTTAATTTTTATGCAATTAGTTACTGGTTAATCTCTCTTTCTTCCTTTGTTTAGTTTTCATTTATTTGCTCTTTCATGTTGAAATTTACAGGTGTTGCTTCAATGCCACAAATGAGTAGCTAAACCCTTCATATTAGGGGTAATGAAGCTCTCAAATATTATGTAATTTCAACATTTCTATGATTTATGATCTCTTTGTCTATGCTTCATGAAAGTAAATTTTGATGCAAATTTATACAAGTGGGTTTGATAGCTTATGTTGCTTTTGCAAATGAGCTATTCTTATTCAACATAAACACAAGTTGCATCGTCATTTGCTAATCCATTTTTGATTTTGAAATGAAAGTAAAAATGAAATTTGATGATCTATATTACTAGTTACAATAGTAAATAGATCATACTTAAAATAACTTTTGTTTTGGCTTCATTTTCACGAGAATTATAAGTGGTATAATTGTTGTATTATAGTTTGATGGTTTGAGTTATGTTAATTAATAACATAAACAAACCATACTTATGATAAATGCAACACTTATTTCACTTAATATCAAAGTTAGAGATCGTAAATTCTATGTTTGTTGATTTACAAAAATATTAGAGTGGATTTGCCTCTAAATTGTTCTCTAGTTTAATAGTTTTTAAATCACATTTTAATTTTAGCTTTAGCCTTTTTTTTAGTTAACAACTTCATCTCTCTTTGGTCTAATTTGATTGAATAGATTTTTAATCTCTCACAATTCCCTGCGGATCGACCCGTATTCACCACGTACTACAAAGTGTACGCCGTGCGCTTGCGGTAAATTTTAATTTAAATTCGTTCGACGATTTTCTAAACCGATAGAATTTCCGTCGACGAACAAGTTTTTGGCGCCAATGCCGGGGAATTGTTTTGATTTTTAAATTCTATTCTTCGAATTATTTGGTTTTTGTGTGTTTTTATTTTGTGTGTGTTTGCATTTAAAAAAAAATTGTGTGTTTGATTTTTGTGTGCATTTGTTTGTGTGTTTATTGTTCTAGTTTCCTTCTCCATTTGCATTGCATTTGTATTCCAAAAAAAAACATCACAATTTCAAAAAAAAAACAAAAACATTTTATTTCATTTTCTATTGTACAAACTTGCATTTCATTTTACATTTCATTACAATGCATAGCATTTTATTTACATTCAACCTGCTACTATCATTTCCACCTTACTGTTAACTTCCACTGCCCTCTGTTAACATCCTCTGCCTCAACTTGCATCAGTGCACAGACATCTCATTTGTGCAACCAAAACCATTCACAAAAAAGAACTCCATTCACATACTCAATTCAGCTCCCCCTGCACAGTAACCCATTTCTACCATCACTGTCAACTTCCAGCCACCATCCACAAAACAACATTCACTTCTACGACAACAAACTTCACGACAGTAGCCTTCAATCCTTCTACTGCCATAATCCCCACATCTCTGTCGACCTTCAGACCACCTCTACATTGCAGTTCAACAAACTCATTATCCCAAAATAGAACCACCACAACCACTACTATCAAACAACAATCACACCATTTCATTGTTGTGCATTTCTACTGCCTGCATACCCCCTTCTTACCACTAATACCACCTGAAGCGGCTGCTGCTTCAACCAACTACCCTCCATAACACCACTACCAAAACTGCCACCCAACCTGCACACTTCTGTGCAGCAACAAAATACCACACTCCTCACATACAGCCACAGACTTGCCTCTGTCACCATTCACACTTCATATCACATACATCTACAAACTGTCAACAACATTGTCCAAACAAATCATCCTCACTGCTTGCCAAACAATCCCCGAGCACCACCTTTCTACTGAATCGCAACTACTCCCTTACCCTTTCAATTTCACCGAATAACATTCTGACCACTTGCATCACAATAACCAAAACTTTCACTGCCATTCGATTGCTTACAACCCCTGTCACGACAATATACCCCCAAACTCCCCATTGTTCTTCCTCCAACTTCTGTCTTTGCTCTGTGCATATATCAAACTGCCTGCTGTTACACTTAATAACCATTCATCTCTGCCCATTCACTTCTGCCCTTCGCAACCTCCACTTTCATACATTCATAACAACTTCAAAACATTTCATACAAAACATTTCAAAACAATTCATACTTATCACATCATTGCCACTTTCAAACATCACACTACCCCGCTGTCAAAACTGTCGCTGCACACCTCCTCTTCACTTCAGTTCAAACCCCATCACCAAGACCATCAAACTGTCACAAATCACTGATCAACTACAATCAGTCAAACCACAAACCAACCCAACAGCCTCTAACTATCAACAAGTATACGAGCACTGCCACCACATCCATCTACACAATAGCCATATACTTCTGCAACATCAATTTTTGCTGCCTGACCACTAGAAGCATCAACTACTCCAAGCATTCAACCCAACTACAAACTCAGCATCAACAATTCCATTCACTGTCTTCACTGATCCTAGCAGCAACATTCACTTCAGACTCATTGCCAAAACTTCTTCAGCCACCACACCAGTCAAACAACTACCGCCCTTTGCCTTGCAACTACCACTAGAACTCCACCACAACTGCCCACGCTTCTGCCTTGAACACAACCCATAGTAGTTCTACCAATAACGTTCATTTACCTATACAAGACTTCAACTTCTTGAACATACAACAAATTATGTCTCAACCATCACCTCAAAACCCAATTCGAACAACGTCTAACCCGAACCACTTCACCGCTCCTCGATCTCGAACACAACAATTGCCTCGCCTCGAACAAGCATTTGCCATTGACCAAACCAACCTCTCCAAAATCGAACGTACGAGCAGTCTTCACCGAACCACAACTTCCCATCGAAATCAATCGCAACTTCATTCTTTGAATTTTGATTTGGAACTTTAATTTTAATCTTGATTTGAAAATTCATGAGGATGTGGAAATGAATTTCGGTTTGATATTATTTGGGTTGAATAAAGTGAGTTGTTTCTGCGTTTGATAAATGTTATTTTGTAAAGACCAGTTTGTTTGTTGGGCCAGAGATAAATTTTGTAAAGTTTAGTTTGATAATAGGTTGCGAGTCTTTGTTTAAGTGTAGTTTAGTTTATTTTGATAAACGTTATTTCTTGTTGGGTCTCTTTTTATTATTTATTTTTTCTCTCTCTCTTTCCATTTTTTTTAAGTAAAACGTCACTTTTGAGTTTCCTCTCCAAAAATAAAAAAATTAAAAAAAATTAAAAAAAAATATCCGAAAAAAAAAGTTCGACTTTGTTTTCACTTGTTTTAGTTTTCGTTTATTTTATTTTAAATTGTTTTGTTTTTCGCTATTTTGTTTTTCATCTTTGATAAACATACTAAATAATAATAATAATAATAATAATTGTTGAATATATCTTGTGTTTCATCTCAGGTTGCCAAAGCAGAAATTCAAAAGGAAGAAGTGCTTGCCCAAATAAACTGCTTTGCCTTGCTAAAAAAATTGCCGCTTAAAAAAAATTGCTCATAATCTGCACGCTCTGGTATTGTGCTTTCATCTCTAGTGCATTGTTGGTTGCTTGCATTTGCATTTATATATACAAAAAAATTTCAAAATTCAAAAACAAAAACAAACTTCATTTTAGTTGCATTGTAAATTCACGTTTAATTTTTGTTTTGCATCCATCTCATTTCATCACCCTTTCCTTAGCCCACAAACGCATTTCATTGTAGAATTTAACTAATAATAAAGGTTAGACATTCGACTTAAGGGTGTCGCGAGCTCATCTAGGGCTTAATTATATCTTCACAATTGTTTTCTTTGAACAATTTTATTTCTTGGTGTCTAGGCTACGGCAGAGTAATAACCCGTTATAAAAATTACGGTGATACGTAAATATTATACTGGTTGTTCCTCTGAAGGTACTTAAACCTTCGGTTGCATTGCTACGGTGATTCGTGGTGCACCGATAACTCCTGCCCGTTACCTGGCTGAGAAATATTTTTGTTGATTTAAGACAAAGTGTGATTATACAATTTTGGGTTAGGAGCTACTAAGGACAGAAAACTGTAATTAAGTCCTTTGCATTCATTTAGTTGCATTAGTTCATGCATATATAAAAAAAAATCAAAAATCCAAAAAAAATCGTAAATTTTTCTTAACTTGGTTTTTATTTCCAAAAAAAAATTAAAACCTTTTTAAAAAAAGGTTGAAAATTCAAAAAAAAAAATATAAAAATTTGAAAAAACAAAAATCAAACTTCTCTTTTGAAAATAAATTTCACTTGGTAAATGTTTTTCTTCCTCTAAAAAATATATTTTCACTTCGATTTTCAAATCTTCTTTCATTCACTAAACTCGATTCTAACTTCTTTCTCTTCTCGACTTTCGCTTGTGCATGAGTACTTGGACTCGTGACACAACAACAAATCATTGGACTCACGACTCAACCACTAATCGTTTAACTCAAAATAGACGATCCTCCCGGAATGGCGAACGAAAACGCCCCTCGAACTCTTATGGATAGAATCTTTCTCGATAGAGTTTCTATTCCATCTTGCATCACGCTACCCGCCCCTACGGGTAACCACTTCGAAATTCACTCGAACCATATTGCCACTCTTCCAAAATTTGGCAATTTCGAGCACGATGATCCATACATCTTTTTGATGAAATTCGAACAAGTATGTGCAACCATTAAACTCCAACAACTTTCCGATGATGGAATCAAACTTCGATTAATCCCATTCGCTCTTACGGATTACGTTGAAAAATGGTTGTACAGCTTACCATCGAACTCGATTAAAACGTGGGATGAATTCGTAAAAGCTTTCTTAAAAAAATTCTACCCTTTGGAAAAAACAAGTAGAATCCGAAACGAAATTGTAAATTTTCATCAATTCAAGGGAGAACCATTTGGAAAATATTTTGAAAGATTCAAAGAGCTTTTAATAAAATGTCCACACCATAACTTCAAAAAATGGACGATTTGCCAAATTTTATACGATGGACTCGAAAACAGCTCGCGTACTATGCTCGAATCAATGTGCCAAGGCAACTTTCTTGCCCAACATCACGATGATGCTTGGGAATTTCTTGAAAACCTCGCCGAAAAATCATCCCAATGGGAACGTTCGAACGAAAAATCAATCTACTCACGATCGAGCGCACACTCGATAGGATCTTCTGTTGCTTTGGAAGCTAAGATCGACGCAATGATTAAAAAATTCGATAACGTTTTGTCATCGAATCAAATAAACCAAGCTTCCTAACCAATGTGTTATAAATGCAACGATCCTAATCATATAGCCGATCAGTGTCCCAATTCTGTCGAACAAATCAATGCTTTCAATAAAGCCAAAAACGACCCGTTTTCTCCAACGTACAACCCTGGTTGGAGAAATCATCCGAATTTTGCTTGGAACCAAAACAATCCCAACACGAATATGATTCGTCCCAATTTTCAAGTATTCCCGAATAATGCTTCGAATCCTCCCTTTCAGCCCAACAATTTTCAACCAAACTTTGCGGGTCCATCGCATAATCAACCGCAACAATCAAATTTTCAACCAAATGCTGCTCATCCTCCCCAAGACGATAAACGTTTAACTTCACTTGAGAAAACTCTTGAAACATTGGCTAAAGCAACCACTCAAAGCCTTCAATCAAACAGCAATTTGCAAAATTTATTGACTTCATATATGCAAAACACGAACCAATCAATTGCAAAACTCGAAATGCAAATGAGTCAATTAGCCACGTCTATGAGCGAACGTGAACGAGGAACATTCCCAAGCCAACCCATTTCAAATCCCAAAAATCAAAACGCAAATTCAAATCAAGCCCATGTTGTTCAAGATAGCAACGTCACCCAATTGAATGCTATCACAACTCTGCGTTCCGGTAAACAAATCGATAATCAAGTCGTTAATCCAAACGATTTAACGGAAACTTCTCTCGATACTTCTAAAACAACAAATGAATCTGAACAGAACGTGGAGCCAAACGTTGAATCGAATGCCAGTCAAAACTCTTCTTCTTCTACTCGAGTAGACCTGCCTACCGAGTATCGTGTCCCATTTCCACATCGTCTTCGACCTAAGAAACACTCGGACCAAATGGAAAAGATGTTGGAAATTTTTAAACAAGTCAAAGTTAACATTTCACTTCTTGACATCGTTCAGCAAGTCCCAACATACGCGAAATTCCTTAAGGACTTGTGTACACAAAAGCGACACACTCAAGTGCCCAAAAAAGTCTTCCCAGCCGCCAGTTTGAGCGAAGTCTTGTCCCAATCCATGCCCGTCAAATACAAAGATCCTGGCTGCCCTACGATTTCATGTACAATTGGTGACAAGACGATTAACAAATGTTTGATAGACTTAGGCACGAGTGTCAACTTGATTCCATATTCCGTGTATGAACAATTAGGTCTAGGTGAGCTCAAACCCACAAAAGTCACGCTTCAATTTGCCGATCGTTCCATTAAGAAACCCGTGGGAGAAATCGAAGACGTACTCATTCAAGTAGGGCAATTCATATTCCCCGTTGATTTTATTGTTCTCGAAACACAACCCGTGACAAATCCCGCAAGTCAAATTCCATTGATTCTAGGCCGACCATTTTTAGCCACCTCAAATGCCTTAATCAATTGTCGTAACGGATCGATGAAAATCTCTTTTGGAAACATGACTTTGGATCTCAACATTTTCAATCTTGAAAGCCAATCGAACAAACCTCGTGACCAAACGTTGGAAGTTAGTGCCATTCACAAAAACTTGAAAACGAAACACTTGATTTTAATGATGAACACGAGGCCGAGTACGACAAATTGTTTCACGAAATTCCCAACGAGATTGAATACACTCTTCCCTTTGAATCGCTTCAAGTAGAGTCCGAATCTCAATCAAACTCTTTGATCGAAAAACTCCCAAAGTTGGACTTCAAACCACTTCCCGATCACCTTAAGTACGCATACTTAGGTGATAATGAAACGCTACCCGTCATAATTTCTGCAACTCTCTCTCTCTTGACCAAGAAACCTCCTTACTTTCTATTCTTCGAAAAACAAGGAAGCGATTGGATGGTCGATCTCCGATATAAAAGGGAATAGCCCTGCTATTGTTCAACATCGCATCCATTTAATCGACAATGCCAAGCCTGTTCGTGATGCGCAACGAAGGCTTAATCCAAAAATGAAAAATGCGGTGCGTGATGAAATTCTTAAACTTCTCGACAACGGAATCATTTACCCAATCTCTGATAGTTCATGGGTTAGCCCAATTCACGTTGTACCGAAAAAGTCTAGGCTAACCGTTGTCATGAACGATTCAAATAAACTTATTCCAACTCGTACTCAAACGGGGTTGGCGTGTTTGCATTGACTACCAAAAACTAAATGCCGCAACACGAAAAGATCACTTCCCCCTTACTTTTATCGACCAAATGCTCGAACGTTTAGCCGGCCACGAATTTTACTGCTTCCTCGATGGTTATTCCGGCTATAACCAAATTCCCATCGCTCCCGAAGATCAAGAGAAAATGACTTTCACATGTCCATTCGGTACCTTTGCTTATCGACGTATGCCATTCGGACTTTGTAACGCTCCTGCGACCTTCCAACGATGCATGGTTGGAATCTTTTCCGACATGATTGAGCGCTTTCTAGAAGTTTTTATGGACGATTTCTCAATCTTTGGCGATTCTTTTTCCCAATGTTTACATCATCTCGAGTTGGTTCTAAATCGATGTAAAGAAAAACATTTGACTTTGAATTGGGAAAAATGCCACTTTATGGTCAAACAAGGCATAGTCCTTGGACATATCATCTCAAATAAAGGCATTGAGGTAGATAAAGCGAAAATCGATGTAATTGCAAACCTACCCATTCCCAAAAATGTTAAGGACATTCGATCATTTCTAGGACACGTTGGCTTTTACCGACGCTTTGTGAAAGACTTTAGTAAAATCGCTCGTCCTTTGACTACTCTTCTTGGAAAAGACGTTCCTTTCGATTTTAACTCTGATTGTATCTCTTCTTTTGAACGTCTTAAGAACGAACTCATTTCTGCTCCAATCATTTGTGCACCTAATTGGGATCTTCCTTTCGAAATAATGTGTGATGCTTCAAACTCTGTCGTTGGTCCTGTCTTAGGACAACGCATCAACAAGATCCTTCACGTGATTTACTATGCGAGTATGACTTTGAACGATGCTCAACTCAACTACACAACAACTAAAAAAGAGCTTCTAGCTGTCGTTTTTGCTCTCGAAAAATTCCGACAATACTTGATAGGGTCACACATTACTGTGTACACGGACCACTCCGCACTTCGATATCTCTTCTCTAAAAAGGATGCCAAATCTCGCTTGATTCATTGGATCCTTTTACTTCAAGAATTTGACCTTACAATCAAAGACAAAAAAGGATCTGATAATGTCATATACGATCACTTGTCTCGTCTTCCGAACGCACCATCTTCTTTGCCGATCAATGAAAACTTCCCCGATGAACAACTTCTTTCAATTTCTATCGACCCATGGTATGCTGATATAGTGAACTACTTAGTCACTAAAGAAACTCCCTCATCGTGGTCCAAACAGGACAAATACAAATTCATGTCCCAAGTGAAATATTTCTATTGGGACGATCCATACTTGTTCAAATATTGTCCCGACCAAATCATCCGACGTTGCATTCCGGATAATGAGATAAGGAGTGTTCTTTCGTTTTGCCACGATCAAGCGTGCGATGGACATTTCGGTCCTCGAAAAACTACGGAAAAGGTGCTTCAATGTGGTTTCTATTGGCCTTCTCTCTTCAAAGACTCATTCGAATTTTGTAAAACTTGCGATCGATGTCAAATGCTTGGACGAATTTCTCGACGAGATATGATGCCTCTAAACCCCATTCTTACCATCGAAATCTTTGATGTTTGGGGTATCGACTTTATGGGACCTTTTCCCAATTCTTTTGGAAACTTGTATATCCTTCTCGCTGTTGATTACGTCTCAAAATGGGTCGAAGCCGTTCCGTGCAAGACCAATGACCATAGAATTGTTGTGAAATTTCTCAAAGAAAACATCTTTTCAAGGTTCGGCACACCTCGTACAATAATTAGTGATAATGGAACCCATTTTTGTAACCGTTCTTTTGAAACTTTAATGAAGAAATACTCGATAACCCACAAGTTATCCACTCCGTATCATCCTCAGACTTGTGGGCAAGTTGAAGTTTCGAATCGTCAAATAAAACAAATCTTGGAGAAAACTGTCAACAAAAATCGAAAAGATTGGTCTCAGAAATTGATCGACGCGCTTTGGGCTTACCGTACTGCTTTTAAAACTAACCTTGGGATGTCCCCATTTCGTTTAGTTTACGGTAAAGCTTGCCATTTGCCCGTTGAAATCGAACACAAAGCGTTGTGGGCAATAAAAAACTTAAACTTTGACCTTGAAAAAGCTGGCGAAAACCAAAAATTGCAACTCAACGAACTAGAAGAACTTAGGAATGACGCGTATGAAAACGAGAAAATTTACAAAGAAAGAACAAAAGTTTTTCATGACAAGTCAATCCTAAGAAAAATGTTTTCGCCTAACCAGAAAGTTCTTTTATATGACTCGAGACTTCATTTATTTCCGGGGAAACTTAAATCAAGATGGACCGGACCATTTGTGGTACGAACTGTTTTTCCATATGGTGCCGTAGAAATAGAAAACCCCAGGGATGGATCAATTTTCAAAGTCAACGGTCATCGTTTGAAACCTTTCTTGGAATTGCCAAATAACCAAGAGGAGGAGCTTATGATCCTTCATGAGCCAAGCTACGTCTAGTAAGAATGTTAACCCTCTTTTGTAAATATGTACATATTTTTTCCCGTTACACTCATTATATCATGCATTGACTATGGGGACACAGTCAAAATTAAGTGTGGGGGGGAGTCTCATTTTCATTTCTTTTAGTTTTTCATGGTTTTTCATGGCATTTTTGAATTTTCATTTTCTTACTTTAAAAAAAAATCTCAAAACTCCTGTATCTCAAAAACATTTTCTTTTTACCATTTTGATTTATTTTTGAAGAAACACTATGAGATAAGTATAAGTTTTGGTAAATATATTGAAATTTTTGAAAATTTGTTTGTCTTAACAAAAATAAAAATGAAGTTTGATTACAAATAACAATGGTTTAACTAGTATATAGGAAGGTTCATCTATGTTAATTATGAAGTATGTTCTAATTGAAAATCTTTGTTTAAAAAGTGGTAAATTTAAAGTAAAGGATATAACATTTTGTCTTCTAAGTTAAATGGTGCTAAGATGATTTTGCAAAACTCTCTCTCTCTTAAAAATATATATATATATATATATATAAAATAATAACATCCAAAGTATACACACTCATTTAAAAGTCCTCATGGTTATGCATGGGTGAATTACTTGGAATCTTTGATTATGTGCTTTCATACTCATTTAAAAGTCCTCACGGTTATGCTTGTATGGAACACATGTAAAAAAAAAGAACAGACTTAATAAAAACCACCTACGGTCGATAGGTGTATGCATGAAAGTGTGTGCACTCGCCATGCTCTGTACTCCCCTCACATAAGCCCGAAAGGCGGTGCATGGGTGGTATATCTAGCCTCAGTTTACCTGAGCTAGGTGTGTAATTTTTTCTTACAAATTATAAGAGAGCAAGCAATTGAAATCCTAGCACTATTTTTACTTATTTGATTTGATTTGCTATTGAAAAGAAATGAAAATACCACTTTAACAAACTTTGATAATCAACTAAGGATTTATTTCATAGTTACACTTTGTTATCAGCCGAAACAACGAGTTAAACTATTGTCTATGATGACTTGATTTTTGTTGAAAATTTTGACGAGTAAATGACTTAAATTTTCAAGATAATGACCAAGACTTATATTTAACTTCTTTGTGTCGATTTAAGAGTAAATCCGTCATTTGTAAATATTTTCAAGAACTTGCATTCATTCCATTGTAAATAAATCTTGCATTTTGTAAATATTTTCACTTTGCATCTGGATTTGTGGGTAGTATCCGTTGAAAACCCTCACGAGACAACACTCGTCCTACTGGGGACACCCAGAGGTTTAACGGCTTGTTGCATATGCTCAATGCAATCGTGCTCCCTATGAAAACGGATTTATCTTAGTTTTCCTTTATTCGAGGACGAATAAAAAGATAAGTGTGGGGGTATTTGATGTGCACGTAAATGTGCGTATATTTACATCCATATTTTATCTCTTCTTTTAAAATAAATATCATATTTGGGCATTTTTACATGTTAAAACCAAAATTCGATTATTTTCAAACCATCATATTTTCATCTTCATTCAGGGGCAAAATGGTCATTTGTGTGCATGTGTTAGTTTAAGAATTTTTACTTGGACAATTTTTATGATTTTTATAGGATATTTTGGTGCTTATGGAAGTGGGATTCATGATGATATATGCATGCACAAGGAAATACAAAGGAATGAAGAGGAAATAATTCAAGCTCAAGATCATGGAGGACCCCACCCACTTACCTAAATGTACAATTATGAGCTAATGGACAACTAAGTGGAGGTTAAAGCTTCATGCACTTTTAATGAGGGATTAATTAGTGGCTAATGGTTACTTGGTGGCCACACTTCCTAAAGGGCATTTTGGGAAGCACCCTAAAAATGGAATTAGGGTTTTATGCATGTTTAAATAGCCCACTTGTGTACATGAAAACATCATCTACTCTTTCATTTTACTTAGGAAATTAAGAGATCAAATTGTAAGCTCAATGTTCTATGAAATAAAAATGGCTTCCAAGCCTCTTTCTTCTCTCTTTTCTACATGCTTTTCTTTATTTTATTGTTAATGTTTATTTCTATGCTCTCTTTCCTTTAATGTTCATAGCTTAGATTTACATTTATGCAAGTAGTGTAGCTTTAATTTTTATGCAATTAGTTACTAGTTAATCTCTCTTTCTTCCTTTGCTTAGTTTTCATTTCTTTGCTATTTCATGTTGAAATTTACAAGTGTTGCTTCAATGCCACAAATGAGTAGCTAAACCCTTCAATTTAGGGGTAATGAAGCTCTCAAATATTATGTAATTTCAACATTTCTATTATTTATGATCTCTTTGTCTATGCTTCATGAAAGTAAATTTTGATGCAAATTTATACAAGTGGGTTTGATAGCTTATGTTGCTTTTGCAAATGAGCTATTCTTATTCAACATAAACACAAGTTGCATCGTCATTTGCTAATCCATTTTTGATTTTGAAATGAAAGTAAAAATGAAATTTGATGATCTATATTACTAGTTCCAATAGTAAATAGATCATACTTAAAATAACTTTTGCTTTGGCTTCATTTTCATGAGAATTATAAGTGGTATAATTGTTGTATTATACTTTGATGGTTTGAGTTATGTTAATTAATAACATAAACAAACCATACTTATGATAAATGCAACACTTATTTCACTTAATATCAAAGTTAGAGATCATAAATTCTATGTTTGTTGATTTACAAAAATAGTAGAGTGGATTTGCCTCTAAATTGTTCTCTAGTTTAATAGTTTTTAAATCACATTTTAATTTTAGCTTTAGCTTTTTTTTGTAGTTAACAACTTCATCTCTCTTTGGTCTAATTTGATTGAATAGATTTTTAATCTCTCACAATTCCCTACGGATCGACCCGTATTCACCACGTACTACAAAGTGTACGCCGTGCGCTTGCGGTAAATTTTAATTTAAATTCGTTCGACGGTTTTCTAAACCGATAGAATTTCCGTCGATGAACACTACATTAACAAATTAATAACATCGTATCTTATTTCATTGTAGTTTAACAAGCTAAACAATTACTAATACTGCATAAAATGAAATATGCTTACATGGCTCCTGCTGGATTTATCGTCGTGCCATGTATACGAAATAGTCCCGTTTGGATTTACATGCTCGACAACATGCGTACGAGTGAACACGTCCATATAGCCCACGGGACCATGTGCCTCAGCTTCCTGAAGTTGATTTTTACATACAATTATTATACATTTAAAATTATATAGCATAAACTATTTACAATTATTATTCAGTAAATTTACCAACTCCTGCCGATACTGCTGAAATGACTTCGACCCTTCGCGATGAGTGACGGGATTTTTATTTCTGTTTGCAGAGTTTCTATCCGACTCTGCCTGTACATTCAAAATTTGATACATTATTTTTCGATCACGTCAAATTAATAATTCAAAAAAAATTAGTATATTTGCCTTCGCCTCGTCAGTTTCCCAGTATGCCAAACATGCTTGCCATACGCTCTCCCCCATCCACCGTGGTTTCTTACCAGATTTCTTAATTTCAGATATCGAGTCCCTATAGTTCTTGCACATCTTCTTCATCTAGTATCCTCGTACCAGTAGCATATCGTCTGTTTGGATGTCTATCTCAGCCTGTGTTTCACGATAAAAAGCAAAAAAAAGATTACACTGTAATGATAAACAGTAGAAAAACAACAAAAACGAATTAAAAATGGAAAACAGAAAAATATACATATTAGGACATCTTGCCATATACACTCTATGATGTGGGGAGGGATGTTATCCCACTTCGGTCAGCAAGCACTCATCCTACTGCGATAATCAGCTCTAGAGACATCCAACACAACCTTCGAAGGAAGTAGGTCGAACCCCCTGTTTTTAAATACGATACAGATAAGTACGTACGTATATCATAAAAAAATAAGATGCTGAATAAAATTTAATTCTTACCCCTCTGCTCTAGGGACTAACGAAACTACTAGACGTTGTGAATCTTGCGATGGGTCACTGCCATCACCTCTTGATGATCGGGAAGAGCTCCTACCTCTATATGACATTATGATAAACCTATGACATATACACACATCATTATATAAGAGAATAATAACATGATAATGAAATATATTTCATATGTAAATGACATCAACGGTATAAATTGCTTAATTAATGACTGAAATGGAAATAGAAATGGAAGTGTGTTATACCCGATTCATAATGGGTCTACTGTTCCGACGATAAGCAGATTTCATTGCATTTTTAATAAAATTGCTAAATAAATGACAAATGGAAATGACATAAAACATGTAAACAATGGTAAACAGATTTGGTTTCATAGTCACATCAATTTCATAATACATCAATAATTCAACAAGTTACATCAATTGCAAAAAAATCAGATTCAGATTTATATCAGTCATCACCGTCTTCTGATTTAGATTCGGTCTCGTTTTCTATGATATTTTCCTCTGCACTGTCAAACGCTTCTACCAAAACATTTGATTCATCGATCAAAGGACCAAAATCTGTATGATCGTCTGTAATTATTATTTCGTTATTTTGCTCAAGATCTGCCTGATAAGCTTGTTCGTCCGGAATATTCTTCCCATCGAATGTGAATCTGGCCTTTGTTTTAAAAACTGCAGATCAATCTGCTTTATCTCTTTTTAGAGACGGATAAGGAGCGTAATAAACTTTCAATGCTTTTTTGGCTAGTACAAAAGGATCATACTTGTGATAGTGCGATGTATGCTTTATTTCGATAAGATTATAATCCTTATGCACATTAATTCCAGAACTTGGAACATTGCTAAACCAATTGCATCTAAATAGAAACACCTCATCCGCAGGTCGTGAGAAATATGTCAGCTGCAAAATTTGTGTTAGAACGCCATAAAAATCATTTAAGGGATTTTCTGGATCGTCACTACCTTTAACAAATACACCAGTATTATTTGTTAATTTTTCTGCACCGTATTCTTTGATGTTAAATTTATATCCATTGAAGAAATATATTGGATATGTCTTGACCACTCTTTTTGATCCCATCGCAAGATGTTTCAACCCTTCGTCAACAACACAATTTCTCAGCTCATAAACGTAATTTGAAAACCAACCGAAAAATTCTTTACTGAGATCTCTGTTCGGATGTTCACGTTCATAAACACTGTATATATAACAAATTATTACATTAGGTTATACACGCGCATGCATTATAGAAAAGAATAAAACACAAATTATTATTTCAGATTACCTAACAAACGGTGCAACCTCGGCATAATTTAGAAGAATATAAGTGTGTGCTACATGAAGATCTCTATCGTCTAGCCATATTTCTACACATTTTCCAAAAGGCCGACCATGTTGTCTAAAAATAGATAACATTTCTTGAGAGGACTCTTGTTCGTCGCCTTCATCATTACGAGGAACACTTTCAAATGAAATATTCACATGGTCACTGAAATAGTGAGAGAAAAAGAACGAAGCTTCTTCTTCGATGTAAGATTTATATATCGAACCTTCAACTCGTGCTTTTTACCTCACTTTTTTCTTCAAATGATTCAAATATCTATGCAAAATTAATTTATATTAACTTCATCTTTCAAATGCAATTAAATTACATGATAACATATTACATACCTCTCAAATGGATACATCCATCCATATTGGACAGGACCTCGAAGTCGTGCTTCAGATGGGAGATGAACAGGTAAATGTTCCATTACATTAAAAAAAACCTGGCGGAAATATTTTCTCTAATTTGCAAAGCAATATAGAAATATCCACTACAAGTTTACGTAAACGTTGCACTTTTAAAATTGTAACGACCCGATATTTTGGACCATTCGCGTCCATTATAAGTGAATAGGTAGACACACATGTCGGAGTTGAATTGCTCAAAATACCACGTTGTTAATTTAAATTGGCAAAACTGAACATATACAGTAAATAAATAATCACAGATCACAGACACAGAGTAATAAGTGCAGCGGAAATAAAAGAGATAGTAGTTCATGAAGCTACTATATGAATATATAAAATACATCAGAGTTTACAACAGAAGAATAATACAATACATCAGAGTTAAACCAGATACAATGGAAGAGTAACATGATACATCAGATACAAATCAGAATGCATCACTGGAATCATCGAATACTGAAAGCCGGATAGATAGCTGGATCTCCAAGCGAAGCTCCAACTCCAAAGGTGAGTCTCGAAAGCTGAACCACTCAGTCTGACCCGAGCGTAAAGCAAAACACAAGACACTCGAGTCAGGATTAACATTCTTATATTAATAAATCCAACTCAAGTGAAATAGCAATTGAAATACAAGTAACTCAAAGGATGTTTGGAATAACCATCCTTTAAGGATCCGTCAAACTATCTACTATGTAGTAATGTACGATAAGTTGATAATGTCTATCAGTAATATAAAAAGATATCAAAATAGCGTTAAGTCATGGCCCATTCCACCCTTAACACATTTTATATTCCCAAAAGCATATACAAGACCGTAGTTTCCCCAAAACCGGAAGTCACCAAAGGGCAATCCATATACTAAAGGTACAAATCAAAATCGTAGTTGTCGCGAATAGGATAATCAGTATGACAAGGTACATGAGGCGATACCAACTAGGATACTAGTAGTTGCCTGATCCGGACTGATGTTGGGCATAGCAGCTACTACCCCAACACCGCGAAACAACACTCCCATAATCGAGGGGTGCACCCAAATCAAATCACAAAAGTAATAGATATGGTATCGAAGAAGTGTGTCCGCTAGAGATGGCGATCCTCAATGGCCCGGCGCGGCTCCTGTTTTAGTCATGTCATGGGTCATCCAAAATCGTTCTCTTTCTTCAGTCAACGCGTTCATCAAAACCATCCACTTCGTTCTGGATCAACACTCCGCGTATAGTTATTAAAGTGGTTTCGGTTCAGATAGAGAGTATATCCATTACCGATCCCGGTCTCTTTAATAACTTTCGTAATTATTACACCGATTGGTCGTTTATATATTTCAAAAACCAAACCAATTTCAATTTCATATAGAATTCGTAAATCAACATTTCATTTGTCTTTCTAAAACAATTTCCAAATTTTCGTTTCAAAACTTCCAATTTTCCGTTTTAAAATCTTATAATTCAATTTCAATTTCTATTTAAAACAATTCAAATATTGATTCAAGTTCGTATATAAGTTTCATTCCGAAATCATTTAAATAAATTCTATTTAACATTCAAATTAATTTAAACTCATTTATCGATTTCATTCAATATTCGTTAAGTTACTTTATCATTCAAAACAATTTCTATTAAATTTCCAATTCATTTAATCAATTCTTAAGTTCAACTTCATTAAAACAAAACTTACAATTTTGAATTAAACTAAATTCGTCAAATCAATTCTTCCAATTACAAGCCTTACATTAATTCCAAAATCACATTTTCATTTCTTGTTAAAGAAATTCCATTTCACTTATTTACTTACTTAAATACTTTTCCAAAACTAAATTAATTAAGAAACTCAATTTCAATTATTACGAAGTAAAATTCACTTATTCAAAAATTCAATTTAATTTAATCATTAAATAATTCAATCTTATTTAATTATTAAATAATTCAAAACTTAATTATTAAATAATTTCAAAGTTTAATAATTTCAACTTAATTATAATTTCAAAATTAATTATTAAATCATTTCAAAGTTTAATAATCTCAAACTTAATTATAATTTCAAAATTAATTATTAAATCATTTCTCAAATTAAACAACATTCTTTCATTGATTACATTGTTAATCTTTTGTTTCAGATTATTAAATATTACCATTTTCCTTTCATCAAAAATTCAAATTTCAACTTCATTTCAAAACCATATTCTTTATTCAAATAAAATCTTCGTTTAATTTCAAATCAAATTATTGACCAATCGGGTTTTTATTTAATTTTCTATCCTAAGTCAAAGTTCAATTTGGGTATTTATCATTTCAACCCGATTCCAATTCAATTCAAAATCAAAACATATCAAAGGGAACTTGTAGTGTGATAACTGGGATGGTGTCAAAGTAAATAAACAAGCAATAACAACAATCAATATCAATCCAATAATCAATTCAAATAATCCCGAAATAACCGTATTAATTCGCATTGTTATTTGTACGAATTAATATAATTATTTCTAGAATCTACACTATCATTTCATGTAGATTAAAGATTATTACATTACGGTTTTCACATGTCATCTATTTACAATTTCATGCTTCATCAGTTTAACACATACATTCAGTGGTTCAAGATGTAATTAAACAAATCCTACGTATCGATAAATTTTGACAGTTAAATGGGTCATATTATACAAATGTCATTTAATCCAATTTAACATTTAACTATCCTATATCAACTTCAATTGCATACTATTTATCATTTTAACATTAACAATTTAACGTCCAATATAAACATCAACAATCAATCAATTATCAGCCAAACTGTATTATTATTGCATAAATAATTAACAGATAATGGTGTCAGATGTCACAGGTGAACTGATACAGGCAATAGCATTTATAATAGTGTAATTAACTAACAGCAGCATATTTCAATTGTCGTTTCAATTGAAATCAAATTTAATAAATAAAAGAACGTTAATCGTGAGTGATTGCTCACCTTTCGAGGTTAGAGATTTTCGATAATCGAGTTACGGACTCCAAAGCACGTATTCCAAAACACAGCTAGATTGGCACGAATTCGACGGACAAGCTGATAGATAAGGAATTGACGAAATCAAATCAGGACTGGATCGATGGAGATAAATGAAACAAGTGGACTTATATATATATAACTATACATAACTATAAATCACATTAAAATTTCGAATATAATTTAAATTATATATATATGGTTTCCAGAATCGTTATTCAAATTAAATTTTATACATTAAAGTCCAACATATATATATATAACAAAATTTAAATCAATACATTAAAACTTAAAGTTTTTTTTTTCAATATGATATAAATATATTTTACTTCACCTGAAAAATCATATACGGTTAATAAAACTTCCATTTATAAAATAAGGCTTATATATATCAGTTTGAACAAACCTAAAACTGTTATCGTTTTCCAAACATATCACAGAAAAGAAAAAAAATGATTTGAACAGCTGTACTTCATATAATATGCTTTGTATATATAAATAGCTCTGAATCTACACACATCCCAACATATAAATGTAACTAATATATACAACCTGGGGACCGCGCTTTCTCCTTCTATCCTTCCCGCTAATCAGTCCCATCCCTCCTCATCAAATCAGCCGTGTCCTTCTTCACCCCTACTCGTACCTCCTGCTTCGACCATCACCATGTCAGTTCCTACCATACCTACTCCTGTTCATTGCCTTCCATCTACTTCGGCCTCTCTCCCCTTGTTGGCTTCCCCCTTATCCACTTCAGCTGTCCCCTCTCGACCTTCTCCTAATCCTCTCCCAGTTCCACATGCTTTTCCACCACGTACATGGAACTCTCTTTTTAAAGCCAAACCTAATAACGCTGGGAAGTATGTTCCTCGTGAGATTCAATTGGATTACAGTGGTGGTGCTATTGTCCCACCAGACGATGTTGTACAAGCTGGAAATGCCATGTGGAATGAGTATCTGGTCGGGTTCTTCCTTGATACCCCATTACCATATGCTACTGTACTATACTACCTTAAAAAGGTATGGAAGTTAAGTGGCTCGATATCGGTTAAATCAGATGGGTTCCTGTTTTTGTTTAAATTCTCAAACGATGAAGATAGAATCAGAATTTCTGAAGCAGACCCTGTCGTGATGAGGAACAAATTATTTATTGTTAAGCCGTGGGATGTTAACATTGGCAACTGCTGTAGTAGCATTAAAACTGTTCCTGTATGGATAAAATTAACCAACATACCACTGTATGCTTGGTCACCTTTAGGCATTAATTGGCTAGCTTCAAGAGTGGGAAAGCTTCTATGTTTGGATGCTTCAACTGAAAAATTTGAGCGTATTTCATTTGCGAAATGTTTAGTTGAGGTCAATCCAAACCAAGAATTGCCAGATAAGTTTGATGTTAAATTGCAAAATGGTTCGGTGCAAGTTGTTAATGTTATTTACTTATGGAAACCAGAGATATGTACTGTGTGCAAGGAGTTTGGACACCAACTGAGTAAATGCAAAAAGGTGGATAATGAAAAGAATGTAGAACAAAGTATTATTGCTGAGCAGCAGAAAAAAGATGATGATGGCAGGAATATGATGATAAGGGCGAAAAGCAACGTTAAACAAAGCAACATGAAACAAATATGGCAGAAAGTTAACAAGTACAAAGGAAAAAAAAACAATAACTGTGAAGTTGTTGAAGAAGCTGACTTGATGAACCATGGTGAAAAACATAAACAACATGAGGAAAGGACTGTTGAAAGAGACAGGGTAATTGATAAAGCAAATGTAACACAAGGAGATGTCCATGTTGGAACTGTCAACACAAGTAACATGTACGGTTTGCTACAGACTGATGTAGAAGAGCAAGGAATAATTGATGAGCAGGATAAAGAGGAAGGTGAAATCACTGATGAGATAAAATGTGCTGAGAAGCATTTAGAACCTAATGAGAAAACAAGCACTACTGAAAAGCAAACAACCACTGTTATACTGGATCAGTCAGCAACTCAAGTAGTGTTGGCAACAAATATGGAAGAAAATAACCAAAGTGGAAGTAACAGGCACAATGGAAATGAAACTGCAAAAGAAATTGTTCCAACTGGAGCATCTACTACAGATCTAGACAAAATATGGACCAAATCATTTGAAACACAGATAACACAACTAGTATCCTCCATGCATGATGTTCAATCACAATCATCTTCCCAACCCCATTACAAATTTTCCATTCAAATCCCTGGATGGCCTCCTAGTCTTTCCAAACCTTCTTCTTCAACCAACTCCCACCCTAACTCTCAACCTTCCACCCCCCCAAACAAGTCAACTAGGAAGATTCAAACAAGATCTAAATCTCTGTCAGCTCAGAGTAGGAACATCACCACCTCACCTCAATAATTTAATATGCATACAAAAATAGCAACATGGAATCTAAGAGGAGCTCATAGCAACCTGAAACTTGATCAAGTTAAGAATTATATCACTGAGTATAACATCTGTCTTATTGGTCTACTTGAAACTAAGCTTAACCTTACCCTATCCCAAAAAGCAGCCAACTATATTAATCCTAATTGGTCCATTCAACATAATCTTGATGCTGCTGCATATGGAAGAATTCTAGTCATATTTAACCCCTCTGAACTAACTCTTACTCCCATTCTGTTGACCAGACAATCCACTCATTTTCATGTGCTTCATTCCCAAACTCAGACCTCTTTCTTCTTAACTATAGTGTATGCAGACAACTCAATCAACTCAAGGAATGCCTTTCTCAAAACATTGCCACCTTTAAGGCAAGCTTCACACCCATGGCTGGTTATGGGTGATTTCAACACATGTTATGGTTATAATGACAAGTTTGGTGGCATCCCCTTAACCCCTAGAGAACTTGATCCTATCAACCAATCTGTATTTGATTCTGAATTACTATTAGTGAATAAATCAGGAGCCAAGTTCTCATGGAATAATAGAAGTAGAAGTGGTGTTCGCACTTTTACCACTATTGACCATGCCTTTTGCAACTTCCAAGCCCTTTCACAATGGCCAACTCTATCTGTTTTCCTCCCTCAACCCATTCTATCTGACCACTCCCCTCTAATTCTGACGCTTGGAAACCATTTGAGAAGAGAAAAGAGAAGTTTCAAATTTTTTAATGCTTGGGTTAAGCATGAGCACTTTCTTGTATTAGTTTCCCATGTTAATGCAGATTTTAATTGCTTTGGTAACCCTATGTTTAAGTTTTACAGGAAACTCAAGAATATTAAGCAAGCTATTAAACATTGGGCATCATCAACCTTTGGTAATGGTGGTCTGCTGTCTACAAATCTTACACATCAACTGAAGATAAAGCAGGACTATATGATGGAACACCCTCTTGATGTTCAAGCAGCTGATGAGGAGAGGAAATTATTTATGAAAGTAAATTCTGCTCTGCATATGGAAGCCAACATGAAGAGACAGCAACTACACAAAAAATGGCTTGATGAAGGTGACAAAAACACAAAGTATTATCATGATTCAATTAAAGTAAAGCAAGCTAGAGAAAATATACATAGTATAACTGATGAGCAAGGCACTCTCCATTCAACTCCTGATTCTGTTGACCTTGCTTTCATTCAATATTTTGCTAAGCTATATGGTAATCATGATGGCTTTATTCCTGATCTGGACTTAATATCTAAAACTGCACTACCAAACATCTCAAACTTGGAAGCTTCTTCTCTAATAAGGGCTATCACTGATGAGGAAATCAAGTCAACCCTTTTCTCTATGAACAAACATTCATCTGGAGGTCCCGATGGTTTAAATGTAGTCTTTTTTATAACCACTTGGAGTATACTTGGCAATGATTTTTGCAAGGCTATTCACAATTTCTTTAACAAATGCAAAATTCTTGGTGAAATCAACTGTACCAATATAGCTCTTATTCCCAAGTGCTCTCCTGCCTCTACAGTTAATTCTTATAGGCCAATTTCATGTTGTAATGTGGTGTATAAGTGCATATCTAAAATTCTTGCTACCAGGTTAGTATCAGTGCTTCCAACTGTTGTCTCCAACAACCAATCAGCTTTTTTACCTAACAGGGACATTATTGATAATGTCCTCTTGGCTCAAGAACTACTCAAAAGTTATGGCAAAAGTTATGGCCCCCCTGCAGCTGCTCTCAAAATTGATATATCAAAGGCTTACGATTCAATACATTGGGAATCAATAGTCAGGATCATGGCAGTGATGGGTTTCCCTAAAACTTTTGTGTCTTGGATATATGTCTGTATATCCACTCCATCATACTCTGTAGTAATAAATGGTAGACCAGTTGGCAGTTTTAGAGGTAGTAAAGGAATAAGGCAAGGGGACCCGTTATCTTCATACTTGTTTCTTTTGGTCATGGAAGTGCTAACTGTCATCCTCAGAACAAGTTATGCCAATAAAATCATAAAGTTCCACCCAAAGTGTTCTCATCATCATATTACATCTATCATGTTTGCTGATGATGTCATGATGTTCACAAAACCTGAGTTGCCTTTTTTGAATGGTATTAAGGATGCTTTGCAAACCTTTAACAAAATGACTGGCCTATCTATTAACCAAAACAAATCATCATTGCTTGTTACTGGAATCAGTTTTGGTCTGGCTTCTGACCTCCACCAACAGTCTGGATTCTCTAGCATGGAAAATGACATGAAGTACCTTGGTCTACCTTTAATAACTAAAAGAATAACAAAGGATGATTGTTATCCATTATACCATAAAATTACCTCTGTTATGTCAGCTTGGGAAAATAGGTTCTTAACACAAAGTGGCAGGCTAGTTCTCATAAAATCTGTGGTCTTCTCATCTATCGTTTACTGGGCACGAACTATGATTCTACCAGTTAAGTTACTACAACTAGTCAGATCAGCAATGAATAGATTCTTTTGGACAGGAAGTATACACAACAGAAAATTTGTCCCGTGTGCATTTTCCAAATTTGAAGCTCCCCTGAAATCTGGTGGGCTGGGAGTATTAGATGTCAGGAAGTGGAACATTGCAGCTATAAGTAAACAATTTGATGCAATCATAAATAGAAGAAGTAATTTATGGGTAGAATGGACATGGCATTACAATATCAAGAACAGGCATTTCTGGATTATGGAAATCCCACAACTGAGTAGTTGGACTTGGAGAAGCTTGCTAAAGTACAGAGAAGTCTATCTTCCTATGATACAATATCCAATTAATGCCAGATCTGCTGTAAATTTTTGGAATGAACCTTGGGTTAGAAATGGCCTAATCTTATCTAAATTGTGTTCTTACACTCAAATCATCCAATCTGGTATTCATTTGTCTGCTGATGCTACTGTGTTCTTACATAATGGTAAAATTCAGTTACCATACAGCAGTAACCATGTCATACAGCAAACTTGGTCTAATATTCAACAAATTACTTTCACTGCTGTTCAAAGCAATAATGTGCAATGGCACAGCAAACCTCACTCTGTCAAGGAAGTATACAAATCCCTAACTGAAAATGTTCCTCTGCCTGCAGCAAATTGGTATGAAGTTATTTGGTCAAGTGACTCTGTTCCACAGGATAATCTTATGTTGTGGAAGGTGATTAACAGTGCTTTACTTACTAGAAGTCTGCTGCACAAGTATGGGATGGCCTGTCCTACTAGGTGCTTGTACTGTGAACTTGAAGAAGAAACAACTGAACATTTATACTTCGATTGTCCTGCTTTGCAACATATCTTATTTAAGATGGGTGGTCTTACAGGTACTAATCTGACTGGTCACACAACAATAATTCTGTGGAGTATTATATACAAATCAACAAGGTGGAGAACTGAGAAAGGTAGAGTACTGGCAGTTTGTTTGAAAGTTTATATGGCTGTGATATGGAGAGAGAGAAATTCCAGAGTTTTTGAAAATGTTAGAAGAAATGAAAATGAATTATGGAATGAAGTCAAGTGCCGCACCTACAAGCTTTTGAAAAACTGTGCTAGCAACTTCCCTCAGTCTATGATCCAAGTTTGGACATGATTGTGTTGTTTTCATTCTCATGTGTCTTTTTTCTGTTTTTTTTTCTACCTTTTGTTTAATCCTCTGTAGTTCTTTTTATTGTAGTTTGCAATAAAACTGGTAGGGGCCCAGTTAACCCCGCTGGCTTTGCCAAAAAAAAATATATACAACCTGTACGAGCCTGTTATGTTTTAAAATCAATGTAAAAGCAATATGCAAATCAATGCAACTGTATGAACCTTTTACTTTATATACTTATAATATAGAAGCTGTATAACTAAAATCAACAACAATATAAATTACGTTTCAACCAGTACATATAATTCAATTTTTAAACAAAATAAGTAAACAATATATATATAATCGAACAGATTTTTAAATAAGCTTATAACATATAATATAATATATAGGTAACAGGTGGCAGAAAATAATAGATGATATACCATTACATATAAAACAGGCTCATACATCTAACGTGTTTCAAAACTGCACTGTTCCTTTTTTTTTCAAACAAACATATATAAACCAAAGCCATTATGCTTACTGTCACTTAGAACTATATATTATATACTTATATAACAGCAGCCTATTCATACTTAAACAGGACCATCTTTGAAAACAAGATATAAGGCATGTATACCTATATATATAAAATAGAATATGCCATATAAAACAACATCAACATATATATAGTAACTCATATAATTAACACATTGGAAACTATCAGACTTTATAAAAAAATGAGCCAACAGACTAAACTTATAACATATATATAACTTACACTATTATATAACCAATAGGATGGAGCGGATGATCGCAACAGTGGCGGAGGTGATCATGAGGGAAGGCTGTTCGTATGGATGCGAGGAAAACGGTGGAGACGGTTGCTGATGTTCGACTCTCGGAGGAGGCGGGCGCTAACCGTTCGGTGGCGGCTACAACAGTGGGAAGGTATGAGCGGTTGATAGGTGAACGGGGAAGAGATGGTGGTTGGAGTCAGGCCGAAGTGGTGGTCGGTGGGGTGTTGATGGAGGCACGTGAGGTGCGGTCACGGCCTGTTGATGGAGGCACGGAAGTCTTCGGCCATGGTGGTGCTGCAGCACGCCTCGGCATGGGTGGTGGAAGACTTGGAAGTTTGTTACGCATAGATATGAACCTCATATTTCTTTCTTATTATTTTTATTTTTATTTATAAAATTCTATTCTCAAAGCTAAAACCAGAGGAAGAAGTTGAGAGAGAGCAAGTGGAAAAATGTAGCCTTGGAAACGAAGAAACGCATAGAATAAATATTTGTGAGTGGAAAACAGTGACAAATACCCAAGACTGAAATAATACAAGTTGGTGACAGGTTGGCATAATAAAAGTCACGCATGCCAATTTCGAAAGTGTTAAAGGTAGACGACTGTTGGATTTTAAACCGTTGACAAATTTGAATGGCCTAGGAAATCAAAAGACTCCAAATGCGTACCGATAAGTTGGGCATTTTGTAGATTTCGCAGCGCACCGGTCTTCGAAATTTACAATTGAATATACTGTAGAGATCAGCATGGCGAGACGATCGAAACGGTATAAAAATATCAGTGGTGTGGTTGAATTATAAAAATTCGAATTTTTCAACTGGCGGAAATTGCGAGAAAAACGCTGAAAAATAAGATCGACGGAGCCAAAGATGTCCGAATTTGGAAAAATGACAAACTGACATCTTGCTCAGAAGATGGTTTAGAATTTTTCTATGTAAAAATATTTTGGTTTTGGAAACGTTTTATTTTCAACGCTTTTTAACTGATTAAATTGAAGTGAATTTACGCGCGAAATAAACTTCCATATTTTCGGACGAAAATTTACCAGTCGCTATGTTTAACTAGACGTATTCCAAATATAAAATTTTTATTTCAAAATTTTATCGTTTAAAAATTCACAAAATTTCAACTAATTACGTTATTAAAACAGTTGAAATTTACGGGTCGTTACACTCTCCCCCACTCAAAACTTTTCGTCCCCGAAAAGGAACGAGGTAGGAGAATAGAAACAACCGGAAAGAAAAACAGATTTGAAATACAAAATAATAATTAATTTAAACCATATAAATTCAAATTTAAATTAACTGATATTCAACAATTGATTTAATCCATTTGATTTCACTAAAATCACCATTTGATTTCACTAAAATCAATCTCAACTATTTCTATATTCATTATCTTATTATCCAATTATCTTCAATTTACAATTTCTAAAACTATAAATTTGAATAGTCTTTTATTATAATCATATTTTTTTAGCAATTTAAATTCTTCTTTATTCCAAATTATTGTTAAATTTATTCTACTTAATATATCTTATCACATATATTTAACCCATATAAATTTATTTAAACCATAGAGGTTTCGATTTAAATTAATTTACATCTATTAATTTCTTTTAAATTCAAGGTATTTTCATATGTTGATCAAATTCCAATTTATTAATTCTTTCAAAATAAATTTATTAATTCTTTCAAAACAAATTTATTTCATTATTAACTGAGTTTACTTATTATCCTATCTAACTCTATTAACATCTTTATAATTAAAATTTAGTGTATAACATTTATTATAAACACTCAAATTTTATTTATAAATTCAATTTATCTTATATATTATCCAATTACATATTCAACTTCTGAATGATTTAGGTAAGTTGTATTAGAATGCAATTGAACAATATACAATGAAAATTTCCCAATTCAATTATTCAAGTTTAAATATTTATTCCAAATTTTGGTTTTATTTATAATTAAAATCATCGTTTAACAAAATTTAAGAATTAGATTTCCGATTAACTTTAAACAATTTAGAGATATATATAATATATTTATATCAAATCAAATTACATTTTTAAAATAAGATACTTATATATATATATAAATCAAATTATACTGAAGAAATTCAAATCAAAATATTTTTTTTTCTCAAAACAAATATGTAGCAAAGCTACAGAATGGTTTCTCCACTTCGAAACTCGAAAATGAATGTCGATGATGCGGCCGCCATCACCGAAATTATTTTCCAGCGACAAAGAGAAGAACACTGATTTCAACATTTTAAAATTCTTTGAAAACGATTTCTATTCGAAAATACTTTCAATAATATATACTTTAAAATTTTAAAACCAAAGTTCGAAATCACCGGAAACTAAATTCTCAAATTTCTGAATTAAATTCATTTCAAATTCCAAATCAATTTATAGCTAAGTTTATAACTTCATTTATTTATTATGCAATAGTAAATGGTTTACAAAACAATAAATGAAAATCAAATATTATTATTTCAGACAACAAATTCATTAACAATTTAATTTCAGAAAACTTATATTTATTTATAATATAATCATTCAAAACTATTTTGTTTATCAAATTTGAAAACAACATTTTTAATATAAATTTAGAAATACATTTCTTTGCTCGACGATACAGGAATGGATTTTCAAAATAAGGATAGGGATTCAAATTTGATGGACTTAAATCAAAGAGAAATTTGATTCGAAGATAGGTTTGAAACAAAGACGAGATAATTAAATAACAAAATAAGGCGATGGATAAAGTTATATAAATTGCGGGCAACCTTAACCGGGTCGACCGTGACTTCAAAAATAAGATCGGTGTAGAATTCCGAGGTAAATCGACTTTCGATCTCAAGAAATAGAATTCAGGTATAGTAGGAGATAGATAGCATCGTAAACCGAGGATACAGAAATCTCCGGTAAATCGATGTCTATTATAAAGGAGTTTTACTCCTTTACGAATCATTCGAAGATTGGCGAGACCGCCGATTTCACTACAAGGGTCATTCGAAGTGGAGTTATGTGGTGCTCCAGAATCGAAAGAAGACGAATAGTGAAGGACACGAATGAATTTCGAAACCGAGGGGAACGTTCCAAAATTCAAAGGAATTGAGTCAAAGGAAGAGATTGAAACTCGAATGAGAGTGATTCTGTAAATACATTTACCCTATATGCTAAGTTTTGCCTAGAGCTACCAAAGCTCTGATACCAACTGTAACGACCCGATATTTTGGACCATTCGCGTCCATTATAAGTGAATAGGTAGACACACATGTCGGAGTTGAATTGCTCAAAATACCACGTTGTTAATTTAAATTGGCAAAACTGAACATATACAGTAAATAAATAATCACAGATCACAGACACAGAGTAATAAGTGCAGCGGAAATAAAAGAGATAGTAGTTCATGAAGCTACTATATGAATATATAAAATACATCAGAGTTTACAACAGAAGAATAATACAATACATCAGAGTTAAACCAAATACAATGGAAGAGTAACATGATACATCAGATACAAATCAGAATGCATCACTGGAATCATCGAATACTGAAAGCCGGATAGATAGCTGGATCTCCAAGCGAAGCTCCAACTCCAAAGGTGAGTCTCGAAAGCTGAACCACTCAGTCTGACCCGAGCGTAAAGCAAAACACAAGACACTCGAGTCAGGATTAACATTCTTATATTAATAAATCCAACTCAAGTGAAATAGCAATTGAAATACAAGTAACTCAAAGGATGTTTGGAATAACCATCCTTTAAGGATCCGTCAAACTATCTACTATGTAGTAATGTACGATAAGTAGATAATGTCTATCAGTAATATAAAAAGATATCAAAATAGCGTTAAGTCATGGCCCATTCCACCCTTAACACATTTTATATTCCCAAAAGCATATACAAGACCGTAGTTTCCCCAAAACCGGAAGTCACTAGAGGGCAATCCATATACTAAAGGTACAAATCAAAATCGTAGTTGTCGCGAATAGGATAATCAGTATGACAAGGTATATGAGGCGATACCAACTAGGATACTAGTAGTTGCCTGATCCGGACTGATGTTGGGCATAGCAGCTACTACCCCAACACCGCGAAACAACACTCCCATAATCGGGGGGGCACCCAAATCGAATCACAAAAGTAATAGATATGGTATCGAAGAAGTGTGTCCGCTAGAGATGGCGATCCTCAATGGCCCGGCGCGGCTCCTGTTTTAGTCATGTCAAGGGTCATCCAAAATCGTTCTCTTTCTTCAGTCAACGCGTTCATCAAAACCATCCACTTCGTTCTGGATCAACACTCCGCGTATAGTTATTAAAGTGGTTTCGGTTCAGATAGAGAGTATATCCATTACCGATCCCGGTCTCTTTAATAACTTTCGTAATTATTACACCGATTGGTCGTTTATATATTTCAAAAACCAAACCAATTTCAATTTCAAATAGAATTCGTAAATCAACATTTCAATTGTCTTTCTAAAACAATTTCCAAATTTTCGTTTCAAAACTTCCAATTTTCCGTTTTAAAATCTTATAATTCAATTTCAATTTCTATTTAAAACAATTCAAATATTGATTCAAGTTCGTATATAAGTTTCATTCCGAAATCATTTAAATAAATTCTATTTAACATTCAAATCAATTTAAACTCATTTATCGATTTCATTCAATATTCGTTAAGTTACTTTATCATTCAAAACAATTTCTATTAAATTTCCAATTCATTTAATCAATTCTTAAGTTCAACTTCATTAAAACAAAACTTACAATTTTGAATTAAACTAAATTCGTCAAATCAATTCTTCCAATTACAAGCCTTACATTAATTCCAAAATCACATTTTCATTTCTTGTTAAAGAAATTCCATTTCACTTATTTACTTACTTAAATACTTTTCCAAAACTAAATTAATTAACAAACTCAATTTCAATTATTACGAAGTAAAATTCACTTATTCAAAAATTCAATTTAATTTAATCATTAAATAATTCAATCTTATTTAATTATTAAATAATTCAAAACTTAATTATTAAATAATTTCAAAGTTTAATAATTTCAACTTAATTATAATTTCAAAATTAATTATTAAATCATTTCAAAGTTTAATAATCTCAAACTTAATTATAATTTCAAAATTAATTATTAAATCATTTCTCAAATTAAACAACATTCTTTCATTGATTACATTGTTAATCTTTTGTTTCAGATTATTAAATATTACCATTTTCCTTTCATCAAAAATTCAAATTTCAACTTCATTTCAAAACCATATTCTTTATTCAAATAAAATCTTCGTTTAATTTCAAATTAAATTATTGACCAATCGGGTTTTTATTTAATTTTCTATCCTAAGTCAAAGTTCAATTTGGGTATTTATCATTTCAACCCGATTCCAATTCAATTCAAAATCAAAACATATCAAAGGGAACTTGCAGTGTGATAACTGGGATGGTGTCAAAGTAAATAAACAAGCAATAACAACAATCAATATAAATCCAATAATCAATTCAAATAATCCTGAAATAACCGTATTAATTCGCATTGTTATTTGTACGAATTAATATAATTATTTCTAGAATCTACACTATCATTTCATGTAGATTAAAGATTATTACATTACGGTTTTCACATGTCATCTATTTACAATTTCATGCTTCATCAGTTTAACACATACATTCAGTGGTTCAAGATGTAATTAAACAAATCCTACGTATCGATAAATTTTGACAGTTAAATGGGTCATATTATACAAATGTCATTTAATCCAATTTAACATTTAACTATCCTATATCAACTTCAATTGCATACTATTTATCATTTTAACATTAACAATTTAACGTCCAATATAAACATCAACAATCAATCAATTATCAGCCAAACTGTATTATTATTGCATAAATAATTAACAGATAATGGTGTCAGATGTCACAGGTGAACTGATACAGGCAATAGCATTTATAATAGTGTAATTATGTAACGACCCATAAATTTCAATGGTTTTATTTATTTAATTAATTGAATTTGTGTGAAATTTTAAACAATCAAATTTTGAAATATAAATTTGATATTTGGAATGCATTTAATTAAACATAGCAACTGGTAAATTTTCGTTCGAAAATATGAAAATTTATTTCGCGCGTAAATTTACTTCAATTTAATCAGTTAAAAATTAGTGATAATAAAATGTTTTCCAAACCTGAATATTTTTACATAGAAAATTTGTAAATCATCTTCTGAGTGAAACGTCATCTTTCGTTTCGTCAAATTTGGACTTATGTTGCTCCGTTTATCTTATTTCTGGCAGAATAGCAGTATTTCTGGTACCGGTTATCGACTTTTGATCGGATGACCGTACCACTGATATCTGTGTACCGTTTTGATCGTCTCGTCGTGCTGATCTCAGCGGTATATTTATTTCTTTATTTTGAGGTCCGGTACGCGACGGAAATAATAAAACGGTCCGTTGTAGCGGTACCATTAGCTATGACTTTTAACGTTCCTTCGGTTTCAAATTTTAAACGTGCTACCCAAACCAAATATCAATTGATTTTCCCCGGAATCAAAGCTTTAGACCATTTCTATTTCATTTCATTCCATTTTTTTAGCGTTCCATATTCTTCTCTCTCTGATATAATTTGAGAACAACTTCTTTTTGGCTTCTCATAATCATGCGTACCTCCCTCCACCCAGATCATCAGATCCGCCTCCTTCCAGCCACCATGTTTCCTCCTTCCTCTGCCGAAGCCAAGTCTGCTACCGTGCCACCTCTTCCCCGAGCCAGTCGAACCCATCACCACCTAGAATCCAACCCACCGATCTACGACTCCTCCTCCTGAACTTCCCCGTGCCCCTAGCACGCGTCAGCACCCACCACGAAGCTACTACCTCCACGTCGCCAACGCCAGGCTAAGAACTCCACGCCAGCCTTCCTCTGCCATGCAGATCTGCCACCTCACCACACGTGACCTTGAACCCACAACCCACGACTGAGATCACCACCTCCGAGCCTCCTACCCCAGTTCCCACGCCTTCGCCCATCACCACGTCACCAGATCTCCGCGCACCTGACCTCGACCACGCACCCTCCACAGCTCGTCTCGCCACTTTCACCTTTCCGGCCTCCCCCTACTTCGTGCCTCACAACCCACGACCGCCACGCCTCCCACTCCTCCAACCGAGAACCACCACCACTTTCACCCCATGCCTTCTTTCCCATGTTACCAGAACCTTCGCAGCCGAGCCCATCAATCATCCCAGCAGCCACACATGACTTCCATCAACCCAAGATCCACTACCTGGCCTCCCTCCCCTCGCTTCCCTCTCTGCCGCAAGTTTTCCCCAAACACGATCTACACCTGGATTCATCTCTGGCCTCCTCTCCGAGCTTGCCTCTCTGGTGATGTATAAGTTATGTATATGTATCATATTATATACTTAGACTTAGCTTATATATATATATGCTAAACTATGTAAGTATATCTTGTTAGTTTTTTAATATGTCAGTGCATATGGGGTTACATAAACTTTGTATATGTTTCACTTATTTTACAGTAAAGAGTATATATTATTGTATGATTGTAGTTATATTTATATATATTATAGATATGCTGGTATATGATTTAACAGCGAAATTATTTTATGACGCATATATTATAAAGTATAGAAGCTTATGAACTTCAATCTATATTATATGTTTTGATTTATCTGTTAGTTTATCAGGTGTTGAATTGAATAGTGGTATTTTAAAATATATATATGTGTCAGTTATGTATATAGCTATGTGCTTAGGCCCGATTGTATATGTATATATGTTTATACAATGGAAGGCTTACTCTCTTTTTACTGTAAAGGTGCTTATTTTCCTATGTTTACAGTATATATATATTTTTGAAAGACAGTACATTTTATAGTTTTACAGTTATATAAAGAAGTATATACTGGGTATTAACTAAAAAATATTGTAAGTTGTATAGGTGAGCTTGGTTTTAATATATATATGTACATATTTTATTTTAGAATAGTATTCATATATACATACTATAGTTCGGTTTCAGATATTGTACAGTAAGGTATATATCTATATTTGTTTGATTTGTATAAATTATATAGGTGTTTTGATTTTGCTTTGAGAAGTATTTATATAGTATAATTTATATAAAGTTTAGTTTATTGTTATGTTCAGATGTTATATTAGTCTATATATTTTTATGTTAGCTTATTTAAGTTTTATAATGTATCATCTTCTATAAATATTCAAATGTGATATATGCCAGTTATAATAGTTGTCTGCTTTTGAGAAGTATGGTCTATCCATTTATATATATGTCATATTATATTTTATAAGTTTAATACATATAAGTTTATATATATGTCAGCTTATATTAATATACATTTCTGTTCTGGTTATAAGCATATAGTAATGTACTGTTAGTTATATAAGTAAATGTATATTTGGTTACAGCATATTTTTGTTTATATTTTTTTTAAACAGTGGTCTGCATTTAGCTTGTATAACATTAGATTGTAAAATTTTGGAAATGATTGTTTCTATATTTTTGTAGGGTTATAGGATATATTTAAAATATTTACATAAAAAAAAAATTATGGGGTTTTGTAATTTATTTGGTATATTGTACGTTGATTTGAGTATATATATATATATATATTATTATGAGTATTACTTGAAAATATAGTATATATACTATTCCATTTATATCAAGCTGATGGATTGTTCTCATTTATTTCTATCAGCCTTGTTCGTCAAATTCGCGTTCAAAAATCTTGCTTTGTTTGGGATTCGTACCAATCCCAATTTGCTTTGAGATTCGTGTCTGGATTCATAGCTCATTTCCTTGTCAAATCTATCTAGCCTCGAAAGGTGAGAAATCACTCACGATTAATGTTCTTATATTTATTAGATTTAATTTCGATTGGAACGTCAATTGAAATATGCTGATGTTAGTTGTTCACATTGTTATATATATATATGTCATTAACTGTATCTGTTCACCTGTGACATCCGACACCATTATCTGTTATTTATACTGATGATATATGCCTGTTATTGTTGTTATTTTATTTTCATATCTGTTATCACTCTGCAAGTTCCCTGTTAGTATAGAATCACTATGGGTTGAAATGATACATACCCGAACGATCTGTAGAATAGGAGAAAATCGTTATGGGTTGAAATGATAAACCCAAGTGATTTTCATTGAATTGAATTTGGGATTTCGGGTTGAAAAGATATATACCCGAATATGTTTAAATTGCGGATTGAAATGATAAATATCTGTATCACTTGACCATAGGATAGAAAATTATATACAGGCACCGTTGGTCTATATATAAACATTTTGAAATGATTTCTATGGTTTTGAAAAGAAATATATGGTTTTGATAAATATTGATTTTTCAGATTTATTAAAGTTGATTTAATAAAGTTGATAAATAATATGTTTAAGTATTTATTTAATATCTATACTTTTGAAATATAGAATTTATAATGATTTGAAATTGATTGAAATTATATTTATTCAAGAATTATACTTAAATAAGTTTGATATAAAATGTATGGAATTTGAAATTTAAAGAAGTGATTTATAACTTGAAATTTGAAAAGGTGACTTAAATGGATATTTCAAACGTATAAATATTTAAATGAGATATTGGATTTATTTAAATTGTAAATTTAAATTGTATTCAAATGTTATGAAAATGTTAAGTTAATATTTCAAACTAAATAATTGAAAAATGAATTTGATATGTATACAAATTTACCGAATTTAGTTTTGAAATGATGAATATTTAAAGCTTTGAAATATATTAAAATGGAAATGACTTATGTTATGGTTCAGATATGTATTTGAAATCGATAAATTGAAATGGTTTATTTAGAAGCTGAATCGAGTTGAAATTAATGATTTGAGATTTGATTTAATTAAATTTTTGGAATTCAAGTTAATTTGAATCGATTTGTGAAATTTGAGGAAATTAATTTATCTTATAACGAAATTTTAATATCTAAACTGTTAAAAGGAAAGTGCTATGATTTCCAAAATACTGTGATTTCCAGACTATGATTTTGAAAGCATTATAACTTTGGAAAGTAATATGATTTTGAAAATGGATATATTTGAAGTGAAATGATATCGTATTAAATTGGATTTTTTTTTTTGAAATGATAACGACATTTTGGTTTTGAAGTATAAACTATTTTGAAATGACCACGGTGTTATAATAACGATTGGTTGGCAAAGAGACCGGGATCGGATATGGACATACTCTCTGTCGATACCGAAAACCACTTTGACAACCGTGTACGCGGTGGAGATTCCAGAATGAAGTAGGATGGTGGCGACGTTCTTAAGGTATGTTACGTGGACCCAACTCCCGTGAGTTGGCAATAAGGTGGCTAAAACAGGAGCGATCTCGGACCAGTGAGGTAGCACCTCTTCTCGGACGCATTTCTTCGATATTATACTCTTACTTGTGATTTGACTAGATGGCCATCCTCCGATTTGGGAATGTTGTTCGAGGTGGAACGGTAGTGGCTGCTATGCGTATCCATCAGTCCGTGTGCGTAATTGGTATATCTACCCTGGCATTGCCTAGTTGTGCCGTGTCACCTACCATACCGAGCCTTTACTACGATTATGATTTTAAGATCCGACCGCGTTAAGGTTCTCCATCCCCTTAACGCTATTTTCCGATATGATTATACTTTACTTATTTAGACACTACTGTATATAGCGCATATTACTACATAGTAAATAGTTTAACGGATCCTTAGGGGATGGTTATCCCAAACATCCTTTAAGTTACTTGTATTTCAGTTGATATTTCACTTGAGTTGGATTTATTAATATAAGAATGTTAATCCTGACTCGAGTGTTTTGTGTTTTGCTTTACGCTCGGGTCAGATTGAGTGATACAGCATTGGAGACTCACCTTTGGGGTTGGAGCTTCGCTTGGAGATCCAGCTATCTATCGATCCTGCTTTCAGTTATTCCGTCGATCCAGTGATGTATTCAGATCTGGTATTTGATTATTGTATTGAGGCATCTATTGTATTCGAGACCTCTGTTGTATCTTGTTTAACTCTGTTATATATATATAGTAGCTTCATGAACTACTATCCTTTGTTTCCGCTGCAGTATTGTTATATTACTCTGTGTCTGTGATCTGAATTATTTTATTTACTGTATATGATGAGTTTTGCCAAATTTTATTTACAACGCAGTATTTTGAGCAATTCAACTCCGGCATGAGTGTTTACCTATACACTTATAATGGATGTGAATGGTTGAAAATACTGGGTCGTTACATGTGGTATCAGAGCTCTGGTTTTAGGCAAAACTCAGCATATGTAGTAAAATTCAATTACAGAATCACTTTCGTTCGAGCTTGAATTCCTTCATCTTTGACTCAGTCCCTTTGAATTTTGGAATGTTCACTTCGGTTCCAAAGTCCATTCGTGTCTCCCATATTCGTGTCTTTTGATTCTGGAGTATCCCATAACTTCACTTCGAGTGATCTCTATAACAAATCGGCGGTCTCGCCGATATCTGAATAATTGATAAAAGAGTGAAACTCCTTTACAATAGCATTGATTCACCGGAGATTTCTGTATCCTCGGTTTACGATGCTGCTATCTTAGGCTATACCCGAATTCTACCTTTGATAATCGAATGTCGATTTGTTTCAGAACTCTACATCGATCTTATCTATAAGATCACGGTTGACCCGGTTAAGGTTGCCCGCGATTTATACAACTTTATCCATCTTCCTGTTTGAAATGCAATCATCTAACCTTCGTTTCGAGCCTATCTATTTTAGATTAGAATTCTCTTTGATTAGAGTCCCTCTATATTTGGATCTCTATCCTTCTGTCGGAATCCAATTCTGGAATCATCGTGTGAGGGAGTGTATTTGTAATCAATATAAAATATTAAAATGTTTTATATATTGTGTTGTTTGAGTTGTTGATGTTGATTCGGATTTTCGATCGATTCGTCTGATCAACGCTATCGATAGGATTTCCAAAACACTTGAACAGAGCAAACTGACACAATATAATTTTCAAATTTGATAAACGAAATAAATTTGTATGATTATATTATAAAAATATAAGAAATTTTTTTTGAAATTAAAAGGTTAAATAATTTGGTTGTTGAAATGATAACATTTGATTATCATTTTATTGTTTTGTAAGTCATTGACTATTGCAAAATGATAACTGTTTTGAATTTATTTGAAATTGAAATGAATTTAAATTGAGAATTTAAGAATTAAATTTCTGGTGATTTCAAACTCTGTTTTAAAGTCTTAAAATGTATATTATTTAAAACATTTTCGAATAAAATGGTTTTCAAAGAATTTTAAATGTTTAAATCAGTGCTCTTCTCTTTGTCGCTGGAAAATAATTTCGGTGATGACGGCCGCATCATCGACATTCATTTTCGAGTTTCGAAGAGGAGAAACCATTCTGTAGCTTTGCTACGGTTTTGTTTTGAAATATATATATATATATTTCGATTTGAATTTCTTCAGGATAATTTGATTTATATATATATACAGGTATCTGATTTTAAAAATTTAATTTGATTAATATAAATATATTATATATATCTCTAAATCGTTTGAAGTAAATCGGAGATTTAAATTCTTAAATTTTAGATTAAAGATGATTTCAATTATAAACTAAAGACAAAATTCTTGGATAAATAGTTAACTGGGAATAACTGAATTATAAAATCTTATTTGTATAATACCCGATTTCATCTCAACATAACTTACCTAAAATTTTCAGAAGTTAAAAATGTAATTGGATAATACAATATAAAATGACTTTATAAGGAAAAATTTGAGTGTTATAGTAAATGTTATACACCTAATTTTATTATAAAGATGTTAATAGAGATAAATAGAAGTATAAGTTAAGTGGATAATAAGATGAGACAAATAAATTTGTTTTGAAGGAATTAATAAATTGAAATTTGATTAAGGTATGGAAATACCTTGAATTTAAAATCAATTACTGAATATAAGTTAATTTAAAGTGAAATCTGTATGGTTTAAATTAATTTATATGGTTTAAATATATGTGATAGGATACATTAAATGGAATAAACTTAATAATGATTTGGAATAAAAGAATTAAATTTGTTGAATAAAATATGAGTATAATAAATGATTATACAAATTGATGGTTTAGAAATGGTTAATTAAGGATGACTAGACAATAAGGTAATGAATTCAGAAACAGATGAATTGATTTAACTTAAGTGAACTCAGTGGATTAAATCAAATTGCTAAATATTAATTAGTTTAATTTGAAACTATATGGTTTAAATTAATAGTCTTATCTTGTCTTTTAATCTATTTTTCTGTTGGTTGCTTCTACTCTCCTACCTCCTTCCTTTTCGGGGACGAAAAGTTTTGAGTGGGGGAGAATGTAACGACCCATAAATTTCAATGGTTTTATTTATTTAATTAATTGAATTTGTGTGAAATTTTAAACAATCAAATTCTGAAATATAAATTTGATATTTGGAATGCATTTAATTAAACATAGCAACTGGTAAATTTTCGTTCGAAAATATGAAAATTTATTTCGCGCGTAAATTTACTTCAATTTAATCAGTTAAAAATTAGTGATAATAAAATGTTTTCCAAACCTGAATATTTTTACATAGAAAATTTGTAAATCATCTTCTGAGTGAAACGTCATCTTTCGTTTCGTCAAATTTGGACTTATGTTGCTCCGTTTATCTTATTTCTGGCAGAATAGCAGTATTTCTGGTACCGGTTATCGACTTTTGATCGGATGACCGTACCACTGATATCTGTGTACCGTTTTGATCGTCTCGTCGTGCTGATCTCAGCGGTATATTTATTTCTTTATTTTGAGGTCCGGTACGCGACGGAAATAATAAAAACGGTCCGTTGTAGCGGTACCATTAGCTATGACTTTTAACGTTCCTTCGGTTTCAAATTTTAAACGTGCTACCCAAACCAAATATCAATTGATTTTCCCCGGAATCAAAGCTTTAGACCATTTCTATTTCATTTCATTCCATTTTTTTAGCGTTCCATATTCTTCTCTCTCTGATATAATTTGAGAACAACTTCTTTTTGGCTTCTCATAATCATGCGTACCTCCCTCCACCCAGATCATCAGATCCGCCTCCTTCCAGCCACCATGTTTCCTCCTTCCTCTGCCGAAGCCAAGTCTGCTACCGTGCCACCTCTTCCCCGAGCCAGTCGAACCCATCACCACCTAGAATCCAACCCACCGATCTACGACTCCTCCTCCTGAACTTCCCCGTGCCCCTAGCACGCGTCAGCACCCACCACGAAGCTACTACCTCCACGTCGCCAACGCCAGGCTAAGAACTCCACGCCAGCCTTCCTCTGCCATGCAGATCTGCCACCTCACCACACGTGACCTTGAACCCACAACCCACGACTGAGATCACCACCTCCGAGCCTCCTACCCCAGTTCCCACGCCTTCGCCCATCACCACGTCACCAGATCTCCGCGCACCTGACCTCGACCACGCACCCTCCACAGCTCGTCTCGCCACTTTCACCTTTCCGGCCTCCCCCTACTTCGTGCCTCACAACCCACGACCGCCACGCCTCCCACTCCTCCAACCGAGAACCACCACCACTTTCACCCCATGCCTTCTTTCCCATGTTACCAGAACCTTCGCAGCCGAGCCCATCAATCATCCCAGCAGCCACACATGACTTCCATCAACCCAAGATCCACTACCTGGCCTCCCTCCCCTCGCTTCCCTCTCTGCCGCAAGTTTTCCCCAAACACGATCTACACCTGGATTCATCTCTGGCCTCCTCTCCGAGCTTGCCTCTCTGGTGATGTATAAGTTATGTATATGTATCATATTATATACTTAGACTTAGCTTATATATATATATGCTAAACTATGTAAGTATATCTTGTTAGTTTTTTAATATGTCAGTGCATATGGGGTTACATAAACTTTGTATATGTTTCACTTATTTTACAGTAAAGAGTATATATTATTGTATGATTGTAGTTATATTTATATATATTATAGATATGCTGGTATATGATTTAACAGCGAAATTATTTTATGACGCATATATTATAAAGTATAGAAGCTTATGAACTTCAATCTATATTATATGTTTTGATTTATCTGTTAGTTTATCAGGTGTTGAATTGAATAGTGGTATTTTAAAATATATATATGTGTCAGTTATGTATATAGCTATGTGCTTAGGCCCGATTGTATATGTATATATGTTTATACAATGGAAGGCTTACTCTCTTTTTACTGTAAAGGTGCTTATTTTCCTATGTTTACAGTATATATATATTTTTGAAAGACAGTACATTTTATAGTTTTACAGTTATATAAAGAAGTATATACTGGGTATTAACTAAAAAATATTGTAAGTTGTATAGGTGAGCTTGGTTTTAATATATATATGTACATATTTTATTTTAGAATAGTATTCATATATACATACTATAGTTCGGTTTCAGATATTGTACAGTAAGGTATATATCTATATTTGTTTGATTTGTATAAATTATATAGGTGTTTTGATTTTGCTTTGAGAAGTATTTATATAGTATAATTTATATAAAGTTTAGTTTATTGTTATGTTCAGATGTTATATTAGTCTATATATTTTTATGTTAGCTTATTTAAGTTTTATAATGTATCATCTTCTATAAATATTCAAATGTGATATATGCCAGTTATAATAGTTGTCTGCTTTTGAGAAGTATGGTCTATCCATTTATATATATGTCATATTATATTTTATAAGTTTAATACATATAAGTTTATATATATGTCAGCTTATATTAATATACATTTCTGTTCTGGTTATAAGCATATAGTAATGTACTGTTAGTTATATAAGTAAATGTATATTTGGTTACAGCATATTTTTGTTTATATTTTTTTTAAACAGTGGTCTGCATTTAGCTTGTATAACATTAGATTGTAAAATTTTGGAAATGATTGTTTCTATATTTTTGTAGGGTTATAGGATATATTTAAAATATTTACATAAAAAAAAAATTATGGGGTTTTGTAATTTATTTGGTATATTGTACGTTGATTTGAGTATATATATATATATATATATTATTATGAGTATTACTTGAAAATATAGTATATATACTATTCCATTTATATCAAGCTGATGGATTGTTCTCATTTATTTCTATCAGCCTTGTTCGTCAAATTCGCGTTCAAAAATCTTGCTTTGTTTGGGATTCGTACCAATCCCAATTTGCTTTGAGATTCGTGTCTGGATTCATAGCTCATTTCCTTGTCAAATCTATCTAGCCTCGAAAGGTGAGAAATCACTCACGATTAATGTTCTTATATTTATTAGATTTAATTTCGATTGGAACGTCAATTGAAATATGCTGATGTTAGTTGTTCACATTGTTATATATATATATGTCATTAACTGTATCTGTTCACCTGTGACATCCGACACCATTATCTGTTATTTATACTGATGATATATGCCTGTTATTGTTGTTATTTTATTTTCATATCTGTTATCACTCTGCAAGTTCCCTGTTAGTATAGAATCACTATGGGTTGAAATGATACATACCCGAACGATCTGTAGAATAGGAGAAAATCGTTATGGGTTGAAATGATAAACCCAAGTGATTTTCATTGAATTGAATTTGGGATTTCGGGTTGAAAAGATATATACCCGAATATGTTTAAATTGCGGATTGAAATGATAAATATCTGTATCACTTGACCATAGGATAGAAAATTATATACAGGCACCGTTGGTCTATATATAAACATTTTGAAATGATTTCTATGGTTTTGAAAAGAAATATATGGTTTTGATAAATATTGATTTTTCAGATTTATTAAAGTTGATTTAATAAAGTTGATAAATAATATGTTTAAGTATTTATTTAATATCTATACTTTTGAAATATAGAATTTATAATGATTTGAAATTGATTGAAATTATATTTATTCAAGAATTATACTTAAATAAGTTTGATATAAAATGTATGGAATTTGAAATTTAAAGAAGTGATTTATAACTTGAAATTTGAAAAGGTGACTTAAATGGATATTTCAAACGTATAAATATTTAAATGAGATATTGGATTTATTTAAATTGTAAATTTAAATTGTATTCAAATGTTATGAAAATGTTAAGTTAATATTTCAAACTAAATAATTGAAAAATGAATTTGATATGTATACAAATTTACCGAATTTAGTTTTGAAATGATGAATATTTAAAGCTTTGAAATATATTAAAATGGAAATGACTTATGTTATGGTTCAGATATGTATTTGAAATCGATAAATTGAAATGGTTTATTTAGAAGCTGAATCGAGTTGAAATTAATGATTTGAGATTTGATTTAATTAAATTTTTGGAATTCAAGTTAATTTGAATCGATTTGTGAAATTTGAGGAAATTAATTTATCTTATAACGAAATTTTAATATCTAAACTGTTAAAAGGAAAGTGCTATGATTTCCAAAATACTGTGATTTCCAGACTATGATTTTGAAAGCATTATAACTTTGGAAAGTAATATGATTTTGAAAATGGATATATTTGAAGTGAAATGATATCGTATTAAATTGGATTTTTTTTTTTGAAATGATAACGACATTTTGGTTTTGAAGTATAAACTATTTTGAAATGACCACGGTGTTATAATAACGATTGGTTGGCAAAGAGACCGGGATCGGATATGGACATACTCTCTGTCGATACCGAAAACCACTTTGACAACCGTGTACGCGGTGGAGATTCCAGAATGAAGTAGGATGGTGGCGACGTTCTTAAGGTATGTTACGTGGACCCAACTCCCGTGAGTTGGCAATAAGGTGGCTAAAACAGGAGCGATCTCGGACCAGTGAGGTAGCACCTCTTCTCGGACGCATTTCTTCGATATTATACTCTTACTTGTGATTTGACTAGATGGCCATCCTCCGATTTGGGAATGTTGTTCGAGGTGGAACGGTAGTGGCTGCTATGCGTATCCATCAGTCCGTGTGCGTAATTGGTATATCTACCCTGGCATTGCCTAGTTGTGCCGTGTCACCTACCATACCGAGCCTTTACTACGATTATGATTTTAAGATCCGACCGCGTTAAGGTTCTCCATCCCCTTAACGCTATTTTCCGATATGATTATACTTTACTTATTTAGACACTACTGTATATAGCGCATATTACTACATAGTAAATAGTTTAACGGATCCTTAGGGGATGGTTATCCCAAACATCCTTTAAGTTACTTGTATTTCAGTTGATATTTCACTTGAGTTGGATTTATTAATATAAGAATGTTAATCCTGACTCGAGTGTTTTGTGTTTTGCTTTACGCTCGGGTCAGATTGAGTGATACAGCATTGGAGACTCACCTTTGGGGTTGGAGCTTCGCTTGGAGATCCAGCTATCTATCGATCCTGCTTTCAGTTATTCCGTCGATCCAGTGATGTATTCAGATCTGGTATTTGATTATTGTATTGAGGCATCTATTGTATTCGAGACCTCTGTTGTATCTTGTTTAACTCTGTTATATATATATAGTAGCTTCATGAACTACTATCCTTTGTTTCCGCTGCAGTATTGTTATATTACTCTGTGTCTGTGATCTGAATTATTTTATTTACTGTATATGATGAGTTTTGCCAAATTTTATTTACAACGCAGTATTTTGAGCAATTCAACTCCGGCATGAGTGTTTACCTATACACTTATAATGGATGTGAATGGTTGAAAATACTGGGTCGTTACAAATTAACTAACAGCAGCATATTTCAATTGTCGTTTCAATTGAAATCAAATTTAATAAATAAAAGAACGTTAATCGTGAGTGATTTCTCACCTTTCGAGGTTAGAGATTTTCGATAATCGAGTTACGGACTCCAAAGCACGTATTCCAAAACACAGCTAGATTGGCACGAATTCGACGGACAAGCTGATAGATAAGGAATTGACGAAATCAAATCAGGACTGGATCGATGGAGATAAATGAAACAAGTGGACTTATATATATATAACTATACATAACTATAAATCACATTAAAATTTCGAATATAATTTAAATTATATATATATGGTTTCCAGAATCGTTATTCAAATTAAATTTTATACATTAAAGTCCAACATATATATATATAACAAAATTTAAATCAATACATTAAAACTTAAAGTTTTTTTTTTTCAATATGATATAAATATATTTTACTTCACCTGAAAAATCATATACGGTTAATAAAACTTCCATTTATAAAATAAGGCTTATATATATCAGTTTGAACAAACCTAAAACTGTTATCGTTTTCCAAACATATCACAGAAAAGAAAAAAAATGATTTGAACAGCTGTACTTCATATAATATGCTTTGTATATATAAATAGCTCTGAATCTACACACATCCCAACATATAAATGTAACTAATATATACAACCTGTACGAGCCTGTTATGTTTTAAAATCAATGTAAAAGCAATATGCAAATCAATGCAACTGTATGAACCTTTTACTTTATATACTTATAATATAGAAGCTGTATAACTAAAATCAACAACAATATAAATTACGTTTCAACCAGTACATATAATTCAATCTTTAAACAAAATAAGTAAACAATATATATATAATCGAACAGATTTTTAAATAAGCTTATAACATATAATATAATATATAGGTAACAGGTGGCAGAAAATAATAGATGATATACCATTACATATAAAACAGGCTCATACATCTAACGTGTTTCAAAACTGCACTGTTCCTTTTTTTTTTCAAACAAACATATATAAACCAAAGCCATTATGCTTACTGTCACTTAGAACTATATATTATATACTTATATAACAGCAGCCTATTCATACTTAAACAGGACCATTTTTGAAAACAAGATATAAGGCATGTATACCTATATATATAAAATAGAATATGCCATATAAAACAACATCAACATATATATAGTAACTCATATAATTAACACATTGGAAACTATCGGACTTTATAAAAAAATGAGCCAACAGACTAAACTTATAACATATATATAACTTACACTATTATATAACCAATAGGATGGAGCGGATGATCGCAACAGTGGCGGAGGTGATCATGAGGGAAGGCTGTTCGTATGGATGCGAGGAAAACGGTGGAGACGGTTGCTGATGTTCGACTCTCGGAGGAGGCGGGCGCTAACCGTTCGGTGGGGGCTACAGCAGTGGGAAGGTATGAGCGGTTGATAGGTGAACGGGGAAGAGATGGTGGTTGGAGTCAGGCCGAAGTGGTGGTCGGTGGGGTGTTGATGGAGGCACGTGAGGTGCGGTCACGGCCTGTTGATGGAGGCACGGAAGTCTTCGGCCATGGTGGTGCTGCAGCACGCCTCGGCATGGGTGGTGGAAGACTTGGAAGTTTGTTACGCATAGATATGAACCTCATATTTCTTTCTTATTATTTTTATTTTTATTTATAAAATTCTATTCTCAAAGCTAAAACCAGAGGAAGAAGTTGAGAGAGAGCAGGTGGAAAAATGTAGCCTTGGAAATGAAGAAACGCATAGAATAAATATTTGTGAGTGGAAAACAGTGACAAATACCCAAGACTGAAATAATACAAGTTGGTGACAGGTTGGCATAATAAAAGTCACGCACGCCAATTTCGAAAGTGTTAAAGGTAGACGACTGTTGGATTTTAAACCGTTGACAAATTTGAATGGCCTAGGAAATCAAAAGACTCCAAATGCGTACCGATAAGTTGGGCATTTTGTAGATTTCGCAGCGCACCGGTCTTCGAAATTTACAATTGAATATACTGTAGAGATCAGCATGGCGAGACGATCGAAACGGTATAAAAATATCAGTGGTGTGATTGAATTATAAAAATTCGAATTTTTCAACTGGCGGAAAATGCGAGAAAAACGCTGAAAAATAAGATCGACGGAGCCAAAGATGTCCGAATTTGGAAAAATGACAAACTGACATCTTGCTCAGAAGATGGTTTAGAATTTTTCTGTGTAAAAATATTTTGGTTTTGGAAACGTTTTATTTTCAACGCTTTTTAACTGATTAAATTGAAGTGAATTTACGCGCGAAATAAACTTCCATATTTTCGGACGAAAATTTACCAGTCGCTATGTTTAACTAGACGTATTCCAAATATAAAATTTTTATTTCAAAATTTTATCGTTTAAAAATTCACAAAATTTCAACTAATTACGTTATTAAAACAGTTGAAATTTACGGGTCGTTACAAAAATAGTCGAACAAAGTTCTTTGTAAAACATACTAAGCTCCGTTACTACCTTCCAAACTTTTAACGGCAGTAGTTCTTTGAACATAACGGGAAATAAATTTTCCATCATTATGTGACAGTCGTGACTTTTCATTCCGCTCAATCTACCGTTTTTAAAGTCAACACATCTACGAAGATTTGATGATATCCCATCAAGAAATCTTAACCCTTCCACCCATTTTAACACAGCTTTAACTTGATTATTATCTAATCCGTAATATGCTTTGGGTTTTTTACTGTCATTTGGTTTCATATGAAGCTCGGGATGTTTGCATAATTCTTCTATTTCACGTCTTGATTTCAAATCATCCTTCGTCTTCCCTTTCACATTCAAAATTGTTTTAAAAACATTATCAAATACATTTTTCTCATTGTGCATTACATCTATATTATGACGAAGCAGAAGATGTTTCCAATACGGCAATTCCCAAAAAATAGTTTGTTTGCACCAGTTATGAACAACTGATTTGCCTTCAATTTCTGTTTGCTCTCCAGTTTCATATATCTTTGGATAGTCCCTAACAAGTTCATATATGTCTATGTCTTTGCTTGACCATATCGTCGGTGGTTGTCTGGTTTCTACGCTATTAGCTAAAAAGTTTTTCTTGTTTCCTCTGAAGGGATGATTTACATGGAGAAAATATCGATGACAGTCAAACCATGAAATTTTCTTACCATTAGGTAAAGAAAACGCTCGTGTTTCATCCATGCAATATGGACATGCTAGATGACCGGCAGTACTCCATCCTGAAAGCATTGCATAGGCAGGAAAATCACTTATAGTCCACAACAAAGAAGCAAACATATGAAAAAAATTCTTCTTGGACACATCGTATGTTTCTACTCCTTCATTCCCTAGTATTTTTAACTCCTCAATCAACGGTTGTAAATATACATCGATTCCTTGTGTCGGATCGTCGGGGCCAGGAACGACAACAGTCTGAAACATATATTGCGTTTTCATACACATCCATGGAGGTAAATTATACGGTGTGACGATAAAGGGCCAGGATGAATATTTAGAACCAAATTGAGAAAATTGAGAATAACCGTCTGTACATAATCCTAATCTAACATTTCGACTCTCCGCTGCAAAATTTGGATACGTTTTATCGAAATGCTTCCATGCTTCTCCATCGGCCGGATGCGTCAACGTACCCTCTTCCTCCGTTCTCACACTATGCCATCTCATATTAGATGTAGTTACAGAAGATGCATATAATCTTTGAAGCCTTGGAGTTATGGGTAAGTAATGCATACGCTTGTACGGAACTTCCTTCCCCTTCTTTTTTCTTGGTTTGTATCTCTCCTGATTACAAATTTTACAATTTCTAAGGTTTGCGTCTTCTTTCCAAAACAACATGCAACCTTTTAAACATGTATCTATTTTCTGATAAGGTAAACCAAAAGCCAACATAAGTTTTTTAACTTCATAGTGATTTTCACACATTAGATTATCGGACGGCATATGTCTTTTTGCAGCTTGAACAACAGCCATAAACCCAGCTTCAGTGTTGTATTTTGACTTCATCGCAATGTATTCTGCGATTACTGACAGCTGAGTGCCGCTTTTACAACCATCCCTAATAGGTTTCCTTGCAGCATCTAGTAAATCATAAAAAAATTTGTTTCAATATTTGGTTCTTCAACATTTCCATCGTCGTCGTCAACTTCAACCATATGAAACATTGATCGTGCTGCATCTTCGACCATATTTTCTATACGGGTCGTCGTAACTATTTCGTTAACGACACTTTCCAGAAGTATTTGCTACAACTTCTCCATGCCGATCCCAAACATAATACTCGGGTACGAAACCATTTTGGCACAAATGAACTTTCATAATATCTGGTAACAAATACTTCAAATGTCTACACCTACTACACGGACAACGAATTTCTGGATCGTTTCCGTTATTACTTAAAGCGAATTCAACAAATACATTTATACCATTATAAAAATCTTCTTTTATTGAGCCCCTCAGTCCTTTTCTTTGGTACATCCATCTCCTCCGATCAACAAAATAATCAATCATTTTTCCTATTTGAGAAAATGAGAAGTTCAAAATTTAATACTTATTTTCAAGAATACAAATTCGAAAAAGATTATTTTCATGGTCGTATAATATTTGAATTTAAAGAACTACTTCACAAATTAAAAATATTTTCAAATAGGGCACATTTTATTTTTTAACGTATCGATACAAAAAATTATACAAAAATATTTTTTTTTCCTTGGTCAGGCATCCTACTTCCCTTTACAAACACAATAAGCATTTATATTTCGTATATTACTTCGTCTCAAACGATTCGACAAAATTTCGGCAGCATTTCCCTTTTATTCCCTGCATTGCACACAATGCGTGTACGCAGGAAACAAAAAAGAAAAGTTAGGCTGAAATTTTATGAACCGTTTGAGACGAAGTAGTATACAAAATGTAAATGTTTACTGTGTTCATAACTTGTCCAATACATGGACAAATCCAACAAACATTGTACCAGATGAATATAAATGGTCGTTTTTCGAAAAAAACGACTATTTATACAACGATCATGTACAACACTCGTTAGACGAGACCAAAAACTTTCTAAGGGACATTTGTCAATTAGATGTCCGCATTTTATGAAAAAATACAGTTTTACTAACTGTTCACATTTACAAAAATATATTTTAATTTAACACATTTATTCGACATATTACATCAACTTAAGGCTAGTTCGACGCATTTTTTTGTTGCATAAGTCAATACGTGCACAATATAATATTCCAAGCTCGTGCATTCATTTTATCTTATTCCAACAAACACAATACAATGATAGCAGCGCTACACACATATACAATCGTAGAATCAAGGCATACACAATGATTTACATATACACGAACAACCACAAATTATACATGTTTTTCCCAATTTCACGATAAAAGATGAAATAGGAATACCATGGAATGCTAGAAACTATTATAACACTATTGAAAACAATTTCAATCACCAATTAGCCCTAATTTGACAACTTATGCAAATCTGAATTTAGGATAAAAATTAGATTTTTGGCGACAATAAGAGATTATACCCGAGCTAGAGAGCAGTAGACGTTGATTACGCAGCCGGGGAGGATCCGAAAGCTCAAAATTGATGATTGGAAGCTTGGGGAAGAGATTTGGGGATTTTGGGTTAAAAAATTTCGTATGGAAATGAGGAAGAAGAAGGCTCGGCTGAATCCTGTAATTCGCGATTTTCCGATGGCTTCCGACGGCCGCCGACGGTCCGTCGGAAGACGTCGGAAATTGGCCGTCGGAAGCCGTCACTTGATGCTCTCGGAATAATTGCTTTTCTAGTAGTGGTACTAATTAATATAAATTGTATATGAATTAATATAAAAAATAATATAATAAAGGTATATAATAAGTATATGATTAATACAAATTATATATATAATAAATAAATATTATATAAACGATACATGTATACATACATATACACGCAAATCATATAAATTATATTGTAAATTGCATACATACACACAACATACAAGTAATAGTGGTGGTAATAATAATAATGGATAAACTCATTAACCAGAGAATATAAACGTATCATAGAATTATATATATGCAAATAATACAAAATTATACATGAATTATTAATAAACTATAAATATATAAATAATATCATATAAACAGTACCATCACTTTTCATTTGTTATGGACTGCATTTCATGTTACTGTTGCTTACATTAGCTATGTTTCAGATTGTGTTTATTGTATTAATGATTTATTTTGCTAATTTTTGAACTTTTACTTTACAGGTAGACAGGTATCTTTGATACAAAAAAGTGCCGCAACATGTTATATATTCAAAGTTATTTTTGATGCCAGAACTACATTTTGGTTTGTATGCTTTTTGTACGACTACTTTTGGTCACTAGCTACTATTTGTTTTACATTGTTTATGAATATTATGGACATATTATATATGTTTTGATGTAAGAATATCGTGTGTTTTGATTATGCAATGTTACATGTTTGATTATGAAATGTGTGGTTAATATATTATGTTGATTATGAAATGTACATGTTGATTTTAACTGTGCTGGTATATAAATTATGATTGAGAGAGAAGTACCCAAATTTGAGTTTTTCTCCCTAGAGAGAAGTACTCAAATCGAGAAGTACTCAAATTTGAGTACAGAGAGAAGTACTCTAAGAGAGAAGTACTCAAATTTGAGTACAGAGAGAAGTACTCAAATTTGAGTACTTCAGAGAGAAGTACTCAAATTTGAGTACTTCTCTCTTGTACCAGTACGGCGTAGTCTTCTTTCAAAATGAAGGTTCCTGGCTTAACAAAACCGAAAGCTGGCTACCATACTTCGAAAAAGCAGTCTGCCGTGGAGTCATTTTAGAAAAGCGCTTCCAGATAGAGTGTCCAACAATGATTACGGAAGTCGTTATCATAGAGGAAAGCTTCAAAGAAAGCATCTCTTTTATAATTCCAAAAATACAGATCTCCAAGTCCAGTATATTAATAGGGAGGCGGACGACGAAAGCCTCTTGGCTATACTCTACTGTCTGCCGGTTCTTTCCTTTTGGATCGGCGGAGCTGGGTTCCATTGCACTATGTAGGAAATGCATAGGAAGTCCATGCAACAAACCGAGGCCCTGCGTGCGCCGTACCGCTGACGAATAATAGGTATCCCCACCCCAGGCAGAGTTTGTGAGCCGTGTAATAGGCGACCATTTCGCGCGGTTCGGGGGGAACTTGAGTAAGCCCCCAGCTGCGTCTTTACCCTATCCAATTTTTGGGCCAATTCCCCCTTCGTACTACCTAAAAATGAGATTCTTGCCGAATCCAAGTTTGCTGCTCCAACCATTACAAAACTAATACCTATTCTGTTTAGTACTTCAGGTGCTTCTCTAGCGTATAATGTAAATCCCGTAGCGGATCAATTCCAACGAGCCCTTCAAACTAGTACTTTTTGTAATCGACTCTATTGCTTCTTCAATAAACGCTAGTTCTTCGATCAAGTTTTGAATGACTTTCTAGTCAGATTGTTCCTGCGTTTCGGATATTCAGTCTCATTCGAAGCTTTAGACAAGGGTGCTATTGAGATATTGGGCCCTTATGGTATCTCGTACACATTCTGACGATTGGCCGAGCGAATAAGTCAACTTCAAAGTGGATCTGTTGTGCGAAGAGTGCGTTATGAACCGTGGCCGCCTCCCTGGTAGGGGCGGCTCCTCCGTTGTGGGTAAACGGGAAACCCGACTCTACGAACCCGAGGAAAGGCTGCACAGCTTCCGTAGGGGCGTTAAGGCCGGAGCTTTTTGTAGTGCTAGCAGAAATGCAAGTGCCGGCTTACCTATTTCCCATACCCTAGCGAACTTTAAAGAAAGCGAGGCCAGTATATTAATTAGGGCCGGTTTACACCCAGTATATTAATTATCGCCAGTATATTAATTGCGGTGACAACTAACCGTATATTAATTGGGTCGGTTGTATATTCAATCGGGAGCTTCGACAACCGGAACTTAGACAACCGGGAGGTAGCTGTATATTGCTGTATATTCGCGCCACCTCTTTCGAGTGATAGGGAGCTCTAGAAGAGGTCCAGTATACTTCGACCGCTTCACGCGTAGCAACAGCGCCTTATTGAAGTAGGGCGCGCTACGACAACACAGTATGGGGTGGGGGCTTGATGTCTACTTCGCGAGCCTTCACTGCCCTATTCTGTAACTTCCCTTCTTTCATCCGTCCACGAGGCAGTCAAAAGAAAGGGGCGGCTATAACGCAGGAGTCATGGCGGTTGTATGCCACGAGGTCCCTATAGAAAAGGGGACAAGTGAATCATCGCTTTTGGGCACAGGAAGCCCTCTACTATCCATCCCATTGCATTCCTCTCGTAGAGCCGTCTCAGACCAGATACATCTATGGATTCTATATAAGAATCTTCATTTTTCTATTGATAGGGATCCCCATTCATTCCGTTATTCCCGTAACTACGGATTGATTGTCCCTACCTAAATGGTAGTGGTCTAGGGAGCGCAATTGCTAGAGCACGGGAAAATAGTAATGATTTAAGCAAGAGCAGCCGGACGGACTACTATAGTGAGCCTAGTGACTACTAAAGTCTTTTATTTCTTTGTAGTTTAGTAATAATGTCTGGTATAGTCTGAGCGAGCCTCTGGGATCTCCTGTAAACCCCCATTCTATTAATTGGTAAAGGGAGGATATTAGGGGAAGCAGTGAGTGGAGATTCCCCTGCGGAGAGCCGGATGTGGGGAGACCCTCACGTCCGGTTCGGAGGGCGGGGATATCCCGACCCTACTATCATTATGCCTTTGCAATGTTACTTGGTTCAACTCCATTTGTGACCTTTTATCGTATGTGGGACTCTCTATCTTCTTGGGTAGATTCTAGATCGTCTTTTATTTTCATAGTGAGTTGTTTTCTTAATAATAAGTCAAGTCAAGAATAATAATCGAACTGGAGGAGCTTGCCAGAATGGCTTGGTAAGCAAGCAACCTGTTATGTAGGCGCCAACTCCCAGTTCTTTCTCTTCTTTCTTTTTTTGTTTAGTGACAGTTTATCAAAACAATTGTCCGATGATTGCTAGACCGACCACGAAAAAGATCACAAAAAGGGGTCATCTTCACCGGGAAGATGATACGCAGAAAGAAGAAATCAAAAAATCATTGGCACTCGAGGTTTTCCAACTGAAAGGGCCAACATCGAGACCGACAATCAAGACTTTCGTCCGATGTCGCGCCCAGGATAGTTTACTTGTCAAAAATCTCTATGGAAAAGAATTCCAATATCATACGATGGAATGGGCGACAGAGAGCATCTTTAGTCCGCCTGACGTTAGAGTAATAAACAGACGAAGACGTCCACATAGGTTCCTATCGTAACCCCTTGGGGATTTCAAACAACTTAGACACATCCCCCAACTCGACACAGCGTGCTCTAAAGTCGGTTAATAATTCGACTGGAACAAGCTTGACCATCAATTCAAATTCAAAATTCGTTTTCGATTCATTTGAAAAGTGAAAATAGTGAGAGCCCTTACTAATTGATCTGTCTTGGCATCACGACATTTTATCATCCTTCTATGAAACACCGGGATGCATCAAGGGATACCACTACGAGTAAGGAACACCGGAAACGGAATAGCGAGGGGCTTATCAAAACAACCTCCGTAGCGCCTCATCAAGCACACGGCACAAGACTGAAAATAAAGACCTTACCTAGTGAACTAGAGATTCAAGTCAACGGAGTAGGTGGTATATACTTTGGTTGAGGGCCTGTTCGCTCCGCTCCTAAATGTAACTGTTCTTGTTCACTTGAAGTGAACTGGTTACAGAGCTCGCCTTGCTCTCTTCTTTCAACCAGTGGAATGTTCCGAATTAATATACTGGCGCCAATTAATATACTGGACCCGCTGGTCACCAATTAATATACTGGCGCCTCACCCAAAAACCTACAGGCGCCTGGCCTTTTACCGGATTAATATACTTGCCCTAGAGTAAGAATAGTTTGCCGAAGTGTACTGGACCTCTAATTAAGATACTGGGTCGCCTTGTAGTTGGGATTTCATTTTCTACACCCTTCATGATCCACAACTGGAAAATTAACAGAGTTAATGGACTAAGTATATTGGGGACCATACCTTGTTGTTTCTTTCCTTCATCACCCCTCTGAGATGAGCTCTGCCCAAGGATTACCCTTGAAGAGCGAAGTTTCTGGGCTTTAAGCTCTACATTCTCCCTCAAGGGTTCCACTCTTCCCTACCAGAGAGCCCCCACGAGCCCTAGCATCTTCAACTCCGGCTAGCACTTCCAGACTTCATCAGACCTCCATTCTCAACCTTTAAAACAGCCCCATTGACTCCCATTTGCAATGAACCAGGGACAATGGACATGGTAGCAATCCGCTAACGGAGCGGACCCCATTAACCCCCCTTTCCATCCTTTCCCCCCGGTCAAACGGGAGCGAGCCCTGGAAGGCGAACATCTCATTTTCATTATGGAAGTTTTACTTTGGGGCCTCGATGATTTCATCAATGAATTGGCAAGGAAGCACAAGTAATAAGAGTGAAAGGAATCCCGAAAGGATAAAGTCAGATACAAAGGGCAAGGAAGGCCTCCTAACGTGGGTCAACCCCACTTAACCCTCGGTAGGTAATAAATCTATTGATCGATTAGTGGTTGTGTTTAAAAACCTTTACGCCTAAAAAAAGTCGTGGTTGGGCCACGCAAATCAACTAAACAGCGTGGCATGCATATCATATAGTAAGATGGATAACAAGGGAATAAGGACATTGCATTCAGTATTATTCTTATGAATCTATCCAATAGACAAGTGGGCGGAAACCACTTTAGGATAAGCTATCCGAAATGCTTTCTTAAATACAGGCACCTTCCAATTTGATCCAAAAGGCTATCTTGGAAGAAAGGCTTTTTTTAGCTGAGGCGCCAGTATATTAATTGGGGAGGTATATTAATTCGGAAGGGCCCAATCATCGGTCAAGTTCGGTCCCCTTCGGGCGCCTCACTAACGCTCGCCTTCTCTTCGCTCTGGACAGGAGCACTAATGGACACGGGGAGGGAGCAGGCGAAGCGTGTCGTTCGTAATGGAAAGAGAGCTTCCTTCAGGCGCCTGCCTCTTTGTTGGACCGCGAACACAGTGGTCTCTGACCAGGACCAGGAACCAATTCAAATTTGGATCTTGACATGTCGGTTGTTTTTAACCGTAGGCATCTCGCCAGGAAGTTGGTGGGCTCATCATGAATTAGGTCGGGGTGGCTGGTGGTTTCGGAATCCCGTAGAAAATGCGTCTTTTATGCCTCGGGTATTAGCCACAGCTCGTATTCATTCAGTAATTCTACCCCTTCTTCATTCTTGGACCTCGCTTAAAAATATTTTGACTCTTCCATGCTGTGTCTCAGGAACCTCTTCAATACGGTCCGGATTGCTAGCTCCCGTTCATAGTTCTGCTACAGATGATACACGAGGAAGATTTTTATGGCGGTTCTTCCTTCTAATTACAGGCATATCTATGAATCTTTTCTACCAGATGAAGCAGCAGGCATTGGTTCGTAGAACCTATAAAAAAGAGATGGTTGTGGCGCGAAGTACTCTTGTGCACCTACGTCACTCGGCTCGCGCGCAACCCCGCCCTGTTATGTTATGGAAGAATTGAGCTTATTGTTGGTTATTCAGAGCCAGCAATTGGCTACCGAATTTCGTCCCGTCCGTAGCGCTTCGGAAGTCACGATGGCGTGGCTGAATGTAGAACAGTCCGCGACGGAAGCCTTTGATCAGTAGATTATTTAGAACTTCGGAAGATGGTCAAGGTAGCTTGCTTCCAAGCCACTGCACTAGATGCGCATGTAGTCGTAGCTGTAGTCCTGCCGGTAGCAAAACAAAAAGAGTAGCATAGCCAGCCGATTTCAGCCGCAAGAAAGTAGTCCAGTAGCTAGAAAGCTAGCAGCGGGGCAGTGAGCAAGCAAGCAGTAGCCAAGGATAGGGGTCCAAGTATATTAATCTGGGGTCCAACAAGGTACGAGCTTGAAGTGTGTTCGCGGTCCAAAATTATTAATATACTATAGATTCTTTTCAAATTTTCTTAACAAATGCAAGGAGAAGTTTAGATAATGAGCTTCGCTCAAAGTATACTATACAGCTACGCTACCTCCCGGTTGTCCCGTTGGTCGCCAGTTGTCGAACAGATCGAGTGGCTAACGAAAGGCTCTCTGTAGTCTATCTATGGAGGTGCGGAGCTAGGTTATTGGGATTACCTGCGGAGCGGTAGCACTCCTGCAGGGGAATGATGCCCCTATTTACCAGTCTCAGACTTTGTTCTCAGAGGAGTCTAGCCATGCCCGATGTTGACTATGGTTTCTGGACTGAAAGAAAGAGAACTTCTGCATTCGTCAAGGAGTGCTGTTCGCTTAAGCCATGAATGATGTTATGGTTCGTTTCATCAGCGACATGAGCGGCAACAAGTTGGACTATCAGTCGTGCAGGGGCCTGTCTACTGGTTGACTATAAGAGTCTCGCCGATGCTAGCTACGCACCTCACTTAGGTTATTACACTACCAATGGTACCGACCTACCGTTGCATAATGACTTCCAGTTTTTATGGTATATAAATCAGTCAATGGAATGGGTAGTCAACGATTTTTCCAGATGACTGATAGCAACAATAGCATTACTCATACTTCGCTACCCGGAATAAGAAAACAGCTTCGCTACCTTGGCCTTTGGAAGAACAACTCGTGCCTCGTTACCTTGTCTGTTTAGGGCATTCCTTTCCCATGCATGCATAAAGCTGGAAATGCCTAATAGCTGCCTCATCATCTTTACCGGGTGAGTGGATTGAGCATCAAGTACTCCTCCCTTTGTTGTTCAAACAAGGACTTCACCCGGCGAGGCAATTCGACACCGTGACGTGGTCTAGTTAAAGAAAAAAAATTCATAGGCGACCCCTGTAAGAGGTCCAGTGTCACTCCGGGGGACCGATCCAAACTATTCTTAGCCTAGTATACCAGGTCCAAACTATTAATTTCATCAGAACCTGAAGATAAGAAATCGGTATCAATTCGTTCAGCTGCATAATTCAAGGACATGCGGACTACCTGGTAAAGCCAACACATAGACATAGAGCTTCCCGGTGGAACCATGGGTGAAGGGAGTTTCCCTGGGAGCAATACTAGAGAGGAATCCATTATCCCAGTTGCCAAGTGCTTAGTCATGCTTCTCAAGTGCCACTTCCGATTGAAGACCGGGGGGATTCAAATTCAGTACCCCACTCGAGTACCGACGAGGCCAACTAACGATTCCCAAGCAGACGTTTCTTGCTAGGTCGACTAATGAAAATTCCAAAGAGGGAGTGGCTCAAAGAGGGAAGGAGCTAAGTAGCTTATAGTTGTCGCCTCACAAACTCCCCAAGCTTGATAAGCAGCTTTAGGCCGTTGGTAGGCTGCCTGATTAAACACCTTAGATAGCAACATCATACTTAGCAAGCAAAGAAAGAACTCTTCTTTCCGGTCTCTTCTCTTATACGTCTGAGAGTTCCTGCTACGCATAGGACTGAGTGCCAGTCTTTCCGGTTAGAAGTCTCGCTATGCACCTCCGTTCCCACAGACTGATTCTCTTGCACTCTGTCCCACTCAGTTCACTCGGGACTACTGATACGCCGGAGCAAGAACTACGCCTCTATTCCCAATCGCTCCCTCCCGTTGGTCGCCAATGTTTATACTGGTAATTAAGATACTGGGGTCGGACGAGGTGTGGACCCAATTAATATACTAGAGGTCGCCAATGTTTATACTGGCCAATTAATATACTGGCCTTGCCCTCCTGCTCCCTTCGGTCACCTCACTTCGCTCGCCTGCCCCTTTGGCTAGAATGAAAGCTTCTACGAATCACTTGAGAATAGGAGAAAACTATAATGAAAGAAAATGAAGCTCGCATTCCTCTCATACCAGCTTGCCAATAGATTCTTTTGTTTCTTTCCTCACTTCACTTGCCTGAGCCAAGGCGTAAGGTGCCCCTTCTTTCCAGACAATCCCATGTCTTAAGCTTCCGTCTGAAAGTTCAGAGAAAGAGAATAAGTACTGACATGAAAGTAAGCCAAGCAACAAGACCATGGTTCCAGGGAGGATGCGAACGGAATATTTCAATAACAAGCAAGACCAAGTGACCAAAAAGGCCTTGTCACGAGCTGGACTCGAACCTGCACTTCTGGGACCCAGCGAACTTTCATTCTTTCGTGACTTTGGTTACCCGGTTCACCTGTAAGCTACATCCGATTCGGGGGTTGTTCTTTTTCCGTTTCGAAGGCGAATAAAAATTTGGATAATTGCCTCGACGAAATTAATATACTTGCGGAGTCATATCTAAAAATATATGTCCATTCTTTTTTTTTGATAGTAAGTCATCCTCATTCATCGTCATCGCTGCTTATTTATGCATTCTCCGTTTGATCCAACCATTCATTCTGATCTTTCTTCTGTTAGGTTCTTAGTAGCGCGACCTTTTCTTCTTTTACTTCACATAGCTTTTCGTCTCTTTGATAGCTGGAAGTTCTCCAAAAGTATGAAAAGCTGGAGGACTTTGTACCATCCATTCAAGTGTGGTTGAATTCTTCTCTTCAACAGCCCAAGGGCTTGGAGCACATTTAGTGTTGTTTCCACTGCTTAAAGTGATTGTGACGACCATGAAGAAAGAACGAATCCCAACTACGGATATATAAGAGCCGAAACTGCTCAGAGCATTCCATCCGGCGTAAGCATCTGGATAATCTGGAATGCGACGTGGCATACCCGAAAGCCCTAAGAAATGCATGGGAAAGAAGGTAAGATTCACCCCGAAAGAAGTGATCCAAAAATAGATTTGACCTAAAGTTTCCGGGTATGTCCGACCAAAGATTTTACCCACCCAATAGTAAAATCCTGCAAATAAAGCAAAAACCGCTCCCATAGAAAGTACATAATGGAAATGTGCCACCACATAATAAGTATCATGTAGAGCAATGTCTAGCCCAGAATTCGCTAGAATTATTCCTGTGAGCCCGCCTATGGTGAACAAAAAGATGAACCCTATAGCAAATAACATGGGTGTTTTGTATTGTATCGAACCTCCCCACATGGTAGCGATCCAACTAAAGATTTTGATTCCAGTGGGGACATCTATGATCATGGTAGTTGCGGTGAAGTAAGCATGCATATCAACGTCTAAGCCCACGGTAAACATATGATGAGCCCAAACAAGAAATCCAAGAACACCTATACTGATCATGGCGTAAACTATGCCTAGATACCCGAAGACCGGTTTTCCCGAAAAGGTCGATACGATATGACTAATAATACCGAATCCGGGCAGAATGAGAATATACACCTCTGGATGACCGAAGAACCGAAAGAGATGCTGGTATAATATGGGGTCTCCCCCTCCTGCAGGATCAAAAAAGGTTGTATTAAAGTTTCGATTGGTTAATAACATTGTAATTGCCCCCACCAGTACAGAAAGTGATAATAAAAGTAGAAATGTTGTCACTAGAACGGACCACACAAAAAGGGGTAATCTATGCATAGTCATTTCAGGTCCACGCATGTTGAAGATAGTGGTTATAAAATTGATAGAACCTAAAATTGATGAAACACCTGATAGATGAAGACTAAAAATGGCTGAATCAACTGCTCCTCCAGAATGGCTGGTAATACCACTTAAAGGCGGATAGACCGTCCACCCAGTGCCGCTACCCACTTCTACTAAGGCGGAGCTTAATAGGAGCAAGAGACTTGGTGGCAACAACCAGAATGATATATTATTTAATCGTGGAAATGCCATGTCAGGTGCACCGATCAGAATCGGAACAAACCAATTACCAAATCCACCTATCATCGCTGGCATCACCATAAAAAAGATCATTAAAAAAGTGTGAGCAGTTATTAAAACATTATAAAGCTGATGATTCCCGCCAAGAATTTGAACGCCGTGTCGGGCTAATTCCATACGAATCAGTATGGAGAAGCATGTGCCCATCACTCCAGCAATGGCAGCAAAGATGAAATAAAGAGTACCGATATCTTTGTGGTTAGTAGAGAAGAGCCATCGAACCACCATATGAGGAAAGAGAAGTGGCATAACGCCAACCGGTCCACCCGCTAGTGTATATCCCGAAGTACCGAGAAGTACCCATCCCTTACAGGAATCGAACCCGTGTCTTCGACATGAAAAGACGATGTCCTAACCACTGGACGAAAGGGACCAAAAAGAAATTCCAGCTATGCTACCCAATTAATATACTGGCGTAGGAGAATAAGCAACCTGCGTTGACGAAAGATTGGATCTTGTCCTACTGATTAGAGAGAACTACTCAAAACTTGGAGACCTTATAGAGAAGAAATTGCTCGCCATTGAGCTTGAGCATACCTTCATCTATGCCCCCTTAGAAGTACCAATAAATTGGACACCTTATAGAGAAGTAATTGCTTGCCATTGAGCTTGAGCATAGCTTCATCTGTGCCCCCTTCAAACAAAGTAATGTTTGTTGCAGCTCGAGTCTTTGATGTGAGAGATGAATGAATCTATTGTAAGATTCTGATTCTCCCTGATGTTTGCCTAGGCAACAAGCATCGATTCGATGGGGCTAAGCTGACAAGAGACCAATAACTATGCATAAGTTCCTAAAGCAAATTGTTTATGATCTTCTGGAAAAATGTGCCTTTCTTCCCGGTTTCCCATAATTATGGAAAAATGAATACCTTAATTATTTAAAATAAAAATGACCTTGAAAATCAAATAAATATATATTACCTATTATCCATACTTAACTTATGGGATTTATATCTTCCCATAGTTATGGTCTTCCGGAGCATAGTTATGCTATATGATAGCAGGTTCAAGGAGCGTACGAATCTAAAGAATAATAGATTATGAATAGTATAGATATTGCAGAACTCTCATTTTATCTTATTGCAAAACAATTAATTTTCTCTTTAAGACCAGTTTATACTTGCTTATGCCTTTACATTTTTACTGTTTTTGAACACTCTTACTTATTCATTGGGGGTGTCTTTACTTCGCTCAACCAGAGATTATCATTTTCTACCTCAAGGATATATAACAGTTGTGATTGTCATTATAGCGGCAACCCAGAATGGGTTTGTATAGCAGACTTCACCCCCTGTCATATGTTTTCAGAGTTTTATCTGATGAATATGATATATGGCTCTAAGAGATTTGCTTGTTGTTGTGGCTGTCGTAAATTATTTGTTACAATAAATGCGGATGTAGATATGGAAATGATTGGATATTCTTTCGAAAGTGGTATCGAAAGTGGTAACGAAACGGAATCATCATACAATGATAGCGATGTTGAAAGGGCTAAAGAAAGAATACATTGGCTATTTCCATTAGATGATAGCGATGTTGAACCAGAGACAGAAATATTAGAAGAAGCCAATTTAATTTAATCATAAGCTTGAAACTATGATTATTTAGCCAACTTTTATACTCTTAATGCGTGAGTAGGTTGGAGACGAGTCTACTATCAGTAAGAAGCGCCATCTCTCTTAGCTACGCTTACTACATCTCTAAGGCAGCGTATATATGAGAGCCCTTTAGACTACGCATAGACTAGCCCTTTCTATGCTACTCACATTGCTTCCCTTCTATGAAGCCTATGACCTTCAATTAATATACAAAGATCAATTTCTTAAAAATGTAGGGAATAACCACCCCTCCCAGCTAATAAACAGAATCTAAAATCTGTATATTGATTAGATTTAGTCACTGTTTTAACATAATAATAATATTGTTTTACAGTTTCATCGACCTTCTTTTCTATTGTTTTTACTTTCTTATGGGTAACTTGATTCATTATCAACTCTTTAAGATTGGAAATTGGTTTATCCAACTCCCATTCACTTAAGTCTGCTCTCATATTAATTAATATGAAGTGGTTAACCAATAGTAGTGGATGAGGAAGGTCATTAGCAAAAATCTCAGTGTACCATTGTGGTAAGTTATAGGAGTGACTCAGAGGAGTAATGAAATTATCGTGTACTGTGTATATAGAACTCCTCTTATTATGGAAGACTTTAGAGAGCAGTTTCATAGCAATATAGGCATCCTTCTGATGAATAAAGTTCACGCAGGTAGAAATACCTGTCTTACGACTATCTCGATCTTTTGTAGGAAATCGGAAAGTAACCTTATGTTCTTCAGTCTTCTTGCTTTCTTTTTTGAATAGTTTCACCCTAAGAACTTCTTTCTTATATTTGGGATAATCCTGTGTAGTCCTGAAGTATTCTGTATCATAGATCACTGCTCTATCTATATAGGAGCATAAAAAACCAATATTATTAATCATATTCATAAATGCTAGTATATCAGGATACTTTATTTGAAAATACTTCCAACAGTTAGTAGCTAATAGGTTACATTCATGATAATGAAGTAAATCACCATAAGAAGTAGTGATATCATCTATCATTGATGCAACTGTCTTACCATATATCATAGGCATAAAGAGGGATTTCACCAGCTTACGATTCAACCTTGGTTCTATCACAGGAAAGAGCTCAGGCATTAATTCCTCCAAGAAGGTACGCAGCCCAGAAAGAATAAAGAGATAAATATCTTGGATTTGACCATCTTTATTTGGTAGAAGATTTCTTAGAAAACCTATCTCTGCGTTGAGAAGAAAGTAACTCACGATTTGATAAGCAGATGCAGATGCATCTTGACTAACTGGTACAGTCACATATCTGCTTATCAAAGAAATTCGATTATCCATATGGGCAACAACCTTAGATAAGAACTAAAACGGGTCACTTGCATTCTTTGAAAACTCAATAAGAGAAGTAGTGCTATCATTATCAATAATGACTGGGTAAACATATTTTTTATACCATGATGAAGCATTAGAATAATTATCATGTTTTTTATACTTAAATGCTGCAGCAGCAGCGTATAATAAATTGGTTTCATCATAGGTAACAGTAGTTTTATCCATTTTATTTGAAAAAACAATCAAAGATTTTGCGATATCACGCTCATGAAAATGTAAGAGACCGGTACGGTAGATTCGACCACGGAAGTCCAAGAAAGCAGGAAGATAAAACTCATAACCTCGGTATGCATTTGCTCTATCTAGAATGAAATCTTCAAACCTAGCTTGCTGCACACGCTTAGTGAATTCCAATTCCAATTCAGATATATTTTTATATATCATTCTAGCAGCTCTATTATTTAAGTACGATTTATGTAACACGGGATAGGAATCGCGCATTTTCACATAGGATATTCGTCTATCCATAAGCATACCTTCTGATTCTAACAAGGAACAATTATGAAGGATAAAATCTAACATAGTCTCATTGATTCGGAAAGCAGTAGACTGTATATTATTCAAAGTAGAAAACAAAGCAGGAATATCCTTTAGAATAATATTGAAATGATTACTATCCCGAGATGCTAATAGACTAAAACGATTATAATCCTTAGACGATATTGTCAGATAACCACCTGTCAACTCATTAAGTTTGATATCACCCCCTCTTTCTAAGCGCTTAGGATTGAGATTCCACTTTCGAGGAGAAACAATCATTGGAAGATTCATTCTCAATGGTAGTAATTTGAGATTGAAATTACATTCAACACAAGGATAGTTCACTTTTTTAGTACCCTTTTGATTCAAAGTGTTCTTAAACTTCATAGTAACGCTAACTATGGTGATAAAATTTCGATCAACAAGAAAACGAATCAAATTACGACCAATTGTCTTTTTTCTTGATGGACCAAGGTGAAATTGACTTCGTATTGCATCATCCAGATGTTGAACCAACGACGCAACCTTCACTCTGGGTTCCCCTTCAAAAATCTGTTTAGAAAATAAGTTAGCAAACACATAAACTATGATAGCTTCGATAGTATGAATATTATGGTCACCATTTAATGCTTTTACTTCATCTTCTTCTAACCCACACCGCTTCTCCTTCAAAAAATCTTGAGCTGGTTGGAGTTCCTCACCCAAACTGTTGCGTGTGAGCATTGTCATAAGTGGCATGTATTGGTTATATATATTGGAAATAGAAAAAGACATAGTGAGACCTTCGATATAACGCTGAAAATCAAATAGTAAGTCAATAGATTTACTATTCTTATTACTTTTTATATCATCCATTATCTTCAGATACTTACCCCTGAATTGATCCAATAATTCCATTACTTCATAATTATATAGAGAGGTGTCAGTTGGAGAATCTTCTCTTTCCACACTCATTGAAGAGTACACTTCTTTCTAGAATTTATCAATTGAGACTGTCTCAGAGGTGTTTTTGATTGATTCTCCTGTCAAAGATGAAACATCAGAGTGATCAGATGAACCGTCAGTGCTGTAGAATAACTGAATGAAATAAAAAGAATTACATCTAAACCCACCAATGCAATGGTAATAAGAGTTGGCCCGCCTATCTAGAAAGTGCATCATAGTGTGCGTTTAAAATGGATTTTTTGAAACTTTTTGACCTGCTTTTTAACAGCCTAACTACGCCCCAGTATGGGAAGAAAGGCACATTTTTCTAGAAGATCATAAACAATTTGCTTTATGAACTTATGCGTAGTTATTGGTCTCTTGTCAGCTTAGCCCCATCGAATCGATGCTTGTTGCCTAGGCAAACATCAAGGAGAATCAGAATCTTACAATAGATTCATTCATCTCTCACATCAAAGACTCGAGCTGCAACAAACATTACTTTGTTTGAAGGGGGCACAGATGAAGCTATGCTCAAGCTCAATGGAAAGCAATTACTTCTCTATAAGGTGTCCAATTTATTGGTACTTCTAAGGGGGCACAGATAAAGGTATGCTCAAGCTCAATGGCGAGCAATTTCTTCTCTATAAGGTCTCCAAGTTTTGAGTAGTTCTCTCTAGATACTGGGGGCTGGCGTATCAATTGGAGAGTCAGCTCTATAATACCTAGGATAGGGAGCCCCAAGGGTTATTCATTGGCAAGCAAAGCAAGGCCTAGGTATGCAGGGGTGGAGTGATTGCCAGCTAAGGAGTTTCAAAGGGTTTCTTCTCTGGAGTGGGTAGGTTTCATAGGGGGTATCAGTATCGAATATACACGAATGAGCCATGTCCTAGTCAACGCAAACTCAAGGTTGAGCTTTCTTAGCCAGGCCTAGATAACGATAACTAGAACCCTGTCCAAGCCTCCAGTTAAGTTCTCTAAGCCAAAGGTCTTCTCCAGCTAAGTGAGAGGGGAGATACGCTTCTCAGGCGAAGTCCAAGGCATTTGTTTATGGTCTCGCTACCTACCTTCTTTAAAAGCTACCATAGGGATTCCACCTAAGTCAGAGGGAGCACCAAGGGGTTGCTATCAAGGTTCTACTTTCTCTGTTTTAAGGCTAGCATAGGTAGGAGCTTATATGGCATCAGCAGTAGACGGTTCCAACTTCACTTGCCTCTAAGGGCCTACGCACTTTTCCGTAGGGGATTTGATCTTTCTTCAAGGAATCTTGATTCAATCCGCAGGAGAAGTAGTATGGTAGCTCACTAGGCTCATTACCTTGATGTAACAGGTGCAAATCCTGTCCCTGTATCAGCTAATATCCAGTCTTCTCTCTTATTTCTTTATCTATCCAACGCGCCTGAATACCCCAAGGGTCGGGAGACTTCTTTTGTTAGTAGTGAGTGCGAAGCTGAGGCGCCTGAATACCCCAAGGGTCGGGAGGGACTCATGGTTTAGATAAGCTTCAATACTGTGTGTGTTAGACTTCCCCCCTTCAAGAGCTCCGCTAGTTAACATAGGGGACTAGCCTGTCGTATAGAAGAGATAGAGTCTATCCCTAATTGATTGAGTATGAAACACTTATAATTAGCAAGCGAAAATCTTTCTTTAATGATAGAATTGTTGCAATCACTATCTGATATTTGAATTGAATGAAGGTACAAAAGAAATTGGTACTTGAGCTGGAACTCTCGCATCAGCTGGATCACCTTACGCTATTGGAAAGGCTAAGTGCTTTCGAGTTGAAAAGGAAAGCTAGCGAAGCTAAAACAAAGATGACAAGCAAATCCCTAGAAAGCCTCTTTAAAGGCCATCTTGATTAAAAAAAAGGCTTGGGGGCTCTGATGCGTACTGGCAAGTATCTCAAATGGTCCCCTCTTTTTGAAGGCTCATTCAACTTGCTTATCAAAGGATGCTAGCAAAGCAAAGAGGAGGGAGACGGCATGCGGAAGGTAAGGAGGAGTGGTGCAACTGATCTACGAGCACCCTTCGGTATACAATATCCGTATGTAAAGTAAATTTCTCTCGTAGGCCCGCTTTTGTTTGAAACTTCTAGTTTGAGGGACTTCACCGCTAACGAGCATCGATAAGCTGTCGCAAGCAATCAATCAAAGCGATTCCCTTCCTTATTATATAGAATCCATCTCGGGCCCTGCCCTTGTCTACAACTATGCTATCTCTATCACTGCAGGGTCGATCTGCACCTGGATCAGATATGGAGATTTCCGCTCGCTACGCACCTCTGCTTTGTTGGGAGGCGACTATAGGGAGTGTCGTAAGAATACTACTCCTTCCCTTTACTGTATCTCTCCGCCCGACGGTACGGAAGAAGAGTGCTGCCAGGACTGGGAGTGCGGGAAAGAAGGACTAAAAGCCAACTGCTACACATAAGCCTTATCCGTGAAGAAAGCTCTGATAGCTTAGCTCATCCCAAAGTGATAACATGTTTTTCTGAGTAGTTGTACGATCGCCCGATAGAGGTGCTCATGAAAAACGCAAACTAGAAATAGCTGGGGAATGGCGTATTTTGGCATTGTACTACCAGTTACCTGTGAGCCCGGGCTCATCCATTTAGGCCCAACTAGGAACACGTGGAACCAGGCTCGGGAACAGTACTAGTAGAGGGGTAGTCGAAAATAGACTTTAGAAACAGCAGTTATTCCTAGGGCGTTCGAGATTATGCTCCTAAACGCACCTTTTCCTGGTATGCATCATGATCACCCATGCCCAGATCGTTACGCCTTTCTATTAATCTACTGGATCGGTCTATGCAAGCTAATTGTAACCCAAAAGCAAAAGAAAGGTAGCGAAGCTAATGGTTTCTACTAAAGCATATTCGCGATTTCATCACCTTGCCTAATAGTTTCAGAAAGTAGACTAGATTCCCTACGCATAAACTCATAATTTCTCGAAATCCCTTCGTTTCTTTCTTCGTTCGTCTACCCCTCCTTGTCCCATTGCTGCTCGGTTCTCTAATTGACTTGGAGGTGGCGAACAAGTTCCTATCTCAGAAACTCCCGATAAAGGTTCTCAATGATAGATTGATCACCCGGTATTAAAAAGTAGCGTTCTCGTTCATATTATATATATATAGTATGCCTTAGGAAAGAGTACAATTGAGCACTAGTGTATTCAAGTTCTTCCTAGAATAAGAAAGAAAGTTCGCCCCTGTGAGATAAAATGACTTGGAGCTGGCTCGTCCCTGGTATTAGTGAGGTAGGCAGCCAACTTCTAGTAGTAAGCATGTACGAAGATCCACACATGTGTCCCGGATGAGAAGAACAAGGGTGCCGCTAATTCCCAAGTCATAAAGTATGGCATTGAAAAAGACAAGTCAAATCCCCGGTTTCCCATAGGTGAATCTGCATAGCTACCTAAGTCCGAGTTTCCCGAAACCTCGGTATAGCGAAGTGGTAGATAACTCTAGGGGTTGCTGGCTTCCTATCCTTTGTAAAGGCATATAGATCAGTGAAGCTCAGTCTTAAATCCTTGTAATGCCTGGGCCACACAGTGCCCCTTGAAACCTTGGTACTGGTGAAGCGAGAGACGAAATCTGAGTTTCCTACCTTGTTCTTTTCCCTTGTCGAGAAGTGAGGATCAATTAGGTTAAATCTACCCTTTTCCCATTGTTCTATGATTCTACGATTATTCACCGAGATCAATTTCCTTTAAGAGAAATCTTTGTTATAGGCCACTTCGATGATAGCTTGTACGTCTGGAGTGAAAAAAGTGGCGTTATAGCTCATATTTTATGGAAAGGTGTAATTTCCCTGTCTTTTAGAGTTGGAGCTGCTAGGCGTAACTTCTTTAAATTTAAAGAGTATGGCAAACTGGATATATAGGGTGGGTGTACATGTGGGCGACTGAGTAAGATTGGAATTAGGAGACTTCAGGTCCATCTGAGCTTGGGGCTTCAGAGCATAACTTCCCTAAATAAGTACTATGTGTGCGTATGAAGCAAAACCTTTCTTTGTTCTCCCATTGGTCGGTCTGGGAGCGATGAACAAATTCCTTTAACAGAATCTTTGATAAGCACTTTCAATGATGAATCAAATCACACAACACACACACACATCCAAGATGGAAAACTCGCATTGTAGCTCGTTTTTTATGTATAAGTTGTCGGTACAATTGAACTACCAAAAACGGAGGCTGCGGAGCGGAACCTCGTATTAATTATAAGTACGCGTACGTGAGAGTCCTTCTTCTATTGACAAGTGCCCGATCGATTTCCTATATAAGAAACCTCCGGAAATGATGTGGGATGGTAGATTAGACCCAAAAAGGCTTGAAATGCAGAATTTCGTATGGCAAGAGGAAGGGCTCAAACGCAAGCACCTTAGGAGGTACCTCCATGCGCACCTCTCATTGTTATTTGTAGCAGATCTAGACATCGAATCGACAACTTGCCCACGTGACGTTTCTAACTATTCCTTAAGAGACATGGATGAAGGAGGCAGTCGCTCAACCCTATGTTATGGACCGCCACCCCTTCTCTAGTGAGCTTCAAGTACGCTCTTCTCTTTGATGAATGAAACCAGGATAGTATTTTGAGATGCGGGAAGCCAAGATAGATAGTTCTCTCGAGAGCGGAAGCGAGACGCCAAACCACCGCCCAAAGCTTAGCCGGTCCTTCGCAAGTCAGGTGTGAATCTTTATTAGCATAACCTTATTAAAGTAAAGAATCGGTACAAACAAGAAAGACTCGCGAGTAATATGATTCAAGATCTTGATCTTGATTCTACTTCTTGAATCTTGGAATCTTTGATCTTGATGGAATGCGTGCTGATAGGATGAGATGGGATGGTCTCGTGGATCACACGTGGAGAGGAGAGCCTCATCCAATGTTGGGAGCTATCAGTCACGCTTAACAGTAACGCTAAGGCCCAGGTCCGTCACGCTAACTGGAAAGCGAATAGTGGCTATCAGGTAAGGTGCGTAGCAGCGAAGAGTAGTGATAAAATCTTAAGCCCAGTACTAGAAGCGAACGCTAACTGTTGCTATTGCTTTTCACTTCAACAGTGGCTATCAGGTAAGCGATTTGGCTTTCACTTCTTATACGCTTAACTTCAACTGTGGCTTTCAGCACACTCATGAACGAACTCTTGCTATTGCTTTTCACTGTCAATATGAAATCAGTAACTTTCAATCTTCACTTTCACTTTGAAATCTGAATAATTCAAAATACGGGGTTTCTTGAATTGTTCAGATTCGATACCAGTCCTCCAGGCATCAGTTTAAGCCAAAAATACGAGGTTTCTTGAATTGTTCAAATGTCGGGGCTTTAGGGCAAAAAGCGGGTTGAGGCCAAAAACACGGGGTTTCGTGATCTGTTTCACATCCAGCAAGAAAACATATGCGCGTTAGCGCCCCTTATCAATCAAGTTCTGGCTTTAGGCAAGTAATAGGCGCTCAGGAGTTCCTTCCGGCTGATTGGCCATGTCCCTTTCCCCCCGTTAGCTAACCGGCCTAAGTGGGCCTTCCTTACCGACTACTACTGACAACTGACCTAATACCGATTCAAGAAAGAAAACGACTACGGCCAAGAACAAGCAGCCTGACGGAACCTAGCACCTCGACTTGAACTGGTTTGCAATCCTCTTCACTGAGTCAACAGCCAGCCATTACTGATCAAAGGCAAGCGCTGACCTTCACTAGAACTAGAACCCAATCTCGATTAAGCAAGAAAAGAAGCTACGACTTTCGTGCCTGACGTAACGACAGAATCAATAAGCTTAGTCGCTGATAGGTCTAGCAGGCCCTGTCTCTCCATATGCTGGCTCAACTTAATCTCTAGTCTAGTCTCGATCTACACTTAAATCAATGAATTCCGCCCTCCCTATTTCTTTCTTTCCCTACTGAAATTTCGTGCCCCTACTTGTTGACTGGATTGGAAACATCAGCATGAGCCGACTCACCTGACCCCAATGACTTCCCTTTCGGGGCTAGCTCTCCTTCGGACCCTTGCCTCTCCTTTGAATTGATCCTAATCCATTCCGATGCCATGTCTGCTATATAAGCCCCCGAACTAGCCAAGCTCGGGTCTACCCTAGAAAGTAAGGGTGCGCCCTGTCCCTGCTACGAACTTATTCTAGGTCACTCCTCCCCTCACCCTACTATTGATTGCTTACGAATCTGAACAAGCATACTAGATCTTTCCGGCATTCTCATTCATACCTCCGGGGGACCCTTAGGCTTAGGGAGGCGAGCTAACAGGGAGGGGAGCGAAGTGACATGCGACTGTTAAGGAGCTAACAGCGGGAGTCGTTATGTAGTAGCTCTTAGCTATATCATAGACTCTCGGAATACGAATGAGATCAGTCTCCAGAGCCATTGAGCCAAGGCCGAGAGCAAGAGAATCATAGGAGCAGCTAAGTTACCTAAAAGTGGGCACTTACTCCGGCTAGCTGTCTATCCTTAACATGGGTAAAATCCCTCCCCAAAACATATGCACCAGTGTTTTAGCGAGGAGGTACGAAGCCCTTGTTGTTCCGAGGTGCGGGAGCTCTATTCGTAAGTAAGAGAACATGAATGCCACCTATCATGCCTTATTCCATCTAGAAGCCAATACTCGGCTTTTACAGGAGACCTCCAATCAAACCCAGGCCTGTTTCATACTCGACAGTTCAGAGGTGGTAGACCAATCCCGAAGAGGAGGTTATTTACTTGCTTCCGAAGGTATCCGGTATTAATAATAAGGCGAAGTGCGAAGCATATATTAATTGGGACGGGGAAGCAACTTGAATAAGTCGGGGTGCGTGTAGCGAACTAATGAACTACTGTATAGCTGTATGTGTATTGACTTGAGGTAGACCAACGGGGGGACTTGAGGTAGTATCAACGGGAGATGGAACAAACAAGGGCTACGACGGCCTGCTCGGGGAATCCTATTCCAATCCGATCCGTCAGAGGTGCGAAACTTTGTTTCTTATGCGCTGGGGGAAGGAGGGAGCTGCAGACTCAAGGTTTCAATACTTAACTTAGGCCCCCAATTCATTGTCCTTCTCATGATCATCCGGGATAGAGGGTTATAAGTGTGTAGCAGTTGAGTTTGAATAATTCTTAGATAGAAGTCATTGTGATATAGCGTATATAGTTAGAAGGAAGGCGCCGGTATATTAATTGGGGACCGATCCAAACTATTCAGAGAGATTAGTCAGATTGCTTGGTTGGCTAAGAAAGTGGTCTTTCGCTTCGATACAAGCATACCTAAGAAAAGGAAGGCCTCAGTTCGGACTAAAAGAACACTACCTGACCTGCACATTCTCATTAGAATTTTCATACTAACCCAACTATTCACAGAAAAGACCCTCTTTACTACCTATGGTTGGATGCCCGGGGAACAAGGAAATTCTCACTCATTGCCAGCCCTAGAAGATCTTTAATATCTTACCAGACGTTATTACCAACTCACTCATTTTTTCTCTTTCTATTCAATCCCTCCAATCCAAAGAGGAGTAGACAAGAGAGTAACGTGTATTCTCTCACTCTTTTCTACTTGCTTCTGTAGCTCATTTGCTCGCTCTGGATTGATGGTTTGATTCATCTCCGCTCTTAGTTGATTGAGTTCTTCCAGCTCTTGCGTAATATACTGGATCAGTCACCTCTTCAATCGATGCGGGGACTGGGGAAGTGCTCACTGGAAAGAATCTCATTTGGATACTCTATATTAGATGTCGAAGCTATTGAAAGACTTACCGGAAGTGAGAAAATCGATCCTCAAGTGCAACTTCGTAAGCAAAGACCTTCGTAAATGATGTCGGCTGACCCTGGTTGCTTCGAATGCGGATTTCGTATCAATTCTTGTTTGCCCAGCGCAATCCTCTCTATCTCTCTTGCCTATCGAAATTCGACCAAAGATGTTTGGCACTCATTAGGTCTCTAAAACTCAATGAATATTATTTGGATTCCTGGAATCTTATTTAGAACCTCTGGCCTTTCGCAAGGTGGGACACAACACTTGTTGCTTGCCTGCCTTCTGCTCTTGTTCGAGACATCTAACTATAGGAATTCGACTCACAATCTCAGGTACCAGCATGGTTGACTATTCGATCAACCAACTAGAATCTCTATCAGTAATGGGATTTTCTTTAGTTCAATTACCCCTGACTAATCAAGTGTTTTTTACGCTTCGTTAGCTGCAACGGGTGGTAATCGGGCTTTCTCCATTTCCCAAGGCAATCCAGAGTACCTAATATGTAGCAAGAAGCAAAGTGAGAATTTCGATAGATTTCGTTCCGCTTCCTTCGGGTGCCTCCCATAGAATATATAGCGATTAGCGCCTCAAAATAGTGAAAATGATAGATGCCCCATAAGAAATAGAGAGCGATAGAGTCGCTTCGCTATCTAAAGTCTAAGCCCTTAAAAGACCGCCCCGAGGAAGAAGAAGAAGTGGAAATGATAGATGCCCCATAAGAAAAAGAACCGGTGGAAGGGAAAATTCAAAAGTAGTAAACGATAGCACTTGTAAAACGCTATGTAAAGTTTCAACAACATTTCAAAAATGCTGTGGTACACTTCAACAGCGTTTTTGAACTGTCATAAAAGGTTTTTAGCAATAGTAAAAAAATCACTCATAGCAATAAATTAAACGCTATGAATAAATTTGACAGCAAGAGATAAACACCATTAAATATAGTTGACAGCAGAATTCAAACGCTATGCCAAGTTTTTAGCACTTCAGCATAAACACTGTAAAATGCATTACTAACATCCATAAAACGCCATTAAAAATGGGCTTTTTACAGCGTTTACTCTATTGCAATGGTATGTTCCTGACTTATGTGGCATGTCGTTACACAACATAGTTAAAAACGCTGTTAAAGGCTTCTATAGCATTTTATAAACGCTATTAAATGTCCAGTTTGTTGTAGTGTAAATTAAGGTATGAGATTTTGAAATGGTAGAGGGATATTATTAATATAAAGAGTTATAATTATATACTAAAAATGACTATAGGTTTGGAGATTCTCCATTTGACAATTACTTTTTTATATCATTTGTTTTAAATTTTACAGTATAATATGTCAAAAGAACATGATTTGGTAATATAGCTAAATTCAGTAGATGAATCAAAATAATAGGTACCTATTTTTTCTAAGAAAAAAAGAAAGGATCTGTATTTTGTTCTTATTCTTTTTTGATAACATTAACTTCTTAGTAGATGATTATATAAGAATTATCTAATGAAATTAGGATTATTATTTGAAAAAATTAAGAATAATCTTTCATATTTAAGCTAAAATTGATTTAGTGTGAGTTATCACTTATTTGAATTCAATTAAACCAAATTTACGGCATAAATGCAATTAGTAAATTCATTAAAAAAATGTCATTAATATGGTAAGTAATGAGGTGATTAATGTCAATATGAGTTATTTTTCCATTTATTTTAATTTAACTTGATCTTTTACAAAGCATTTTGAATAAACAAAATAAAAGAAGTAAAAGATATAAACTTTGTACGTGGGAAAAATGAATAATGCTTGATAAAATATATATTCAACTTGGTTCAATGACCGTGATTTCCATAATGCTATGAAAAAACTAATTTATTCCTTAAATTACCTTTTACATGGTGGACACACACCCACACACACACCATATACATACATACATACATATATACATATATATATATATATAATGTTATTTGATTTTGTTTTTATGCTTTAGGACATGTACACATGTGTTGAAAGTGGCTTTTAAACTTAAATCATATTATATAATTGTAAAATAAAATAACTTACTCTTCTCCTTTTAACTCTCTCATAATATTTTCATTTACATCATCCATATTTCCAAAAAAATTGCATGTTTCTTGGTTCACTCATTAATTATTATAAACTAAATTTTTCGTACTCTAAATTCTTATCCAATCACTTCAAAAATCATTATGGATATTTTCACCTGAGTGTTTTCAAATTTAAAACATTAAGAACATAAATAATGTCAATATTTTAACTACGAATGTGTCATTCATTTACCCAAACAAATTTACTATGCATAACTAAGAAACCTAAATTTATAGAAAAATTATTTATTTTAGCAAAAATTACTAATTTTAGATTCATATTGAACAATAACATGATAACATTCACATAACGAATAAAAGCTTTATAAAAATAATAACCAATTCAGATAACATCTTACTTACCTAATGGAGTTTATTTCATACACAATGTTAACAAAAATTAAACCTCTAAATAAATACATAAATTCCAGATTATATTCTACATCCTAACCATGTTATACGTTAGCTTTCCTCAAATACCCATATACACCAAGTCTGATACTTACATGCTTTTTGTTTAATACTTTCCTATGAGATTTTGATGAGTTTTATATATTTTTAATACGGAATAACTTTCTACAAGTTTCATTTGATCCTGTAATTTTTTTTTCTAATTCTTTTATTGTTTACTTAATTTCAATTAAGACAAGAAAGTAGTAAAGGAGAAATGAGAGAGGATCCATTTAAGGATTTGGGAAGTTCTGGTGACGTGATTTCTCATTTAATCCGTTCTTTCATATTGAAATGTTTCCAACACTTTATATTATAATACCAATCTTTGTACTGTAGTTTCATTTTGGTGACTAGCAACATTAGTTTCCTTAGTAATTGAAATTGTGGGATACGAAACAATGGTTCAAAGAGTAAACCATATAATTATGTATTATCATTGGACATTTCTAAGATTTTTAGTTTCATTGTAATATGTTTTATAGCTCATATTTTTTGAGTGTTTGACATTATTTTTTTATGACTACTAATCGCATGTAGACGAATTTATAATTTTTTCCATTATTGTACAGTGGTACCGTATGCATTGTGCAATTTTTTTTATGGTTTTTATATATGCGCATAGTTACTGGAATTGGTCTACCGTGTATGAGTTATTTTATCAATAATGATCTCTCAAAACAATATTATAGGCTTATAGCTTAAAATTTGATGTATGCATCTGCATAATTATTTATAGGTGTATTATGTAATTATTTAAGTCTCATTTTGTATGGTGCATAAATGTAGTTGTACAGACATACACAGTGACTTGCAAATGTGTTTTCTGGATAAATAATTTTGAATATTCAAAATATAAGGAATATTTAAATGTAAAATATATTTGGATATAATGGTATTACTCGAGTTAATCATAAAAAATATACTCAAATAGATTTGCAAAAACTATAGTTGGTAATCCGTGTGCGTAGCACGGATTCGCACTAGTATTATATCATATAGTAATAGTTAACATATTTCTATATGAAACCAACAATTACTCGTATAATTATTACATTCAAACAACTGAAAAACACATTAATCACATAATGAAATATGATATACAAACAATTCGATACATAATTTAAACAAAATCACCATCTTCACATAAAATGCATAACCGTATAGATGCAGTAGTTTCAAGACAATCAAGTTTACACAATTAGTGCTAACAATGATGTAGCATTATAAAAAATTGCAATTCGAAAGCTTCTTTCGGACCTGTAGTGCTTGAAGGAAATTTTGTTTCATTCCTCCTATTGACTTGAAGTTTGGGCATCATGAAGCTTTCCTTTTAAGTTCAGGTCAACCATTGCCAGAGTAAGCCCAAGTTCAGTCAGCACCCATTATCACAGTGTCCTATAATGATATATACAAACAATTTCAGTACAAGTAGAGTCACCATGCATAATAGGATGGAGAAACCTATAAGAGAAAATAGTGTGATGTGCTAATTTAGTAATACATCTAGTAACATGTAATGTATAGTTAAAGATCATTCAGTATTACCATCTTATAGTGAAGTCTCTTGCTCTTTTAGCTACATCGTGATCCTTGGTTGAGTACGTTAGTGGTTTGTACCAAATGAAGTCTAATATGATCCATATTCTGCCTCTTTGGGCAGCCTATAAGTTCATTAATATCATAGATAGATGTTCATGCATATTATAAAGTTTACACTAAAAAAGAAAGAAAAAGAGAAGATTGCATGGGAGCATCAGTTACTTATTGCTTATATGGACCAGGTAACACATGTAAGAGTTTGATGGTTGTCCTGTGATTTGCATTCAGTCATTATAGCATTCAACTGAAATTGAACACTGAACTTTAGCTGGTATCTATGCTATACTATTATTATTGTGAAATCAACAGTCGCACTTTCTATTTCTTTTTGTTCGTGCCCAGCTCTCTATTTCCTTCCTTATCCTCCTAACCCTAGATAATAGCGTCCCCTATATTTGTGCCTTTTCCTATCGACGACGTTGAACTCCCCTCCTAAAGCCGTCGCAAGCCCCTTCAACTTCGAATCTTCACTCGAATGACATCCACCCGCCTTCGCCACTCCGTCCTTTTTGACTCTCATTATCCAATCGTCGGTGCCATTGCGGTCATGAATATCTTCTCATGTGGTGGATTCGATTGTTCATTCTAAAGCTTTTTTGGGGTCTTTCTTTCTTCCTCACCTGATGGGTATCACTTCTCTGTAGAATTGAACCTTCTTTTGTATGCTTTTTCATGCTTCTTCTTTTCTAAATCAAATACATAATATTTTTTATTTATGGTTCTTTTGCTCAGTTCCCCTTTATATTACTGTGCCTTGCCCTCAATTTGAAGACAAACAGGACCTAAACATCCGATTTAAGGTGTAATTTTTTTTAAGGTTTTAGTTTTCCTGCTTGCTTATTGTTTAGGTTTTATTATCTAATACAACGGATCAAGCGAATTTTAGTATTTTCTTTATTTATAAGCATGAACTTAACCTTTCTTTAGTTCGACATCAGTGGTATGTTGATCTAAGTATTAGTCAGAACTAAGATTTGTTTTCTATTAGTAGAATAGCATGGCAGCAAAGACCCACTTCTTCGAAACAAATATTCTGTTGCTTGCACGGTATGCTACTAAATGAGTATTATTCTACTTATTTTTTTTAGATAAGTTCTAAATAGTGAAACTGCCACAATTATATTTTACCCAAGTTCTAAATAGGGAAAAAAATACAAAGTTCCCTTCACGTTAACCATTGCATAACTACAATAGAGGTTTAAGTTCTAACCAAAGAAGGTAGCTATATAATTCTTATTTTGCAATTGTGGATGTGATTTTTCTTATGAACTGTAGTATAGGTATTTATAGTATAAGTTCTAGCCACACAAGGTAGCCATAGGATGTTATTTCCATTGTTCTTTGATTTAAAGCTCCAATGCAAGTTATATGACAAATATAAGTATTTATATGTACTCAGAACATTACCACTCTTATGTAATGATTCTTTTCCTATCAAATATTTGTTGCATCTAAAGTAGGAAAATTCTACAAATAATATGATATGCTAACTCATGAGTATATCCATTCATCTAGATGTAAAGCAAAAAATACTTGAGATGAATGGAAAACACAGTGACGGCTGTAACTACAGTGTAGGTGATTTAGATTTACCATTTATTAGAGTATTTACATTCGCCATTTATTTAAAGTTTTTGACTATCATGCACCTGCAATTTATCATTTTTCAACATTATTTATTAACCATTATTTATAGAATCTACCATTTTGTTTCTTTAAGCCAAAGTTAACAAATACAACGTAATAGGCTGTCATAGCAAAGAATACTTACAGAATAGTATGGCAGCAAAGACCCATTTTATCGATACAAAATATTATTGCTTACAGTACAATGATATAAATGAAGATTATTTTTCTTTCTTATATTTTTTAGACAAGCTCTTAATACTGAAACTGTCATAACTATATTTTACCCAAGTTGCTATCATCAAGGGAAAAAATAGTTTCCATCATGTTAACTATTATTTAGCTACAATAGAAATTTAACTTCTAACCAAAGAAGGTAACTATATAATTTTTATATTGCAAACATGGCTGTGGTTTTTTATATGAATTTTACTAGATATGTTTTTCATGTTTTTTACTTCATTAGGTGATCAAAAAATTGCTCAAATCATTACAGTGTGGTAACTTCATTGCCTTTCACTGTTCTTGGATATGGAACTCCAATGCAAGTAATATGACAATTACAGGTATTTATATGAACTCGGAACATTACGTCTCTTATAATATAATGATCATGTTCCTATTAAATATATGTTATATCTATAGTGGGAAAATTATACGAACTATGTTATTGATTATATCCATTCATCTAGAGGTTAAAAAAATAATACTTGAGATGACCAGAGAACACGGTGAATGTGAATGGCTGCAACTACAATGTGAGTGATTTATGTTTGCCATTTATTTAGATCATTTACGTTCGCCGTTTATTTAAAATTTGACTTCTTTATCATGCATCTGGATTTTATTATTTTTCTATATTATTCATGAATCATTATTTCTAAAACCCATCATTTTGCTTCTTCGAGCCGAAGTTAGCTAATATAATGTGATAGTTGGCATGACAAAGAAAACTTAAATAAAGTAGAATAATATTTACATCTTCGGTCAATGAAGGTTGTCATCGTTTAATTTTATTTGTACTTATAGAATATGCGGAGAACAAATTACCTAAGGAGATCAAAGCACAATACAGAAATAAGAAAGATGGTTAGAAAAAAGAAGAAATAAGTGCGTGTTATTGTTGTAGACTTAAGGATGTCTATTTGTTACGCACTCTCTTTTGTAAAATAAGCTAATGAATGTAGATAATTTTACATTCAAAAAATAACAATTCAAAACCCATTTATCTTATTCGACCACAAATCATGTTAATTTTGTTGTTGTTTTTCTAGAGGCTTTATGTTAAAAGAACATCAAACTCAACTCCACTTGGAAAGTTTTTGAAGACTGTTAAATTGTATTATGATAATATACATGACTATTTTTAAGTTGAGAAAAAAGATCGGCAAAAGGAAAAAAACGAAATGGTTTTGAAAATTGACGAAAAAATAAATTTCAGAACCAAAAATATCACCAAAGGGAAAAGGAAAAAAAAAATTTCTCCTTATAATATTGTAATAAAATTACATTTATAAAAGGAAAGTTTAATCTGGTTAAAAAATATATATACATTTATGCTAATTCAATTGGAAATACATATCACCAAATTTTCTCTTTTTTCTTACCCATAACATTGGAGCATATTTACTTTATTTAACGACACCTTGAATGCACAACCATTATTAAAAAAATCGAATTGAACAATTTGATATGATAGATTTTAAATGACTAAACCGACAATCTCTGCCTCACTATGATGCACCAGTTCAACAACAAAATAATATAATTTGAATAACTTTTGAACTATGAAATTTATAATTTGCAATTTTGAACATGCTATTTGAATATATGTTGGTAAAAAAATGTAATGAATACTTTGCATGATTGTTGTCAAAAATCTTAAAATCCTATGATCTAAATCCCATTTCAGATCAAAATTTTCCTTTTATGGTTCGATTTACATTCCGATTCAAACTCAGTTAAACTGCGATAGAGAAAATTCATTCAATACATATTGATGTATCCAATATACTTTTGGTCTACAATTTTAATCCTTGGCTTTTTAAACAAAATAAAATTGGAACAAAGTAACAAAAATTGAGTTTCGGTTTAGATGTAGAAGCCCAAATATTAAAATCAATTTTAAAGTGTATACGAACCTTAAAATATGGATCTTTTAAAGCTATTATTTACGTTTTAATCCCGTTTCGATTTAAATTTAAACTTTATGATTTACGATTTGAACCTCATTTTGATAACCTTACTTAATTTGCAGTTTATTTGTTAATTATATACGAGCATGAGATTGCGTGCATAAATTGCTAAGGAAATTCATAATATTTAATGATTTTTAAATAGTTGGTGAAGTACTTATAAGATGAAGATAATTAGAAGAATGGACCAATTAGCATTTTAATTGGTATGGGGAGATATATAACATAAGAGCAGATGAGTCCTTCAAAAATATATACGACACAAGAAGAAGATAATAATTTTCCCTTTTACAAAACCTTGTCATTTGTATTTTCTCTCTCTTAATAATCACTCTCCTTAGCCATTTTATTTCCTATTTTAACATTCCTAAAAAATATCGGTATGATATAGAGTAGTACTGAGCTTTTTTTTAATAACATAAGCGAAGTGTTGTATAAAAACATACATGTTTCTCATAGCATGATACTATTCGTTTAGTTTGCTTGATAACAGACATGCTTGGCGAAATGGCTCTACAAGGATTTGTAGAATGTGTAATCATTGATCGGTTAGTCAAGAAGTGATTTATAGCTGCTTTTGATTGGCCACAAGTCCTTCAGATATATTCATCAAGTGATGTATGGGGGCATGGTATGAATTCACTAATCGCTTATAAATTACTTTAAGGAATTTAAAAAATCTTTGATGTGGATATTTCTTTCCAAATGGACATAGTTTGATCAGTCTCTTGACGCATACATATAATTATGATGTTGCTTAGTTTGAACTCTACCACCATATACAAAAATTCAGATCAATTCAATGGAGTAATGCATTTTCTAATACTGTACGTTTTGTAGATTTACAAGGTAGCTAACACCATGATTGATTTTTCAAGGGAGGTTGATGCTTTAATACATGTCATGAGTGCTGTGCTTCCACACTAGGCGCTGAACTGATGAAATTCTCACAGTTTTCACTAGATACTCAACTCAATTTAGAAGTTTTTTTATAAAAAATATAAATGGTCTCTTTTCTTAAATTTTTGTTAAATTTTGGTTTAACGCCGTGTATTATACGAAGATCAAGACCACGCAGAAGACGAACTACACTAGGCGCTGAACTGATGAAATTCTCACAGTTTTCACTAGATACTCAACTCAATTTAGAAGTTTTTTTATAAAAAATATAAATGGTCTCTTTTCTTAAATTTTTGTTAAATTTTGGTTTAACGCCGTGTATTATACGAAGTCATATTGTATCATAGTTCTTTATATTTTTACATAAGTTTACTATTCGCAGGGCTATGACAACACCCATCCTCAAGGAAAGCGATATATCACATTAACCTGTATAGATATATTGATGTGTTTGTAGAATAGTTCTTTTTTTTAATGTTATGGATGTTGAGTTTGTAAATCCAAACTGCTGTACTTACAATGTTAGCTAACCTAGAACTAATTGCAACGGTTGTTGAAACCAAGGTTATGGATACGAGTATTCAAGCCAAAGTTATGGATTCGTTTGGATACAAGAATTGATGTGAATATATGATTTTTATTTTTAAATGTGTACAAGTTAGCCAAAGTTACATAAAATAGTTCATTTTATAATTGCAATGATGCCAAGGTTATAGGGGTTAGTTATGTATTTACGTAAATTCAAATTGCTGTTAGTAAGAGTCAATGATTGCAGTGTGACTAATGAAATGTTTTTACAATAAAAATAAGCTCCTTTATATTTTTACATTTTATCATGGCTAACATGATTTTAAATATTATCTTTTCGAATTGATTTCTTCATTGGACTGAAACTCGTGAACTTAAAAGATTTGATTGGTGGTAGTTATGAGTAAGAATTGATTTACTAACGCCATTTTGGCGCCGGTATGGCGTCAGAAATCGTCTTTTCGACGTCATGCGTTGGCTGTTTTCCGATGCCTTTTTGACGTCATTTTTTCAACGCCTTTCCGATGCCATTTTCCGATGCCGTACCGATGCCATACTGACACCAAATTTAAAATACAATTTTCAATTTCCTCACACCTGACCGAAGCCATTTCTGAAGTAATTTTTCAACATTTTTACTGTATTTTTAATTCTCAAACTCAACATCAAACACATTCATTCTGACAATACCAAACATGCTATGAAACATATATATCTCAACCAAATAAATTAATATCATCAGAAACATTATAAAATAATGACATGATCGATGAAACATTCAAATAACATATAACATTGATTGATAGTATTATCTCATACAACTTAACTGATATCACGTACATGCATGTCTAAATGAAAATCATGTCCACATAGTAGATAGATATATGTACATCACGATGCCTAAATTAAAAAAAAAAAACTATAACTGCATATCAAACAAGAAACTTCATTCGTCTTCTGCGTGGTCTTGATCTTGATAGGGCTCGGCTTTCTGATAAAAAATATAAATGATCTTGATAGGCACTTCAAGCTCCAGATGCAAATAATCCGAACTATACTGAAGATTTTGTTATCAACAGAGATGGTGAGAAGAGAATGTCAGATCTAGGTCGCTGTGACGCTAGATCTAACACCTCTACTCTAGTGACCAACAGATTCAACAGATCCAGTTTCTCGAGCTTCTCGAGCTACTCTAGCAACATAAATAGGAGTAGAGGCATGAGAGGAGATATGAACGATGATTTATCTTACTGGAAGCGTGGAGAATCTAGCAATGTAAAGAATGGAGAGGAGATAGTTTAGATCATAAATCGCCTCCGTCATTCTTTGTTTATCTTTATTTGCTGCGTTGTAATGTCGGCTGCTAGGTTAGGGTTTGCTCTTTTGAGAGTGTTGGTGTGTTCGGGTATTTCTTTTGTTACCCGGTTTGCTTTGTAACTATTGGGCTGGGCCTTTTTTACTTCTCTTAAAAAAAAAAATGATTGGTACAAGTGCATGGAAATAAAACATAACAACTATTTTGCCATGATAATATCTTCAATACAAAATGAAGATGAATGGTATTTACTATTTAAGTTACCTGTAGAAATCAAAGCCATTTCACAAATTTCTGAATGCAAATCCTGATGCTTCAAATGTTGACTGGCCAATAAGCCCCAAACGAGTCAGCGGCCAATCAAAACTAACGTAAAAAAAGGTTATATGGATGTGAACTTAATATTTAAAACGAAGATGCTTATAAACTAAAGCAAGTTGTTTTTTCACTCAAGTCCAGTCAGATTTAGAACATAATGGAACAACCTGATCTTTCTGAAACTCAAGTCAGATTTAGAATAGATCGGGCTTACCACCATTTGAGCTTTTCTCTACCTTTGGCACTATGAGACACCATGAACGGTGATTATTTTGTTAAAGGACCTTATGTATATGTTCATTTGCAACGTTGCTTAATCTTAATTTCTAGTAAAAATATGATGCCTATTAACTCTTAAGTTACCAATCGTTTAAAACTTGAGAGTACAAAAGTGTACAGTAACATGAATAGGTAATGTTAACATTTCAATTCAACAGTGCCATGTTTGGCTTATTCAGCATAATAAAACACTAGCAGCTTGATTTAGGTGCATCTCAGAAGGGGTATTATACAAGGACAGTGATGCATTGTTAGTTGACCTACTATTAGTTTATGCTTTTATTTCTTAGGACATAAAAGAAGTCTGTGTCATTAATACCTCAAACTATCATGAAAAGCTTAGACATGTCCACTGATAATTGTATTACATTAAGTGGCAACTGTTGGAGTCGGGATTTCAACTCGAGACCACTCAAATCAAAACCCCACAAGCACAGTGGAAGACGGGATCGTGATAAGAAGTGTAAAAACAACCAATCAATAACTCAATTCCAATCTCAACCAATCCAAAAACAATCACAATCCGAAACAAGCAATTCAGAAATCAAAACAATAACGAAAAGTAAATCACACAGCGATTTATAGTGGTTCCACTAACGTTGTGTTAATGTACATCCACTTTAAGAGAGAGCTTGTATTAATATTGATGAGAAGAGTACAAGAGATTGATTACAATGATCAAAATTCTAATTAGAAATTGATTTGTGGAGAAAAGAATTGAAAAAAATTAGGTTTTGATGAACCCTGATTGGTGGAGGCTAATCTCTTGCAGTCGCTTGCACACCCTCTAGATCCGGTACCTAAAGCTAGCTTATATAGGAGAATAGAAACCTTAGGCAATGTTCCGAAATTGCCCATGCAGTTGACACAAATCTTCACGCCAAGTCCACACGTGAAAACAGGCAGAAAGTCGCATCAGACGTCTGACCAAAATCAGACTTCTCTTTCACTAGGTCAGACGTCTGGCTTATCTTTCTGGAAAACTTCTCTTTCAGCTCGGACGTCTGACTATGTGGTCAGACGTCTGACTAAAGGTTCTGAATCGATTTGGCACAGACTCAGACGTTTGACTCTTTTGGTCCGACGTCTGAGCTGAGTCAATTCAGCCAATCAACCTTTTTCCTTATAACTTCCACCTCCGAACTCCGATTTGCGAACCGTTTTCTCCGTTACGAAGCTACTTCCGACCTCTATAATTCTCCATATAGTGTCGTCGGAATTTAACACTCCACCTCGATACTATATCCATCTCCAACTCCAATGATACCATACCATGATACGGTACTAATTAGTTTGAGGAAGATTTGAAGAATTAAAGAGGAAGAATTGCAGTAGAGGAGAAAGAAGACAGAAACAATAAAGGAAAGATTGAAATATTTCATTTTTCTCCCCTTTTCATTACCCAAAAGCCAAATATATAAAATTTTACATCATCCTGTGTAACAAACTTTGCCACGTGGTAGCCTAATGACCAATACACTCTATCATAATTTCATGCCCACTAATTTGCAACAGAAAGTTGTTATAAAAATAATTTGTTATGCTATTTAATACTAGAGACGTAGGATGCTATTTCTAAATAATATTGCTGCTACGCTAGGCTTGATAATTTGTAGGAGGTACGAGATTCTTCTAGAAGGTGCTGTAGCTTCAGGTGTAGGTTGAGAACCGTATCATTACCATCCCCTCGAAATCGACCTTGTCCTCAAGGTCGGAAAAGCACTTGTCAAACTTATTGAGCATTTTCTTGCCACAACCATTTATGTTAAGCTATTCGAGATGGTTAGACCCTATAGCAAAGGAACCTTAAGCATCAAATACTTCGCCGCCGGGATCAAAAGTGAACACTGTTCTTTCAAAAATCTTCTTAGCATTCCTTTCAAGCATTGTATCAAATAGTTTATGGCTATACTGTTCAATCTTTGCAAAAGGAGTTTGACAGCCAAATTGCATCTTGGTTCCATTATCTAAATTAGAAGCTTGCAGTGAACCATTGTTTACCTTTTCCAGCTGATTAATAGAAATTTCCAATGGGCTTTGTGGAGTTTTAAAGCCATTAAAACTACAGGCGTCTGAGTGGAAGAGAACTTAGAGAAGTCAGTGATGGAGATCAGTTTAAGGAGGTTGCTGGTGCAGTTGGTTGTTGGGATTGAAACTAGATTGATGGTTGGGGAGGTATGGGCAGCAGCGACACTGATGTCAAAGGTGGAAGGAGGTGCAGGTGTCGTAGAATCCGCAACATTGGCAGGCGTCAAGGTTGGAGGAGTCGTAGATAGAGGGAGAGGTGGTGGCAATGTGATTTGAAAGCCAAGTTTTGTGGCGATCTCGGACACGACGTGAATGACATGATTAATGGAGGTTCGAATGTCGACGATGGCAGTTTTGATGTCGGCGATGTCTTGTTGTTGAGTTTTAAGGGTGGCTTGAATGGTGTTGATGGCGATTTGATGTCGGGTGATGATATCATGGAGTTGTTGGATGGATTTGCCGATAGTGTGGTTGTGGTTGATGGTTTCTTCCATGGTTCAATCTTGTGAAAGGACGAAGGAGATGAGACATAGAAGAAGGAGGTGAGAACAAGAGTGAAAGCACCAATTGATACAGTACTAATTAGTTTGAGGAAGATTTGAAGAATTAAAGAGGAAGAATTGCAGTAGAGGAGAAAGAAGACATAGAAACAATAAAGGAAAGATTGAAATATTTCATTTTTCTCCCCTTTTCATTACACAACAGCCAAATATATAGAATTTTACATCATCCTATGTAACAAACTTTGCCACGTGGTAGCCTAATGACCAATACACTCTGTCATAATTTCATGCCCACTAATTTGCAACAGAAAGTTGTTATAAAAATAATTTGTTATGCTATTTAATACTAGAGACGTAGGATGCTATTTCTAAATAATATTGCTGCTACGCTAGGCTTGATAATTTGTAGGAGGTACGAGATTCTTCTAGAAGGTGCTGTAGCTTCAGGTGTAGGTTGAGAACCGTATCATACCATCAACGATAACCGATAGCACCAACTATCACTTCTACCTTCAATCAAAATAAGAATGTTTTTCCAATGAGCTCCGGCAAAGCCACCGCCCATTGTACTCCACCAACGAGCTAAAGCAAAGCCCCCGCCCGCTTAAGGTATTTTTATATTTTTGAATGGTGAAACCGACATAACATCATATATTTAAGTTACGCATAAGGTACTAACGAATATGTACGATATGATTTCATAAATTTGAATAATGATGTATGAATCAAATAATAATATTTAAATTAAAAAATAAATATATTATTATAATATAAAATATATAATTTTAAAATAATTGAAATATATATAATTTGAAAATTATGTAATGTTATTTAACAAAATTATATAATACATGTAAATCAGTATGGAAAAGTAAAGGAAAAGAGGGGTAAAAAGACGTCGCAACGGCGTCAAAAATTACCGATGCCTTTTCGACGCCATGTATTTACTCGATAATAATAAATTGGGCGTCCGAATGACATTGACACATTCCGACGTCTTTATTATTTTTGTCGGGTAAATAAATTACATCGGAATTTTCCGACGCTGTTTCGACGTCATTTTTCTGATTTACGACTTTTCGACGTCTTTTCGACGCTCCGCCTTTTAAGCGCCGTAATGACGCCGGAAATTTTCTTCGCTATTTTAGCCATTTTCTAGTAGTGTTTATCATCTGAGATTTTTTTCTCTAATTATCTAGCTATCTGATATATATCGTGTCATTTTTTTCCATATTTGATGGTTCATGCAAATTATAGGCTACATTTGTACGTTCTACTCATATGAAATTGTGGTTTCCAAATATTATAAATATTTTCTCATGTGAGCATCGTGATTGGAACTTCAAGCACCTGATTATCGGTAAAATTGTTTTGCGAATTTTATCTATCCAGAAAAGAAAAATGTTGGTCAAACCTTGGAAAATAAAATGAAAAAGAACTTAATTCAACGGATTTGAAGACATGAGAATAGAAGAATGCGTTGATAGTAGTAAGATAAAGGATCTGGCAAATACATCTCTTATATATTTTTTCTACATCAGGTACATAAAGAAATATCGGTCATGGCATAAACAAACTTTAAAAAGAAAATTCATTTAAGATCATAATTTTGCAATCATATAAAAAGAAAGGGGGAATTAATTTAAAGACAAATATTTGTATATTTTTTGCTTCAAGGACACAACCTCAATATTTTTACCATAAGGACAAACATTCTTCTAAAAATTATTCATAAGGACAAATATTTTCCAAAATTAAGGACAACAAAACTGCTACCAAACTAAAAACTGATACCTAAAAACTGCTACCGATAACTACAAACTGATACTATCAATGATTAAAACTGATACCTAAAGAAAGTTGTCCTTCAGGATAAAATATTGAAGGTCTGTCCTTGAGGCAAAAACGTTGAAAATTTTTGTCCTTGACAATAATTTCATGTTTTAATAATTCTAACCTCTATGTTTCTAATTCCCAAATAGCATATTTTGATTATTTTACAAAATAATTTAATTTCTTACTACAACAAAAATTTTTTTGTCATGTCCATGTACGAAGCACAGGTTCGCACTAGTTCAGTCATTATAGCAATATATAAATCGTGGAAAGGCAACGTCTGTCTTCTTCAAAAATCCAATATTTTTCCATGGAAAAAAAATGAAATTAGAACTAATGTAATCCGAATTGTGCTCTGCATCATGTCAGCGGGCGGAGATCAAAAGCTCATTTACATCTGAACCAAATAATTTGTAGTATATTCTATTCACAATTAGCAGTTATCATATACAATGAATTGCTACTATATTGTTAGAAAAACATGTACTAACTAATATGGTATTTGGTATTTACATTAGTCACATATTCCAATACAAATAAAAACAATTTAATCAATATATTACTTCCTATATGGAGCTAGAGGATCAGCCTGCCTATAGGTATTCTATCTTTACCTAAGACCGTTTTCATTTTCATTTATTTCCTATATTGTTCAACTATAATTGTAATGATGATTCAAACAAACACCTTCATTCACTACAAGGGAAAAGGCTATTCCAACGGCTCCCAGCCGTTGGGAGAGCCGTTGGGAGCCGTTGGAAATGCCGTTGGAATAGCATACAACGCCTTCCAACGGCTTCCAACGGAAGCAACGGGGTTATTCCAATGGCATTTCCAACGGCTACCAACGGCAGTTAACCGATGGGCGCCGTTGGAAGCCGTTGCAATAAACTGACCAATAAGCCGTTGGTAGCCGTTGCTAATCTGGGTGAAATTTTTTTTATAGCAGCAAGCGATTCACCTTCCAGCCACACACAATCAATATATATCAATTTTCATTCCATTTCCACTCCATTTCACATATATATCACATATTCAACACATTATACCACAAACAATATAAACAACCAAAAATCAACATCAAACATTACATATTCAAGTCCAACTCCAACTCCTAATTCAAACATTACAACCAAACCTTCACCAACACCAACTCCAACTCCATATTCAAGTCAATATATACAATGCAAACACTTAAACCTCACCACCTCAAAGTCAATACATACACAATAACCATCAAACACAATCCTCACCACCTCAAAGTCAATATATACAATAACCAACCACAAAACAATAATCATCATACCTCTCAAGCATCATCACCACCTCCGGAAGCACCAGACGACGAAGGGAAGGAACCATGCCTCTGCGCGTACTCCGCTAAACGTTGATTCAGCTGCTCCATTTGTATAGCGCGAAGACGGTTCTGCTCTTGCAACTGCTCAACCATGGTTCTAAGCTCTTTTATTTCAGCTTTGTCACACACCTTTTGAGCTGCCCGAACCTGCAAATAGAATATGAGATGTTCACATTTGTATTATAATCATTTTCTTAAGCAATGTATATTTTAAAATATAGAAACGTAAATGACGTGATCTTAAGCAATGTATATACCACAAATAAATGCATATTTTTAATACAATATATAGGTTAACTTATTAAATATATAGGTTAACTCAACTTGAAATCATCATATGTATAGTGTATCTATAGGTTAATTTATTAAATATAATATTGCAATGTTTATAAGATTACCGCTTGGTTTCCATAGCCATAGCGTCTATTCCGCTGTGTCGGATCCATAATAACGTCGAAAATATTATCTTCCTCCTCTACCGTCAACTCATCGCGATCCGATTCTGAAAGCAGCTCTGCCCGTGCATCCTGAAACTTTGCCTAAAATAAAAAACAATTACAGGTTAAAATTAGTAGAATAGGATTTAAACATATCGATATTAATAAAATAAGTTTTAAAATATGCATACATATGCAGCCGTCGCCTTATCATCACCATCCCACTGATATGTAATATTGCCAGCATTGTCTGCTTGTCTTGATGCGTGGGTGCGGGTAAATACCTCCATCATAGACACACGACGTCCAACCGATCTTTCCTGCAATAAATAATTTATATATTTTAATTTTTCATAGCTAATTACCGAACTAATTAATATACAAAATGTAATAACGGTTTAGATAAATTTACCAAGTCCTCACGGTGATGCTAAAAAGACTTGGATCCGCCACGATGCGTTACAGGATTCCTACTTCTATTGGCAGAGTTCCTCTCCGACTCCATCTGCAATTTAAATTGAATATTATATTTATACTAATTGCGAAATAATTAACTATATATTTGGTAGAATATTTACCTTGAACTCGTCGGTCTCCCACCAACTCATCCAAGAATCTCATACGGAAGCGCTCATCCAGTTCGGTTTCTTCCCCGATTTTTTAAGAGCTGACATTACCTCCCTGTAATTTTTGGCGACCTTCGAATTCCAGTGGCGCTGAACCATGGTGACATCGGCCTCCGCCAAGTCCACTTGCCCCTGTACAAAGAGAAAACATTACTAAGTGTTCATTTATACTTATTCATATAGTAAAGTAGTATAAACTCACTAGAAAATCCTGCCAGATGGCCTTTCTGACATGGTCAAGGATCTTACTCCACTTAGGCCAGCAATCTGTCATCCTGCTCATATATGATTGTTTGGAAATGCCAAGCACAACTCCTGAGGGCTCCAAATCAAATCCCATGTGTTAAATAAAACAAAGCTTTAGACAAGTATATATATGTATGAACAAATTTATATTGTTATCATTTTAATTTTGATACTTACGCTCCATCAGCCTTCGGCTGCAAATATACAAGTGGTCGACCGGAGGCTCACCACTACTCTCGCCGGCCGAGCGAGAAGAGCTACGACGTCTGGAGCCTGACATAATACCTGTTGAAAGTTTCATTTTTAATTATAGACATAGATAAAATGATGATGATATGTGATGCATGTAATGATGATGATGATTAAATCGCCGTTTGGATTTTGTGATTCATAAACACTACAAACAAAAACAATATATTGCTTTATTATTAATTTACACATGCAGTATTAAATTAAATTTATCAAAACTTGTAATCTGATAATTACCTAATAAATGGTGCAACTTCTGTACAATTAAGAAGAATATACGTATGTGCTGCATGGTAATCTCTATCATCTAACCATACCTTTACACATTTTTCAACATGTCGACCATGTTGTTTAAAAATAGATAACATTGTTTCAGAAGAAAAATCTTGTTCGACGGCCTCATCATTACGCGCAACACTTTGAAATGATAAATTCACATGATCATTGAAATAATGAGAGAAAAAGAACGATGCTTCTTCTTCGATATATGATTTGCAAATCGAACCTTCAACTCGAGCTTTTTGTCTTACTTTTTTCTTTAAATGATTTAAGTACCTGATAAAAATTATTTCATATCAATATTGATTTTTAATTATACTTAAATTACATACTCAGTATTAACAACATACCTATCGAATGGATACATCCATCCATATTGCACAGGACCTCGAAGACGTGCTTCAAATGGAAGATGAACATGTAAATGCTCTATTACGTTGAACAAACCTGGAGGAAATATTTTCTCCAATTTGCAGAGCAATACAGGGATTTCTACCTCAAGTTTACGAAGACGGTCAACTTTTAACGTAGTTGAACAAAGCTCCTTATAAAATAAACTAAGTTCTGTTATAACCTTCCAAACTTTTATGGGCAACAATTCTTTGAAAGCGACGGGTAATAAATTTTGCATCATTACATGACAATCATGGTTTTTCATCCCACTCAGTCTTCCGTTCTTATAGTCGACACATCTACGAAGATTAGATGAAATTCCATCAGGAAATCGTAATCCTTCCACCCATTTTAACAGTACTTTAACTTGGTTGTTTTCTAATTCATAACATGCTTTGGGTTTTTTAGTGTCATTTGGCTTCATATGAAGCTCAGGACGATTACATATTTTTTCTATATCACGTCTTGATTTCAGATCGTCCTTAGTCTTTCCCTTAACATTCAAAAGTGTATTAAACACATTATCGAATACGTTTTTCTCGTTATGCATCACGTCAATGTTATGACGGATTAAGAAATTTTTCCAATAAGGCAACTCCCAGAATATACTCTGTTTGCACCAATTATGAAACATCGATTTACCTTGGATTTCAGTTTGCTGCCCGGTTTCATGTATCTTTGGATAATCTTTTACAAGTTCATATATATCTTCACTTGACCAAATCGTTGGTGGTTGTAAAGTCTCATGTCTATTAGCTATGAAGTTTTTTTTGTCTCTTTTAAAAGTATGATTAATATGGAGAAAACGTCGATGACAATCAAATCATGAAATTTTCTTCTCATGCCGTAAAGAAAATATTCGTGTTTCTTCCATACAGTAAGGACAAGCAAAACGACCGGCCATAATCCAACCCGAAAGCATTGCATATGTAGGAAAATCGCTAATAGTCCATAACAGAGAAGCGAACATCCGAAATTTTTTCTTTTTTGATATGTCGTATGTTTCAACTCTTTCATACCACAATGTTTTCAACTCTTCGATTAACGGTTGTAAGTAAACATCGATACCCTGTGTCGGATCATCAGGGTCAGGGACGACAATTGTGAGAAACATATATGGAGTTTTCATACACATCCACGGGGGTAGATTGTAAGGTGTGATTATTATAGGTCAAGATGAATATTTAGAACCAAACTGAGAAAACGGTGAAAATCCATCAGTACACAAACCTAGTCTAACGTTACGGCTCTCCACTGCGAAATCGGGATATTTCTTATCAAAATACTTCCATGCTTCTCCATCAGATGGGTGTGTTAACGTACCTTCTTCAGGTGTTCTCACACTGTGCCATCTCATATGATGCGCTGTTACAGATGATGCATATAACCTTTGAAGTCTAGGAGTGATAGGTAAATAATGCATACGCTTGTATGGAACTTCTTTTCTCTTTTTTTTTCCTTGGCTTGTATCTTTCTTGATTACATATTTTACAATTCCGAAGACTGATATCATCTTTCCAAAACAACATGCAACCATTTAGACATGTATCAATTTTTTGATACGGCAAACCGAAAGATGACATTAGTTTTTTCACTTCATAATAATTTTCGCACATTAAATTATCTGATGGCATATGGCGTTTAGCAGCTTGTACAACAGCCGTAAATCCGGCTTCTGTGAAGTTGGACTTTGATTTTATCGCAATGTACTCTGCAGTTGTCGATAATTGAGTGCCGCTAGTACATCCATTCCAAAGAGGTTTCTTAGCAGCATCCAATAAATCATATATTTTTTTCGCTCCAACATTTGATTCCTCTTCGATGTTAACATCTTCGTTATTAAATTCAACAGTAGGGAACATTGATCGTGCTGCATCTTCAACCATATGTTCTATGAGATTGGTCGTACTAACTTCATCACTAATGACTTCTATTGACTGTTCTTCGTTACGTGTTATAATTTCTCCATGACGATCCCACACCAAATAATTGGTTACGAAACCATATTGGTGCAAATGAATCCTAACCATATTCGGTACTAAATGTTTCAACAATTTGCACCTACTACATGGACAACGAATTTCTACGTCGTTTCCAATATTACTTAAAAGAAAATTCGACAAACACATTTACCCCGTTAAAAAAATGTGTACTTATTGACCCTCCCATTTCTCTTCTTTGATACATCCAGCTCCGATCAATAAAATAATTGATCATTTTTTCTACTGTAAAACCTATGATCAATAGTACACTACAACAAAAATACCTTTTCGCAACTGCCAAAAACAGTTGTAATAGGACTTTTACAACAGGCGGCCGCCAGTCTTAATATCCGAAGTTGTAATAGAGTTGAATATTTTTACAACTGTTGCCGACAGTTGTAGGAGCAGTTGTAAAAAAGCTTTTTACAACTGCTTTTGAAAGTTGTGGTAAAGTCTATCGTAACTGTTGCATTGACAGTTGTAATAGGTCTCTTTTGCAACTGCTAATAGCAGTTGCAACAATAACTTTTGCAACTGCTTTTGGCAGTTGTAATAGATTCATTTACAATTGTTTTTGACAGTTGCAATAAATCTTTTTACAACTGCTACCAATAATTGCAATTCATCTTCCGACAACTGCCATTAACCATAAATTTCACAACATTATAATTAAAACTGATATTTCACTAATAATAACTACAATTGTTAACATTACTTGAAACAACATGAACCATTCACATTTAATAAAAGCTAAAACAATTCAATTTTACACATTTTTGAATTCATAATTTTATTATTACAAAATATAATCGATTCTTCATAAATATATGGTATATCACTTTTCACATCAGCAACAATTGTATTTGAAAAATGTACCTACATGTTTTTACTGGAGGAGTACAATATCACACATATTTACTGGAAAAATGTACCTAAATAAGATCAGCATTGAATACACACATGGTTTGTCAACATTTGCCAATGAATTGCTTCAGTTTTTACTGGAGGAGTACAAAAGCATTCCACTCTTCAGCGCTCTAAGTAGTCTTCTTGTAGTTACCGTGAAAAACAAGCTTGTTTCTAAATCTGTGCATAATAATAGTTAGAAATTAGAACTGTGCGATATTCATACTCTTTGAAAGATCATATATATTACGCAATTTGCTTAAAATAATCATATGCAAATATTCGTGTATATTTACAACAGGTACATTAACATTACGTTATACATCTTCAGTTTTGTTAACAATATAAATATTCATGAATTTCTACAAGTTCCATGGAAAAAAAATTGCATATTAAATTTAATCAGATAAAGTAAAAAGATGAAAGCATAAATGACTTACTTTTTTACTAAATTGAGGGAAAATCCCCTTAACAGTGTTAAAAACCTCATCAACGGGTCTTGCAGCATCAATCTGCCAAAAATTTATATCATTCCCCATACGGAAGTGCAATTTTAACAGAATGATTTCTATGTAATCTTAAATCTTAACTGTACATAACAATTTAAAAGCTCTAACGATTCCAAAAATATGGCAATAATATGTTTTGGACTTACTAGTAAATATGATGCAATAACGATTCCAAAAATAGTGACCGTTTTCATAAATGCCTAACAACAAAGATGTAGGTCACCACGAAAAAAGTTGATTACTGAACCACATATAAGTAAATTATATCTGATAATTGATAAAATAAGATGAGAGTTGCAACACCTGTTCGAGATATATAAAATATCACGATAAAAATAGGGTAAATCAACTTGCGCTTGTCAATCCAAGGATTTGAAACATTATCAGTACACTCTTACAATCCAACTTATAGGATCATGCTGGTTAGCCATTCTACCACCATGGCAGACTCTCTTTAGGGGTTTATCTCTCTTAAGGGTTTATATGAGGTAATAAGAAAACACTCACTCAAGAAATAAATCTACACACTAGATATGATGGTGACTAGTCCAAACACAACAAAGTTTAACTTACAGTACCTACAAATTTGAGAAACCCAGTTCGACACAAAGAGGATTCAGTCCTGGCTCTTTCAATAAGCTTAATGCAGAAAATCCGTAGTATGAGTGGTAAAGTTCTGGTAACATATCCTCGGGAAAATTTTTAATGCCATTGTAAATATTGCACAGCTTCTGCCACTGTAGCTCTTTCACCCCTGTTACTACTACCAGAGACCTTTGTGCGGCAGCAAGGCTTGTGCCCAGTACTGCATATGCCATTCCCTGTTTTTTTTTCCACAAAAAGGGCTACTTTTATTCCAGGATTTTACTGAAACAGGACTATTCATTGATGATTCTCTTGTATTGTTTATCGATTCTAATTGCCTATATCCTAGTAACTTTACTACACTATTTAATAAGGATTTTATAAATTCTACCAATTTTCCAAAACTAACAAAAGGTTTAGACCACTTTCAGAATATATTACAAATATACACGCCTAGTCCACCAACTTTGTTTTCCTTTTTCTTTTTAAAGTTTCCTTCATTGTGCATTTTAAAAATACTTTACAGCAACTTATATTGACTCCATTTGAAAATGTGTCAAATGCACCATGGGAGAGCGTTAACTTGGTGCCAGCTTAGCAAAAATAGATTTATATCTGTTATATGTTTCCACATTGATTTAAAACAATGTTCAGCTGTACCATTAAACTTTTATACTTAAGGTTCAAATCAGTGGCTGTAAGGTGTAAATAATTTATTTATTTTTCACATAACAGAAACATTTTGTTAACTACGTATTTAAGGTGTTTTTATTTGTTTAAGTTGCTGTCAAATACAAACACAAATCTCTTAAATGCTTACTGTCTTACAGATCTAAGTATTATTTCAATTTTTAGTCAATTTCTTTGGAAATGCTAAATAGTGATTGCAGACCAGTATATTTTTGACGGTAATGTACAAGTTACAATACTAGTTCAAGTTCCAAAGGGATAATTACTCACAGATCTAAGCTCTTGAACAGATTCATAAAGAGCTTTTTGTGCTACGCATACAACTATTGCATAGTAATCAACTGATATCTTGCCATTCCGTTTGCAGTAAACTGGACTTATGGTCGGGCCCTGTTCATGTAAACAATACAAGTTAAGGGGCATTTAAAACTGGTCACCTTTCAAAAGATTGCCCTGTGTTCTGTCTTTTAATTGCGTAGAAAATAAGTGTCCGAAAAATTTATGGAATGACTTTCCAAGTGAACATATTATTTAAAATGTGGCATGAAATCAAATGAGGGTATCATATGGACTTTAAGGATTGGTTAACATTACCAAATTGACGAGTCCTGTGACACATAACATAAGAAAATATTGTTTAAGGATAAAACATATAAATCTCAACATCAGAGAAATGATTATTACCAAAGGGCATACCATATTATAATTACATACATAAGGATTCTTATAACTTTTACCTGCAACCCAGTTAATAATGGCTGACTATGAATTCTTTCAGCCACTTCTTCAGCACTATCCCCCCTCATGTTTGCGGTCACCTAGCATTTCACGAGACAAAACTGCATCATTGATCCTTTGGAATATACAATGGATGCAAATAGATATTTGGTGCACATACTTACACTTCACCGAATATCCGGTACCATTTTTACAAAGAGTGTGTGTGTGTAACTAACTGCAACAAAAATAAAACACAACTTTTGGAAGTAAAATATATTTACTCCAGAATTACTGTGAGCTGCATTTACATACTTATTAGAAGCTAAAGCTTTTAGAGTTGGCCAAACCAAAGGAGGTGCAGTATGTCTTCCTCTATTTGCAAATACGGTAAACTTCCTATGAAAAAATTAGTCTGACAAAATAATATTTGAAATACCGTAAACTGCTTGGAGGCCCTTAAATGCGCCTCAAGTCTTTCAAGAATTTCATGAGTAATGTCAAGTACACCTTTACGTCTGATCAAGGATTTTTTACTCGTAACAAGAACAGCCTGCACCATACCTTTGATAATTAGTAAAGATTTCATCAAAAAATAAATAAATATGTGACTAGAATAAGCTTACTTGGCTTTGTAGCACTGTCCCACCTTCAATTTCCTTCAGGTTATTCTCACGCAGTGTAACCCCACTACTCACTAGATCCAGAATACCATCAGCTATACCCATCTGATGTATGGTATGAGCATAAATAGGTCAAAGCTAACAAATGACCAATTTGTTAGAATATTGGGAATGACATGTACATGTCACAATAGACGCATATCTTTGGAGATGATTTCTCAAAAGAGATTCAGGAAAATCTAATCAAAAAGCCATTTCAAGATGTACAACAAGAAACTTTAGTAAGACTATTAGCTCGTTATCAAGTTCCTTTTTGTTATTTGTACACAGATCTTCTGTTGCATGAAACTAATGGCGGATTCTACGGAATAAATATATCCCACCTGACCATTCAGTTTAGAAGAATCTATTATGGAATGCTTTTTAATAGAAAGTTCCATTTATAGGACTTTATGATAGCTCACTGTTAATAATTAGACATTGATGTACATTTATCCGTGATAAGAGATATCAAATCTCATTAATACAAACTATTTGCATAGTATTTGAAATTAAAACGATAAACATAAGGAGCTACTGTGTTTGATAGATGAACAAATCGTGTTTGAATTAATACAAATTCCAATTTGATAAATTTTAGTCAGTCGGGTAAATTGTTTGTCAAGGGTGGTGTTGGCATTAATTTTGAACTTTTAAATATACTTCAAGAGAAAATTTTCAAATCGAAGTAATATTGTTAATTATTTATTGCAATACACAGAGAAAATACCAATTAACATGTGCAACTGATGAATGTTATCATTTACTTTTCTCTTTTTCCTTTTTCCCCCCTTTTTCTGTGAAAACTAATAATAACCTATGCTACCTCACACTCATTTAGAAGTATCAAACTCACAAACAACATTTTGATAGATTAAAAACCATATAGTTTCTTTTTGAAATAAATTGATTAACCAAATGATCTTGATTAAATATGATAACCATGTGATTTTCTACCAATGAGAAAGGAGTACTAACACTGCCTACCATTTCACTAACATAAATACTTACTCACTCCGTAGTAAAATTTAGTGTAACTGGAATAGTAGCTTCTCTAAACATATAATTTCTCTCATTGCAAGATACTTAAAAAATAGACTTTTCAAGAGGCGTGATTAATAGCTACATTTTATAAGAGGACATAAAAATTGATATCAGAAAATGATATAATAAATAAAGGTAACTTACCATTTGACTTATCATTTGTGATTGCAATTATTCATGAAAATTAGTTTCGAGGGACTAAATAGTAAAAGAAAAAAAAATTCCTTACAGCAGGTGCTGCTTCTAGTGCTCCATCAGCTGTGGAAAAACATACATGCTTCAGACCTTTTTCTTTCATAAATTTAGGTCCAAGTTGTAGATATGAATTAAAAATATATTCACTCATCGGAAAGGGTAAAAACAACATAGTACTTGAAGGAGTATTGTACATGAGTAAATCCAGTTGCAATTCGTAAAGGCCTCTCATTTGTCCATTCAGGCATTTGCGCAAGATCTTTCATTGAGTTTATATTCTCAAAAATCCCATACATAGGAATCTAATAACAAATTTATAAGAATATTTATTAGTTACTTAAAAATTTTGAACCACTTGTAGATTCAAACTCCCCATTGACGAGGGCTTGGCAGAGAGAACTTACAGCAATAGACAAACGGCAACCCCCATATTCAAGTGCATCATGAACTATAACTAAATCCTCATCATCCTGAGAATTGAAAACAAAAACAGAAATTTTAACCTTACAATAGTTAGAAGCAAATCAAATTTATCAGGAAAATAAAAGACAGTAGTAAGATTTTCTTGCACATGTTAATTTGACCAATGCAAACAAGGGTGTTCTTACAACTTTTTTTTTTTTGGTTACTGGTAACTGTATGAGGCATATCTCCAATATGGTGTGCTGGATAAAAGTTTAATTGCATTTAATCTTTACCTATGTAAAGCTGGATAATCTGAAAGCTTTCCTCTTACTTTAAACGAATAGTCCAGGCTGAAAGAACTGCACTTCAAACAATTATCAAATGAAATAACCGAAGAGATCTGAAAAACAGTAATAATCATATTCTTCAGGAGAAACTGAAACAAATCAAATATACCATGGTGGAGCTGTATATGAGGTACTGAAATCACATAGCTTTATCTCTTGGGGCCATGGAACAAATCTTTTGTCGCACGATAACGTGAGGAAGAAGATGGAAATATCGTACGAAATCGACAGCGGTTTAGAGGAGCAGATTAGGTTTTTTTTGGGAAATTAGGGATTTGCGAATTGAATCGGCAATGAGTTTAGTTTTGGGAACTTTTACCCTAATTAATGAATTGAGCAGCCAACGAAAACGGTGGGAGGGAAGTTGTAATTTTTGGAGGGTAGGAAAATAATGTTGGAGGACAACTGACAAAAACAGTTGTTATAAATAGTTTTTTACAACTGGCGTAGATAAGCAGTTGTTAAAGAGGCATATTACAACTGCTATACAAATAGAGTTGTTAAAATATCTTTTCTACAACTGTTAAAAATGAACAGTTGTTACAAACTACTATTACAACTGACAAATTGTGACAGTTGTAAAAATACAGTTGTAATATGGTCTTTTTGTTGTAGTGGTAAAAAAACTATTAATCAAATTCGATAAACACATTTTAGATTTTACTGTTTTTTATAATCCATTTTCGTTTATATACAAAGTTATATTTCTTGCTATTTTGTTTACATTTTTGTACCTTTTGTGATGGTCGGTTATCCTACTTCCCATTACAAACAAAATAGTAATTACATTTCTTAAATCATATCATTATAAACGATTTCCCAAAATTTCGGCAGCACTTCCCCCGTGTTCCTTGTATCGTACACAATGCATGTACACAAGGAACAAAAAGGAAATGCCGTCGAAATTTTGTGAACCGTTTATAACGATATGATTTACGAAACGTAATTATTTTATAGTGTTTGTAACTTGTCCAATACAGGGACAAATCCAACAGATATTGTATCAGATGAATATGAATATCCGTTTTGCAATAAAAACGAATATTCATACAACGATCATATACAACATCTGTCAGACAGGGCCAAAAATTCACTAAGGGATTTAAATTTGGTTTATATGTTACCGTTTTATTAAATATATAAAATAAAGCATATTATGCATTATTATATGAATTATATTCTACTATTTTACTAAATATATATATAGTAAATTATATGATTTTTACTATTTCACAAAATATATAATTCACGTGTGTATATATATACCAAATTATATACTTATTTATTTAATGCTAATATATTTTGAAAAAGATATAATTAATGTTCGTAAAATAGTCCACTAATTCATGCTTGTCTAACATTTTACAAAACATACACAAAATAATTTAAATCAATCCTAACTAATCTAATGCTAATTCACATGCGCATTTATACTAAATTATAAACATATTTACGTATGTGCATAATATATACATACACAAACAATTTGGACATTTGGATGGCAATAATTGTAATTAACATTTAGTTTGGTGTAATAAACAAGTAATATGCCATTGGATACAAATATAACAGCAAATTAACACAAAATTAGAAAAATTAAAAATTGTAGGGTTTTAGGCAAATTTGATTTTGAAGACTTCTAGGGATGGAGAGAGGATGTTGGCGTTGGAGTAGCTGCTGGTTGCGTGGGGAAGCTTGAAGCAAGAAAGGAGGAGGGGAGGAGTAGGGTTTTGGGGGAATTGGGGAAGAAGATAATAATGTTTCAGTCTCGGCCTGATGCAGGTATACGCAAATTTCCAACGGTTTTCAACGGCCGCAAACGGCGTTATTTCCAACGGCTACCAACGGCAAGTTAAAAAATAACGAGCCGTTGGAAAATGCCGTTGGCGGCCGTTAGAAAGCCTTCGTGGCTATATACTGTATTCCTAGTAGTGATTCTGCAACCTGTTAGTTATATATCCGACATGTTACCTAAGATCTTGATATCAATATAGATAACAAGTTTGTATAAATATGAACGTTATTCCACTCTTGCTTATCCATGGGCACTGCTGTTGGCAGCAGTGCAGTGCGTAAATGCACAATTATGCACTGATGTCTAGCAGTGCAGTGCTTCTGCACTGCTGCCTAGTAGCAGTGCAGAAGCATTGAGCAGTCCACAAATGCACTGCTGCCTAGCAGCAGCACAGTGCAATTGTATTATCAGACCTTTTTCCTATATTATCCTTTTTTTTGTGTGTCGGTCTGTTTGTGTGTGTCTATGGTGTAAGTTAATTTCATATCATTTCCCAAAGCAAATATTGAATTGTTTGCAGGTCACAGTAAAAGTGGGCTGGTGTCGAGAGTTTTCTGTGGTGCCATTATTACAATTATGAGCTAAAAATTCGGAATTTTGAAAAAAAATACGAGCCAAAATCTTCACAACTTTTCTGAATTTAGTCGTTCCTTTGTAACTTGTAAGTTGTACACGTAGAAATACTGGCATGGGTGTGTTAAAATAAGGAATTTTCTAACAAAAAAGCCCAAACAACTATACCAAAAAAGCAAAAAGCGTACGCTTTTTGGTATTAAAGAAACATTCATAAAATTATTGTACTATTTCCTGTATTTTGTTGGAGATCACTTCATGTCCGCTGATACTTGTAAAAAGCTTTTTTCTTTTTTCCTTTTTATACCAATGAATCAATTATTTTAACTCTTCACATATTTTTTAGGTACCAAAGAATATACTCCCTAAAGGCTTGCTTAATGAAAAAATAGTTTATACTTTTCATGCGAAGACTGAAAATGATAAATCAGAGGAAAAAAAAATCAGCAGCAAATTCGAGCTGTTGATACCAAATGTTGGATATAGTTGCTACAATTACAAATTGAAAATTTGAGTATAGCTGACAGTACACTGAATGCATACAACAGAAAGTCGTTAATGATTGATTATTAAAAATATACGAGGAGTATCTAATTGCATGCGATATGTTAAAACTTAAAAGCCATGCACATGTAATTATACTTCTTGTATCATAATGCTATAAATTCCATGTAGCAATTCAGAACAAGTAGATGCAATTTAGAATTTGTGATACATATAAATTGCGCAAGTGGAATTGTAACAACAGATATGCAAACTTTTTGGGATTTGGTTGGATGCAACTAGACTTAAAACATCTGCAGCTTTTCAAGTTTGTTATGTTTCTTAAACGTAATCATTAAGAGCACATCAAGGACAGTTAAGAATATTTAAATAATAAAATGGGAATAAAACCGAGCGGATTAGAATTTGTGGAAAATAGGCACAAAGACAAATTTCATAAAAATTTTGACTGAAGGACAACAAGTTTTATTTTTAGGCTGAAGGACAAACTTTGAAATATAATTAGGCTGAAGACAATGCTAAATACAACTAGCATTTTGTACAATGTAAAACTGGATATAATGCTAGTTATAATTAGCATTTTGTACAATGTTTGTACTGTACAAAATGCTAACTATATTTAGCATTGTCCATCAGTCTAATTTTCTTTCAAAGTTTGTCCTTCAGTCCAAAAATGAAACTTTGTATCCTTCAACCTAAATTTTTTTCAAAGTTTGTCCTTGTGCCTAATTCCCTCTTAGAATTTTTCATCATGAAAATACTAATAACATAAACTAAGTTTACATGTTATACACATTGCTTTTCTCAAAAGGCATTTTCTTTAAAACCGATTGATAATCCCACGAACAATAGAAGAATCAGAAGTGTTTGTTCCAATGAGAGATTCCTCCAACATATCCAATTTCTGTGAATTAACACGATATATAATAAATTTATACAACTTCAGAATAATAATTATATAATACGAGTATATATGCACGTCCAGGTGAGTCTGCATTTAATCACACGTGCATGCATTTTTAGTTGCACGTGTGGAAGTAAAACTGATAATAGCATTGCCAGCATAAACTGAATCTGAGACAACAACCATGAAGACTGAGACAACTGAAAAACATTCATAGAACCAATAACTTGAAAGCATTCGTAGTTTTATCATATATTCTTTTGTTTTAGTTTATTTTATACTACTGGAAATAGAAATAATACTTGTACTTTTACATGCTTATGTTCTTTTAGCTAATGTGAGCTGTGAGCAAAAATGTATCAAAATATATCAGTGATTAATGGTTTCTTTACCCTTCTTTTATAGATTTTTATCTTTTATGCTTTCAAGCTACTTTTTTGGAAAAGAACTTTCAAATTGCTATATTTTCTTTTGGTAACCAATAATTTCATATTTGTCCTTTTTAAGTTTGTGCTGCTTATTTTAATAGGGTTAATTACGTGAGCAAATTTTTTATATGTTATTTCCATTTTAATGATTCTTTTTTCTTATTTGTTTTGACATTCAAGAAAGGAAATATGAATCTCAAAAAATAGAAATGAAAAGAATAGAAAACGAAGTATAAAAGATTTATTAGTTTGTACGTGCAAACCTGTTATTTAAACTCCGTCTATACAGAAGACGCTATTTCTTTTGTTCAAACTGCAGTAGCTTCTTCATACTAACTCGGAATTAAGCGAGACTTCAATCGATGAACTCCCACCTAAATTACGGACATATGAAACATTCGGATAATTCAGCTTATGAACGTATGTCGTAGTTCACGGTGAGTAACGGTTTTACTTAGAAAATAACAGGCTACATCCCTATATTTGAACTCCACCTAGGCAGAAGCCACTATTTTTTTTCAGACTGCAGTAATTTCTTCATATAACTTGGAATTAAGCGAGACTTTGACCGATGAACTCCCACCTAAATTACAGACAATACGGAACAATCAGATAATTCAGCTTATGAACGTATATCGTAGTTCTCCATGGTGACTAACAGTTGTACTTAGAAAATAACAGTTTATATCCCCATATTTGAACTCCGTCTAGGCAGAAGCCGCTATTTTTTTGTTCATACTACAATAACTTCTTCATACTAACTCGAAATTGGGCGAGACTTCGACCGCCTAAATTACGGACAGTATGGAACACTCGGATACTTTATTTTGTGAACGTATATCGTAGTTCTTCATGGTGAATAACATTTGTATTTAGAAAATAACATGCTACATCCCCATATTTGAACTCCGCCTAGGCAGAAGCCGCTATTTTTTTGTCTAGACTGCAGTAACTTCCTTATACTAACTTAGAATCAGACGAGACTTCGACCGATTAACTCCTACCTAAATTACAGACAATACGAAACACTTGGATAATTCAGCTTATGAACGTATATCATAGTTCTCCATGGTGACTAACAATTGTACTTAAAAAATAACTGGCTACATCCCCATATTTGAACTCCACCTTGGCAGAAACTGTTATTTTTTTCGTTCTTACTTCAATAACTTCTTCATACTAACTCGGAATGAGTCGAGACTTCGACGATGAACTCCCACCTAAATTACGGATAATATGGAATACTCGGATACTTCATCTCTTGAATAAACACTGTAGTTCTCCATAGTGACTATCAGTTGTACTTAGAAAATAACATGATACACCCCCATATTTGAACTCCGCCTAGGCAGAAGTCGCTATTTTTTTGTTCAGACTACAACACCTTCCTTATACTAACACAGAATCAGGCGAGAGTTCGATTGATGAACTCCCACCTAAATTATGGACAATATGGGACATTGGGATAATTCAGCTTATGAACGTATACCGTAGTTCTCCATGATGATTAACAGTTATACTTAGAAAATAAAAGCTAAATCCTCATATTTGAACTCCGCCTAGGCAGAAGTCGCTATTTTTTTGTTCAGACTGCAATACCTTCCTCATACTAACTCGGAATCAGGCGAGACTTCAACCGATGAACTCCCACCTAAATTATGGACAATATGGAACACTCGAATAATTCAGCTTATGAACGTATACCGTAGTTCTCCATGGTGATTAACAGTTGTACTTAGAAAATAACAGGCTATATTCCCATATATGAACTCCGCCTAGACATAAGCCGATATTTTTTTTGTTCATACTGCAACAACTTCTTCATACTAACACAGAATCCGACCAGACTTCGACCGATGAACTCCCACCTAAATTACGAACAATATGGAACACTTGGATACTTCATCTCTTGACCGCATACTGTAGTTTTCCATGGTGACTATCAGTTGTACTTAGAAAATAACTGGCTACATCCCCATATTTGAACTCAACCTAGGCAGAAGCCGCTATTTTTTTAATTCAGACTACAATACCTTCCTCGTACTAACTTGAAATCAAGCGAGACTTCGACCGATAAACTCCCACCTAAATGGAACACTAGGATAATTCAGCTTATGAACGTATACCATAGTTTTCCATGGTGATTAAAATTTATACTTAGAAAATAACAGGCTAAATCCCCATATTCGAACTCCGCCTAGGCAGAAGCCGCTATTTTTTGTTCAGACTGCAACACCATACTATACTAACTCGGAATCAGGCGAGACTTCGACCGATGAACTCCCACCTAAATTATGGACAATATGGGACACTGGGATAATTCAGCTTATCAACGTATACCGTAGTTCTCCATGGTGATTAACAGTTATACTTTGAAAATAAAAGCTAAATCCTCATATTTGAACTCCGCCTAGGCAGAAGCCGCTATTTTTTTGTTCAGACTGCAATACCTTCCTCATACTAACTCGGAATCAGGCGAGACTTCGATCGATGAACTACCACCTAAATTATGGACAATATGGAACACTCGGATAATTCATCTTATGAACGTATACCGTAGTTCTCCATGGTGATTAACGGTTGTACTTAGAAAATAATAGGCTACATTCCCATATTTTAACTTCGCATAGGCAGAAGCCGCTATTTTTTTTCATACCACGATAACTTCTTTATACTAACTCAGAATCCGACGAGACTTCGACCAATGAATCCCACCTAAATTACGAACAATATGGAACACTTGAATACTTCATCTCTTAAACGCACAATGTAGTTCTTCATGGAGACTAACAATTGTATTTAGAAAATAATATGCTACCTCCTCATATTTGTACTTGCCTAGGCAGAAGCCGCTATTTTTTATGTTCAGACTGCAATAATTTCTTCATACCAACTCGGAATCGGGCGAGACTTTGACCGATGAACTCCTACGTAAATTACAGACAATATGGAGCACTAGGATATTTCAGCTTATGAACATATACTGTAGTTCTCCATGGTGATTAGCAGTTGTACTTAGAAAATAACAGCCTACATTTTCATATTTGAATACTATTTCTCTATGAGATGTAAAAGGGTATATTTGAAATTTCAAAAAGACACCGAGTAAATCTATTCAATGAATTATCTTTATTAGTAGTAAAGATAACTCTATATACCTCTGAAGGAACAAAGTGAGTTGCAAGGCCACAAGTAAGCATTTCGAAGCCATTAAGTCTTTGACCAGTTAAACCTACATATTCTTCTCTATTCATTATAAATGTATCATGCACATAAACAATAATTTGTATATGATCATGATTGAAGATGAATGTTGTAATTGGTCAGGATATAAACATGTGAATGCGCTGATAACAGTATATCATGTATACCACAATATCTAGGGATCCTTGATAGAAAATATGAAGCACATATATATATATTATGTAGATAAGCCTAATTCTATTTCAGGCATCGCAAATAACTACTATAAGATAGCATACTGCTAAAATTAGATATATGATACAAAATAATAAGATTGTTTAAATGCAATAATACACAAGGTAAAACTCATACAAGTGACAAGATCAGAAAGGCCTACTAAGAAATTAATTTGAAGCATCCATTATAACTTCTAAGTAAATTCATGTGAAAATACATGCACTACTCGTGATTTAGAGATAATTTACTAAAAATAGAAAGAAGCAATTTAGCGATAATTTTCAGCCTTCTGCAAATATGTTCTCACCATTAACAAATGGCTCCTAATAGAATTAGAAAACAAGTGTTTCACAAATATGGTAATGAAGTAGAAAACGCCAGTCATGAGGTTTTCAATAGTATGATCAAAGCAAAATATACATACATGAGCCTTGATATGATCATCCAAAGCTTGTAGTTCCACAAACAAAGCCTCTTCGCTTCCGTCATTTTTTTTTGAAAAAACAGGAGAACCCGACGGGCCGGTAAACTCCTGAGGAGGGTATAGTAAATGCGTCTACTGATCCAAGCTCCCATACCCCTGGGTAAATTTATATAGGATAGGGAAGCGCATGATAGGAATTGAACCTGGGTCTTTTTACCAGAACCCAAGCCTCCTTTCCATTGCGCCGCATCCGCGGACATGTTCGTTTTCGTCATTTGGATCCTTACTTTTCAAGAACTTAATAAAAGTAGGATATATTTTTGATCCCCTCAAAGGAACGCAAAATAATAAGAAGGGTTTTTAATATAGTAAAATTTCCATGATAAACCATGTAGAAACAATCTGTTATGCATTTCTAACCATCAATAATTTAAAAAAATAATAATAATAATTTGCCTCTCTATCTCGTGTGATTTGTCTCACGCTAGACGGGGAATAGGCTGATCATCGCGACCGGGCGTTGGCCTTCACCCAACGCTCTCTTGACCCCCCCGTGTTTTTTGAGTTTAATGTGGTTGTTAGTTTTCCAGATTCAGTTTTCTTTGGCTGCATCATTAACCCTGCTTCTGATCCGGTTGACTGATTTGAGAGGCCGACTATCTTTTTATCTCTGGCTCTACGGTGGTTCTACTGTGGTAGCTTGGATGCTACGGATGGTCTTGTTCTGTTTTTATGCTGCTGGTTTTACGTTGGTGGCGTCCTTGTTGCTCTACTTGCCACCAACACCTATCGGTGTCCTCTGTGAGACCTATCTGGACATCCTTTCTTCGTCACTTTTTGCTTACTATCTAGGCGAGAGCTATCCCTGGTATTGCTGGTCCTGCGCCTATTAGATTGCACTCTTCATGGTTTGGCTAGGTGGTCTGGCCTTTTCCTTTGGGTCAAGGCGGGTTTGTGATTGTTGGTGGATCGACTGTCCCTTATCCTCCTCTGTCTTCGGGTGGATTTGTTGTTGGCTGCTGTGGTTTATCTTCTGTTTATTTCGGTTTCTCTATACCGCTGTTGTTTTGCGGTTTTCATTTTTGCAAGGCTGTCGTTCTTATTTTTGCATGTTATTCTGTGAGCCCTCGGAGAAAGGCGCTTTTTCTCCTTATTTATATATTGGTTTTCTTTAAAAAAAAAAATAATGTCTTAAATTTAGTAGGATAGTTCAATATCTTTAAAGGTGTATCCTAATAAGATGAATATCAAAGATAATCTAACAGAGATGGAAATGATTATTGATAAATGAGAGTATAGTTTTCCACATCGATATAGAATATCCATACTTCTAAATTCACAAAATAGATCATTAATCAGTTGTGAAAATTTTAACAGATACACAATTAATTCATTTTAAACAGCAACAATAACTGTAATTGTACTGAAAAAGTTACGTGTCCAGTATTTTTCCATACATTCCTTTGTAAGCCTTCAATCCATACTAAATACGTACCTTATATATGTAACAATTCATTATAGCATGCATGTTACATAAGTTCCGAGTGCCTTGACAAACCAATTATATTTTTCCATCAAACTTCTCTAGAGTATAGTATATGATAACTATTTTGGTGGATATAATATCTTGATTACTCTAGACTATGTTAAAGAAATTGTTTTTTGATAACTATGAAATCAAAAATGTGCAGAATGACATCATATATGCAGGTAAGCATAAACTCACTTGTATTGAACTATACTCTAACGTGCACCACTTAAACCCAACTAGTAATGACACCGGTTTGGCTTTATAGGCATACAAACTAAGCATGTTTAGAGACTTGTACTTCAAAATGCTTCAAAAAATAGACATATAATTATGCTCAGGAATAATAACCTCTTCGCTCAGTATAATGTTCTGAAGCTTGTTAGAAGATAGACTGGTTGAATCTGATGCGAACTAGCAAAAGCATCAAACACTCATGGGAGGTCATGAAGCATATAATGAATTAGGTCAACATTGTCAACAGAATGATTAGCTTTAGCATATACCTAATCTATATAATTAATCTAATTATAAATATAAAATGAGAAATCAACATACTTTGCAGCTCGGTCAGATGACCATAACCAATCCACTTCGGCATCGCCAATATTTCGACCCCGTTCCATCAAAGACGTCAATTGAAACCCTATCTATGGCCTATTGGGAGAACCGGATCTTGTAGACATCGACGTATTCATCGTCGCCTCAAGGTTGATCGACAACCTTGAAACAGGCGTCCACATCGAAGTTCCTACACCCCTCTCTTTTGAGCTCAACGTCGACCTCAGAGTTAGAATTGAATTAACATGATTTCAATTTCTTTTTTAAAAAGGCATTGTTATTGACACTCCAAAATTTGTTAAGGGGGATCAGTTTTTATTTTCACTCCACTGTAAACCAAACTGCTAAGGGGAGTACCGTTATATTATAAAATAAAATATAGATTACCAATTCTAACCTTTTACTTTTTACCGTTCCTTATTAATTCTTACTTTTTACCGTTCGTTCACTTCGCTCTTCTCCTTCTCAAATGATTTCGTTCGTGAAACGTAAACCCTAGCAAATAAAAAAATTACATCTTCATTGTTTATTTCTACAAATTGAACGAAATGTTCACTTTCTTGAGTTAGAATCATATTGGTCTTTCTCCAGTGAATAAATTTCATTAGAACTAGATTTCTTCATGATTACAGACTAATGATTTTGATTAAGGAGGAAACAATTGATTATTGTTGTAACAATTTAAAAAATAGGGGAAAAGAAGATAATCAAGGGTAATTTGGTAAGACTATAGTTTTATGTTAAGGGGGGGCTAATTTTTTTTGTACCTCACTTAGTAATTTTTTTTAAAATGACCCCCCCTAACAATTTTTAGAGTGTCATTAACAATGTGTGACGCCCCACCATTATACTCACACTAGCCAAGGACATTACGGGGTAATGCCGTCAACTAACATGAAGAATAAGGCTGTTGAGGAGCAACCATATGTGTAATTGCTTTGTACGAGTACCGATATGTCAGATAATATAACTTACATTTCATTTCAAAAGGAAATCCGACATATCAAATACAAACTCAAAGCTACCACACAGTGGCTATATGACCTTCAGAGAACAAATATAGAAATAGACATAACACAAATCAGTCACAGATATTCATATCACAAAGGCGGAAACATATATGAATATAACACATAAAAGTGTACATCAAAGTAATGGTCATATAAGATCCATTACGTCACAAAAGAATAGATACAAGTGACAGACAAAAGAATATGTATACATCAAGGAGTCTCTATCTCGAATGTATAAAAGCAAAAACTACTAAGCTAAGTAGTTAGCCAAAAGTCAGATAATAGTCCTAGATGAGGAGTCAAGCAGAAGCACCTGTAACATCTCGGTCTGACCCGAGTATTATTTAATAAGAAAAAAAATAAACGGATCAGTCTAACTATAAATATCAGATAAAATGAGATAAGGTAAGAGATATAACAAATACGTATGATAACCATAATGTCATACTGTGACAAGTATACATTTAATAACAACAAAGTCATACAATATCTCAAGAATCTCAAAGCACAAAAAAGAATCACATATTCTTTATTTTATTCACCAAACCCCAATTATTGACAAACATACCATTGCCAGTCACAAAAAGAGGTGAAACATAAATTCTAGAAATCATCAGCCAGAAATCCAGAAATCACAAAGGAGGAGGCTTATCACAAACGGAAGCATGAAAACTCACCAACATGTGTATCACAAATGAAACGATATTCCATGGTCGCTAACCATAACTTAGGAGCAACGGCGTAGTACAATAACGGTACGTCCGATGAACCAAAAAGCCGGGACATTGATGTAGTACAATAACGGTACATCCGATGAACCAAAAAACCGGGACATCGATGTAGTACAATAACAGTACATCCGATGAACCAAACATCGTAAAAGAACATGGGTCGCTAGCCCATAAAAGAAATGAGATGAAGCTCAATAAAACGAGGCACAGTTCCCCCACGTGGACAAAGAGACATCGCACATTGCTAGTCTAAACCACAAAATGATCATCATAGACCAATAAAAGTGTGAATTACACTAAGCTAGTAAATAAATGAGTTTAGCTTCATGTCCCATAATCACTGGCTTAACTTAAATATTTACGAATAAATTGTAGATTTCCACTCGAAAATTGTCACAAGAGTTTCAATCGAACAAGTCTAAGAATTAACCGACAAAGTAAAAGCAAGCATTTCATACCACTTGTTTTGCCAAGCCGTTTAATTGGATTTCTCGAACGAATGAGATAAAAGTTTGTATATACTAATAGATTAGAAAACGATTTTAAAAGCGAGTTTGATATTGAAAGTAAATGTAGAAATCGTTTTGATGAAAGGGTTTGAATATTTACTACTAGTATAGAAACCTTTGCATTTTAAAGTGACAAACCATAGAAATGATCGTAGAAACAATCAATCATCAAAATTCACATACGAAGACGTGATTAAATCCAAAGAAATCGATACCAAATCCATCAAAATGGATATTCCCAAAAATCCCGAAAAAGAAGTCATCAAGGTCGATAAAAGTGACAACAACTAATCGGAGCAACTAAAATCGATAAACAATGGAAATTCAATCAAAAAATCCTAAATAGGCAAAAATACATAGTTCCAGACGTCTGAGAGGTCCATCCAGACGTCTGGATTTAGGTTCTGGAAATTCCAAAAAACCCTTTCAGACGTCTGGTTTGGCAAACCAGACGTCTGAAACCCTTTCAGACGTCTGAAATTATAATTCAGACGTCTGAAATTAGTCTCTGCCCTTTTTTATTAATCTGCGTGCATATATTTTTATTCCAGGTTCAAACCAGACGTCTGGACTTGGTTACCAGATGTCTGGTCAGGGCAACAATTTGCCTAGGCCAAAGTGGCCAAAACGTATCGGGAGCGATCGGACGAGCAACGACGACTAAGGATTTACGCCAAGCGACAACCCAGCCTTAAAGGCTCTTCGATACACCCCAAACATCAAGGTCCAAATATCCATAGAAGGATTTTCATAAAATTGGACCAAAACATCAAAATTTGGAAAATTCATCAAATCAATTCAAATCAAAAGCAAATGAATATGCACAAATGTGAGGAATTCATACCTAACAACAATGATAGCTATAGACGTAGATGTGAGTTAAAGAACTCACATTTAAACTCAAAAACAATGAATGAGAAGCTTTTAAAACAAGGCAAGAACAATTCCTCTTCAACACACCTCTAGAATCTTCGATCTATTATCAAAGGTGAAGTTTTTCCTAAGTTAGGGTTAGGAATTTCTGAGAATTGAAGAGAGATTGAGATGGAGAGAAGAAGATGATGCTTACCTTAGCTTCTCTTTGTTTTCTAGAGCTTGAATTTGAATTTCCTAATTAAACTAGGGTTTGGAATTTTAATTTTCCATTCTTTCCCCCATTTTTTCTCTTAAGCTTGAGAGTGTTAGGAAATGATAATGAATGAAGGAAGTTGAGTGGAGTATAGGGTATTAGATAAGTAATGAGCTGAAACCCAAACCCAAAGCCCAATAGAAAAATAGCAAAATTCACCCAACTCCAAACATATCGATGTTTATACTCAAATAAGTTGTTAACGACATTTTGGACTCAATGGAAGTGGTTTCGAGTCCCAATTCGACTGTTTACAAAAAGTAGCTTTTCGGACTTTAATCCGATTAACGACGCTATATTTAAATAAAATATTTAAATATACAATCGTAAAATATGCGGGTTGTTACACAATGCTTTTTAAAAATACGGATATTATGTTTTGGACCAAAGAAAAAAGGGTTGAGTTGTTTAAGGAGCGGAAAAGTTAAAAAATTTGCTCGCCTTGTAAATTTTCAACGTTTGGCGGAGTTTATTTATTAACTTTACTATTTTTATTGAATAATGGTTGCACTTAGCATTCAAATACTACCATTTGGTGCAACAAATAATTACTTTTCTTGTAGTGGTTGAGTGTTCATTTTTGAAGATAGTGCTCAAGATGATCATAAATTGGCAAACAAATCCAAACCTTCGATTTTGGTGTTTCACCCATGACGACGATAGGAGACGCCATTGGTACAGTCACATCATCGATGGATAGAGGAGTCCGTCGGTGGGGATTGACTGGGTCGGAAGTGCTGGATAGGCCGTGAATATGTGATTAGGGCTTGGCAAAGAGGTGGCAGTGACGTCGAAATCTGGCATCAGATAGTTGCGATGTCGGTCCAGGTGGAGAGAGGGCGATGGTGCGGTGAGTTTCCAGGTGATCGGCGTTGATCTGGTAGAGCAAGGTGACGACGGTGGGTAATGGAAGCGGCGACATCGACGGTATCGATTTGAGGAAGAGAAAGGCAATTTTGCAACTAAAACCTTGTACTTTAACAAAATACAAATATAACCTTGAGCACTTTAATCAAAATAACTTTTGCATACGAACTCTATTTCACGCACGTTTTGTTTTGCTGGGTTCGTGGCAAGATTCCGAACATTTAGCATATGGGTTTGCTGACTTTTGGAGCTTTTTGTGAAAGGGCATTGGTAGGAGGTTGTGCCTTCTGAGATATATTATGCCACATTTTGATGGTTGTTTGGTTGTTGTAATGTTTTTGATATGATAAGTGTTATGTTTTGGTTGTTTATCTATTAATTATTGCATTGTTAGATAATGACATTTTATAGTAATTATTGTACATTTGGGAAAAAACATTAATTAAGAAAGAATAAGTAAAAATGTGTAATTTCGAAGTAACTAAGATTATTTATAAATTTTGAGTGATATTTGTTAATAATTATGGTTTAACAATTTGTAGTGAAATTGATGTGAAAATTTTAATACGGTTATTATTTATAATTTTAGGGGAAATTATTATTATTTATAGCATATGTAAAATTTAATAATATGATTTTTGAGAAGACTGTATTCATTTTGAGTAAATGATAATACGACTATTTTATGGAGTTTATGAAAAAATGATATTATCTTTATTATTTGAACTAAATGGAATGAAAGATACTTTGAGAATAGTAACAATAATAAAGATGTATTTTTCAGAAGTATTTGGGTTTAATTATTATTCTTTTTGAGGTATTTAAAGGACAAAAATTTGTATATTTTTAGCCTCAAAGACACGACCTCAATATTTTAAGCACAAGGACAAACATTCTCCTAAAAATTATTCATAAGGACAAACATTCTTTCAAAATTATTCATAAGGACAAACATTCTTTCAAAATTATTCATAAGGACAAACATTCTTCCAAAACTGATACCGAACTAAAAACTGATACCTAAAAACTGCTACCAATAACTACAAACTGATACCTAAAAACTGTAAAAACTGATACCTAAAGAAAATTGTTCTTCATGCTAAAATACTGAAGGTCTGTACTTGAGGCTAAAATGCTGAGAAATTTTGTCCTTGACAATAATATCCTGATAACAATAAAGAGATTTTTGAGATTTAATAAAGGACATTAGTGTTTTGAGTTAAACGGTAATAAAGTAATTGTGAAAGAGATAAGACGGTTAAAATATAATTTTTTTGAACCGGTATATATAACCTTGCCTGTATTACTAATAAAAAGGTATGTACTATACTTACATTATATACAAATATGTTAAGCCCCTTATAATAAATCTTTCAATAACGAACTAATTCGGGCCTTATATCATAATCACCCAAACCCGGTTTCCAAACTGTTCTACTGAACACAGCTCTAAATACTTTCATTATTCTTTATTCAATATATTTGTTGACTTTTCTTTTACATCGATTCTACCTCAATGGCAGCAATGAAAAATTTTCTACCATTTTTCTACATTCTGTCCATTGTTTACCTCAATCATCACCAGATCTACCTCTTGCTCTCCCTTGATTTTGCTTCCACCACTAAAAAAAGCATTATCTTCTACATGTTTCTTCCTCTACTCTAACGATTTTTCGCATGTAATTCTGTTGGCATGTTGCTAAAGACGACTGGGTTCCAAATCTTCTTTTTTAGAAGGAAAATTCATCTCTTTTCTCTATTTTTGCTCACTTTCTAAATAAATTTCTTGCACGTTTTTTATAGCATGTTTCTCTTTCTTTTTATTCATAGTTTGAACTTTTTTCGTCACTAAAGTGCAAAACTACCAGATCTAGACAGATGAGGAAATATACATGCTGGATCTGCTTTGTTGTAGATGTTTATTTTGGATTTATACAATTTGAAGACATGCATGGCTTTTCGATAGGTGTTATTGTATGCATACTTCACCTTAGTAATTACTGATTTAGCCAACACAGATAAGCAACTTCTTTCTCTTTTCTTGAAACTGGTGGTTTTAGTCATCTTCGATCTAAGCTTGAAAATACTCATCATCCTTGAACATACAGGAAACAACATGCAAGATCTGGGACAAAAATTTATGAACACTTTTCGAAAGAGATTAATGAAAGCTAAGTGTCGAGTTAAACAAGATTTTATACTTTTAACCAACTTGTAACTTTTATTTCTGTACAATATTTCTAGATGCAACCACACTAAATATTTAATCTCTATTATAAAATAAAATGCATGTTTGCAAGCTACCCATACCTGGGTTAGTAACGGTCAAAAGAGACAAGTCAGTAGTAGTATGACCAAAAATTATATCCACTAAGGTGGTAATTCTTTTGTAGCTTTAAGTTGGACTAATGCAGGAATAAATTATTCCCACTCCTTCTGACTTGTTTCTTCATGCTAGCTTTTTGGTGGATTAATCTTAAACTTTCTCGCTTTGATCTTTACAAGTTCCACTATCTTCTTAAACATGTTCTGTTAGGTTATATGGTTTGATAGTTCGAATATTCTAGAATTTCGTTCTTGCCATATCGACCTTACTATTGTTAAAAACGCATATATGCTAGTATTTTCCTTACTCTGTGATGTTGAAACTTTTTGTCTACGAGTTCCTGCTCTGTGTTGACGTTAAGCACTCCAGTATGATTTGATGGATATTGTTATTTGATTCTAAGCTATTTTCATATGTACACACTATGCATAGAACTCACATTTAAAGAAAATATAGTCATTATTTTTTAGTTCACGACATTATAACACACACAGGGTTAATTTCCATTTATCTTTGTACGAGTCTTCCTTTGAGGGAAGTGCATTCATTAAGCTTTTGTACAGACATATTGCCATTTCTGGAGTATGTCATTTTTCCCACGCAAAGTTAGTCCATGTAGTTACACTATGTTTGTTATGCAATTCATTAGAGGCTATTTTGAACGAATATTTCTCTTTAGTTGATGTTAACCAAACCCAATAATCTTCTGACCTATTTGTGCAACTAAGTACTTTAAATTTCACTCCTAAATCTTCCCAAAAAGCTGTAATATTCTGTTTTCCATTCTCACTTATCAATGATTTCTTATACTAGACACCTCTCACCTCTTACTTTGACCATTATATCCTCTCCTAGTCTGTTGGTTAGCATACTACCTTGTAACCATGGGTCTAACCATAGGGATGTGGCTTCCTATCGACAATTTTTTCCTATACATCTTACATCTTCTTCTCTAATACTTAGCAGATATTTCCATATTTCTAAATCGTCGGAAAAATTATGTAGTTCCCAGAAGGATTGGTTTCAACCTACTTTTCTTTGATCCACATTGCCTCATTCCCTCTTCACTCAAAATTAGCCATATCAATTTAATTCCTAAACTTTTATTTATTTCTTCAAATCTTCTAACTCCAGGTCCTCCATTACTTTTCTGTATGCATACCACATCCCATGGAATTTTATCTACATGTTCTTATAGAAAGTTTGAACAAATATGCACCAACTTGTTGAGAGTTGCCATCGGGATTTTAAAGTAGTGCATCCACAATTGGACC